>LR738711.1:355828961-355962694 GCA_902687465.1 Secale cereale
TGTTAGGGACGCATAATCAAGGAGCATAACACCGGTTTAAACGGTTCCTAGGGTGGCATGAGTGGAAAAAACACCAAGGAAGAGGCTTAGCCTTCCACCCATTACCAATATATATATGATTTGGTTTAACAGATTATATATATATATATATATATATATATATATATATATATATATATATATATATATATATATATATATATATATATATATATATATATATATATATATATATATATTGTGATATCCCAACAATAACTTCAACATGAAGCAAGAATCTTCAAATCTTCTCCTGCAACTAGCTACTCTATAAGAGGGGCTGAGCGAAGCTTACGTAGCCAATCAAAGGTTTGCTAGGTTGGGTGGTTAGAGATATTCATGGCTACAATAGGAGGCTGACAAAAAAACATGGGCATCGAGGCAATAAACTAAAGAGCGAGACATCTAGCCTGTTGAGTCATCAATGGGATCGTAACCTTGCTCCTCACACTGAACCTCGGTAGGACCCTCGTTCTCGGTCTCGGCTCCCGGCTCTACTCAACACAAGAACACAACAAGGCACAATATTAAACATGGTGCAATGCACAATCAACATGATGCGAGTATGATGTGCGTATGCATGTGGAAGCACTTGAGCCTAAGGAGAAGATGATGGGGAAGGCCTCATCTTGGAAAACCAAGCATGCCACTGGATAGAGGGTAAGATTTCGGTTGAAATCGATATAAAGATCGCCGGAAATGGACACACGGTTTGCAAAAGGCAAGCAAAAAAATATTCACTCAAAGCTGCAGTTTACAGCCACATGGCCTCTTTGGAGCAAGAAATAATTAAACTACAGCACTCAAACATGGAGACAAAGGGCATGGACATTAAGTAGACATGATACTTAACAAGTATGAACTTTGAACACACCCAAAAACCTACTGGAACACAATTAACCAAGCATGGCAAGTTGCAATAAAATTATCCAGACTTAGTCAAAATCTGGGAAGGCAAAAACATCATCATGATGCTTCCTTCGGAGGCACAAAACAACATGCATATGAACTCCACTAAGTATATAAAGATCATGGACATGTAGTAGACATAGCATACAGCAAACAACTCCATTGGAGCAACTCCATAGGAGGCATGGATCCATAGCAACAAGCTACACCATTGATCATGCTGATAAAAACCTGACAGGTAAAATTTATAGCAACTTGGGAGCAAGAAATAATAAAGCTAGAGCAAGCCATATGTGCAAGTGAGGGCATGGATGGATAGAGCATAACATGGACAACAAGGAATGATCATTGGCCACTCCAAAACAAGCATGGAATTGAGTGGGGCATCAAGCAAATATAGCATCAGGTTAAACAGATTCCGGACTTAGCAGTTTTTTCACTAAGTATAAAATAGTAACATTGGCATGGCATGTTTACAAGCTTGTTTAAGTCACCTAGAGGCCTAACATGGAAAGTGGTTTGCACCACAGCAAAGACCATATGATGGTGCTTCTAAAACATATTGACATGTGGCATGAAGACAAACACATCAATAGCAATGAGCATGTCAAAACAACATCTCACAACAAGTTTCAGCACTTAACAGCCACATGCACTTTTGCAATAGAGATTAACATGGCAATATGACACCTAACATGACTGCTACATCAACCATCATGTAGAGCACTTCACAATGAACATTTTGACATATCATATGCTCCATTTGGATAAACATGCACCAAGTTATCATATCTCAAACATGGCAACAAAATTACAAGTAACAACAGTTTTAAACATATATCACTCTTGCCACCATGATTAGCTCATCAAGATGAACTCAAACAAGCATGCCACATTGGAACAAAATGAAGAGCACATCACCACTATCATTTTGATATATTACACGCCCAAAATGGATCTACGAGCACGAAGTTACGACCATGCAAAGGAGGCAACAAAATATAGCAGATCTGGGGACTTAGTCATTTTTATACCTCACAAAAAAGTCAAACGGGATGGAGGAGTTCCGGGACGGAGAGATCCGGGATGCGGGAGGTCGTTTGGTTCTGGGAACTGGTGGATCTCGTAAAGATCCACCGGATCCGGACAGAACGAGGAGAAGCGTGGCGGTTCCGGCGAGGCTCACCGGCGAGAAGGAGCGCCGGCGCGGCAGGGCAGCGGCGGAAGCAGCCGGGGCGGCGGCGGCCGGTTGCGGGAGCCGCGGCGGCGGAGCTTGGCGAGGTAGCGTTGGCGGCGGCCGGCGGTGATGGCACCGGTGGCGGCGGGGCACGCCCGGCGGCCTGCGGTGATGGCGCCGGTAGCGGTGGGGCGCGCCCGGTGGCAGCGAGGCAGGCGCCGGCGGCGGTGATGGCCGCGTTGGCCGGAGGCGGGGGAGACGCGGCTCGGGGGTCGGCGAGGCGCGCGTGGTCGCACAGGCCGGGCGGGCCGGAGGCGGGCCTCGCGGGCCGCGCGGTGGAGCTGGCGGCGGCTGCCTACGTGACAGGCACGGAGTGGCCGCGGGGGCGATCGGCGGACGGGTCCGGCGCTGTCCAGACGTGTCCGGCGGCCGGAGGAGCTGCGGGGCGCGGGGAAAAGGAAAAAAATGGAGAGGACTAGGGTTTCGCCCGAAAAAATGGAGGGGATGGGGCCTTTTTATAGGCATAGGGAGCTAGGAGACTCCAAATGGGGAGCGGTTTTCGCCCACACGTTCGTGATCCGACGACCGAGATGATGGGGGGGTTGTGCTGGGTTAGTGGGCTGTTGTGGAGGGGGTCTTGGGCCAAAAATAAGAGGTGCTTTTAGCCCACTAGGTTAACCGTTGGAATACCAAACGAACTCCAAACACGATGAAACTTGACAGGCGGCCTACACGTACCAAAACAACAACGCACGACAAGTCTCACTTCATTCCGGGAACGTTACACGGCCACACACGAAAGAAGGACTCGGGGGTGCCACGAGCACGTGTGTGAGTGTCGGAACTCGAAACGGACAACGGGAAGAGGCGAGTGGGACCGGGTGCAAGTGACAACACGAATGCAATGCAATGCACATGATAACATGACATGGATGAAATGCACACACGCACACGACAAAATGAAGAAACCCGAAATGAAAGAAGAGCCCAGAATGGAATTGATGAAGTCAATGTTTCATATATTGCCATAAATGGAAGGTGTTACATCTTGGGTGTTACAAACTCTCCTCTACTACAAGAAGATATCGTCCCGAGATCTAGGACTGGAAGAAGGAAGGGTACTCGGAACAAAGGTCATCTTCTCGTTCCCACATAGCTTCTCAGTCGGTATGGTGTGACCACTTAACTTTCAAGAACTTGATTGACTTGTTGCGGGTCTTGCGCTCAGTTTCTTCAAGAATAGAAATAGGGTGCTCACGGTAAGACAAGTCTTGTTGAAGATCAATCTCCTCGAACGGAATGGTGCGTTCAGGTGTAGATCACCTCTTTTGCCAAGAATCTTGAAAGGGCCCACGTATCTAGGAGCAAGCTTTCCTTTGATACCGAATCTTTGGGTTCCTTTCATAGGAGAAACATGGAGATAGACATGATCCCCGATGTAGAAAGCCAAATCACGATGCTTACCGTCATAGTAACTCTTTTGACGCGACTGAGTGGCCTTGAGATTCTGGCGTATGACTTTGCACATATCTTCGGCTTCTGAGATCAAGTCATTACCAAGAAGTTGACGTTCACCAGTCTTGGACCAGTTGAGAGGGGTACGGCACTTTCTGCCATAGAGGATTTCAAAAGGAGCTTTGCCGGCACTTGCTTGGAAACTGTTGTTGTAAGAGAACTCGGAAAATGGAAGACAATCTTCCCACTTCATTCCAAAAGATATGACACAAGCTCTCAGCATGTCTTCGATGATCTGGTTCACTCTTTCGACTTGACCACTAGTCTGAGGGTGAAACGCAGTGCTGAAACGAATCTTAGTACCCATGGCTGACTGAAAGGAGTCCCAGAACTTGGATGTGAACAAACTTCCACGGTCTAAGGAGATAACTTGAGGAATGCCATGCAACGACACAATTCTGGAAGTGTACAACTCTGCCAACTGAGCTGCATTGATGGATTCTTTGACGGGAAGGAAGTGAGCTACTTTGGCTAGCTTGTCAATCACAACAAGGATAGCATAATTCCCCTTCTTGGACTTGGGAAACCCAGTGACGAAATCCATTTCAATGTGGTCGAATTTCCACTCGGGAATAGGTAGAGGTTGGAGGAGATCGGCTGGACGTTGATGCTCTGCCTTCACTCTTTTGGAGACATCACATTCATTCACAAATTTGGCAATCTCCCTTTTCATGCGAGTCCACCAGTAAGATTGCTTGAGGTCTTGGTACATCTTGGAACTTCCGGGATGAATTGAGAGGAGGGAGTCATGTGCTTCGTTCATTATGAGCTTCCTAAGATCACCCTTCGGAACCACAATTATGTCCTCAAAGAACAAGGTGTCTTTCTCATCAACGCGATAGCACTTGTATTTGGGAGTACCCTTAGCAATACCATGTTTAACTTTCTGCACCATAGCATCACTGAGCTGGGCCTCACGGATCTGATCTTCCATGGTAGGAGCAACTTGAAGATTTGCAAGAAAGCCTTGCGGCACAACATGGAGGTTGAACTTCCTGAATGATTCACAAAGCTCAGGCTGAAACGGCTTGAGAAGGAAACTGTTGCAATGTGCCTTTCTGCTCAAGGCATCTGCAATGACATTGGCCTTGCCAGGTGTGTATTCGATGCTTGGATCATACTCTTGGATCATCTCAACCCAACGAGTCTGGCGAAGGTTCAGGTTCGGCTGTGTGAAGATGTACTTCAAGCTCTTGTGATCGGTGAAGATGTCCACTTTTCTGCCCAACAGAAGGTGTCTCCACGTGATCATGGCATGTACCACTGCTGCTAGGTCGAGATCATGTGTGGGGTAGTTCTTCTCATTTGGTTCCAATTGACGAGAAGTGTATGCCACAATCTTCTTGTCTTGCATGAGAACACCACCAAGTCCTTGTAGAGAAGCATCACAGAATACTTCATAGGGCTTGGACTCATCCGGAGGAGTAAGAACCGGAGCAGAAATGAGCTTCTCTTTGAGTGTTTTGAATGCCACATCACAATCAGGAGTCCAGTTGTACTTGACATTCTTCTGCAGCAAGTTTGAGAGAGGCTTGGCAATACTGGAGAAGTTCTCAACGAACCTTCTGCAATAGCTAGTGAGACCTAGGAAGCTTCGGAGTTGCTTGACGTTCTGCGGGGGTTCCAAGTTGACAATAGCTTCAACTTTCTCGGGGTTGACAGACATACCCTCAGCAGAGATGATATGGCCAAGATATAAGACCTTATCCAGCCAGAATTCACACTTGGAGAACTTCGCATAGAACTTGTGTTCACGGAGCCTATCCAGAACCAAACGGAGGTGCTTGGCATGGTCTTCTTCATTCTTAGAGAATACCAAGATGTCATCCAGATAGACGAGAACAAATTCATTGGTGTAGGGGTTGAATATGAAGTGCATCATCCTCGAGAAAGTATGTGGAACATTTGTGAGGCCAAAAGACATGACCGTGTATTCATAGGAGCCGTAGCTTGTTCTGAATGCGGTCTTGTGAATATCCTCTGCACAGATACGAATCTGGTGGTAACCCATCCGGAGATCGAGCTTTGAGAACACCTTTGCTCCTTTGAGCTGCTGGAACAATTCATTGATATTGGGGAGCGGATACTTGTTCTGTATTGTCTTCTTGTTCAATGGCCGGTAATCAACACAAAGGCACTCCGTGCCATCCTTCTTCTTGACAAATAGAACACCACAGCCCCAAGGAGAAGTGCTAGGCCTGATTAGACCCATACGCTCTTGCTCATCGAGCTGTTGCTTCAGCTCCTTCAACTCATCAGGGGAAAGCTTGTACGGACGCTGACATGCTGGCTCGGTACCGGGCTCGAGTTCAATGAAGAATTCAACTTGAGATGCGGAGGCATGTCTGGAAGCTCTTCAGAAAAACATCTTCATACTCATTAACCACCGGAATTTGAGAGTTGGGATTAATCTCGCTTTTTCATTGAGAGAGAATAGCCTGATTGTGTTATCTCGAGAGGCGAAGATAA
This sequence comes from Secale cereale, assembly GCA_902687465.1. Classification (NCBI taxonomy): domain Eukaryota; kingdom Viridiplantae; phylum Streptophyta; class Magnoliopsida; order Poales; family Poaceae; genus Secale; species Secale cereale. Next base: position 355,835,071 of record LR738711.1, read on the forward strand.
TCACATATTCGTCAGGATGAGTAAGCTTGACTTCCTTATTTGCACAATCAATGTTTGCATCAAGCTTGGAGATCCAATCCATCCCAAGAATAAGATCAATGTCGGAGTTGCCGAGAATAACCGGAGAAACCAGAAAGCGGTACTCACCCATAAAAATAGATATATCTGGAGCATACACACTAGAAGACATTTGTTTCCCCGGAGAAGTAACTTGCAACTTTTGAGGTAAGCTTTTGATGTCAACATTGTGCTTGGATGCAAAAGGTTGAGACAAGAAAGAACATGATGCACCCAAATCAAACAACACTTTTGCAGGAATAGAGTTAACTGGAAGGTTACCAAGTATCACATCTGAAGAATTCTCCGCTTGATCTGCATTCATAAGATTCACTCTTGCTTGCTTGGGATTGCGCTTGACAATAGCAGTGCTGACAGGTGGAGGAGGCGGAAGGTGCCTTGGGTTGGGACACTTGTTAGCATAATGACCCTTCTGAGTGCACTTGTTGCAAACCACTTCTGAGAGAGGACGGTGATAAGGAGCACTTGACTTCGAAGCTTGAAAGTAATTCTTGGACTGATTGCTAGGGTTGGGTGGGTGGGAGAAACCACGGCCACCAGAATGCTTGCTATTGTTGTTGTTGGGAGGGCGGAGCACTGGAGGAGGTGGAAGACAAAACTTCTGCTCCTTTGCCACCACTTGGGAAGAAGAGGAGGAGTTAACAGCATCTCTGTTCCTCTTTTTGGAAGCTTCAACCTGGAGCTAGGTTGCCTCTTGCTTAAGGGCCATGTTATAGAATTGATCAAATTCATCCGGCTCGAACAAGGTGAGAGCTAGTTGGAGTTCATCCTTCAGACCACCACGGAACTGAAAAATCTTGCTCTTGGAATCTGGGATGTCTTGCTTGGCATAGCGAGCGAGGTTCTGGAAGTTGGCATTGTATTGATAAACGGACATGGTGCCTTGCTTCAGGTTGCAGAATTGCTCATGCATGCCTTCGATGACACTAGTTGGAATGTGGTGAGAGCGGAAATCCTTGCAGAAGTCAGTCCACGAGATTTCACGTCCTTCTCTAGAATCTTTGTACTATTTCCACCAATCAGCGGCTTGATCCTTGAGTTGGAAGGCGGCAAACTTGACATAATCCTCAGGTCTCACATTACTGCACTCGAAATGCTTTTTGATGTCTGTTATCCAGTCTTCAGCATCTAGCGGATCCACACAGTAACTGAACGCCTTCGGTTGGTTTGCCAGGAATTGGTTGAGAGTAGCAAAGTGAGGTTGGTTGAACAAATTGCCTTGGCCTTGTTTCCCATGACCACCTTGAGTTGCTTGGTTTGCTTGAATGTTCTGCATCATTTGCATAAGCATCTGGGTATTCTGGTTGGTTGCTTGCATAATTGCTCTCCAGGCCTTAGACGGAGGAGGAAGGGAAGGAGGACGATCAGGAACTTCTTCACCCTCTGGGTTAGCATTGGGAACCCTTTTACGAGCCATCCTAAATGAGATGGCAACTATTAGCCATTGATTGAAAATATATAAGCTGAATCAACGGCTAGAATTGCAACATAAGTCTTCACAAGAACATTCGAACAAAATGAACTAATGTAATCCACAGTTTAATTGTACAACAATATTCACGAGAAGCCACTTGGGAGATCAAAAGGTAAATAAAAAAACAACAAAGAGCGGATAGAACAAATACAAGATAGAAGCTTCGTTCGACATATTCGTGCTGAAAGCTTATGGAATGTGTTACAAAAGGGTTTTACAATCCCCGGATCAGCATAGCCAAGGACCCTTTAAGATGCAACTCCCGATCGGAACAACGCCCATAAAACTACTTCACTCAATGTAGAACCCCGAACTCCATATCATGCATTCGTTGGAAGAATGCCTACGAGCTACTAGATAAATCCACCTATTAATTTCCGAATGTTTCCAGTTATGCAATCAGGTGTTGGGGATACAGGGGAAGCATCGCTCACTCAACTCTAATCCTACATCCAGCTCTATCCATCCTTCAACACATAACCAGTTCTTTCCGGAAACCATTTACCTCGGACCTTCGAAACGCATCTGCTATACAAGCTATGGCAATACTCCCGAACTACCTCCCCGGTACTGGGTGATGTCGAGGTTATTTTGCAACTAACCGCATAGAAGAGTTTTGGATGTCGGCCGTCTTAAGTATTCTAGAACTGTTGCGATAGATTTGTGACGACAACACCTCGGAGCTCAACTCCCCGGGACACTGCCACAACCCCTAAATGATAGGAAGCATCGAGAACAATGTTCTCGTCACAAAGACATCGGAACAATTCAAACAATACTCGCGTGATCCTAAAAAAAATTAGTGATTTTTTTAGAGTAGAAGAGATAAGTAATCGTAAGGAGTCCTCACCAGAGTGAAAAGGGATGAGGAGTAAAAAGAAATCCTACTCTCCGATATATATATAGGACTCAAAACATTTTCAAGTGTGTGCCTAGACTCAACCGTCAATGATTCGATCAATCAGTGGGGGATCCTAGGTCGGAGAAGGCTCTGATTACCAACTTGTAATGCCCAGTATGAGATTATACCTCCTACGTGTCGAGCCACAACTTAATGGTATAAGCTCATACTAGAATGATCTCAAGTATGGTATCTTTGCATGACTCATGTAAAAGAGGGATGAAATTGCAAAAGAGTAGTTGGCTTACACTCGCCACGTCACACAATACATTACATAAGCAATCATCATCCAAATAACATCACAGTCCGACTACGGACGAAGATCCAAATGAAAGATACCATAAATAAATAACACAAGGTCCGATCGCCCCTAGTAGAAGCCACTACTGATCATCGAGATTGTACACGTAGTATCGCCCACGCTCTTCATCGAACTCCAAATACAACTCAGTGCCATCACCTGTGTAGTTCACCATGGTACCTGCATCTGGTGTTGTGTAGAATCTGTGAGCCACGGAGAAGTCAGCAATCCCGTTCCCAGGTAGCAAAACAATCTAAGCCTTGGGTGTGGAACAAGGCTGAAGAACAAGGTTGCAGCTGCACTAGCACTAGATTACGTGTTTAGAGCGAGAAGAGAAGTGCCAACGATCGCCAAAATGATCACGAAGTGATCCTATATAAGCACGTCATTCATAACCCCACCGTTTTCACTTATCGAACCCCTTCGGAAAATGACTGTCATGGTTACTCACGATGGTATTGTGTTATGACCATGGTGTCAAGTTATCTACAACCGGATATTAACAAATTCCCATCTGCCACATAACCGCGGGCACGGCTTTCGAACCAAACCCTGCAGGGGTGTCCCAACTTAGCCCATCACAAGATCACGATCTGTGGAGTCGCAACTCCAAGGTGGGAAGACCCGAGTATTCTCGGAATCCAGTGCTCAAGATATTCCAACTAAGGTAAAACTAATCTAGCAAGACCTCCCGGCGTGCCGACACCCTGATAGTAGCCGCGCGTATCTCGTCTCAGGCCACGACCGTACGGGTGATGCTACAGGTTTTTACCAGCCCTCGGGTTTCCCCAAGGTTCCCCGCAGGCTCCCCATTTAGGACCAACACTCATGTGGAGCACTGGCCCGGGTTATTGATTAAGAAAAGGGTTTATAACTCCCTATGCAAGTTTTAGTTATTAGGCAAATTTAAAACTAATGTTGGGCCTTGTTGGAAAAGCTTTAGCACTAAGCGGGTTATCGAGGGGAGCCCATAAACCCCAACCGTGTTAGGGACGCATAATCAAGGAACATAACACCGGTTTAAACGGTTCCTAGGGTGGCATGAGTGGAAAAAAACACCAAGCAAGAGGCTTAGACTTCCACCCATTACCAATATATATATGATTTGGTTTAACAGATTATATATATATTGTGATATCCCAACAATAACTTCAACATGAAGCAAGAATCTTCAAATCTTCTCCTACAACTAGCGATGCTATAAGAGGGGCTGAGCGAAGCTTACGTAGCCAATCAAAGGTTTGCTAGGTTGGGTGGTTAGAGAGATTAATGGCTACAATAGGAGGCTGACAAACAAACATGGGCATTGTCGGGGATATACCCCGCGGCGTAACCCGACCGGAAGTATACCCCGGCCGGACTTGGCTATTTACTTAAGACGGTTTACACTTGGCAATTTATTGATCACCCGGCAGGTGGATCATGGATGACAAGGCCCAAGGCCCAGAAGGACGGTTCATGTATGGTGGGCCGGTTTATGAAGAAAGCACAAGGAATATTCTCCTACAAAGGAAGCAAGACTAGGACTCCTTGTAATAAAGCAATCCTAATCCTACTAGGACTCTAGATGTAACCCGCCCCTTCAACGTATATAAGGAGGGGCAGGAATCCCCAAAGGAGGGGGAGAAGTTTAGATAAGTTTCTAGGGTTAGACATAAAGAGCCGGTTTACCGGCGACACCACGAGGATCATAATGAGACCTAGCCTCAAACAGCACGTAGGGTTATTACCGGATGATGTGCGGCCTCACGACTAAGTCCGCTAAACCGGACATCTAACGTGTTAATTCCACGACAGTTGGCGCCCACCGTGGGGCTGGCGCACGGTGGTGTTGAGTTCTTGGAGGGATCTTTCCCAGGGATCAAGAAGTTCACGATTGATCGGACGAAGAAGAACCGGCATGAGACAATCATACACGATTTACTTTGGATATGGGAGTAAAAGATTTGAGTTGAAGAAAATTAGGGCTATCTATGCGTGCCGCCGTCATGTCAGGCGATCCGTCGAGATCGATAGAATTTCGACGGCGTGCGGTGCGCTGTATCCGGCCAGCGGTCCGATCACAAATTTCGCCAAGACGTCAATCTCTGCTGCTATCAACTCAATCGTTTTTGACTGGGATCAACAAGCTGCCACCTTTGCGTGAGGTCCACAGCGTCACATACGCATGGACCGATGCAACAATTTTACAACCGTGGTATATATCTGTATAAACGCCAAGAACGAAGCGACTTCGAGTCAGGGCGGTTTAAGATTTTGGCCAAAGACAATTACAACCGGAAACGGACAAAGCTGCAACGGATTCTCTTCGCTCCGCCTCCGGCTCGAATCCGCGGCCGTTCTGAGTTACCTCTGCTCCTCTGCAGGACCTGGCCTTGCCATCTCCGCGCCTCAGCCGCCAAGAGTAAGATGGAGGTTCCAACCCGTTCTGAGCTTTGAGCCGCTGTGGGCCGCCCGGTCGCCCCCCGGACCATCCCATATCAAGCCGCCGCTGCTTCAATCGCTGTTTTACGTCTCAGAGTGGCCCAGGTTTCAAGCCTCGTCCGCCAGAGCAGGTTTTGAGCTGCCCGTGCTCCGCGTCCGCCTAAAGCCTTGATTCCTCAAAGCAACCCGGACCTCTCCTGGCCTACAAGCCGCTGTCCGTCGGAGCGCCTCCAAAACGCCCCGGATAGTCATCACCCCCACCTCCGCCTCAAGGCCGTTGTCCGCCTTGTTTTCAACCCGCTTGGCCCCGAGCTATCTCAAGGTTACGGACATGCTTCTCAGCCGCTGTTCTCCATCAAACTGCCCGCCCAGGCCAGACTCTGTTTCAGCTTTGGTTTCGTCAAAATCGGTCGTTTCTGCCTCAACGCCTTTGAGCCACCGTCGATTTCCACTTCATTCTTTAAACTGCCTTGGCTCCGGGTCCGTCGTTCCTCCGCGCGTTCCCGGCCCTCGCATCCAGCAGCAGCCTGAGCCGCCTGACGTGCCAAGCCGCCACTTACCGGTGAGCCACTGAGCTGGCCTGCCGCATCCCATACTACGGCTGCTGGAGTTCACGTAAGAGATGTTGTTGTTATTGCTGGAGTTGAACCTGTAACTCATGGATGAGGGGAAGGTACTATAGGGTCCTCACACACCGACAGTTGCCCGTGCACAAGAGCAGATGAACCACTGGTGCTACTCGCTCCACGTGAGATCAAGGATAATCTACATTTGGTTGCTACTGCTACTACTGTTGCTAGAAGCATTAGTACTAGTTGGGCTGGGGACTGCTACTCCACTGTCCACATTAAAAATACCAGGTGTTATCTAATCTATATATTTTATCAGCACATATTAATTCATCCGACAACAATTACTCTCGCATGTAATATTTTTTACACAGGGCGACTATTAAAAGCGGCAGACGAATCATCGTCAGGGTATGTCGCGGCTTCATCAGCATGCGTGTTGCGATCCGGTTTACATCAATGCGCCGGACGGCTCGTCTGCCCGCGCCCACGCGTGCTGGCCTCCAACACCACGACCGACTCCCTCGCCAATGGACGAGCGCACGCCGCCGTTTTTACGGCCGGTCCACATTAACACGACGCTGTCCGCGCCTACGATTAACTCACCCGCACGCGCCGGTTTACAATACCACGGCCAATTCATCTGTTCTCCAGGCGAATCAGGTGATATCTATCATATTTGTTTTTTTCAATAGATATTAATTCATCTGAGCAAAAATACTCCGTCCTGCTGTATTTTATACGCAGGAAAATTATTCATCACAAAGCGGTGATAAACCATGGAGAGGGAGGCACACCAAACATCGTTCGACACAAGTGGTCGTCATTACTCAACGGACTCCCGCGCCTGTTTACAGCACCTTGGCCGTCTCCCGTGACCGCGCCGGTTTACAATGCCGTGGACATCTTCCGCGACCGCACCGGTTTACAACGTTGTGGCCGTCTTTCGCATACGTGTCGGCTCACAACAAGGAAGGTGAAATTATTATTCTACTACGGGAATAAAGCACACGCTGGCAATATTCTACAAACGGCGTTTCCGTCTGTGTCGCACTACCCGTTGAAAGGACGGCCGGTTTACGCGTCCGCACCGGTTTACAACACGGAGGACAACTTACTCATCTCCGCTGGTTTACAATTGCGGCCGACTCATATGTCTGTGCCGCCTCTGATGCTGCGGTCATTTTACTGTCCGCCCTGCGATCCGGTTTATTCAACACACCAGTTTGGATAACAGACACCGAGAAGGATCATAAGGTCCAAATACATCAGGGATATCCATCTAAGTCTATTTCTCTTGTTATGTATCATTTTCATTAAGAAAATAAGATGCTTTGATCAGCCTATCTAGGTATGCAGGACAATTCTATAAGGGACCAAAGAGGGTTTTACCGCAAGGCGCAACTCCCATATAGGTACTCTGCTTCTAAAGTCATTAAAGGCTTCCTGTTCAAACATAGGTCGTATTCGAACCAAAGAGAACACAGCCATTCCTGTTCAAACATAGGTCGTATTCGAACCATAGAGAACATAGCCATTCTGTTCAAACATAGGTCGTATTCGAACCAAAGAGAACATGGCAAAGGCCAGTAGGGGGTTAGGGTCGTATTCGAATCCTAGCTTAGCCCCTATGGTCCGGTTTGTATGATCGTATTCGAATCATAAGCTCAATGGATCGTATTCGAATCCATTGCTTGGCTAAAATTTCAAGGCCAGTAGGGGGTTAGGATCGTATTTGAATCCTAGCTTAGCCCCTATGGTCCGGTTTGTATGATCGTATTCGACTCATAAGCTCAATGGATCGTATTCGAATCCATTGCTTGGCTAAAATTTCAAGGCCAGTAGGGGGTTAGGATCGTATTCGAATTCTAGCTTAGCCTCTATGGTCCGGTTTACTGATCGTATTCGAATCAGAAGTCTCGATTTGGAGCCTGGCAGCTCGCAAAAAGCCTCGACTACATGGTTTTATTTGCAAACTTGTATTTTTTGTATTTGTGTTTTATGGTTCTTTGATCCGGAGTGGGACAATTCCAAAGTTGACCACATATACTCAAAATTCTGGACACAAAGCTCCAGCATTATTTAAACCGGTAGTTCCTATAAACCCGGAATAATTATTGGGTCCACCCCAACAGAGCCAAGAGCTTCAACAGAATCTACACATTCAAATATGCCTACCGGATTAAGGACGTCAGGTACACTTGATCACAGGTAAGATAATGACCGGTGTTCATTAAATCGGCCTGGCTTTGACTATAAGTCGCCAGTATGAAATAAGATAATAACCAGTGTTTATTAAACCGGCCTAGTTGTAATCAAATATCCCTGGAACCGGTCTTCAAACCGGATTATATTCTTCAATAGCCAACATGGTTGGATTCTTATTATGGTCATCAATATTAAGATTGAGGTTTTCAAAGTCGATTTAAGCGCAATGGATATTATTTTCATCGATGGAAGTGATTTATTCTACAAAGGAATAGTCCCGAGTTGCTGCAGGCTTACAACCCGGCACTTGGGGGCTACATTATTCAGATTGAGATTATATTAAATACACAAGTCTCATGTCGCTGCAAGCATGCACCATGACACTTGGGGGCTAATGCAAAGTCATTTTTTGCTCACCTTATTGAAGACCCGACTCATCACATCATATTGAGCCGGCCCTTGGGGGCTACCAATCGCTCCTGTCAACAATTCAAGGTACACAAGTATTAATCCATTATATTGAAGGGTCCACTGCTCAGTTGGTAAAGCACAAAGCTCTTAACCTTGTGGACGTGGGTTCAAACCCCACGATGGAAGTTACATTATATAATGTTATTTTCAATGATTATATCTACAAAGTCCCTGCTCATTATTGCATAATGACCCGGCACTTGGGGGCTACATGTTGCTATTCAAGTTTACATGATCATATTTTCAAAGTCCCTGCTCATTATTAAATAATGACCCGGCACTTGGGGGCTACATGTTGCTATTCAAGTTTACATGATCATATTTTCAAAGTCCCTGCTCATTATTAAATAATGACCCGGCACTTGGGGGCTACATAATATGGAATATTCAGTTTCATAGTGATTGGGATGAACAATCCAGATTTCTTCAAGATTATACAATGCTATTTTCAATGAAGTATATACAAAGTCCCTGCTCATTATTACATAATGACCCGGCACTTGAGGGCTACATATATGGAATATTCAATTTTGACTAGTGACTGAGATGAACAATCTGGATTTCTTTAAAGATTGCAATGATTATATTCAAACAAGTCTTAAGATATCACTATGTTCTCCTCTTAAGTCTTGGGGGCTACAGGTAATATGCATATAAAGGAGGAACATCTTCAAATTCTCAGTTTTGGGTAAATCCGGAAGATCAATCATAACCCGGCGTTGGCAACAATCATAAACCGGCATCTATAAACAGTCATGACCTGGAATTATCAGTTTTTATAACCCGGCAATTTTGGCAATCATAAACCGGCAAGTGCTACATTTCCAAACCGGTTGGATATCAATTGAATATTTGAAGATCGATATTTTTTCAAGTCAGAGCATTGAAATGCTGATTCAAATGGATTCTGGATTTACAATATTTCTTATGCAAGCAAGTTGATTATGGAGCTGGTCTATTGACCCGGATTTTCTAGAAGAAGGAAAAACAAGGACTTAAGGATGGTCAGATGCCGGTTTACAAGAAATTCTTAACCCGGAGCACAACCTGTCAGATTTGTTCTTGTGTTATTTTGCAGCATAAGTTTACCATGGATAAATCTAAGCTAAACTTGGGGGCTAATGTTGGGGATATACCCCGCGGCGTAACCCGGCCGGAAGTATACCCCGGCCGGACTTGGCAATTTACTTAAGACGGTTTACACTTGGCAATTTATTGATAACCCGGCAGGTGGATCGTGGATGACAAGGCCAAAGGCCCAGAAGGCCGGTTCATGTATGGTGGGCCGGTTTATGAAGAAAGCACAAGGGATATTCTCCTACAAAGGAAGCAAGACTAGGACACCTTGTAATAAAGCAATCCTAATCCTACTAGGACTCTAGATGTAACCCGCCCCTTCAACATATATAAGGAGGGGCAGAGCTCCCCAAAGGAGGGGGAGAAGTTTAGATAAGTTTCTAGGGTTAGACATAAAGAGCCGGTTTACCGACGACACCACGAGGATCATAATGAGACCTAGCCTCAAACAGCACGTAGGGTTATTACCGGATGATGTTTCCCAGGGCCCGAAGCTGTCTAAACCCTTGTCTTGCATCGCATCTCTCGATTCCGCTCAACCCCTCTCAAGCTACTACATAGATGTGCGGCCTCACGACTAAGTCCGCTAAACCGGACATCTGACATGTTAATTCCACGACAGGCATCGAGGCAATAAACTAAAGAGCGAGACATCTAGCAATAGGCAAAGATAGTAATGATATCTGGGTCAGGTCATCTTGCCTGTTGAGTCGTCGATGGGATCGTAACCTTGCTCCTCACACTGAACCTCGGTAGGACCATCGTTCTCGGTCTCGGCTCCCGGCTCTACTCAACACAAGAACACAACAAGGCACAATATCAAACATGGTGCAATGCACAATCAACATGATGCGAGTATGATGTGCGTATGCATGTGGAAGCACTTGAGCCTAAGGAGAAGATGATGGGGTATGCCTCATCTTGGAAAACCAAGCATGCCACTGGATAAAAGGGAAGATTTAGGTTGAAATCGATATAAAGATCGCCGGAAACGGACACACGGTTTGCAAAAGGCAAGCAAAACAATATTCACTCAAAGCTGTAGTTTACAGCCACATGGCATCTTTGGAGCAAGAAATAATTAATCTACAGCACTCGAACATGGAGACAAAGGTCATGGACATGAAGTAGACATGATACTTAACAAGTATGAACTTAGAACACACCCAAAAACCTACTGGAACACAATTAACCAAGCATGGCAAGTTGGAATAAAATTATCCAGACTTAGTCAAAATCTGGGAAGGCAAAAACATCATCACGATGCTGCCTTCGGAGGCACAAAACAACATGCATATCAACTCCACTAAGCATATAAAGATCATGGACATGTAGTAGACATAGCATACAGCAAACAACTCCATTGGAGCAACTCCATAGGAGGCATGGATCAATAGCAACAAGCTACACCAAATTGATCATGCTGATAAAAACCTGACAGATAAAATTTATAGCATCTTGGGAGCAAGAAATAAATAAGCTACAGCAAGCCATATGTGCAAGTGAGGGCATGGATGGATAAAGCATAACATGTACAACAAGGAATGATCATTGGCCACTCCAAAACAAGCATGGAATTGAGTGGGGCATCGAGTAAGCATAGCATCAGGTTAAACAGATTCCAGACTTAGAAGTTTTTGCACTAAGTATAAAACAGTAACATTGGCATGGCATGTTTACAAGCTTGTTTAAGTCACCTCAACGCATATCATGGAAAGTGGTTTGCACCACAACAATGACCATATGATGGTGCTTCTAAAACATATTGTCAAGTGGCATGAAGACAAACACATCAATAGCAATGAGCATGTCAAAACAGCATCTCACAACAAGTTTCAGCACTTAACAGCCACATGCACTTTTGCAACAAAGATTAACATGGCAATATGACACCTAACATGAATGCTACAGTAACCATCATGTAGAGCACTTCACAATGAACATTTTGACATATCATATGCTCCATTTGGATAAACATGCACCAAGTTATCATATCTCAAACATGGCAACAAAATTACAAGTAATAGCAGTTTAAAAAAATATCACTCTTGCCGCGATGATTAGGTCATCAAGCTGAACTCAAACAAGCATGCCACAGTGGAACAAAATGAAGAGCACATCACCGCGATCATTTTGATATATATTACATGCCCAAAACGGATCTACGAGCACGAAGTTACAGCCATGCAAAGGAGGCAACAAAATATAGCAGATCTGGGGACTTAGTCATTTTTATACCTCACGAAAAAGTCAAACCGGATGCAGGAGTTTTGGGACGGAGAGATCCGGGATGCAGGAGGTCGTTTGGTTCGGGGAACCGGTGGATCTCGTCCAGATCCCCCGGATCCGGACGGAACAAGGAGAAGCGTGGCGGTTTCGGCGAGGCTCGCCGGCGGGGAGGAGCCTCGGTGCGGCCGGCGGCTATGGCGCGGCCGGGCGGCGGCGGCCGGCTGTGGGAGCCGCGGCGGCGGAGCTTGGCGAGGTAGCGTCGGTGGCGGATGGCGGTGATGGCGCCGGTGGCGGTGGGGCGCGCCCGACGGCGGCGAGATGGGCGCCAGCGGCGGTTATGGCCGCGCCGGCGGGAGGCGGGGGAGATGCGGCTCGGGGGTCGGCGAGGCGCGCGGGGTCGTGCGGGCCGCGTGGTGGAGCTGGCGGCGGTTGCCTACGTGGCAGGCGCGGCGTGGCCGGGGGGCATCCAGCGGACGTGTCCAGCGCCGTACGGATCTGTCCGGCGGCCGGAGGAGCTGCGGGGCACGGGGAAAAAGGAAAAAAATGGAGAGGACTAGGGTTTCGCCCGAAAAAATGGAGGGGATGGGGCCTTTTTATAGGCATAGGGAGCTAGGAGACTCCAAATGGGGAGCGGTTTTCGCCCACACGTTCGTGACCCGACGACCGAGATGATGGGAGGGGTTGTGCTCGGTTAGTGGGCTGTTGTGGAGGGGTCTTGGGCCAAAAAGAAGAGGTGCTTTTAGCCCACTAGGTTAACCGTTGGAATACCAAACGAACTCCAAACGCGATGAAACTTGACAGGCGGCCTACACGTACCAAAACAACAATGCACGACAAGTCTCACCTCATTCCGGAACGCTACATGGCCACACACGAAAGAAGGACTCGGGGGTGCCACGGGCACGTGTGTGAGTGTCGGAACTCGAAACGGACAACGGGAAGAGGCGAGTGGGACCGGGTGCAAGTGACAACATGAATGCAATGCAATGCACATGATAACATGACATGGATGAAATGCACGCACGCACACAACAAAACGAAGAAACCCGAAATGAAAGAAGAGCCCAGAATGGAATTGACGAAGTCAACGTTTCATATATTGCCATAAATGGAAGGTGTTAGATCTAGGGTGTTACATCAGAATAAGGATGTAATGTCTTATGCTCGAGGGATCAACCACGAGTAAGACAACATTACAAATATCGTTGGTTTTGATTTGACTTGACATTATCCCACACTCAAATCAAAGTTTAGATAAGATGATAGGCCCAGCAACTGAACACGAAGATCAATTGATGAAAACATCATCTTTCTTCAACACACGCACAATATCCCTTTATGATGATCTAACTTAGGCAAAGCTTTTATCTTCCAACTCACCATGCTGTTGTTTAGCTTAACAAACTAGCTCAGGGGTATCCAACACGAATTCTTGGAGAAAGGGTGCTTTAGAGAAAACCCAACTCGATCACGAGCTCAACATAGCGGTCCGGGAACAACTTGGTAATACTTCCGAGAATATATTTGGAAAATCACGAACCACCGATAAGTTATTAAGATCGAGAACATTCTTGCTTTTCAAGGCATGACGATATGATCAAGAGAGCAAGGGATTGACAAAATCCTAACTCGTTGATCAAAGAGTGCACCTTGGAAAATGGACTAGGTAGCACGATCAATCTTAGAATGACGATTCAGTAACTAGAACGCTAAGAACGAGATTATCATCCATTAACTACCAAGCAACAGAGTTGCTAAGAGTATTGATTTCACACATCACGGTTCACTTGTCGATATTCCGGTTATGATAACAAGGGGACCGAGAAATGAATGATGATGGCGAGAAGTATCACTATATCAAGAGTTCATATGAGGTGGTGCAATTCCCATGGAATTCTTGACATAAAGATGGAGGTACTCCAAGGTAGAACAGATTAGAAGCTGGACTAGCATTCTTCATCTGCGGAGTTCAACTACTTTGACCCAATCCTAGATATGGATAAGGTACTGGAGTTTGTTTATCCTAGTCATTCCAGAATAGAATGGCTTGACGGACCACAAAGGTAAAAGGCATCGATGAACATCAATGTACACATACCCTTGACTATCAACTGATAGACGAAGGCCCCAATACAACCAACGAGGGATAACTCAAAGGAACATAAGATTTTCCGAGTTGTGAATGCATGGATTAGCATGTCTAACTAGTTCAACATATTTCTTCTGGATAACCCATGCAGAAAGGTAGAGTTGGCAGAGTCACAACATAGAATCAAGAACTCCTCAAGAGCACTCTTATTGTGATCTCTTGGTTCAGAAGAACTTCTGGCATGATGGTTCATGGTATTGAAATAAAGATATACCACAGACCTTGAAGACTATCACAAGGTTACTAATATCCTAAAGGTACGAGCAAATACTATCAACATGAAGTAAGAAGAATGAATCTTGGGTTCAAGAACCCAGAAATAGAATGCCTACTAACTAAATGACATCACAAGATGCTTTCAAGAATAATGGCTAGAATCATCACACTGGGATATAAAGCATTGGTAGATTATTGGGAGATTCTCTAAGACACCTAGGGTCATAATAATAGCTCCAACAGATATGTCGAGGCAATAGAGTACCTGAACACACTGGTTAGTGTGGTTGATCTGGCCCAAAGGAACATCGGGAACATGAAGGAAAGATTTGCAAATGCATCAGATTGTTTAGAAACCTGGGGAGACTCGGACAACATAACGGTTGTAATGATCAAAAATATTTTGAGATCCATGCAAAAAGGTAGCATAACCACTTAACATCATACTGTCAAGCTTCTGAGTCCAACTGTTTAGCACACTGAAGTAGTAGAACTGAACTCAAAGATGAATCCACCATTAACATGATCCTGATAGATAGATGACAAGCCTAGTTCTTAATCCCCGTAAAAAAGAAGAAGGTTATACCGATCAGAAGTGCATAGGGTAAAGAAGTAAAAAGAGCCTTATGTTCCCTTTAACAATCAATTCCCTTATATGACTAAAGAGTATCTAGAATCTACTTCGACCAGTTTGGGTTGGTAATCCTATAGGCAGTCAGGCTCTGATACCAAAGCTGTCAGGACCCCGATCCTAAGTCACACCGATCTAGCATATAACACATCATATCACTTTGCGGCCTCACACACGGTATCCCCACGGGTGCCACCTTACCTGGCCCGGGACCATTTGCGCATTTTGGCTCACGTATATGATAGTGTCACTAGCATCCATATGACAGAGAACCCGGGCCGACATGACTAGTTATAAACCAAAAGTGACACTAAATTACAGAGACATGCAAACATAACCCAGCAACGAACATGTCGGCCATCAACGTATGAACCCAAGTCGTAGCAAGCTACATGGACTTAAAGGAACAACGCGTGGCATTCCCCAGAAGGGACAGACACAGGAACGAAGAAGGACACATGCCGGCCAACCTAAGTGTTCCGGAGTAGTAGCAAGCTACCAAGGCTCAGTGGAAGCACTAGGAGGCATTTCCCCATAAGATAGGGTACGAAGGGTAAACAACTAGATGTCGGATCCCACACATACCAAGCATTTGAAATCATACACACAATATGATCGATATGTGCAAATACAACATGGCATCATAACAGAACTCTACAACTCAAAGTATTCATTCATTAGGCTCCGAGGAGCCAAGTATTACAATCATGGGTCTCATGACCCAACATACAGATCATAAAAGCAACGGAAGCATAAACATGTCTGAGGATAGACATCTGAAAAGGAAGAAGGCTATCAAGCCTGACTATCTACAAGACCCTACCAAAGGTACAAGATCGTAGCTGAGGAAACAAGCTAAACGTTGAAGTCCACGCGGAACTACTAGTGAGACTGAAGTCTCTCTGCACAACATAAATTAAGCAAATGTGAGTACAAATATACTCAGCAAGACTTACATTAGAACTAGCTATATTTGCAACAGTAACAACAAAGGGATGGTGGAGTTTGACAGCAGCAAGCCTGCTTTGACTCGGTGGCAATCATGAACTACGACTGCAAGTAACTCTTTTGAGGTGGCGCACACGAGTCCACATATTCACCAATCAATACACCACTATGGATCCGCTCCCGTCTCCCTACAAGAACGCCATCCATAGCACTCACGCTTATCTTGCGCGTTTTAGAGTATCCACTTTCACTTGTCAATGAACTGTACATGTAACCCAGAAGTCCTTAACCGCGGACACGGCTATTCAAATAGATCATTTATAACCCTGAAGGGGTGTCCTTCTTCACACATGTTTCCACCACTTAGCATCTGCACACGACAAGTTCTCGGCAGACTACAAGCGAAAGCCGACGCGGGTATAGACCACGACCTGACTAACCACACAAGTCCCTAGTCCAGGTTTATCGCGTATTCAGGTTCCATTCGAAGGGTGTCTGGCCGAGGTTTCCACTTACGGCCCCGAACAATGTGTATATGTTTCCCAAGGCACAAAACGGGCGTCCCGGTACACCGTGCCACGTGCCTACCGCATCACAGCCCACCCCTCCGGTCAGCGCTGTGCACGGCCTCCAGCATACTAGCAACACCAGAAACTAATTACAACTCCTGGACAGAGGACAAGGGCGGTTAATAAGTCGAGCGGGGTCATATTTCAGGTCCCAACGTGTGGTAGTAGCTGTTCATGGATCAACAAACACAGAACTCAGTTCCCGAGGACGGTTTCAATGGGACAACCCACCATGTACTCCTACATGGCCTCTCATCGCTACCTTTAGCAAATCGTGTTCACACACTTAGCTCTCAACAGTAGGACATGTTCACCACATTCCAATTCATCCCCGATGAATCAGACCTGACTCAACCCTAAGCAGTAGCAGGCATAACAAACAAGCATGAATGAGTAGGCACAACATGGCTCAAACAACTCCTACTCCTGCTACTGGGTTCCAACTATTTACGGTGGCAATGAAAGGTCATGCAGAGGAAAGGGGTTCAACTACCACAAAAAATAGCAATTGGATCGTAGTTGTCCTAATGCAGTAAAAGAGAGCAAGAGCGAGAGAGTGGGGTTGTATCGGAATGCTAAATGGGGTTTTGCATGCCTGGCACTTCTGAAGATAGTATAGCTCTTCATCGGTGTCATCGATCTCATCGTCGGAACAACATCTACTGAGGGGGAACAACACCGGCAAACAGAGAAGGAACACAATCAATGATCATGACATGGCAATATGCTATTGATTGAGCTAATGCAACTAGCCATCATATTAAATGAAGTTGGTTTGAATCAAAGATTCAAATTCAAACTCCATATGTGATTATTCAAATTGTCCTAAACAGTGGCAGTAAGTTGTTCACACATTCATGAAACTGACATAAACAGATTCTTTTGATTTTTCTGATCATTTTTCATATATAAATTATTTTATTCCGAGGTACGGTTGAATTTCTATGATTTTTAGAAGTTTTAAACATTTTCTGGAATTTCCTGGTTATTATAATTTAAACTAAATCCAGAAAATGACTTATTGCGTCAGCATGACCACGACATGACGGCATCAGGTCAAAGGATCCTATCTAGGTCAAACCTGACGGCTGGGACCCGCACGTCAGTGTCACAAGGACTAATCCCGGTCAAACTGTGCGCTGACTCGTGTTTGACTAGGGGTGATGCCCGCTGTCAGTGTCTCTGTGGTGGGTTAGTTAGTGCTAACCATATGGTTAACCAGCGGGTAACCGGCGGCGCTAATTCCGGCAAAGCGTCCATCGCCGACCAGCCGTTTCCACCATGAGAGCAGTCGCGACTAGGCCTTACAGGTGGAGCGTCAGGAGGCGCATCGGGTGGTGGCAGCGGTACGTGCGGAGGTCGCTGGAGTTGACGGAGGCGAGCTCGGCTGCGGCGGCCGGAGCTCGGTGTGCGCGGGGATGCGGCTGCGGTGTGCGAAAGTGAGAGGCGTGGCGCTAGTGATGTCTATGAGTCACGGCGAGCACTACGGATGCGCAGCAGTGACCAAAAGGTGACCGAGGCCACGTCGGCGATGAGGCCAGACGGCGGAGTGATTCCGTCGGCAAGGGGGCGACGGCTAGAGGGCGTAAACGACGGCGAGGATAGGGGGAAAGACCATGGGGCTCACAGGGAGGTGGTGGAGTAGCTCGGTGGGCTCGGGGACGTCCCGGTGATGAAGAATCGACGGCGACCTCCGGCGGCCAGACGCGGCGGTGATGAGCTCGAGGGCGTCGATTCCCGACATCCGAGGGTGCGTGCTTCAGCTTGGAGCTTCAAGGCATCGTGACGGAGCTGATGGAAAGGTTGGCTAGGCAAGGGAGACTCGGTGGGCGCGGCGGCAGCGAGCGACGGGCTGTGCGGGCGAGAGAGCAGATGAGAGGGGAAGGGTCCAGGGAGAGTGAGAGAGCCAGGGGGTTCGTGGAGGTAGCATGGCGCCTCCAGCCAGCCTCCAGCATCGGCGGAAGCAGGAGGTGGCTCGGACGCGTGCGTGCCCGCCGCGGGCACACGCCCCTGTCCTCCTAGTGAGAGGAGAGGGATGACTGGGCGCCAGCCAGCTGGGCTGGGCCGGCACAGTGCCAGGCCGGGTAAGTGGCCCAGGTGTGCTTCCTCTCTCTCTTTCTCTTTTCTGTTTCTCTTTTTCTTTTCTGTTGTTTGTTTTTAGTTTAGTAAAAATACTAAACTATTTAAATAAAAGCTGAAAATATTTATGGGCACCTCAGAGATTAAATCCAACAGCCCAAAAATGCTTTCAAGATTATTTGGAAATTTAAAAATATTTCTATCATTTAAATGTCCAAATGCAAATACTTTATGATTTAATTCAGTGATCCAAATTGTCCCATAAAAGTGTGCACCATTTTTGGCAGAGGTTCTAGACCAATTCAAAAATCATGAACATTTTCAAAGGCACTTCGGGTAATGAAAATATTTTTAGGTTGAACTTATTTCAGTTCTTTTGGTGCTAGGGTTTGACCAAACCCCATTTCAAGTATCTGAGAGGATTAAACATGATGCCATGATGATCAAGCAAACACAAGCGAGGATTGATCTAGGGTTGTGACAACACACGAGTTATCGCCAAAGTGGGAAGGCCCTTACCGTTGTACGAGTCACTAGACCTAGCGCAGTCCGTATGAAGACCAGAGATGGCATTAGATTGCAAAACTCATGGAATATTAAGCATCTCCGTAAGTTCTACCCATAAGGCATGGATGTCGGGCCCTGAATGGCTGCCACCCATTGTACAGGCCATGCCATAGTTGCATGTAACCCCTTGTACAAGCCGGTACGATCACTTCGTGCAAGAGGAAAATAAAGAAGCGCTACAAAGGGTGGCCTCCAACCAAGATTGCACGCATGCATGAACATTCCAAAATAATTGCATAAGCATTTCATGAGCATTTGCGTCAGGACCCCGATCCTAAGTCACACCGATCTAGCATGTTACACATCATATCACTTTGCGGCCTCACGCACGATATCCCCACGGGTGACACCTTACCAGGCCCGGGACCATTTGCGCATTTTGGCCCACGTATATGATAGCGTCGCTAGCATCCATATGACAGAGAACCCGTGCCGACGTGGCTAGTCATAAACCAAAAGTGGCACTAAATTATAGAGACAGGCATCCATGACCCAGCAACGAACGTGTCGGTCATCAACGTATGAACCCAAGTCGTAGCAAGCTACATGGACTTAAAGGAACAATGCGTGACATTTCCCCTAAGGGACATACACATGAACGAACAAGGACACATGCCAGCCAGCCTACGTGTTCCGGAGCAGTAGCAAGCTACCAAGGCTCAGTGGAAGCACTAGGAGGCATTTTCCTGTAAGATAGGCTACCAAGGGTAAACAACTAGGTGTCGGATCCCACACATATCAAGCATTTGAATAACATAAACACAATATGCTCAATATGTGCAAATTCAACATTGCATCACAATAGAACTCTATGACTCAAAGTACTTTATTTAAGAGGCTCTGAAGAGCCATACATAACATATCCATACAGATAGGGGTCACATGACCCAACACTCAAGTCGTACAAGCATACAAGCACAAGCGGAAGCTAACT
This sequence comes from Secale cereale, assembly GCA_902687465.1. Taxonomy (NCBI): domain Eukaryota; kingdom Viridiplantae; phylum Streptophyta; class Magnoliopsida; order Poales; family Poaceae; genus Secale; species Secale cereale. The sequence goes on from LR738711.1 coordinate 355,854,896, forward strand.
TGTCTGAGTACAGACAACTTGGAAAATAAAATAGGCTTGGTGTAGCCTGACTATCTACAAGGCCCTTCACAAGCTCAGGATCACCGTCTGGGTAGCAAGCTACTCATCGACGTCAACGTCTATGTAGAACCCATCAGAGGGGGCTGGGTTCTCCTCTGCAACAGTTATTAAGCAAACATGAGTACAAAGGTACTCAGCAAGACTTACATCAGAACCTATCATACATGCATCATGATCAACAAGGTAGTGGAGTTTATTGCAGCAAGCCAGCTTTGACTCTTGGATAACCTATACTACAACTCTCAGCAGATTGCAAGATGAGACTACGCACACGAGTCCACTACTCACCACAACAATACGCTACCGTGGATCCTCTTCCATCATCCTACGGAAGGGCCATCCACGGCACTCACTCTTGTCTTGAGACTTTTAGGAGTAACCGCTAACTTGTCTATGAACTGCATAAGCAACCAAGTGGTCCTTAACCGCAAACAACGGCTATTCCAATAGACTGGTAACCCTACAGGGGTGTACTTCTTCACACACGCTTCCACCACTTATCGTCGTTTACTCGACATGTACTCGGCAGCGTTCAAGCGGAAGCCCAGTGAGGGTGTCGGCCACGACCTGACTAACCACACAAGTCCCTAGTACAGGTTTGTTGCCTATTTGGGTTCCATCTGTGTGGAGATCCGGCCGGGGTGTCGCTCACGGCCCCCAACGATGTGTACACGGTTCGCGAGTCACCAAATGGGCGACCGATACACCGTGCCACATACCTGATGCATCACAGCCCACCCCGAGGGTCAGCACTGCGCACGACCACCAGTATACTACAAACACCAGAAACTAGTTGCAACTCCTGGACAGAGGACAAGGGCAGTTAATAAGTCGAGAGGGTCCATTCGTTTCGGGCCCAATGCATGGTAGTAGCTGATCTTAAATCACACATACAGATCTCAGGTCCTATGGACGGTTCCAATGAAACAACCCACCATGTACTCCTACATGGTCTTTCATCGATACCTTTCCCAAAACATATTCCACACTTCACCCTCTTTACCAGACATGATCATTTCACTCTGATCCATCACCCAGATGAACCAGACCTGACACAACTCTAAGCATTATAGGCAGCATAAATAAATAGCATGGTAGGAAACATATCACATGGCGCAATCAACTCCTACACATGCTAGTGGATTTCAACTATTTACTGTGGCAATGACAGGTCATGCAAAGGAATGGGGTTCAACTACCACAGCAAATAGCAGTTCACACGCTATTGCCTTAATGAAGTAAAAGAGAGCAGGAGCGAGAAGATGGGTTTGTATCAGAATGATCAATGGGTTGCTTGCCTGACAGATTGGTTGTCGGGTACTGCTCTTCAGTTGGATACGTAGATGTATCCTCGGAAGCAGAACCTACCACGGAGAACACAGGTAATACAATCAATACACAACCAAATGCAACAATATGATGCATGCTCATAACATGGCAAGATGGATGTGTTTTCGCTAATGCAACTACAAACAGAAAGGTTTGAGCTTATTTGAATCAAAGATTCAAATTCATGCCCAAGCTACTATTACTTAAAATTCATTATCATGTTTAGATGTGAACAACAATGTTAACTTGTTCAAACATGCATGAAACCAGTACCAATGGAAAGATTGGACTTTTCTGATAATTTTGCATATATAAATCTTTTCATCTGAGCTACAGTTGAATTTATATGAATTTTAGAAGTTAGGGCATTTTCTGAAAATAAATAAATCATTTCTGATTTATTTAAATCACAGAAAACACGTACTCCATCAGCATGACCTCATGCTGACGTCAGCAGGTCAACAGAGCTGGTCCAGTCAAACCTGACGTGTGTGGTCCACACGTCAGTCTAACAGAGTTAACTAACAGGGTTAATTTAAACGAACTACTAATTAGCAGGGTCGGGCCCACATGTCAGTGGGTCAGCTAATTTGTAGAGTTAAATTAGCACTAACTTAATCCTAAACTAAAACAGTCAATGCTGGGCCCATAGGTCAGTGGCACAGGGGAAGGCCAAATCCCCTAGTCAGCGGGTCAAACACGCCGGCGGCTAGTCGCCGGCGAGGCCAGACGAGGCGGAGCGCCTCGGGTTTGGTCCTCCGACAACCAAATCGATGGCGGAGCACGCCTACGGGCAGCTGGGAGTGAGCCACGTTGAGTGGTGCTCGACTTGGAGCTCGAGGTCACCGGAAACGACACCGGTGACGAGTCCAGCGGCTGTCGGAGTTCGGGTGTGGCCGAACTCGTGGCTACGGTGCTCGAGGAGGAGCGTGGAGTGGTCCTACGGCATCTACGCGAAGCAATGAAGATGATGGGCATGACGACCTGGCCGTTAGGTGGCCGGAGCTACGTCGGCGACGACCATCCGCGGCAGCGCAGGCAGGCGAGCCTGTTTCGGTGGCTGTGGTGCACGACAGGGCGAACGAAGAGGCTAGGGAGGGGTAGGAGGTCACGGCTGTTGCGGCGAGCTGGTCGGCGAGCTTGGGGACGAAATGGTGCAGTGGCGACGGCGAAGGGGATCTCCGGCGGCCGAGGTTGAAGACGCCGTCGACGGTGGCGGAGCAGAGCGTGCGAGCACTCGGGGCTCAGCCTGTTCGACGTAGCGGACGAAGGAGGTGCTCCCTTACACGGCGAGGCGACGGTGGGGCGACGGTGGCTGCGGCTAGGACGACGGTGAGCTCGCGGGCACGTCGACCATGGCGAGGAGAGGGCGAGGGAGAGAGGCAGGGGGATAGTGCGGTGTCCAGAGGGTTCAGGCGACGACGTGGAGGCGAACCAGGCGTCGTGGAGGCGGGGGAGTGAAGCAGGGCGGCGAGCAGCCGCGTGGAGCCTGCAGGCTCGCCGGCGTGCTCCTCTCTGCCTGCCTAGCGAGAGGAAGCAGCTGCGTGGAGCGGCTGCTGGGCTGGCCGGCCAGGTGGGCCGCCAGGTAAGTCTCTCTCTCTCCTCTCTTTTCTATTTAGTTTTTGTTTTCTTTTCTTTTGGAACTGTGTTTAATTGATAAAAATGCTAGAACATTTTTATAAATCATGAAACTGACCATGTCCACTGTATATAATATAAACAACATGGAACATTTTAGTTTATGATTATTTGGGCATTTAAAATATTTTATAGCATTTAAATGCCCAAATGCAAATACAATATGATTTAATCCAGTGACCTTAGGATGTCCTAGAAAATTGTGCACCATTTTTGTGAGAGGTTTAAGACCAAGGTAAAGATGATGAACATTTTTGAAGGGCATTTTGGGTACATTGGAAAAGATTTTATTACACCCTAGTTGAGAAAAGAGGGGTGCTGGGGTTTCTGTCATCCCCATTTCGAGTTTCTGGTAAAGTTAAACATGATGCACACTCTAGCTAGTCCTAATGCAAGCACTGACTAGGGATGTGACAACTCACCCCCACTCAAAAGAACCTCGTCCCGAGATTCAGGTTCCTTCGGAAAAAGGGTGGGGTACTCAAGTCGAAGACGATCCTCCGTTTCCCAAGTAGCTTTGTTCTCGGAATGGTGTGACCATTGAACCTTCAGAAACTTGATATTATGACGTCGAGTGGTACACTCGGTTTGATCAAGAATACGAACTGGTATTCTCGATATGTGAGATTATCCTGGAGATCAATTGTTTCGTGGTCCACTCCGCGGATAGGATCCGAGAAGCAACGCCCGAGTTGAGAGACGTGGAAGACATCATGAACTCTGGAAAGATGCGGGGGTAGTTCCAGTTAGTAGGCAACTTCTCCTCATTTGGCGAGAATGCGAAAAGGACCGATGTAACGAGGAGCAAATTTGTCTTTGATACCGAAGCGATGGGTTCCCTTAAGAGGAGTAACCCGATGGTAAGCCTTGTCGCCGACTTCGTAAGTCATAGCCTTATGATGGCGATCATATTGGCTCTCCTGGCGAGATTGGTCTTTTTTCAATTTCTCACGAACAATGTGAACTTGCTCTTCTGCTTCCTGGATCATATCAGGACCAAAGAATTGTCTTTCCCCGGTTTCTGACCATTTAAGAGGCGTTCGACACCTTCGTCCATACAGAACTTCGAAGGTAGCCTTGCCCAAACTAGCTTGATAATTGTTGTTATAAGCGAATTCGGCGAATGGAAGACACTTCTCCCAATCCATACTGAATGAGATGACAGAGGCTCGAAGCATATCTTCCAGTATTTGATTGACTCGTTCTACTTGACCACTTGACTGAGGATGAAAGTCGGTGCTAAAAGAGAGACGAGTCCCCATAGCATTTTGGAAACTTTTCCAAAATCGAGAGGTGAAAAGACATCCACGGTCTAAGTTAATCTCCAATGGCACACCATGAAGAGATACTATCTGAGAGATATACAAGTCTGCTAGCTGGCTAGCGGTTATACTCTCTCGAACAGGCAGGAAGTGGGCTACTTTGGAGAGGCGGTCGATAACGACGAAGATAGCATTATTTCCTTTCCTGGTCCTGGGAAATCCGGTAACGAAGTCCATACCGATCTTATCCCATTTCCATTCAGGAATAGCTAAATGTTGAAGGGTGCCAGCAGGCCGTTGATGCTCTGCTTTAACTCGACGCAAACATCGCAGATCTCTATGAACTGAGCGATTTCTCTCTTCATCCTAGTCCACCAGAACCTCTGGCGTAGGTCCTGATACATTTTGGTACTACCGGGATCAGCCGTCTCAGGTTTCGTACCTTAGGAACCACTAAGCAGTTTCCAAAGAACACGACACCTTGATCATCAATTGAGAAACATCCCGCGACTCCTTTCTTGATGTTCCTCCTGATACGGGAGATTCCCGGATCAACCTTCTGTGCTTTAATGATCTGATCTGTAAGGGCAGGTTTCGCCACCAAGGTGGAAAGGAATCCTCGAGGAACAATGTGAAGGTTAAGCTTAAGAAATTCCTCGTGGAGAAGTGGTTGCCCTTGTTGTAACATCAGGTGGTTACAATAAGACTTACGGCTTAGTGCGTCAGCCATGACATTGGCCTTCCCAGGGGTGTAAGTGATTCCTAAGTCATAATCTGTGAGCAACTCAACCCAACGTCTTTGCCTGAGATTCAGATCCGGTTGGGTGAAGATGTATTTCAGACTTTGGTGATCAGCGAAAATTTCACAGCGATTACCAAGAAGGTAATGTCGCCATGTTTTGAGGGCGTGGACTACAGCTGCAAGCTCTAGATCATGTGTAGGATAGTTATCCTCATGTGGACGCAATTGTCGAGATGCGTAGGCAATCACTTGACAATCTTGCATGAGTATGCAACCTAGTCCTTGTCGCGAGGCGTCGCAATAGATAATAAAGTTCTTGGAAAAGTTTGGTGGTACCAATACGGGAGCAGATGTCAGGCGTCTTTTCAGTTCCTGAAAGGTGAACTCGCACTGTGGGGTCCACTCGAACTTTTTATCTTTCTTGAGGGGTACTGTTATAGGTTTAGCAACCTTGGAGAAATTCTCAACGAAGCGTCGGCAATAGCTCGCTCAGCCATGGAAACTCCTAACTTGCTTGATAGATTCAGGTGGAGTCCAATCAAGGACAGCCTGAACTCGCTCGGGATTGATAGCAATACCCTTACCAGAGATTACATGCCTAGATAGGTAACTTCTGGCAACCAGAATTCACACTTGGAGAATTTGGCATAGAGGCGGTGCTCTCGAAGTTTCGTTAATACCAACCTTGGATGCTCGACATGATCTTCCATGTTCTTGGAGTAAATGAGTATATCATCGAGGTATACCATGATGAATTTATCCAAGTACTCCATGAATATAGAATTCATTAGCCGGGAGAAAGTGGTTGGGGCATTGGTTAACCCAAAGGACATGACGGTGTAATTGTATTGGCCATAACGAGTGAAAAAGGCCGTCTTGGGAATGTCCCCGTTCTTGATTTTGATTTGATGGTAGCCCAACCTCAAATCCATTTTGGAAAAGACTGAGGACCCAGCAAGCTGATCATACAGGTCGTTGATCCTAGAGAGCGGATACTTGTTCTTTATGGTGACCAGATTGATAGGTCGATAATCTACAACCATCCAATCCGTTCCATCCTTCTTCTTGACGAAGAGGAAGGGACAAGCCCAAGGAGAGGAACTAGGACGGATGAAACCCTTTTTCAAGGAGTCATCGAGTTGTTTCTTAAGCTCAGCTAGTTCTAAGGGTGCCATCTTATAGGGTCTCCTAGAGATTGGGACAGTTCCTGGAACAAGATCTATCACGAACTCTACATCTCTGTCAGGTGGAACACCTGGCATTTCTTCTGGAAAGACATCCGGAAAGTCACAGACTACTGGGCTATCTTCAAGTTCTGGTAGAGGGCTGGCATTAAGAGAGTAGAGCTGACGCTCGGCCATTCGGGCCAAAATATTGACTGTCTTGCAGGATGGGTGTGTAAGTTGAACAGTCCTAGTGTAGCAATCAATCTTAGCGTAATGAGCTATCATCCAGTCCATACCCAAGATGATGTTTATGTCCGAGGACTTGAGAGCTATTAGGGATGAAAGAAAAACAAGTCTATCGACAAGAATTTCTTTCCCATGGCTTACTCTAGAAGTTCTCCATTTCGAACCAGGAGTTTGAATTACCATGGAAGTGGGCACGTCACAAAAAGTCATGCTGTGCATTCGAGCATAGCTCTCAGATATGAACGAATGAGATGCTCCAGTATCAAAAAGAACAGATGCCGGATGGCAGTTAACAAGAAGCGTACCAAGGACGACGTTAGGATCCTCATAAGCTTCCTCAGCAGAGACATAGTTGACATGACCACGAGAAGTGGGAACTGGCTTGACATAGTTCACCTTGCATGTTGGCTTACCACGGCCAACGGACCTTCCTGGCTGGTTCTGAGGACACTCTCGCATGTAGTGGCCTGGTTCTCCACACTTGAAGCATGTCACAGTGCGAGTGCGTGGAGCAATATTGGCCGATGGTCCTCCATAAGTCTTGGGCAGTGCATACTGCTGGGTTGGGCGAGGCGCCTCATAGGATGGCCACGGAGTGAACCTGGGTGGCAGAGCTGTGTTTGGAACCCACACACGACGCTTGTGAGAGACAGAGCCGGATGAGGAACCAAAAACACGAGGATGCTTGCGTGTGGCTTCATAATCAGTCTGACCTATCTCAGCACTGATGGCTTTGTTCACTAGCTTCTAGAAGGAGGTGCACTCGTGCAGACGTAGATCTCGGTGAAGTTCAGGGCTGAGTCCCTTGTGGAACCTCGCCTGCTTCTTGGCGTCGGTGGACACTTCTTCGGTAGCATAGTGTGCCAAGTTGCCAAACTCACGACTATAGACATCCACGGTTAGCCGGCCTTGCGTGAAATTGCAAAATTCCTCCCGCTTACGATCCATGAGACCTTCCGGAATGTGATGTTCACAGAATGCCTTGCTGAACTCTACACAAGTAGTGATCTGGCCAGTAGGACGCATAGCCTCATAGTTTTCGCACCAAAGGCTAGCAGGGCCCTCAAGATGGTAGGCAGCATAGGTAACCTTGTCAGCTTCAGCCACACAGGCAAAATGTAGCTTGTGGGTGATACTGCGAAGCGAGTCATCCACATCAAGAGGTTCAGCGGAATGATGGAAATTTGGTGGGCACATCTTGATAAAGTCATTAATAGACACCACGTCATTCCTGTGGCGAAAGGCAATATTCTGCTCTATGCGTTCCAGCGGACGGTTGGTCTCCCTTTTGTTCCTTTCTGCCTCCAGCATGACTTCAGCCAAGGAGGGTGGTTGAGGCAAATTCTCATCTCTAGCCCCACTGGCCTCACCCTGCTCCTGAGCAGCAGGGGTGCTGCGAGTGTTGACCATCCTAGGAAAACAAAACAACGATTTAGACAAGGATGGCAAAACTTTGACATAGGAGTGCAGAATGTAATGGATGACACGGAATGAAGAGATGTTCATCTGTATGGCATGGTAATATAGAAACTGTCATATATACACCATTGGTCATACACACAATACATAGTTTAGTACAAGCTAAGGCTAAAGTACAACTGCGGTGAAAGACGATACATCTCATCAAAGGCACTCCAAGCTCCTATACATTATTTATCTACGCCTCCGGAACTCAGTACACACTAAGTCATATTCCACAAGACATGCAGGACTGTGGAAATACAACTACTACGAGACTACTACTGCCACGGTCTAGCTCAGACATTTTCGTAGTAATCTTCGTAAAGATTACCCCCATAGCCTGGAAGTGGAACATGTGGATCTGGAAACTATTGAGCACTTGGAGACTCTGGACCATAGGGACACGGATGTGGTCTCGGTCCCACTGCTGGTGGCAACCGACGCCCACGTGGAGGTGTTATACCCCCAACGTCATGCCAATCCATACGATACGGCAGATGAGTCTGCACGGGGTACAAATCCCGCATATCCAGATATCCGGCCTACATAGCAGATGCAAGCCATATCAGAGTGGCCCAGTGGGCGGCTCGAGTGTTATAAAGCACCATCCGGAGGGCACGGGCCTCACGGTCCCTATCCTCCAGCATCTGAGTGGTAGTCTGAAGTAGCGGCTCCTCATGAGCGGCATCAGTGTACACACCGGTGTTGTAGCCTTCCTCTCCAGCAAGTGACGCTGGCATGTAGCAGAACTCAGTGTTCAGCAGCAGGGCATGCCTAGCTCGGATGATAGTCATCATTGAGTAAGCGGCATCCTGCACTGCCATCTCGATGGTAACCCCGAGTCCATATGTCCAATGGATGGGGTCGGTAGCTCCGGGATATGAAGGGTATATCCGGACTGTGCAGAAGTACTGACCCTGGTTGAAATCTCGGTACTGCTCCTCCACAGTATACTCAGGGTACCCACGGTAGCCAGTCTCGGTCAAAACACGAACCAACATGGCCGTGTGACCTGGCACATTAATGCACTGGGTTAGACGGACCACCTAATGAGGGGTGCGGTTAGACATCTGAAACACTAAATAATGCAAAGGCATCTCTAATTTCTAGAAGAAATCGGTCAGCATAACAATTGTAAATGCTCAAAAAAGATTTTGAGGCATCATACAAATGATAGCATAGCCACTCAACAACATCTTATCAAGGTTCCGGGTCCAACTAATCAACATACTAGAAGGTAGAAACTGAACCGAGGCTTGAAACAAACAATCCTAAGAGTCTACGGATTAGTAACACGTGAACCCAGTAAAAATGAGAGGCCTAGTCCTAAGCCCCCGTAGAAAGAATAGGCTGACTCAGATCAGAAGGGCATAAGGTATAGAAGTAAAAAGAGCCTTACATTCGCTTCGACAATCAATTCACCTACATATAACTAAGAATTTTCTAGACTCAACATCGACCAGTTTAGCTTGAAGAACCTACAGGCAGTCCGGCTCTGATGCCAACGCTGTCAGGTCCCCGATCCTAAGTCACACCGATCTAGCATGTAACACATCATATCACTTTGCGGCCTCACGCACAGTATCCCCACGCGTGCCACCTTACCTGGCCCAGGACCGTTTGCGCATTTTGGCACACGTATATGATAGTGTCGCTAGCATCCATATGACAGAGAACCCGGGCCGACATGGCTAGTCATAAACCAAAAGTGGCACTAAATTACGGAGACAAGCATCCATGACCCAGCAACGAATGTGTCGGTCATCAACGTATGAACCCAAGTCGTAGCAAGCTACAAGGACTTAAAGGAACAACACGTGACATTTCCCCTAAGGGACAGACACAGGAACGAAGAAGGACACATGCCGGCCAGCCTACGTGTTCCGGAGCAGTAGCAAGCTACCAAGGCTCAGTGGAAGCACTAGGAGGCATTTCACTGTAAGATAGGCTACCAAGGGTAAACAACTAGGTGTCGGATCCCACACATATCAAGCATTTCAATAACATGCACACAATATGCTCAATATGTGCAAATACAACATTGCATCACAACAGAACTCCATGACTCAAAGTACTTTATTTAAGAGGCTCCGAAGAGCCATACATAACATATCCATACAAATAGGGGTCACATGATCCAACACTCAAGTCATACAAGCATACAAGCACAAGCGGAAGCTAACTTGTCTGAGTACAGACAACTTGGAAAGAAAATAGGCTTGGTGTAGCCTGACTATCTACAAGGCCCTTCACAAGCTCAGGATCACCGTCTGGGTAGCAAGCTACTCATCAACGTCAACGTCTATGTAGAACCCATCAGAGGGGGCGGGGTTCTCCTCTGCAACAGCTATTAAACAAACATGAGTACAAACGTACTCAGCAAGACTTACATCAGAACCTATCATACATGCATCATTATCAACAAGGGTAGTGGAGTTTATTGCAGCAAGCCAGATCTGACTCTTAGCTAACATATATTACAACTCTCCGCAGATTGCAAGATGAGACTACGCACACGAGTTCACTACTCACCACAAAAATACACTACCGTGGATCCTCTTCCGTCATCCTACTGAAGGGCCATCCACGGCACTCACTCTTGTCTTGAGACTTTTAGGAGTAACCGTTAACTTGTCTATGAACTGTATAAGCAACCAAGTGGTCCTTAACCGCGAACAACAGCTATTCGAATAGATTGGTAACCCTGCAAGGGTGTAGTTCTTCACACACACTTCCACCACTTATCGCCGTTTACTCGACATGTACTCGACAGCCTTCAAGCGGACGCTCATCGAGGGTGTCGGCCACGACCTGACTAACCACACAAGTCCCTAGTCCAGGTTTATTTCCTATTTGGGTTCCATCCGTGGGGAGATCCGGCCGGGGTGTCGCTCACGGCCCCAAACGATGTGTATAGGGTTCCCGAGTCACCGAACGGGCGACCGGTACACCGTGCCATGTACCTGCCGCATCACAGCCCACCCCGAGGGTCAGCGCTGTGCACGACCACCAGTATACTACAAACACCAGAAACTAGTTGCAACTCTTGGATAGAGGACAAGGGCAGTTAATAAGTCAAGAGGGTTCATAGGTTTCGGGCCCAATGCATGGTAGTAGCAGATCTTAAATCACACATACAGATCTCAGGTCCTATGGACGGTTCCAATGAAACAACCCGCCATGTACTCCTACATGGCCTTTCATCGATACCTTTACCAAAATTTATTCCACACTTCACCCTCTTTACCAGACATGATCATTTCACTCTGATCCATCACCCAGATGAACCAGACCTTACACAACTCTAAGCATAGCAGGCATCATAAATAAATAGCATGGTAGGAAACACATCACATGGCTCAATCAACTCCTACACATGCTAGTGGGTTTCAACTATTTACTGTGGCAATGATAGGTCATGCAAAGGAATGGGGTTCAACTACCGCAGCAAATAGCAGTTCACACGCTGTTGCCTTAATGCAGTAAAAGAGAGCAGGAGTGAGGAGATAGGTTTATATCGGAATGATCAATGGGTTGCTTGCCTTCAAATTGGTTGTCGGGTACTGCTCTTCAGTTGCATACGTAGATGTATCCTTAGAAGCAGAACCTACCACGGAGAACACCGGTAATACAATCAATACACAACCAAATGCAACAATATGATGCATGCTCATGACATGGCAAGATGGATGTGTTTTGGCTAATGCAACTATAAACAGAAAGGTTTGCGATTTTTTGAATCAAAGATTCAAATTCATGCCCAAGCTATTATTATTTAAAGTGCATTATCATGTTTTGATGTGAACAGCAAGGTTAACTTGTTCAAACATGCATGAAACCAGTACCAATGGAAAGATTGGATTTTTTCTGATAATTTTTCATATATATATCTTTTTCATCTGAGCTATTGTTGAATTTATATGGATTTTAGAAGTTCGGGCATTTTCTGAAAATACATAAATCAATTATGATTTATTTAAATCACATAAAACACTTACTGCGTCAGCATGACCTCGTGCTGACGTCAGCAGGTCAACATAGCTGGTCCAGTCAAACCTGACGTGTGGGGTCCACACGTCAGTCTAATAGAGTTAACTAACAAGGTTAATTTAATCTAACTACTAATTAGCAGGGTCAGGCCCACATGTCAGTGGGTCAGCTAACTAGCAGATTTAAATTAGCACTAACTTAATCCTAAACTAAAACATTCAACGCTGGGCCCACATGTCAGTGGCACATGGGGAGGTCAAATCCCCTCGTCAGCGGGTCAAACCCGCCGGCGGCTAGTCGCCGACGAGGGGAGACGCGGCGGAGCGCCTCGGGTTTGGTCCTCCGACGACCAAATCAACGGCGAAGCACGTCTACGGGTAGCTGGGAGTGAGCCATGTCGAGTGGTGCTCGACTTGGAGCTCGAGGTCGCCGGAAACGACGCCGACGATGAGTCCAGCTACTGCCGGAGTTCGGGTGAGGTTGTACTTGTGGCTGCGGTGCTCGAGGAGGCGCGTGGAGTGGTCCTACGGCATCTACACGAAGCAGTGAAGACGATGGGCACGGCGGCTTGGCCGTAAGGTGGCTGGAGCTACGTCGGCGACAAGCATCCGCGGCGGCACAGGGGGGCGAGACTATTGCGGTGGCTGTGGTGCACTGCAGGGAGAATGCAGAGGCTTGGGAGGGCAGGAGCTCAGGGCGGTTGCGGCGAGCTGGTCGGCGAGCTCGGGGACCAACAAGTGCGGTGGCGACGGCGAAGGGGATCTCCGGCGGCCGAGGTTGAAGATGACGTCGACGGTTGCGGAGCAGAGCGTGCGAGCGCTCGGGGCTCGGCCTGTTCGACGTAGCGGACGACGGCGGTGCTCCCTGACACGTCGAGGCGATGGTGGGGCGACGGTGGCTACGGCTACTATGGCGGTGAGCTCGCAGGCATGTCGGCCATGGCGAGGAGAGGGCGAGGGAGAGAGGCAGGGGGGAGAGTGCGGTGTCCAGAGGGTTCAGGCGATGACGTGGAGGCGAACCAGGCGTCGCGGAGGCGGGGGAGTGAAGCAGGGCGGCGAGCAGCTGCGTGGCGCCCGTAGGCTCGCCGGCGTGCTCCTCTCTACCTTCCTGGCGAGAGGAAGCAGCTGCATGGAGCGGCTGCTGGGCTGAGCCGGCCAGGTGGGCCGACATGTGGGCCGCCAGGTAAGTCTCTCTCTCTCTCCTCTCTTTTCTATTTAGTTTATGTTTTGTTTTCTTTTGCAACTGTGTTGAATTGAAAAAAATGCTAGAACATTTTTATAAATCATGAAACTGACCATGTCCACTGTATATAATATAAACAACATGGTACATTTTAGTTTATGATAATTTGGGACTTTAAAATATTTTATAGCATTTAAATGCCCAAATGCAAATACAATATGATTTAATCCAGTGACCATAGGATGTCCTAGAAAATTGTGCACCATTTTGTCAGAGGCTTGAGACCAAGGCAAAGATGATGAACATTTTTTAAGGACATTTTGGGTACATTGGAAAAGATTTTATTAGACCCTAGTTGAAAAAAGAGGGGTGCTGGGGTTTCTGTCATCCCCATGTCAAGTTTCTGGAAAAGTTAAACATGATGCACATTATAGCTAGTCCTAATGCAAGCACTCACTAGGGATGTGACAATTTGCATATGCATATAGATAGGATTGCATCCGACATTCATTATCATTTACATGAAGCTGCAGGTTCCTACCGTGAACTTGGCTTCGACAAGGAGTTGAAAACATTCGGTGGCACTGCAATCCACGGCAAACCAAACTGATAAGTTCTACCTCCTGTTCGTTAGTGTTCTATAAGATATAACTTGTGCATATGAAAACCTTGCCACTCTCTTGAGGCTTGGGTGCTCCCATCCCAGACTCGAACGTTGCTTCGGTCAGGATGGTTGTAGTAGCCCTTAGTGAAAATAAAGTGGTATGGGGATGACACCTTTGTCTGTTCCCCGCCAGATATGATTCTCCGGCAAACCAAAAAGGGTGCTGGCAAGGTAGCTTGCTGGGAAAACTCGCTAATTTACATTAAAGAGGACTCTCACCTCTGCATGGACATACACATGCATGGGTCCCCGACAAGTTTCATTTTTTCATTAACATGCTGATACAAGTACAAGCATTACAGAACACAAACATGGACTCGAGGATTTCATTATTTGAATTAAAGTTTGGCAAGTGCCTACAGGTTTGAGACTGAAAATAGATAAGTGCTTTGTAAACTCCTCTCCATGTCCTTCTTGTCCCAGGTAGCGAAGTGGAAGAGAAGAGGATAGGTGGCGCGCCAGCACAACGCTAGTCCGATCCCTCTGAGGAACCGACATGCGCAGCCTAACAAGATCGGGAGTGGTGAGGCTGCGAAGAAGGAAGACATGCAGAGCACCTCGAGAACCCCCTGTTCACCATCTCCAGCACTAGGCGGGGAACTCCAGGACAGGCACCGGCAAAGGAAGAAGCCGGGGCATAGCCGGAAGGCACCCGAAGGAGAAGGGGACACCAGGGGGATAGCCCCTTTCCCGGAAGCCGGGAGAAACGGTGATGACCGCGCATGGAAAAGGGGGAAGAGCCAGGCAGACGGGTAGCAGGTCGCTAGTACGACACGAACGCTTCGATGCAGTCGTGCTCCTACTAGACGACCTACCTCTCGTCTTCTCCTACTCCACCGAATGCATTCTCGTCAGCAACATTCTGGGGGAAGGTCGTTGCTCGGGCCGGACACCTTCTTCGGCGAGACGGCGAGCGACCAAGATGGACAAGGGGCTCAGGGCGTTCCACTCCCCACTTATAGCGGTCAAGAAGGTGCACCTCTCGTCGACATCAGCCCCAAGGCTTCTGGGAGGGGCAGTGCTGGGGTTACCAACAATCTCCAGCCCCGACTCCCGGCCTAGCTTTGAAGGAACCAAGAGATTCACCACAATAAGGACCAGGCTCACTCCCCGAGTGCCAGCGCCAGCCTGTGATAACATTAACCCAAACCAAGAGCCCGGGGGCTGGAACCAGGTTCTCTTCTTTGACATGATCAGCAAAAGCAAAAGACAAAAGAAGAGGAATGTGAGGATGGGTGACACCACCCTCCTCCACCCCTCCTTTTATATGCAGGCCAAGGAGAGGAGCCGCTCCCTCAAACGGGTGACCACCGTCCACCTCCGCCAATTGAAGACGACTGGGTCGTCGGCTTGATGCTCTCCCACACGACGTGCCTCCCTTACCTGCCCCACGCAATGCATCCAGCATTTGTGGCTAAGGATAAGGGTGTGGTGGGAGGAGTGAATTGGCAGTTTCTACCCCGTACGTTAAAGTCAATCACGGGCCATTACTAGAGCGACCCCACCGCTGCTGACTTTATGCGACGTGCGGGCAAACTGGAAACTGGCCCGGATTCAAGACTCATGAAGAAGAAAAGAATACCTAAAAAAACCAGCCTCTTCAGCAACCCCGCCTGTGCACTTATTAGGCCCTACCCCGATGACGCTTGGCAGCGCGTTCGCGGCAGCCCCGGGGGCTTCTCTCAGAGCAACAAACCCTGGGTCTATTGCTCTGGTTGTGCACAAGCACGGGGGCAAGATTGGGGCACCAACCCAAGTCAGAGTACAAGAAACCAAGAGGTTCGAGGAACCAGCAAGCAGATCAGAGAGACCAATGCCAAGCCTGAGAAGCAAGTTATCGCCAAGAGAAAGGCCTCCCTTGCTGGGCATGCGAACCCGGCAAGGGGCGGAGCCTGTCGGGACTCGTGGAGGATAAACCACCTCACCAGCCACTCCTCCACGACTCACGTTGTCGATCAGTGCGATGTCAAGACGCAAAGTGACTAACTTGCAGCCATTAGCCACATGGCAGCATCTCCCTATAGGAAGAACCCACAGATGACACCCGTCCTGCGATGTGTCAAGCAAGCAGGCGCGCAGCTGGCGGGATAGCCCAGCAAGCCTTGCCGGCAACCAGTGTTGTGACATTAAGCGGTGCATTTAATGCACATTATCAGCCCGTAGAGTTAGGTATGATAACACTGTTGCTATCATATCAGTGTATAATGACTACTTTGCCATTGTGGTGACCCCTTAACCAATAAAAGGAGGCCCATGGCAACCACAGATGAGGTTAGAAGATTGGATAACTCACACCCCCATAGGCGCGTAGTCGCCTCTGCCCTGAGGAAACCCTTGCCTGGAAATTATACTACGCTCCACCACCATCAATCCACCAAAGCAGGAGTAGGGTCTTACGCCACAATGGCGGCCCGAACCTGGATAAAACTGCTCGTGTGATCTCTACCTGGGTAAAACTGATTGTGCAACGCGACGTTCCCCCGCCGAGCCCGCATGGGACCTCCTGGTATCATAGGTGGTCGTGGTTTTCCCCGTCAATCATAAGCAACGCATGCACAAAAAATTTAGCTCAAGACCAATGTGCACTATTCATATGTATGGTTGTCTCCAGGCAATCCCCATGTGCATCCCTGCTGCCTACCATGCATTATGCAGTAACCGTGTTTCAGGCATACCATGTTTATTACGATGAGGTACCAAATACTATGTTTTCCATAGAAAAGTGTGGACAATTTTTTAAAGAAGGGATGTCAGCAATTTTAAAATTAGTAGTTCTAAATTCAGAAAATTATCCTTCTATTGTCCCTATTCTTATTACAAAGCACTAAACTTTAATTACTTGTTGGCTATGATAGCACAATAACGATGTATGTGTGGCACCAAACTTCTATGAAAGTTGTCCTTAATACAACCAACCCACTATACCCACATACAAGTGTCTGGTAAACACTTACAGATTTTGTTTCTCTGTTTACCTCATGATGTTTGCATGGCATAGGCCACCAATATGATCCAGGCTTTTAAGGGACATTGCAGATTCTACAAATGGGGTCATCAAATTCATTATACCAATAGAAGATAATCCACCGGTGGCTATTAGATATTGTTATTGTTTTATTAATAATGCCTCAACGCCCCCCTTCTCATGATCATATGTTCGAAGCTACCCGTATGATAGCTATCACAAAAGATAATTCACATCTCGTTGTATTGGATGCACACTGCCATAGAACAGTCGGAGTAAGTTGGCAGGAAACTGTAAATCATTAACCAAGATAAAAAAATTAACACTAAAACGTTCATCTCTACTCTAGATCAAGCAAACCAGTTTCACATTCTGTAAGCAATAATTTAACACTATAGACATTTAGGTACACATACTGTTGGTGCAACAGACCCTCGATCCATTGCCCCAAACTGTGCACAGGCTCAAGGGCTAGTTTGCAGCACCAAGCACCAGGTCAAGACACAAAGAGATCAGCTCCTTGAGGAATCATGGGCTGGTCAGGGAGATCAAGACAACCAAGAGGCAAGACGCCACCAGTAGGAGAACCACCCTTGTCGAGCATGCGAGCCTAGTGAGGAGATGGATTCCCCCGGCAGCAAGCCACCAAGATTGCTCCTACAGGCTTGCCGGGGCACGGGGAGGTAAAACTCTACCGCACAGGGAAGCCCATCGCCAATCGGTGCGGTGTCAAGGTCCAAGGTGGCTTAGTAGCCACCTTTTGATACATGGCATCCATTTCCTACCACAAGAACCACCAAATGACACCTGTCCAGAGACGTGTCAAGCAAATAGGAACGCACCTGGCAAGACAAGCCCGACAAGGATTGCCGGACGAGCTATGATGTGACACTAAGTCGTGCATTTAATGCACTATGTCAGCTGTAGTGTTATGTATGATAGCACAGTTTTCTATCTAATCGGCCTGGAAAGACTAATTTGCCACTATGGTGACCCCTTAACCTCTAAAAGGTTGTCCATGGCAACTGTAGAGAGGATTCGGCAATTCGAACCAGTACACACTGATACGCGCAACCAATCTCACCCGAAGGCGACCTTGCCGGGCAAGAGTGGCACGTCCATTTTCCACCTTTCCACCATCAATCCACCAAAGAGGGAGTAGGGTTTTACGTCTCGTGGCAGCCCGAACCTGGTTAAAAACTGCCTGTGTGATCGCCGACGCGCTGCTCCGTACCTCTCCGCTATTTGTGCAACGTGCCCATCCCCTTGCCGAACCAAAAGGGACCTCCATCCCATAGGTGGCCATGGTTATCCCGCTACATCTTTGTCACGCCAGGTAGGGGCATCACTTGTGCGAACCCAAGAGCGTAAACAGAGGGTCATCTTCATCGCCACCTTCGCCTTCTTCGGCTCCATCAACCATGGCGCCCAAGAAGAAGTCTGGCTAGGATTCAAGACTCGTGAAGAAGCAGAAAGAGGATCTCAAGAGAATGGCCACTTCAGCAACCCTGCCTGTGCACTTATTAGGCCCTACCCCGATGATGCTCAGCAGTGCGATCGGGGCAGGTCAGGGGGCTTCTGTCGCTGCAACAAACCATGGGTCCGTTGCCTAGACTGTGCACACGCACAAGACCAAGATTGAAGCACCAGCCCCAGCGAAAGTACAAGGAATCAAGAGGAACGAAGAACCAGCTCAGGGCAGGGAGACCGAAGCCAAGTCAGACAAGCAAGACATCACCAAGAGAAGGGCCTCCCTTGCTAGGCAGGCGAGCCCGGCAATGGGCGAGGCCACTCCGAAGTAAATAGCGGAAACACCCCAGTAGGGCTTGCCGGGGGCTTGCGAAGGCCAAACCGCCCCACCGAACACTAAAGAATGACCCACGTCGTCAATTAATGTGGTGTCAAGCCGCAAGATGATTAACTCACATCCATTAGCCACATGGTAGCCAGTCCCTACAAGAAGAACCCGCAGATGACACCCGTCCTGCAACGTGTCAAGCAGGCGGACACGGAGCTGGCGGGATAGCCTGGCAAGGCTTGCCGAGTAGCCAACAACGTGACGTTAAGCGGTGCATTTAATGCGTCCTGTCAGCCTGCAGATTTAGGTATGATATCACTGTTCGCTATCTTATCAGTGCATAATGACTACTTTGCCACTGGGGTAACCCCTTAATCCATAAAAGGAGGCCCATGGAAACTGTAGAAGGGGGTTGCAAAGTTGATGAACCCACACCACCATACGCGCGTAGTCGCGGCGGCCCTGAGGCAAACCATGCGGGGCAAGTGTAACACACACCACCTCACTCATTCCACCATCAATCCACCAAAGAAGGAGTAGGGTCTTACTCCTGACGGCGGCCCGAACCTGGGTAAATTGCGTGTGTGCTCTCTGTCGTGCTGCCGTACGCCGATCTGCTCTTTGTGCAATGCGACGTCCCCCCGCCGAACCAACAAGGGGACACCCGGTCCCATAGGTGGACGTGGATATCCCGCGACAACGGGTCCCTAGCAGCCTACTGGTAGTGTCGCTACCGGCAAGTTTTCCTTTAGTGTTCCCATTATGGCTGCTTAAACAGTTGAGCGGACTTGAAATAATATAAGAGCGGGAATGATCCTAGTTAAGGTCCCTTCGCGTGGAGGTTTTTCGTACAAAGGCGTAAGAGTCAGAGGGGGGCCTCAAAATGGAAGAAGGCAGTACATGAAAAAGTTTCATAATTTTCAACTTAGCTTTTCCTTGCGCCGTTCTTTTCTTGTCATACGAAAGAAGAAGAGGCACTTGGGTAGTCTCCCGCCACCGTCCTTCCTCCCCTAGGAAACTTGCACGCCAGGGGTTCTTCTGCCTATGCGAAAAGGGAAATAGAAAGATAGGAAGTGGTTGGGGAACCTTGGTGGTCCATTGCCCGTTTCGTACAAACTAGAGCATAATAATAGCTAAACACTTTCTATACATAACCAAAAAGTACAGCTAATTGTGAAAACACTATACTGCCCCGCCAGGATCACTGCCGCCAGCAAGAGCTCTTGGCGGCCCCAGCGCAGCCTTTCAATTAGTTGAGCAGGCTCAAAACAAAATGAAGGCGCAGCTAGTTGCACTAGACTCTAACTGGACGGTGTTAGGGCCTGCACCACCGCTTCCACTGTTGTTGCCGGCACGCTCTAGAGCAGAGACTCACAACGTCGCTCTACCATCGGCAGGACCTATGGGAGCGTCGCTACAATCTCGCTGCCATAGCCCAAGTGCAACTACTAGTTGGCGGGGTGGAGGCGAGGTCTGAAAATCTTGAGCCTGGTCCAAGGCGTCCTGCCGTGCGGGCGTTGCTATGCATCATCAACAGCGTCGCTCGGGGTCAAGTCTCGCCCATTTTGCGATGGACGCGGCATGTGCTTCAATGGCGTCTCTCACGTTGCTGCTCTAGTTGCTGCAGTACGAGGATCGCGCGCGCCTGACCGGGTTGTGTTGCTCCGATGGATGTGCTCGATGTTGCACTGAGGGGGCGGGAGTTTCACGTCCTCACCGATAGTGCCATTGTTGTTGTTTTTCCAGAGGCTCATGGAAGATGACCGCCTCTAGTGCCTCCACCACCCGTCCCCACAGTAACAGGTACGATGACCGTGCCGCATGCGCTGGTCATGTCTACCGCAGTGTTCGCATCGCCCACGGCGGTGGTGCCACCTCTACCACCCGTAGACATGGGCGATGGAAGGTTGGATGTGGTGGGCCTCGTTGTCATGGAGCCATTCTTCTTGGGAGCCATGAAGGATGAAGACGGTGATGAAGCTTGATGAAATCATGTGCCGCTGGCCAATCCAGGTTCACGCCAGTGAATCCCCCTACCCGACATGCCAAAGATGTCGGTGTGGAACAATGATCTATGGGGCCAACGAGCCCCTTCGTTGGTTTGGCAAGGGGAGGCAGTCAACGCAAAGAGCAAGATTGGCGAAGGGCGCAAGGATCTTTACCCAGGTTTGGGCCACCGTTGAGGTGTAATACCCTACTCCTGCTTTGTTGTATTTGGTTTGTGTGTATGCACAAGTACAAGGAGCGACCTCCCCGGAAAGGTGCAAGGAGAGAGAAGCTACACATGCAAGTGTGCATGGAGTTCTGCTAGGTTCGAACCCTTGCAAAGGTTGCCATGGCCCTCCTTTGAAAGCTCAAGGGGTCACCAAAGTGGCAAAACAGTCTTTATCTAATGATTAGACAGCAAACAGTGCTATCATACCTAACTTTGCAAGTTAAGACAAAGAGAATTAAATGCGCTGTTATGTGATGACCCACAAGTGTTGGGGATCTATCGTAGTCCTTTTGATAAGTAAGAGTGTCGAACCCAACGAGGAGCAGAAGGAAATGATAGGCAGTTTTTAGTAAGGTATTTTCTGCAAGCACTGAAATTATAGGTAACAGATAGTTTTGTTATAGGGTAAATGGTATCAAGTGACAAAAGGTAAAAGTAAATAAGGTGCAGCAAGGTGGCCCAATCCTTTGTGTAGCAAAGGACAAGCATGAACAAACTCTTATATGAAGGAAAGCGCTCCCGAGGACACATGGGAATTCTCGTCAAGCTAGTTTTCATCATGATCATCTGATTCGCGTTTGGTACTTTGATAATTTGGTATGTGGGTGGATTGGTGCTTGGGTGCTGTACTTACTTGGACAAGCTTCCCACTTATGATTAACCTCTAATGCAAGCGTCCGCAACTACAAAAGAAGTATTAAGCTAAACCTAACCATAGCATGAAACAAGTGGATCCAAATCAGCCCCCTACGAAGCAACGCATAAACTAGAGTTTAAGCTTCTGTCACTCTAGCAACCCATCATCTACTTATTACTTCCCAATGCCTTCCTCTAGGCCCAAATAAGGGTGAAGTGTTATGTAGTCGACATTCACATGACACCACTAGAGGAGAGACAACATACATCTCATCAAAATATCGAACGAATACCAAATTAACATGACTAATAGCAAGACTTCTCCCATGTCCTCATGAACAAAAGTAACTACTCACAAGACATAATATTGTTCATGATCAGAGGTGTATTAATATGCATAATGGATCTGAACATATGATCTTCCATCAAGTAAACCAACTAGCATCAACTACAAGGAGTAATCAACACTACTAGCAACCGACACGTACCAATCTGAGGTTTTGGGTACAAAGATTGGATAAAAGAGATGGACTAGGGTTTGAGAAGAGATGGTGCTGGTGAAGATGTTCATGAAGATAGGCCTCCCCAAGATGGGAGAGTTCTTGGTGATGACGGCGGTGATGATTTCACCCTCCCGGAGGGAAGTATCCCCGGCAGAACAGCTCTGCCGGAGCCCTAGATTCGTTTCCGTCAAGGTTCCGCCTCGAGACGGCGCCGGCTGGTCCCGAAAGCCACCTTATGATTTTTTCCAGGTCGAAAGACCTCATATAGGAGGAGATGGGCATCGGGGGGGCCACGAGACAGGGGGGCATGCCCAGAGAGGTGGACAGCAGGTGGCCCCCCTGGTGATCTTCTTTCGCCAGATATTTTTTATATTTTCCGAAACGGTGTCCTGTGGAGTTTCGGGGCTTTTTGAGTTGTGCAGAATAGGTTTCCCGCGTTTGCTTTTTTTCTAGCCCAGAATTCCAGCTGCCGGCATTCTCCCTCTTCATGTAAGCCTTGTAAAATAAGAGAGAAAAGGCATAAGTATTGTGACATAACGTGTAATAACAACCCATAATGCAATAGATATCAACATATAAGCATGATGCAAAATGGACGTATCAACTCCCCCAAGCTTAGACCTCGCTTGTCCTCAAGCAAAAGCCGATATCAAAAAATATGTCCACGTGTTTAGAGATAGAGGTGTCGATAAAAATAAAATACGGACATGAGGGCATCAAGATCAATCTCAAAACAGCAACATATATATATATATATATATATATATATATATATATATATATATATATATATATATATATATATATATATATATATATTGTAATATGATTCTTATGCTAAAGTAACAATTCATTCACAATATCGAGCATGAATCAAAAACTTCATTAAAAACCAACAAACTATGATCTCGGTCATTGAAGCAATTGCAATTGATCATAACTTCGGAAAGAGTCAATATAAGAGCTTTTCAGGAAGCCTACATACTCAACTATCATATAGTCTTTCACAATTGCTCACACTCACGCAATACTTATGGTTATGGAGTTTTAATCGGACACAGAGAAAGATAGGGTCTTATGGTGACGCCTTCCAACCTTTTTACCTCAGGGGTAATGTCAACAGCAATAGACCATGAAAACTTACATCCAAGTGGGTATATATGTCAGGATCTTTCCAACACAGTTTGCTTGCCAAAGGATAATATGTAAAAAGGAAAGGTGAATTTCACCTTGACTCTCGTAAGGCAGGAATAATAGATAGGCCCTTCGCAGAGGGAAGCAGAGGTTGTCATGTGTTTTTATGATTGGATGCACAAAGTCATAGCACAGAAGAACGTCACTTTATATTGCCACTTGTGATAAGGACCTTTATTATGCACTCTGTCGCTTTTATTACTTCCATATCACAAGATCGTATAAATCTTATTTCCTCTAGACTAATAAATCATACATATTTTAGTGAGTTTGCAACATAACAACTTACTTGGAAGGATCTTACTCAATCCATAGGTAGGTATGGTGGACTCTCATGGCAAAACTGGGTTTAAGGACGTATCGAAGCACAAGTAGTATCTCTACTTGGTGCAAGGATTTTTCGCTAGCATGAGGGGGAAAGGCAAGCTCAACATGTTGGATGATCCATGACAATATACTTTATTTCAGATATAAGAAAACATAACCCATTATGTTGTCTTCCTTGTCCAACATCAACTCTTTAGCATGTCATATTTTAATGAGTGCTCACAATCATAAAAGATGCCCAAGATAGTCTATTTGTATGTGAAGCCTCTCTTTCTTTATTACTCCCTATTAATTGCAACGATGACCAAAACTATGTTTGTCAACTCCCAACAACATTTATTCATCATACTCTTTGTAAGTGAAGTCATTACTTCCCATAAGATCAATATGATCTCTTGGGTACTCTTTATGTTTTCCTTCTTTTTATCATGACCAAAGAGAGGAAATCAAGCCCTTGACTCAACACAAATCTTTATTATATAGCTCACGGACTCGATTACAAGGGTAAAGATCATAAAGCAAAAGCTCACAACTAGATCATGCTAACTTTATTCTACTAGATCAAGATACTACCAAAAGGATCGAACTAAGAAAAATGGTAAAGATAGGAGTGATGGTGATACGATATCGGGGTCACTTCCCCAAGCTTGGCAGTTGCCAAGGGGAGTGCCCATACCCATATGATTATGTCTCCTTCTTCGGCGGTGGTAATGATGGAGTCGTTGATGATGTAGTCTTGTTGTCCACCTTCCAAGGCATGGGCTCACCATTGTAGAAGGATGATCGAGTCTCCGGGATGCTCAAATCTTTAGCTAAACACATCTTCTTGAATCTATATTCATACTCACAGTTTTGGTTTTGCGGGTCATAGATCTGGGCTTGGAGGTGTTCGAATTTCTCTTGAATATTTGAGATAGCTTCCCCGAAGATCCTTGAGTCCAGCTTGAGGTTGTTGGCGAGCTCCGAGATCATCATGTGGTTGGTGTTGAGTCCTTGTTCCACCATACCTTGGCACTTGAAAACTTGCTGCTCCATTGCTTCAAGTCTTGTCTCCACGCTTCCGGTCCTCCTTGGCCCCTCAACATCGCAGATGTGCAGCACCCCCTCATGCAACTCCATGGTTTGAGGATGGTGCAGCACCTCCAAAAGGTAGGGGTTGATGACCTTCTCGAAGAACTTGTCCTTGGGGGTGTTGGAAGACGCCATGATGATCTAGATCTGTCAAAAATAGCAGCTCGAAACGAAAACATAGGATTTTTGCATGATGCAGAGGTCAAAACATTTGGGAGTATATATAATGAATTTTTACCGACCAAAAGGAGTAACATACAAGAAATTGGAGTCCGGGAGGCACACGAGCTACCCATGATGCAGGGGGGCGCGCCCTCCACCCTCGTGGATGGCTCGTGCCTCTTTCGGACTGCCACTTATTTTTTCTGTTTTTCTAAATATTCCAAAACGGAGAAAATTTGCCTTTAGAACTGTTTTAGAGTCGGTTTACTTACCGTATCACATACCTCTTCCTTTTCGGAGTCTGAATCATTCTGGAAAGTGTCCCTTATGTATTCCTCTGGAGTTATGGTTTCAATAACATTGGTTTCAACATTTATAGGGTTACCTGAGATGTAATGTTTGATTCTTTGACCGTTCACCACCTTCGTATTTGTGCCTTCGAAGTTGTTGATTTTTATGGCACTGAAATAATAGACCTCCTCGATAACGTAAGGTCCTTCCCACTTAGAGAGAAATTTTCCTGCAAAATCTTAAACGAGAGTTATATAGCAATACATAATCACCTACATTAAACTCATGCTTTTGTATACTTTTGTCATGCCATCTTTTAACTCTTTCTTTAAACAGCTTGGCATTCTCATAGACCTGGGTCCTCCATTCATCAAGAGAGCTAATGTCAAATAACCTCTTCTCACTGGCAAGTTTGAAATCATTATTGAGCTCTTTAATAGCCCAATATGCCTTATGTTCTAGCTCGAGAGGTAAGTGGAAAGCTTTTCCATAAACCATCTTATATGGGGACATACCCATAGGATTTTTGTATGCAGTTCTATAGGCCCATAATGCATCATCAAGTTCCTTGGACCAATTCTTTCTAGACCTATTAACTGTCTTTTGCAAAATTAATTTCAACTCTCTATTACTTAGTTCTACTTGACCACTAGTCTGTGGGTGATAGGGGATGCAATTCTATGATTAACATCATACTTAGCAAGCATTTTACGGAAAGCACCATGAATAAAGTGTGAACCACCATCAGTCATTAGGTATCTAGGGACTCCAAACCTTGGAAAAATAACTTATTTAAGCATATTAATAGAGGTGTTATGATCAGCACTACTAGTTGGAATAGCTTCTACCCACTTAGCAACGTAATCAACAGCAACTAAAATATGTGTGTACCCATTAGAGGCAGGAAACAGTCCCATATAATCAAAGCCCCAAACATCAAATGGTTCAATAACAAGTAAAATAATTCATAGGCATTTCTTGACATCTACTGATATTACCAATTCTTTGACATTCATCACAAGATAAGACAAACTTACGGGCATCCTTGAAGAGAGTAGGCCAATAGAAACCGGATTGCAATACCTTATGTGTAGTTCTATCTCCAGCATGGTGTCCTCCATAAGCTTTGGAGTGGCACTTGCGTAGGACCGGTTCCTGTTCATGCTCAGGTACACAACATCTAATAATACCATCTACTCCTTCTTTATTAAGGTGTGGGTCATCCCATAAGTAATGTCTCAAATCATAGAAGTACTTTTTCTTTTGCTGGTATGTGAAGCTAGGAGGTATAAACTTAGCAACAATATAATTAGCATAATCTGCATACCATGGAGCAGTACGAGAAGTATTTATGACAGCTAATTGTTCATCAGGAAAGCTATCATCAATAGGTTGTGGGTCATCAAGTATATTCTCTAACCTAGACAAGTTGTCTGCAACGGGGTTCTCAGCTCCCTTTCTATCAATAATATGCAAGTCAAATTCTTGCAGCAAGAGAACCCATCTAATAATTCTAGGTTTAGCATCTTTCTTTTCCATATGGTATTTGATATCAGCATGATCAGTATGAATAGTTACTTTAGAATCAACAATATAAGGTCTAAACTTATCACAAGCAAATACAACTGCTAAAAATTCTTTCTCAGTAGTAGCATAGTTTTTCTGGGCACTATCTAGAGTTTTACTAGCATATTGGATAACGTTCAATTTCTTATCAACTCTTTGTCCTAGAACAGCACCTACATCATAATCGCTAGCATCACACATAATCTCAAAAGGTAAATTCTAGTCAGGAGGCTGGACAATAGGTGCAAAGATCAATGCTTTCTTAAGTATTTCAAATGCTTCTAGACAATCATCATCAAAGACAAAAGGAATATCTTTTTGTAAGAGATTAGTCAGAGGCCTGGAGATTTTTGAGAAGTCCTTTATGAACCTCCTGTAAAACCCGGCATGACCGAGGAAACTTCGTATATCTTTGATGTCCTTGGGGCATGGCATCTTTTCAATAGCATCAACTTTAGCTTTGTCAACCCCAAGACAATGCCTTCATTAACCATAAAGTGGCACTTCTCCCAATTCAATACAAGATTAGTGTCTTCACATCTCTGCAAAACTCGATCAAGGTTGCTTAAGCAATCATCAAAAGAAGTTCCGTAAACGGAAAAGGCATCCATGAAAACCTCAACAATCTTTTCACAAAAATTAGAGAATATAGCCATCATGCATCTTTGAAAGGTAGCAGGTGCATTACATAAACCAAAAGGCATACGTCTATAAGCAAAGGTACCGAAAGGACAAGTAAAAGTGGTATTTTCTTGATCCCCTTTTGACACAAGTATTTGAGAGAAACCAGAATAACCATCTAGAAAGAAAAAGTGAGTATGTTTGGATAACCTTTCTAGCATTTGATCAATAAAAGGTAAGGGGCAATGATCTTTCTTAGTAGCTTTATTTAATTTGCGGAAATCAATTACCATCCTATAACCTGTAGCTATTCTTTGCAGGATCAAATCATCTTTATAATTAGGAACAACAGTCATACCTCCCTTCTTAGGGACACAATGGACAGGACTTACCCACTGGCTATTAGCAACTGGATAGATAATACTTGCCTCTAGAATCTTTAGTATTTCCTTCCTTACCACTTCTTTCATCTTAGGATTTAACCGTCGTTGATGATCAATAACCGGTTTAGTGTTTTCTTCCAATTTTATCTTGTGTTGGCATAAGGTGGGACTAATGCCCTTAAGATCATCCAGAGTATATCCAATAGCAGCACGGTGCTTCTTCAGAGTTTTCAATAATTTTTCTTTTTCCTGCTCTGAAAGGTTAGCACTAATAATAATAGGATATATCTTCTTTTCATCAAGATAAACAAAGTTAAGATTATCAGGTAAAGGTTTAAGTTCAAACATGGGATCACCCTTGGGTGGAGGAGGATCCCCTAGGATTTCAACAGGCAAGTTTTTATTTCAATACGGGTCCCTGATTAGAGAATATTTCATCTATTTCCCTTCTCTCATTCATATGCATATCATTTTGATGATCTAGCAAATATTGTTCTAAAGGATCATTAGGAGGCACAGCAATAGAAGCAAGACCAATAATTTCATCCTTACTTGGTAGTTCTTTATCAAGGGGTTGTCTACGGAATTTAGCAAAGTTAAAATCATGAGACATATCCCCCAAACCAACAGTAACAATATCTTTCACGCATTCTATCTTAGCATTAACAGTATTCAAGAAGGGTCTACCAAATATAATGGGATAAAATTCATCTTGTGGGGAACTAAGAACAAGAAAATCAGCAGGGTATTTAACCTTCCCACACAAGACTTCAACATCTCTAACAATCCCAACTGGTGAAATAGTGTCTCTATTAGCTAGCTTAATAATAACATCAATCCCTTCTAACTCAACAGGTGCGATGTCATGCATAATTTCTTGATATAAGGTATGAGGGATAATACTCGCACTAGCACCTACGTCACATAAACCATGATAGCAATGATATCCTATCTTAACAGAGATAACAGGCAAGCCTACAATAGGTCTATGTTTATTCCTAGCATTGGGTTTGGCTATTCTAGCAGATTCCTCTTGGAGGTAAATAACATGTCCATCTAAATCCTGAACCAAGAGATCTTTAACCATAGCAACACTAGGTTCAACTTTAATTTGTTCAGACGGTGTAGGTGTTCTAGTATTACTCTTACGAACTATAGTTGAAGCTTTAGCATGATCCTTTATCCTAACAGGGAAAGGTGGTTTCTCAATATAAGCAGTAGGAACAATAGGATCAACATTATAAGTGATAGTCGTTTCTTCAACTTTAACAGGTTCAACTACTTTTACTTCAATGGGAGGATGGTATTAAAACCACTTCTCCTTGGGAAGATCAACATGAGTCGCAATTGATTCACAGAAAGAAGCTACTATCTTAGAGTCAAGTCCATATTTAGTGTTAAACTCACGGAAAACATCAGTATACATAAATTTTTCAACACAATCAAACTTAGGGGTCATACCTGACTCCTTACCTTCTTCGAGATCCCAATATTCAGAGTTGCGTTTAATTCTTTCCAATAAATCCCAGTTGAATTCAATAGTCTTCATCATAAAAGAACCAGAACAATAAGTATCGAGCATGGAGCGATTATTGAGAGAAAGCCGAGCATAAAAATTTTGAAAAATCATTTCTCTTGCGAGCTCATGATTGGGGCATGAATATAACATTGACTTAAGCCTCCCCCAAGCTTGAGCAATGCTTTCTCCTTCACGAGGCCAGAAATTATAGATATAATTATGATCACGATGAACCTGGTGCATAGGGTAGAACTTTTGATGAAATTCCAACTTCAGACGATTATAGTTCCATGATCCAATATCATCACATAGCCTAAACCATGTCAATGCATCTCCCTTCAAAGATAAAGGGAAGATCTTCTTCTTGATAACATCCTCGGGCATACCTGCAAGCTTAAATAATCTACAAACTTCATCCACATAGATTAGGTGTAAATCGGGATGCAGTGTTCCGTCTCCTGTAAAAGGATTATCAAGAAGTTTCTCTATCATAGCCGAAGGAATTTCAAAGTAAACATTTTCAGTAGGTGCAGTAGGTTGAGGAGCAACTCTTTGCTCTTCTGGTCGGGGTGAAGATACCCCGAACAAGCCCCTCAAAGGATTATGAGCCATAGTAACAAGTGACAAAAAAATTCATCACACTATATGAATTTTTCCTTACCAAATGCACTTCACTCCCCGGCAACGGCGCCAGAAAAGAGTCTTGATGACCCACAAGTGTAGGGGATCTATCATAGTCCTTTCGATAAGTAAGAGTGTCGAACCCAACGAGGAGCAGAAGGAAATGATAGGCAGTTTTCAGTAAGGTATTTTCTACAAGCACTGAAATTATAGGTAACATATAATTTTGTGATAGGGTAAACGGTAGCAAGTCACAAAAGGTAAAAGTAAATAAGGTGCAGCAAGGTGGCCCAATCCTTTGTGTAGCAAAGGACAAGCCTGAATAAACTCTTATATGAAGGAAAGCGCTCCCGAGGACACATGGGAATTCTCGTCAAGCTAGTTTTCATCACGATCATTTGATTCGCGTTCGGTACTTTGATAATTTGGTATGTGGGTGGACCGGTGCTTGGGTGATGTCCTTACTTGGACAAGCCTCCCACTTATGATAACCTCTAATGCAAGCATCCACAACTACAAAAGAAGTATTAAGGTAAACCTAACCATAGCATGAAACAAGTGGATCCAAATCAGCCCCTTACGAAGCAACGCATAAACTAGGTTTAAGCTTCTGTCACTCTAGCAACCCATCATCTACTTATTACTCCCCAATGCCTTCCTCTAGGCCCAAATAATGGTGAAGTGTCATGTAGTCGACGTTCACATGACACCACTAGAGGAGAGACGACATACATCTCATCAAAATATCGAACGAATACCAAATTCACATGACTACTAATAGCAAGACTTCTCCCATGTCCTCAGGAACAAAAGTAACTACTCACAAGACATAATATTGTCTGTGATCAGAGGTGTATTAATATGCATAATGGATCTGAACATATGATCTTCCACCAAGTAAACCAACTAGCATCAACTATAAGGAGTAATCAACACTACTAGCAACCCACAGGTACCAATCTGAGGTTTTGGGTACAAAGATTGGGTACAAGAGATGAATTAGGGTTTGAGAGGAGATGGTGCTGGTAAAGATGTTGATGAAGATAGCCCTCCCTGAGATGGGAGAGTTGTTGGTGATGACGGCGGTGACGATTTCCCCCTCCCGGAGGGAAGTATCCCCGGCAGAACAGCTCTGCCGGAGCCCTAGATTGGTTTCCGCCAAGGTTCCGCTTCGAGATGGCGACATCTGGTCCAGAAAGCCTCCTTATGTTTTTTTCCAGGTCAAAACACCTCATATAGGAGAAGATGGGTATCGAGGGGCCCACGAGACAGGTGGCGCGCCCCCCTCCCTCGTGGATAGCAGGTGGCCCCCCTGGTGATCTTCTTTCGCCAGATATTTTTTATATTTTTCGAAACGGTGTCCTTTGGAGTTTTGGGGCTTTTTGAGTTGTGCAGAATAGGTTTCCATCGTTTGCTTTTTTTACAGCCCAGAATTCCTGCTGCCGGCATTCTCCCTCTTCATGTAAACCTTGTAAAATAATAAGAAAAGGCATAAGTATTGTGACATAACGTGTAATAACAGCCCATAATGCAATAGATATCAACATATAAGCATGATGCAAAAAGGACGTATCATTATGTGTCAAGAAGAAGAGAGGCCCCGGCAAGGCTATCGCACCGCTCTAGCTGGGTAACTCCTATTATCTTGACACGCCACCAGAACGGGCGTCAATAAAGGTAGAATCCCCTCCGGTGTGTTGAAACATGTCCGGCATGCTTCACCTAACAACCTGCGGGCTCTACACCTCACTGATTAGCGACTAGTTGCTTGGTGAAGTAGAGCGCTGGCAGTTGGCGAGGAAGGGGCTTACTGACCATGGAGCTTGCCGATCCTTCACCTTGCCTGGTTTGCGTCGCCGGCAAGGGGCAGCTTCCAATGCTTGGATCGAACCTTTACTTGAGTCAAGTTGATCTTCGATCTTGGTATTCTTGATGCACTCCTTGATCTCACAAAGAGCGGCTTCTCTGTGCTCATGGCATCTTCTGTGATGCTCAGCTGCCGGTGTGTCATTGTGTGACGCCCCTGATTTTACCGTACATTAATCATGCACGCAAATGTGTACAACCAAGATCGGGAACTCAAAGAAAGATATCACAACTCTAAACATAAATTTAAGTCACATAAGCTTCATATTACAAGGTAGGGGACTCGAGGGCTCAAATACATAAGCTCGAAAGCACAATAGTCAGTGGAAGCAACAATATCTGAGTACAAACATAAGTAAAACAAGTTTTCCTTAAGAAGGATAGCACAAAGTAGCAACGATCGAAAAGGCAAGGCCCCCCTGCCTGGGAGCCTCCTAACAACTGCTGCTCGTCGGCAGCCTCCACGTTGTAGTAGCCTCCTTCGGGGTAGTAGTAGTCGTCAGCGGTGGCATCTGGCTCTCGGGCTCCACCATCTAGTTGCATCATCCGAAAAGAAAGGAAAAAACTGGGAAAAGAGGGAGCAAATAAACCTTGAGTACTCATCCAAAGTACTCACGAGCAAGGATCTACACTACATATGCATCGATGTCAATGAAAGGGGTAGTATCTGTGGACTAAACTGCAAAATGCCATAATAAGAGGGGGAGAAGCTAGTCCTATCCAAGACTAGCATCTTGAAGCATCTTGCAACATCAGAAGAGGTAAGAGTAACATATCATAATAGTAGTAAGTATGTTGTAACATTAATGCCCAGAGATCCCTTCTCGACTCCCCGGGAGAAAGCAATCCCGGAGCCATAATATCCATTTCATGCCTCGGCATCTAGTTCTAGTTGTATCGATCGAGATACAACTCCGAGCTCCCGTTACCGTGCACATGGCTATTCGAATAGATTAAACTTCCCTGTAGGGTTGCACCAACTTACCCAACACGCTCAATTAACTCCGGTCGGGCACACCATCAAATCATACCTAGCCCTGGCTGATTGACACATCGAAGCACTACCCAGGCTCAATAGAGAGGCCAGCACCCCGGTCTACATCCTAAGCACGCGGAGGTCTTGGACCCATCGCCCTTTACACTCTTGCACGTTGTGAACGCGGGCGGTGAGCAGACCTAGCCCCTTATACAAGCGCAGGTGTTCCAGTCCAACTCAGCGCACGCCACTCAGTCGCTGACGTGTGAAGAGCTTTGGCTGATGCATATGACGCAGAGTGCCCATAATTATTCCCGCGTGGCGGTTAGTGCGAAAAGAACTCGAATCACATATCCAAACCGTTAGTGTCTTGGGAGCGCGCAGTAACGAGTACACACTCACGATCATGTGACCCCGTCGCCCCGTCTTGCGGACTTACGGCAAGGGCCCGGAATGCCCGGTCGTGCCACGTATAAAACTTGCGAGTACCCTCCTTGTCAACCCGACTGCACCAAAACTTGCGGGAACCCTCATGGTTAACCCGACTCGCAAGAGACTGTCGAGAACTCAAGTCCACCTCTATCGGGGTGGTACCGCATTTCCCTCCAGTCCAGTAGTAACAGTAACTCTCACGGGTACCTCGCGGGGCCGACCAGTCTATATCATGGTTCTGGGGTAAAGTCAAAGTAACCGTCTGTCCAAAACACCAAAGGGTAATCCCTAGGAATCACCCTCGATAGGTTCCACTTGATGTAACCGTCAAGGTGAACTACGGAGAAATCACCCTCAATGGTCCACACTTGATGGGTTGCACGACAGAGTCGTATCCGATAGTGGTGAAGGAGGAATCACCCTCCGTAGACCACTACTGATTAGCTACACTACAGAGATCTCATCAGAAGTGTTGTATGAGGTATCACCCTCAGCTCTCGATAGTAACTCTGCAGTGTACTACAACTAAGGGGTTATGATGTGATGTGTCGGGCAATGAACGTCAATCACGTTGATCGAGACATCGGTCATAAAGCGGGGGCAACAGGGACAAGGTAGGGGTCACTGGTGGATCGCTAACCAACCTATTCTAATCATATAGGATAAACAGGTAGGTAACAATAGCAGGTTGCAAAAGTAGGCTATGCATCAGAATGAGAGCAATCAATTACAGTAGCAAAATCTAATACAAGCATGAGAGAGAATGAAATGGACGATATTGGAATGATCAATAGTGGTTTGCTTGCCTGGAAGCTCTGCTGAAAAGGTCTGGTTGTTAGGGGCGTAGTTGTACATGGGAGCAGCATCAGCCTTAGGGTCTACCGGATAGAAGAGGGGGAATAAACAATAAATATAAAGCAAACAAATCATCTCAAAGCATAACATGGCAATACGTTGAGCTAAGTGTGACCTAACAATGTACTACACGTTGCAGACCAATAGGGAAAACATCTCGGGATGTTTCCCCGCGTTTGGCATTTTTCAGATAGATGAAAAGAGGGGGACAGTTCCATATTCAGCATGCTAGAGGCATGTGACAGATGAACGGATGGCATATTTGGATTCGCTAGATTTTTCTGAGCAAACTTCATATATAAATTATTTTCATCTTACTTAGAGTTTATTTTTTTCTATTATTTTTCGAAGTTTTACTGATTTCCTGAAAATTCTAGAATTCATTTAATTCAAAAATATATTAAATAATAAATGATATGGGTACACTTGGTACACAGAAGTGTGCCCACAGATGTGCCTATGTGGCTGACATGTGGGGATAGTCAGCTGAGTAGGCAGGTCAACTGTTGACGAGTTGACTAGTAAACAGGGTCAACACGGACCCCACCTGTCATTGACTAGGACTAGCCAAGTTAGCAGGTTGACTGGTCAACCGAGACCAGTGGGACCCAGTAATCAGTGAGAGAGGTAAATTATCATGTTTTAATTAATCTAATTATCCTAATTAGTACAGCTGGGTTCGGTTTGTTAGTGACTGCTCCTATTGTTTAAACTAAGGCTGGTTGTAATGGGAAGTATCATATACTAGTATCATGCATATAATGCTAGTGTATGATACTACCTCCCTAATGCATAGTATCATATATTAGTATCAAGTACTATTCTATTTATTGTCATGCATGACACATACTACTATAGCATTAATTATGATACGGTATCATGATATGATACTCAACCATCTCTTTCTTCATTTTATTCTATGACACCTCATCAAAATTGTCTAGTTAGCATGCATGATACTAACTATGATACTACCATTACGACCAGCCTAATCCAAGTTAGTTACTACCGGGCCCACGTGTCAGTGGGATTAGGGCCAAAGTTAGTGGCTAACATAGCAGGGGCCCACCTAACGGTGTCCTAGGGGCGGTTTGGACCGCGATGGTGCGCCGGCGGCGGCCACGGGATCCGTCGGAAACGCGCCATAGGCGGCCAAATCGCTGGCGGTTGACCGCGTTCGATCAGCGGCAGCGTTGCAGTGCTATTAGGAGGTGTTGAGGTAGTTTAAAATGACGGCGGCGGTGATGACAGACGGCGGCCGGAGTTGGAGCTTGAAGAAATCGAGCACTTGCGCTCTAGTTCGATGACCCAGCAGCCCAGGCACCTCCTACACGAGGCCACGGGCATGGTGGCATGCTCGCCATGCCCTGGCTCGGACGACGTCGACGGGGGCCACCGCACCTGCTCACAGACGACGCCCGGTGGAATAGCTTTAGAAATAGGGGCGTACAGGAGAGTCGGGTTTCGATCCTGTGGAACTATGGGTTATGGGCCCACCATGTGGGTTAAAAGTAGGTAGGGCACTGACAATATTGCACGGTCATCATAGCAAGCCAGGTTAGAGGATAGCATGTCCGTTATGTTGGAAACAACGTTGGTACCAATGGCAAGGGACGAAGAGAACCATTTTCTTGCTCGTTGAAATGAAACGGACCAATAGGCGAAGTTCTTGTCCATCAGGGTTACCGGAATGTCATCAACAATAGTAACAGGGTCTTGCTGACAAAGTTGTGCAACGAGGTGTTTGCATAAGCAGGGAAGTATTCCTGTTATGTGTTGCAGGGGAGCAATAATGTTGTCGATGATAACACCAATCCTCGAGGGGTAAAGGTGCTATTTCTTATCATGAATTCGATTGATATCCTGGAAGAAAACAAAACATTGATGATGATCATGACAATTTTGTCGACGGGCTCCCTGAAGAGGAAATCGAACAGTAATGGTATCAAGCAAAAGCAATGATGAAGCGAAATGTTTTTGGAACCACGGATACAACACAAACTCGGATTCAAGCTTGTTATTTGAGATGAAATGATATGACGAGGAAGATCGACGTTAGCTTAACTCATCGTCGAAAGTTGTGCTCCGGTAATAAGGACCTGGTAGCATGGCTAAATTAGCACTATAATGAGATAGCCCAACAGGCTAGGAATGACGTGATGGAGTATAAAACTCCCTAGCAACAAAGTACTAGGAGTACTAAATCATAGTGCGGATTTGAGTCACTTGTCAAAGTTCTCGAGTGACGGACAATGCAGACATACAGAGTGTCTGAAATGGTGTGAGTATTAGTCCAATAAGAATTCATAAGATATAGTGCAATGACATGATATCCTTGATATAACAGGGGTAATACTCGAAGGTGGAGCAGGATTGAGTTTGACAGATATATTGATGTGCAGAAGACAAGAACTGTAACTTGTCCGAGAAAATAAATGAAAGGAGAACAATATGGTCAGAACCATGATTTCAAATGATCATATTAAAGATGCAAAATGAGCATATAACACGGGGATAATTATTTTTACGAGAAGCTTCAATGTTAAGGTCTACACCGTGTCCATGGGCATGAACACAAAGTTCAAGGTCGACTCCCACTTCTCCAATGCATAACATTCCGTTCACTTCTCATTTCGAGAATGGCATTGGTGTTGAAAGTTTTACCTGGTGGAATACCAGATGAGTATGGCTCGTGAAATATTTTGGGTTCAGACAGGTTAGGGAAGGCATTGGTTCAACCCATTGGGGCATCTTAGGAACATAAGTGACAAACTTCAAGAGTAAATAACACAAGATCGATAGTAAAGCATGGTTAGCAAAAGCAGATGATACAATTTACCAAATGCATTATGTATCAGGGGAAGAACTCATAAGAATTTTTTATGTGAAGTACACTGTCAGATATTAACCCAGCAATGGATCTAGTTGTCCACAAAGGAGCTGAGGGGGGTATGGTAATCGTCTAGAAGAGGAAATAATGCAAATGCATCAGGTTATGGAATCGTCTGAATAATTCAAAGCTTAAATGCGAAGGTAAAAGTGCAAGTTATCGACTAGAGGGGGGTGAATAGGCGATTTGTACGGAAGTCTTCAAAACATGATTTATTTTGAAGACAAACAGATGAAAAGAACCTATATGATAAGCAGCAAAAGATAAACGACTCTAGACACACAACAGTCAAGTAAACATCATAGATATAACACGAATACTATTCGTAGCTAGATAACATGGATCAAGATGGAAGATAGAAATGAAGCTAAACAGGGAACACTCTTCACAGAGCGAAGTCAAAGAGATCAGACAAACAAGCAATGACTTCGCGAAGACAAACTGGAATGTAAATGAGTTGGAAGATAGAACCAGTAGCTTGGAGACGCGGGAATTTGGTAGACCAGTTCCAGTTGCTGTGACAACTATACGTCTGGTAAGGGAGGCTGAGACTGAACTCTAAAGGCCGTGTCTTCACCTTATTCCCCTTGAGCTAAGGACACCCAGTCCTCGCCCAATCACTCTGGTAATTATTCAAGGTAGACTTCCAAACCTTCACAGACTTCGTTCACTGGTGATCCAAAATGACTCTTGGATGCTCAGAACGCGACGCCTAACCGGCTGGAGGATACACAGCCCTCAAGTGTAACAAGTCTTCAGGTCACACAGAAAGACTTCTGTGATGCCTAACACTCTTTGGCTCTGGGTGTTTTGGGCTTTGTCCTCGCAAGGATATTTTCTCTCAAAGGCTTCGGAGGTGGGTTGCTCTCAAACGACAAAAGCCGTGCACTAACTATGAGCAGCCCCCAATTTAAGGTGTGGGAGGTGGGCTATTTATAGCCAGGAGGCAACCCGACATGATATGTCCGAAATGACCCTTGGTCACTAAGGAACTGACATGTGTCCAATGGTCGGATTTTGAACACATGCGGCAACTTTGCTTGAGCTCCAAGTAAAGCTGACTTATCCAACTCTAGATAAGATTTGCTCTCATTATCTTCGTTCGAAGACATTGGATTTTGGTTGATCGTCACTTCAGTGATTTGACTATGTTCACTTGGATCCCACTTAATAGTACGGTGGTTCCTATGACTCAAGAAGGAATAAAAAGAACTACGAAAGAGACCATGTCTTTGCATTCTATAGTCTTCGATGGATGTCTTCATAGGTCATTATCTTCACGTGAATGTCTTCACGAGCCACCATTGTCTTTAATGTCTTCACACATTTTTAGGGGTCATCTCTGGAAGGTAAACTGAATTAGTGAGGGACTATTACCTGTGTTATCCTGCAATTCTCACAAACACATTAGTCCCTCAACCACATTTGTCGTCAATACTCCAAAACCAACTAGGGGGCACTAGATGCACTTACAATCTCCCCCTTTTTGGTGATTGATCACAAACGGGTTGAAGTTTTCAACCGGGATAAAATATGTGAAACTATAGATAACACGTTCATTGACTCCATGAGATTGAGAGGGATGCCCCTAAAGATGTGCATATATAGGAAATTTGCTTTTGAATGCAAAGGCACATGGCAGGTTTTGCTTTGTGGAGATCGTCTTCAATCTTATGAAGACAATTCATCATGCATACAAAGATGTGGTGAAGATAATGATATGCATAATGGAAAATGGGTGTCTGCTGAATGACTTCATGCACATAGGATAGATATTTAACCAAGCAGAAAAACAGCAGCAAATGTAGCAGATGACCATCAAGTTTAAGTGTTACAACTCAAGAGCCAAATGTTTCAAAATGAGAGTTGTAGAACTTTAGCAAACAAATTAAGGCACCCGACCCATATATGGACCCGCTTGAAGACTATCAACTCATATGCTTCTCCCCTTTTTGTTAGTAAGGACCAAAAAGGTTTGAAGACATAGAGTATCTATGCGTTCCTAGGTGGTGAAGATGCTGGTGCAGCCGGGTCGACGTTGGAGTTGGGTGGTGCAGAAGGGCCTTACGAAGAGTCGCGATGCAGTGAAGCGATTGCTGGAGAAGTGGTGTCGTCATCTTCATCGATGACACGAGCAACAACAGTTGCAACCGAAGATGAATACTTCAAATTATCAATGGCGGGATTCGGATGCCAAGTCGCAGATTGTGGAGGCCTGGAGTCAAACTTGAAGCGCTCGGTGAAGCCATCTGCTTGAAGATCATCTTCAGAGCAGAGCAATGTGAGGCTCTTCCAGGACCGCCGACAGGCTTCATGAGCAACGGAGGAGTTCTTGGTAGCTAAGTTGCGGATGCAATTCACATCAGTGAGAAGAGTTTGCATCTGCCGCTTCAACCAATCATGGTGCTTATCCTTCTTTTCGTAAAGTGAAACTAGAAGTTCTCAGTCATTGAGGACACGATGACGCTTCTTAGGCCTTTGAGCAATGGTGCTACCAGTGGCATCAGTGTTGGCACGATGTGGTAGCCACAGATTTCCAGCGAGAGGATAAGAAGTGACATTTGCATTAGGCACATAAACACCTTCAACATGTTGTGTGAAGCTTTGGTGATCAACATTGAGCAGTTGAAGTGGTTGCTTGGCAGGCTCAGGATAGATGGCTTCATAAGACATATCAACCTCAGGAAAAAAGACAACATGATTGCGTGTTGAGGCTTGATAGTTGATAGTTGAGTGAAGCTTAATGAACCACATTATCCAGGGAGCATAGAACTTGAGGCCAAACAGATCAATACCAGACGCAGCTAGTTGACGCGTGAAGAAATCATGCGTATTGAATCTGATGCCATTGAGATCGTAAAATACCAAAGTCTTCATG
Organism: Secale cereale; assembly: GCA_902687465.1. Lineage (NCBI taxonomy): Eukaryota > Viridiplantae > Streptophyta > Magnoliopsida > Poales > Poaceae > Secale > Secale cereale. The sequence goes on from LR738711.1 coordinate 355,894,405, forward strand.
GCACCTTCCAGTTTGGCTTCAGACGAGTGTCCCTTAATAGGCCCGAGAGTAGGCCTCAGTATATGATACATGGTGCGAGGAAGATACTCGAGGTCCTTGATGAAGAATTCCTTTAGATAATCAGCTTCCAGGGGCAATGGCTTCATCATACTGAGCATTTCACTCATGTTGGGCTCAGCCCTTTTGAAGATGCTTTCCAGCTCCTTCTGATACAGAGAACAACCTCGTTCATACAACTCACCAGGAGTGGATAGGGAAGTGAACTCAAGAAGAGTCTAAGCTTTGGCTTCATGATGAATATCACCTGTCATCCACTCAAGGATCCATGTCTTCGGATCCCTGTTGTAGCCTCTGATATGAAGAGTGGCATAAAATTGCTGGAGAAGCTCTTCATTCCAGTGTTCCTTGGTAGTGAAGAATGGAAGCAATCCAACATCTCGGAAGCATTCAAGGGCTTCTTAAAGGTATGGCAGTCCAGCAATGGCATCACAATCAAGACGTTGGTGTGGAAAGATCCGGTCCTGATTGTACAGAATGCAAGAGTGATAGGTTCGTTGCTGAAAGCTCCAGAACATATCAGAAGAGATCCTTGGCTTCTTGTATGGGTTCTTGTCAGAGTCAAAGAAAGTGTTGTTCTCTATGAAGTTGTGCACACTGAATGAGCCTTTTGTCGTCGCGGTGCTTGGAAGCCTAGGCAATATTGGCTGTGGCTTCTGCGTCTGGGGCCTCTGCTCCACATGATAGTCATATTGTGGTCCGGGAGCAGGAGGCGTCTGGGTTAGCCACCTGGTAGTGACAAGCTCTCCATCACGATTGTAGGCTTGGGCCATGGTGTGAGGCACAGGATAAGGAGCAATCACTTCAGAGGCAGCTTTGACTTCATGCTGCATATTGTCTTCGGCCATGATAGTGTCATTGGCTTCAGTATTCATTGGAGGGGTAGCCACATTTGCATCACCATCAGTGGCTTCAGGGAGAGGAGACTCATGCACAACAGAGTCTTGGGGAGTGGGTTCTTGCATGACACGCACTTCTTCTTCTAAAACAATAGTTTCTTGGGGAGGGGGGTCGTTTCATGAGTTTTAGCCTTTTCTTCATCGGTTGATGCAGCCCGAACATCTTTAGTTGTCACATCCCAAGTTCTGGTCTGCTCTGGTCTAGTTAGTCTTGTGTTGCATCATGTTTAAATTTCTCTTAAACCTGAAATGGGTTTTGCCTAAACCCTAGCATCAAAGGAATTCACTAGGTTCAACCAAAATATTTTTAGTAAATCCAAATGGCTTTCAAAAATGTTCATCATTTATGGAAAATACTGCAAACAGTAAACAGAGGTGATGCACATTTTTCCATGACATATTTGGGCTCTGAATTAAATCATAAAGTATTTGCATTTGGGCATTTAAATGCTATATAATATTTTAAATGTCCAAATGTTCATGAACTAAAATGCTTACTGTTGGAAATATTCCAAACAGTAGCCCTGAGCGGTTTCATGAATTTTGAGCATGTTATAGTATTTTAGATAAAGCCAAAACAAATGCAGAAAATAGAAAACAAAAAGAAATTAGAAAGAGAGAGAGAGAGAGAGCCTCACCTGGGCCTTGCCTGCCTGGCCCAACTCCTGTTTAGGCCCAGCCCACCAGGGGCAAGGTTGTCTTCAACCTTGCGTCTACTGGGAGGAAGCGCCGAGTGGCCACCTCCTGCTTCGCGTTGTCGATGTCTCCTGCGCCCTCGTCTGGTGCCTGGAGCTGGCCTGGACGCCCTAAACCTTCTCCCTCTCTCTCTCTCTCTGCTCTCTCCCTTGTGGCCCTCCCCTTCCTTGGATTTCTCCCTCTCTCCACCGAGCTAGCTCGTCGCCGCCGCTTGGCGCCACCATGGCCACAGCCTCCCCCTCACCTCTTCAACGTGCCCAGAAGCTCCGCCTCGTCCCTCTATTCCTCCTCGCCGAGCCGCCCAACGTCGGAGGCCCCTGGACGCCGTCGGCGCCGCCGTTCCCCTCGTCGGCTGCCGGCGATCCTCGCCGTCGATTTGTCATCTGCAGGCCTTCCCCGAGCCCGCCGAGCACTTCAATCGACGCGATGTGAGCCTCTGGTCCTTTTTCCCCTAATGCCACATCCTTTTGCGCACCGTAGCCATCGTCTTCCTCGAGGCCGAAGCCCAACCCCGCTGGAGCTCATCGCCGGCGTCACTCCGGTGACCATTTGGTCATGCTAGCATGCTCAACAGCTTTGTTAGCTCCTGCAGCCGCCATTTTTTCCAAGCAACGCACGCCTTGCTCACCGTAGCGACGAGTCCGTCGACGCCGAGCTCCGACCGCCGCTGTAGTGCTCGCCGTCGACGATTCCGGCTACCCCAGCTGCTGCCGCTTGGTGCGTTGGAAGCGCAAGAGCCTGCTTGTCGTGTAGGTGCCCTCCGCCGCTCGAATGGTCGTCGGAGGCGGTTTTCCGACGCCCTCCGCCGCGTTCGGCCTCACCGGCGACTAATCGCCGGTGGGTTTGACCCAAGCCCACCAGGTTTGACCTCCCCGGGTCGCCGACAAGTGGGCCCTGGCCCCTTTTTAAATCTAGGTTATGGTTAGTTTAGTGCTAATTACTTTTTAGTTTAGCCTACTAACACTGACATGTGGGCCCCGCGCCCAATTATGTTAGTCTAATTTTCCTGTTTAGATTAGTACTAATCCTGTGGACCCCACGTGCCAATTTTGACTTCGGTCAAGTCAACGTTGACTGGTCCCACCTGTCATCCACCCAAACCAACCCTGAATCACTGACCAGTGGGGCCCACTGGTTAGGTTTGACCTAGACCAGCCCGTGTTGACTGCTGACATCACAGTGATGTCATGTTGACGCAGTAAGTATTTTCTGGAATTTAAAATAAATCAGAAATGATTTATTTATTTCAGAAAATAGCCAAAACTTCTAAAAATCACAGCAAATAATCTATAACTCCAATGAAAATAATTTATATATGAAAAATGATCAGAAAAATTCATGGAATATGTTTATGGCATTTTCATACATGTTTGAACAAGTTAAACCTGCTGTTCAGGTCAAATTAATTAAATGACATTTAAATAATCACATATGGAGTTTGAATTTGAACCTTTGGTTCAAACCAACTTCATTTAATATGGTTGCTAGTTGCATTAGCTCAATCAATAGCATATTGCCATGTCATGATCATCCATCATATTGTAGCATTGCATTGATTGTGTTCTCTCTTGTTGCCGGTGTTTCTCCCCTTTCAGTAGACGTGTTCCGACGATGAGATCGATGACACAGATGAAGAGCTTACTATCTTCAGAAGTGCCAGGCAAACAAAACCCCATTGAGCATTCCGATACAATCCCACTCTCTTGCTCTTGCTCTCTTTACTGCATTAGGAGAACAAAGCTTCAACTGTTACCTGCTGCGGTAGTTGAACCCCTTTCCACTGCATGACCTGTCATTGCCACAGTAAATAGTTGAAACCCACTAGCATGAGTAGGAGTTGTTTGAGACATGTTGTGCCTACTCATTCATGCTTTCTGGTTATGCCCGCTATTGCTTAGAGTTGTGTCAGGTCTGATTCATCGGGGATGAATTGGAATGGTGATGAACATGTCCTACTGTGTGTGAGCTAAGTGTGTGAACGAGATTTGGTAATGGTAGCGATGAGAGGCCATGTAGGAGTACATGGTGGGTTGTCTCATTGAAACCGTCCTCAGGAACCGAGTTCTGTGTTGGTTGATCCATTAACAGCTACTACCACGCATTGGGTTGCGGGCGCTCCAAGCTCTCTCGACTTATTAACTGCCCTTCTCCTCTGTCCAGGAGTTGCAACTAGTTTTTGGTGTTTGTAGTATACTAGAGGTCGTGCACAGCGCTGACCCTCTGGGTGGGCTGTGATGTGGCAGGTACGTGGCACGGTGTACCGGTCGCCCGTTTGGTGACTCGGGAACCCTCTACACATCGTTTGGGGCCGTGAGCGACACCCCGGCCGGATCTCCCCACGGATGGAACCCAAATAGTGGATAAACCTGGACTAGGGACTTGTTTGGTTAGTCAGGTCGTGGCCGACACCCTCGCTGGGCTTCCGCTTGAAGGTTGACGAGTACATGTCGTGTAAACGGCGATAAGTGGTGGGAGCGTGTGTGAAGAAGTACACCCCCGCAGGGTTATATATGATCTATTCGAATAGCCGTGTCCGCGGAAATGGACTTCTGGGTTACCTTTACAGTTCATAGACAAGTGAAAGTGGATACTCTAAAACATGCAAGATAAGCGTGAGTGCTATGGATGGCCTTCACGTAGGGAGATGGGAGCGGATCCATAGTGGTGTATTGATTGGTGAATATGTGGACTCGTGTGCGCCACCTCAAAAGAGTTACTTGCAGTCGTAAGTTCAGGATAGCCACCGAGTCAAAGCTGGCTTTCTGCAGTCAAACTCCACCACCCCTTTGTTGATACTGATGCATATGTAGCTAGTTCTGATGTAAGTCTTGTTGAGTACCTTTGTACTCACGTTTGCTTAATTTATGTTTTTGCGGAGAGACTTCAGTCTCACTAGTGGTTTCGTGTGGACTTCGACATTTAGCTTGTTACCTCAGCTACGATCTTGTACCCTTGGGAGGGTCTTGTAGATAGTTAGGCTTCTCAGCCTTTTTCATTTGTAGTTGTCTGTACTCATACATGTTATGCTTCCGTTGCCTGTATGCTCTATATGTTGGGTCATGTGACCTCTGTTTGTAATAAATGTTATGATGGCTCTTCTGGGCCTTATATATATGTGTTGTTGAGTTATGTTGTGATGCCATGTTGTACAGCATATACTTGCATGTTATGCGTACGTGTAATGTGTATTGCTATGTGTGGGATCCGACACCTAGTTGTTTACCTTTGGTAGCCTATCTTACAGGGAAATGTATCCTAGTGCTTCCACTGAGCCTTGGTAGCTTGCTACTGCTCTGGAACACTTAGGCTGGCCGGCATGTGTCCTTCTTCGTTCCCGTGTCTGTCCCTTAGGGGAAATGTCACGCGTTGTTCCTTTAAGTCCTTGTAGCTTGCTACGACTTGGGTTCATACGTTGATGATCGACACGTTCGTTGCTGGGTCATGTATGCCTGTCTTTGTAATTTAGCGCCACTTTTGGTTTATAACTAGTCATGTCGGCCCGGGTTCTCTGTCGTATGGACGCTAGCGACACTATCATATACGTGTGCCAAAATGCGCAAACGGTCCCGGGCCAGGTAAGGTGGCACCCGTGGGGATACCGTGCGTGAGGACGCAAGGTGATCTGATGTGTTACAGGCTAGACCTGTGTGACTTAGGATCGGGGTACTGACATCTTTGGTATCAGAGCCTGACTGTCTGTAGGATTAGTAAGCCAAACTGGTCGAATTCGTGTCTAGAAATTCTTTAGTTATATAAGGGAATTGATTGTGGAAGGGAACGTAAGGCTCTTTTTACTCCTTTACCCTATGACCTTCTGATCTGAGTTACCCTCTTCTTTTCTACGGGGTTAAGAAACTAGGATTCTCATTCTGTTTATCAGTATCACGTTAATGTGGATTCAACTCTCAGTTCAGTCTCAAGTACTTCTGTTTGTTAAACTGTTGGTCTCAGAACCTTGACATTATGATGATGAGTGGTTATGCTACCCTTTTGCTTGGATCTCAAAAATCTTTTTTGACCATTACAGCCGTTATGCTGTCCGAGTCTTCCCAGGTTTCTAAACAATCTGATGCGATTGCAAATCCCTTCCTCCTGTTCCCGATGCTCCTTTGGGCCAGATTAACCACACTAGTCATTGTGTTGAGGTACTTCGTTGCCTCGACATACATATTGGAGCTATTATTATGACCCTAGGTGTCCTAGAGAATCACCCAGTAATCTAGCAATACTCTGTATTCTCAGTGTGATGATTCTGGCCATCATTCTCGAAAGCATCCCATGATGCCATTTAGTTAGTAGGCATTCTATTTCTGGGTTCTTGAACCCAAGGTTCATTCTACTTACTTCATGTTGGTAGTATTTGCTCGTCCATTTAGGATATTAGTAACCTTGTGATAGTCTTCGAGGTCCGTGGTTATCGTTCTTCCAATACCATGAACCATCATGGCAGTAGTTTTTCTGAACCAAAAGATCACAACCAGAGTGCTCTTGATGAGTTCTCCACTCCATGTTGTGACTCTGCCAGTACTACCTTTCTGCATGGGTTATCTGGAAGATATATGTTGAACTAGTTCGACATACTAATCTATGCGCCCACAACTCAGAAAGTTATATGTTCCTTGAGTTGTTCCTTTTAGTTGTTTTATGACCCCTGTCTTTTAGTTGATAGTCAGGAGTAGTTGTGCATTCGTATTCATCGATGCCTTTTACTCTTGTGGTCCGTCAAGCCATTCTATTCTGGAATGACTAGGAGAAACAAACTCCAGTACCCTATCCACCCTATCCATATCCACAACTGGGATAAAGAAGTTGTACTCCGCAGATCAAAATGCAATCAAGCTTTTGATCCGTTCTACTCTGAAGTGTTACCCTCTTTATGTCAGGATCGTCATGAGAATTGCACTATCTCTTATGAACTCTTGATACAGTGATACTTCTCGCCATCATCATTCATTCTTCGGTCTCCGTGTTATTGTAATCGGAATACTGACAAGTGACTCGTGATGTGTGAAATCAATACTCCAAGCAACTCCGTTGCTTGGTAGTTAATGGACGATATTCTCATTCTTAGCATGCTGGTTACTGAATCATCATTCTAAGAATGATCGGGCTACCTAGTCCTTATTTCTAGTGCACTCTCCGATCAATGAGTTAGGATAGTGTCAATCTCTCGCTCTTTTGATCATATCATCTTGCCCTGAAAAGCAAGATTGTTATCGAGCTTCATAACATATCGGTGGTTCGTGATTTTCCTAATATCTTCTCAGAAATATTACCAGGTTATTCCCTGACCGTTATGTTGAGCTCATGATCAAGTTGGTTTTCTTATAAACCACCCTTTCTCCAAGAATCTATGTTGGATACCCTGAACTAGTTGGTTAAGCTAAACAACAACTTGGAGAGTTGGAAGATAAAAGCTTAATCCACATAGCTCACCTCAAAGGGATATCTTGTGTGTGTATTGAAGATAGATGATATCTTTTTCAATTGATCTCCGTGATCAGTTGTGGATCTATTGTCTTGTCCAAATTTTGATTTGAGTATGGGTTATTGTCAAGTCAAATCAGAACCAACGATATTTTTAATGTTGTCTTACTCATGGTTGTTCCCTTGAGCATACACCATTATACCTTTTGGGTCTGACCAATGCTATCACCTTGTTCACATAATTGTGGAACCCCACTTATATGGAAACCTGGATGAATTGTTGTTGAGCCCATCAGCAACATTGTTATCCTTCCATTATTTGTGTTGAACACCCAGCTAGTATTGGAAAACATTGTAACCATTGCCTTCATGAGGTATATGTTGGTGCAAGAAGTGACTTCCTCCCAGTTCACGTGCATTAGGTGCAAGTTGCCGCCCTAAATTCGAGAAAGTTAGTTTTGCTTCCTCCGGAATCATCCCAAGTCAGTCATGCACGTGCAAAGTATACTATGGCTTGAGAGATTGGCTACCTCCATCCCATCAGTATTTCCTAGCACACCAAGCCACTGATTGATTTGTTCAAGGAGAAGAAGTTTCTTCTTAAGAGCTAGACTTATGCAAGGACTTCGATATCCTCGATGATGGTTCCCACCTGAACTCGGTAGTGTTTTATCATAAGACTACTACGTGGTCGTGCTTGTCCTGGACAACGTGTTCACATGTTTGTAGCAGAACCAGCTCATGTTTTGGAGCTTGCCATTAGAGTTCATTTTCCGAGAATCTCGCAACGCCGTCTCGTCGATTTGTGTTGCAAACTTTCATTTTTCTTTCTAGACTAGATGAGTCTGGAATATCCTGACACCAACCAGAACTGAATCACAGGCAGCTATGATGGTTGGAGCATTTTCCAAGAACTATAATATTGGTCTCTCAATAACCGGTAAAGTGGATGCCGTGGCCAACCCACCCAGCCGGAAGACCTATTGTTGTGGTATCTTGATTGAAGAAGTTGGCCACCTCCCCATAAGGACTTCGTAGGATTTACTCCCCAGTTGTTCCTTATGGATTTTTGTGCTCCTGAAGTCCGAACTTTTACATGACGTTCTAGATACCAAACCATTTTAATAAATGGGTTACGCTAGCACATCAAGCAGAACATTAGAAGGCGGAGTGCTAAATGTCTCTCGGTCGATCATCCAGATTTTGCCCCTTGACTCCGCTAAGGTGAAACCTGAGAAAGTTTTATCTTCCTTTGCATCTGCATCGTCCATCGCTATTCATCATGGTCGTATGTCGTGTTGTCCGCACCATTGCCACGGATATTGGTAAAACCTTGATGAATATGGGAATGCTCAAGTTCTTGAGAGCACGCACAAGCACTAGGTGTTATCACTGGCACTAACCGGGATTGCTCCCAGTGTTCTTGGCTATGCTATAACCTCTCAAAGAGTAGTTTCACTCTCTACTGTTGGGTTTCTTCCCAGTTACCAGAATCATTCCAAGCATTTGCATTTTGTTCCCAGCTTGCACCGCGAATGTGCCAATTTTCCATGGGTTGCCCTTCTCAGCCACTGTTGTTCAGGATTATCTTCAGAAGTGGACTTGCCATGGGTCCCATCCATTTCCGATGATAAGCAAAATCATCCCTTGCGTTGTGTTCAACAAGGTAGTCCACATCATCCATTCTGGCCCGAGAATGTCGTTCTCTCGAACTCCATCAAACTATCGATTGTGATTTGTCTCAGGCTGGTATAGAGATTTTCAATGATCTCTATATCAAAAGTAATTCTTTTTGACACTTAAGGGAATGATTCTACGAGTCATCTTCTCTAAGGTGCCACGTCTGGTGACCTCGATCACCATTTTCTTTAAGTGTGGGATTATTGCCTGCCAAGTAGACCTTCCTCATTTGTTTCACTCCATCCCTTTGGTTGTGTATTCCGTGTATCAGCTCAAGAGATGTTTCAACGTCTCACTCCATGAGTTCATCTTGAGTTGCTCAATCTTTCAGAAGCTCAATTGTGTAGAGTTTCTTTCGTCGTCGCCGCGTTGGAGAAAGACCTCGAAAGCAAGGATGTCAAGATCAACATGAGGCAAGAAATCAACATTCCTATGAAGTCCAACATGGATCGTGAAGAATATGTTAGTTGCGTTCCCCCTTCATCTTACCCTACGCTTGAATCTCGGGACGGGATTCTTGTTTAGTGGGGGTGAGTTGTCACATCCCTAGTTCTGGTCTGCTCTGGTCTAGTTAGTCTTGTGTTGCATCATGTTTAAATTTCTCTTAAACCTGAAATGGGGTTTGCCTAAACCCTAGCATCAAAGGAATTCACTAGGTTCAACCAAAATATTTTCAATAAATCCAAATGTCTTTCAAAAATGTTCATCATTTATGGAAAATATTGTAAACAGTAACCAGAGGTGATGCACATTTTTCCATGACATATTTGGGCTCTGAATTAAATCATAAAGTATTTGCATTTGGGCATTTAAATGTTATATAATATTTTAAATGTCCAAATATTCATGAACTAAAATGCTTACTGTTGGAAATATTCCAACCAGTAGCCCTGAGCAGTTTCATGAATTTTGAGCTTGTTATAGTATTTTAGATAAAGCCAAAACAAATGCAGAAAATAGAAAACAGAAAGAAGTTAGAAAGAGAGAGAGAGCCTCACCTGGGCCATGCCTGCCTGGCCCAACTCCTGTTTAGGCCCAGCCCACCAGGGGCAAGGTTGTCTTCAACCTTGCGCCTACTGGCAGCCAGCGGCGAGCGGCCACCTCCTGATTCGCGCCGTCGACGTCTCCTGCGCCCTCGTGTGGTGCCATGGAGCTGGCCTGGACGCCCTGAACCTTCTCCCTCTCTCTCTGCTCTCTCCCTCGTGGCCCTCCCCTTCCGTGGCTTTCTCCCTCTGTCCACCAAGCGAGCTCGTCGCCGCCGCTTGGCACCACCGTGGCCACAGCCACCCCCTCGCCTCTTCGACGCGCTCAGAAGCTCCGCCTCGTCTCTCTCTTCCTCCTCGCCGAGCCGCCCGACGCTGGAGGCCCCTGGATGTTGTCTGCGCTGTCGTTCCCCTTGTCGGTTGCCGGCGATCCTCGTCGTCGATTCATTGTCTGCAGGCCTTCCCCAAGCCTGCCGAGCACTTCAATCGACGCGCTCGGAGCCTCTGGTCTCTTTTTCCCCTAACGCCGCATCCTTTTGTGCACCGTAGCCATCGTGTTCCTCGAGGCCGAAGCCCAACCCCACCGGAGATCGTCGCCGGCGTCACTCCGTTTACCCTTTGGTCATGCTAGCATGCCCAAAAGCTTTGTTAGCTCCTGCAGCCGCCGTTTTGCCAAGCAACGCACGCCTTGCTCACCGTAGCGACGAGTCCGTCGACGCCCGAGCTTCGGCCGCCGCTGCAGTGCTCGCCGTCGACGATTCCGGCTACCCCCAGCTGCTGCCGCCTGGTGCGTTGGATGCGCAAGAGCATGCGCGTCGTGTAGGTGCCCTCCGCCGCTCGAATGGTCATCAGAGGCAGTTTTCCGACGCCCTCCGCCACGTTCATCCTCGCCGGCGGCTAACCGCCGGTGGGTTTGACCCAAGCCCACCAGGTTTGACCTCCCCGGGTCGCCGACAAGTGGGCTGTGGCCCCTTATTAAATCTACGTTAGGGTTAGTTTAGTGCTAATTAGTTTTTAGTTTAGCCTATTGACACTCACATATGGGCCCCGCGCCCAATTAGGTTAGTCTAATTTTCCTGTTTAGATTAGTACTAATCCTGTGGACCCCACGTGCCAGTTTTGACTTCGGTCAACTCAACGTTGACTGGTCCCACCTGTCATCCACCCAAACCAACCCTGAGTCACTGACCAGTGGGGCCCACTGGTCAGGTTTGACCTAGACCAGCCCCTGTTGACTGCTGACATCATAGTGACGTCATGCTGACGCAGTAAGTATTTTCTGGAATTTAAAATAAATCAGAAATGATTTATTTATTTCAGAAAATAGCCAAAACTTCTAAAAATCACAGAAAACAATCTATAACTCCAATGAGATTAATTTATATATGAAAAATGATAAGAAAAATTCAAGGAATCTGTTTATGGCATTTTCATGCATGTTTGAACAAGTTCAACCTGCTGTTCAGGTCAAATCAATTAAATGACATTTAAATAATCACATATGGAGTTTGAATTTGAACCTTTGGTTCAAACCAACTTCATTATATATGGTTGCTAGTTGCATTAGCTCAATCAATAGCATATTGCCATGTCATGATCATGCATCATATTGTCGCATTGTATTGATTGTGTTCTCTCTTGTTGCCGGTGTTTGTCCCCTTTCAGTACACGTGTTTCGATGATGAGATCGATGACACAGATGAATTGCTTACTATCTTCAGAAGTGACAGGCAAGCAAAACCCCATTGAGCATTCCGATACAATCCCACTCTCTCGCTCTTGCTCTCTTTACTGCATTAGGACAACAACGCTTCAATTGTTACCTGCTGCGGTAGTTGAACCCCTTTCCACTACATGACCTGTCATTGCACAGTAAATAGTTGAAACCCACTAGCATGAGTAGGAGTTGTTTGAGCCATGTTGTGCCTACTCATTCTTGCTTTCTGGTTATGCCTGCTATTTCTTAGAGTTGTGTCAGGTCTGATTCATCGCGGATGAATTGGAATGGTGATGAACATGTCCTACTGTGTGTGAGCTAAGTGTGTGAACACAATTTGGTAAAGGTAGCGATGAGAGGCCATGTAGGAGTATATGGTGGGTTGTCTCATTGAAACCGTCCTCAGGAACCGAGTTCTGTGTTGGTTGATCCATGAACAGCTACTACCACGCATTGGGCTCCGGGCGCTCCAAGCTCTCTCGACTTATTAACTGCCCTTGTCCTCTGTCCAGGAGTTGCAACTAGTTTCTGGTGTTTGTAGTATACTGGAGGTCGTGCACAGCGCTGACCCTCGGGGTGGGTTGGGACGCCGCAGGTACGTGGCACGATGTACCGGTCGCCCGTTTGGTGTCTCGGGAACCCTGTACACATCGTTTGGGGCCGTGAGCGACACCCCGGCCGGATCACCCCACGGATGAAACCCAAATAGGCAATAAACTTGGACTAGGGACTTGTGTGGTTAGTCAGGTCGTGGCCGACACCCTCGCTGGGCTTCCGCTTGAAGGTTGCCGAGTACATGTCGTGTAAACAGCGATAAGTGGTGGGAGAGTGTGTGAAGAAGTACACCCCTGCAGGGTTATATATTATCTATTCGAATAGCCGTGTCCGCGGAAATGGACTTCTGGGTTACCTTTACTGTTCATAGACAAGTGAAAGTGGATACTCTAAAACACGCAAGATAAGCGTGAGTGCTATGGATGGCCTTCTCGTAGGGAGACGGGAGCGGATCCATAGTGGTGTATTGATTGGTGAATATGTGGACTCGTGTGCGCCACCGCAAAAGAGTTACTTGCAGTCGTAAGTTCAGGATAGCCACCGAGTCAAAGCTGGCTTGCTGCAGTCAAACTCCACCACCCCTTTGTTGATACTGATGCATATGTAGCTAGTTCTGATGTAAGTCTTGCTGAGTACCTTTGCTCTCACGTTTGCTTAATTTATGTTTTTGCAGAGAGACTTCAGTACCACTAGTGGTTCTGCGTGGACTTCGACGTTTAGCTTGTTACCTCAGCCACGATCTTGTACCCTTGGGAGGGTCTTGTAGATAGTCAGGCTTCTCAGCCTTTTTCATTTGTAGTTATCTGTACTCAGACATGTTATGCTTCCGTTGCATGTATGCTCTGTATGTTGGGTCATGTGACTTCTGTTTGTAATAAATGTTATGATGGCTCTTCTGGGCCTTATCTATATGAGTTCTTGAGTTATGTTGTGATGCCATGTTGTACATCACATACTTGCATGTTATGCGTACGTGTAATGTGTATTGCTATGTGTGGGATCCGACACCTAGTTGTTTACCTTTGGTAGCCTATCTTACAAGGAAATGTCTTCTAGTGCTTCCACTGAGCCTTGGTAGCTTGCTACTGCTCCGGAACACTTAGGCTGGCCGGCATGTGTGCTTCTTCGTTCCTATGTCTGTCCCTTAGGGGAAATGTCACGCGTTGTTCCTTTAAGTCCTTGTAGCTTGCTACGACTTGCGTTCATACGTTGATGACCGACACGTTTGTTGCTGGGTCATGTATGCTTGTCTCTGTAATTTAGCGCCACTTTTGGTTTATAACTAGTCATGTCGGCCTGGGTTCTCTGTCATATGGATGCTAGAAACATTATCATATACGTGTGCCAAAATGCGCAAACGGTCCCGGGCCAGGTAAGGTGGCACCCGTGGTGATACCGTGCGTGAGGCCGCAAGGTGATATGATGTGTTACAGGCTAGACCTGTGTGACTTAGGATCGGGGTCCTGACATAGCCGCCTTTGCTTCAGATTCAGGAGCAGACGCTGAAGGGATGGCATCAGGAAACACTTGACGTGCCACTGAGCATGAGCTTTGTACTTCATCTTCAGGAATGCTAGACATGGAGGCTTGAGGCCTGAGACCTTTGTGAAGCCTTCGAAACTTGGGCGACGCTATTAGGGAAGCATTGGTCTACTCCATGTCTTCTTCAGGTGTTGCTTTTGGAGTCTCAAACACCGGAGTGGTAGAAAGAGATGGTGGAGAGCGAGGAATGACTTCATGCAAGGGGGTGCTCGGGTGTTGCTCTTCCCAAAATTCATCTTGAGAAATTGGCGTCGTGGGACGGTAATGCTTATGAGTTCACTGCTCGTGAGAGGAGGTGATTGAACTGGTTGGGGTTAAAGCTGAGGAAGGACTTCATCATCACCAACATTGTCATCAGGACCAATGTCTTCAGCTACGGGAGAGTTAGCAGCTGGAATTTCTTAAGTCTGATGAGCCTCTGTTGTAGCAGGCTCACATATAACGAGACAAAGCTCACAGTTGGAGGAGGCAGGCAATGCAACAAAGATGGGTTCAACAACAAGAGGTTCTGTGGAGGAGGCATGAGGCTTATGTGAAGCCTTGGAAGCTTTTGTTTTCTGCTTCTTCTGGGAAGGACCAGCATCAGGAGCATCAAGATGCTTGCGTTTCTTAGCTTCAGCCTGCCTTGTCTTCTTTTGATTCGAAGCTGCTGATGGGACTTTTGGCTTCGAGCTAGTCATACTAACAGGGAAGACAATGCTGGGTCTCTCCTGCCTTGGGGCTTCAGTATCTTCAACACCAGGCTTCTTCTTCTTCTTTAGCTTCTTGGCGGCCAGCATGGGGTCAATGCCTGGACGACCAAGGGCTTTCCTCTTCACAACTTAATTGTGGGCTTGAACGCATTTCTCAGCATAGTGCTTGAGACGTTCCCTGGAGCCCCTTGCAACTTCACGGCACTTGGCCAATTCAGCCTTGAGGTCTGTCATCATGGTCTTGAAGTTTTGAACTTCTTGTGCACTGAGGCTTGCAATATACTTCTTGAACAAAGCCTTCTCAAGATCAATTTTGTTCTTTTGCTCGATAACCTTATGTGCATGCCACACCCTGATTTTTATGACACAACACTTAAGCTAATAATCATGCTAAAATGTGGTTTCACAAAAACTTTTGAGTGTTTTGACCTTGCTTGATTGGTTTTCTGATTGTTGTTGCTAGTGCTCTAAAAATAAAATAAATCATCCAACTCTTATACTTCATCTCCTTGATCCAAAATCTTTTCCCAATGATCATGCCATGTGTATAGAATAGCATAGTATTTTCCTATAAAAATAATTTGGCCAAATAGTATTTTCTAAAATTAGTTTTCCAAAAACCCCTAAATTGAGGTTTGTACCGCAAGTACTTTATTTGGGGTGTGAAAAAAATTTCAAAAAGTATATTTGACTCCTATTAGGTATAGGACTCCCTTAAACCACAAAATATAATTTTAAAAGTTATTTTTATATTTTATTTAAAGGCTTTTTCTTTAGGCCAGAAATGGTCTTTAATAGGTTAAAATTATTTAACTGTTTCAAAAATATTTGTCAAAATTCAGGGAAGCTCATAGGACATATATTGTCCATATATAAGAGTTTCAACACATGGACATGTTCAAAATATTGGTCAAATCCTTCAAAAACCCTTTTTGGATATTTCAAGCTTTTGAAATATTTACAAAGGAAATATTCCCTAAAAAATCCAGGGAAATTCTATCATGTCAGTTATGACATATTGGATGGTCTTGCCAAGCCTCATGCCTTGGAGAACAAGAAAACATCATCAAACCCCCTCAAAACCATTTCTGTCCATTTTGAAGTTTGAGCAACTTTACATTGCCAAACATGTTCAAATGCTCTCAAACTTGGTTCACATGCTCCAATGATGTAATTATGCATCTATACCAAATGGCACAAGTGTTGGAGAAGGATAACTTGACCAAAGTGCCCCAAAACCCTTTCTGACCAGATCCAAATTTGAACAACTCTACATTACCAACTTTTTACTTGTGACCTCAAATTTTTTTGGACATGCTCACATATCCAAATTATGACACTACACCAAGTGGTGCATCAAGGAGGGATGATTTGCATGACTAAATCTTGGAAAATCCATTTATGTTGATTTCTAGGGTTTACCAAAGTTACATTGTCAACTTTCTTCAAATGAGCTCAAACTTGGTGGAACACCCTATTTTCATGTGACATTTCATCCTGTTAAGTGTCATCTCAATTGGAAATCATTTGCTTGCCCAAAACCACATCAAACACCTTCTGGCACTTTGCCAAAATCACCATTCGGTCCACTTTCACTACTCCCCTTTGCCGCAAATGCTTACCAGAGGTGTGCCTGGTCATCATCTACCTCCAGTAAAACCCATTCAACCAAAGATCAATGATTGAGGGGTGAAAACCCTCATTTTACCCTTCTAGACAGCCCCTGCTCATCTCTCTCTCAACCTCACCTCTCTTCCATTGGGTTAACAGGGCATCCAAGGCCATCTGTGCTTAGTTTACTCACCCCCAGACCCACTAGACACCAATGGACAAGGTGGCAACGTCGATAGCGCGTGGGAGCATGGCCATGCCGGCCAAACGGCCACCTAGGCTTATGGCCACCTAGGCTTATGGCCACCTAGGGCCTCCCCCTAGGGCCTCCCGCACTGTAGCTACGTCCTGTCCAAGGCTTATGGCCACCTAGGGCCTCCCCCTTATGCCAGTCGAGGTGCCTCGACGTCTGGGACACGGCACGCTATCGCCCCTTTTCCTTCTCCCTCCTATCGCCTCCCTCAGACGCGCGCTGGCCGCCCGCGAGCTCCAGTGAGTGGCTTCACACACGCGGCCCCTCTGGCACCTCCCCGCTCCTTCTCTCCCTTCCCCTGGTCGTGGACCATCTCCACAAATGCGCTTGACTCAGTTTCCCCAGCCCCCGTGGCCTCTAGCATCGCCCGAGTCCTCACCGGCGCATGAGACCACGGTGAGCTTCGGCTGGCCTTTATAAGGTCACCCCCGAGCCCCTCGCTGCTCCTTTGGATCTCTCTCTCTCTCTCCCATACGCCCCTAGGCCAACCCATTACTCCTCCCGTGCCCCCATTCAACTCCACGGCCGTAAACCTTGCCGCCGGCCACCGCTCAAGTTCGAGCTCTCCCGAGCCTCTCTTTTGTCCCTACCCACTCCAGAGCCCCCTCACCACCACCGCCGACTAGCCCCACACTCCATTTCCTCCTCCCCGTGCCTGCCTCGCCGTGCCAAACCTCACCGACGGTCCCCTCCGCAGCCATCCAAGCCATCGCCGCTACAGCCCTCCCCGGCGTGCACGAAGCACATTGATGGATGCAGCATGGCCTCCTGAGCACGCCGGTGGGCGGAGCCTCGCTGAAGATGCTCTATAGCCCCGGTAATCGCCGGCGGGAGCGGCTCCTCCCTGCGGCCGGACCTGCGCGGGAGGTTGAAGACGGCCTGCCGCTGGGCCCCGCGTGCCAGCGACCCAGCAGGCGGGCCCGACCGTTTAAATGGAAACGGCTTCAGCCAGATCCGCCTCCCCTGCGCGAAGGCGCATCCCCGCGAAGCCGCCTCCGACGTCACCTCTCCCCATTCGCGCTGCTGAGCCACTGGGCCGACCCACTTTTATCTACCGCCCGGTGCGTTTGATAAGGGTAAAGCCCTTTGCCTTTTTCTCATTTTCTTTTTCCAGATAACTTGTAAAATCTCCCAAATATTCAAATGGGATCCAAATCTGATGATTCAAATTTATAGGGATTCATAAAATCCTGTTCTGTCACATGGTGCTATTTGCACATTATTCTAGAAACATTTTCTTCACAGATGATTATCAAAATGTTGTTTTTCCATTTCTGTGATGAAATTTAGAAAATCACAAAGAGCTCATAGTTAATCCAAATCCATTGATTCAAATTTCTAGGCACTTCTAAGATCCTAATCTAGTTTATGAACATTTTTCCCAATGCTTGATGTACCACATCAAATATTGGTCCATTTCTCCATGTATTTCCAACTTTGCAAATTCATAAGAAAATCATTTGAACTCCAAATCTAGTGAAACCAATTCCCAGATGCTCCTAAAATCCTGCTTTGTTAAATGAGTGCCTTTGCTCATTTTTCAAAATAATGTTTCTGTGCACCTCTTGCAAATCCGATAATCCCTTGATCTGACCATATTGAAATGTTCAGAAATACTCACAGATCCAATTCCGATGAAACCACTCTGGTTATTTTTCATATAACCAGAGATGTCCTAGAAAAGTCAAATTCATATTTTTAGAGCACTTTTATTTTTGCCTTGTTTTGTTACTTACTGTGATTTGTTTCTGACGTCAGTTGACGAAGTAGACGAAGTACTTGGAGATGGACCAAAAGCTTTGATGACTCTGAGGAACAAGACAAGCAGCCCTTTGACCATGTTCGAGAAACCTTTTTACGCATGTCATATTGCACCTCATTATCAATGCATCCAAATCAAGTTGAGGTGGTGACCATTTGGTTGTTGCCTTTGTTACTTCCCTATATTGAAACTTGCATCAAGCATGACCCTACCTTCCTATGAGGGTTATGCGGGTGGGAGTAGATATGATGCTATAGTAGTAGCTACGCAAATAGGACGGGAAATGCATGGTGATGGAGGCAGAATACTTTTAAAAGACTTTTCAAAAACCCCGTCGGGTGCCACTCATGCCCGAGGGAGATGATGAGTTGGGTAACCACTTGATGATGAAGTGGTGTACCGAGGCAAGTGTGTGTGTTGTTTTGAAAATGGATTGGTTTAAGTTGCGACCGTTATTCCAACCTTACATGCGCAACCACTCTACCCTTATATGGGAAAGGGCATTATTGATTACCTAGGCCGATACTAGCATCGTGCCCGCATTACTAGTGACGGGGGTGACACGAGGTCACTCTCGGGACGGGGTCGTGCTTGGATAGGCGGCCATGACTATTTTTACAGGGCACTGGACACACCGTTGGTACCCCGTGCTTGTGGTATGTGATGAATATGGGAGCGAGGCTCCACAATCTTAAGATGTGAAATGTTGGGCGCGGGGGTTGCTACCAATTGAGTGGACTCCATGTCAGTGTCGTCTAGGGAAAGATAGTGATCGGGTGCTTACCCGGGTACTTGAAGTACCGCGGGTCGTGGATGACACGTAAGTTCCCCCGATCTTGTGGGTAAAGTGTGCAACCTCTGCAGAGTGTAAAACTATTCTAATAGCCGTGTCCACGGTCAAGGACAGTTGGGTAACCGCTCTTGGGCTACATCCAATATTTGCGAAACATGGTGTGTGTGTCTGAGGAAAACAACACGGTTCGGTGATATTGGTGATGTGATTCTTGAGGAAGTCATGATGAGCTCGAGCATGAGTTGTTTATAACTCTTTCTCGATATTGATGTATGTAACCTCGTGATATTTGTTGCAGACACATTCATATCCTTGATAAAAGTTGATCATACTTGCATGAGAAAAACTAGCTTTCCGCAAAACAGCCAATTTAACAGTAGAGCCTTGCATAATTAATCTGTTATCACTCTTGGGTTGCCTGCAAGTACATTCAAAGTAATCATTGGCTTGCCACTGGTTATTTTATTGGCCAGGCATGAAAGAACAGGATATGATGAAGATTTCTTTGTGAAGAACATGCGAGCTAGGATGCTTCCCAGTCAGAATGCCTGTAGGGTTAAGGCAGATGGCATGGGTCCAAGTTGTTATTGAAGATTTCCGCTGCAATGATATACTCTAGACTTGACCATAAAGGTCACAATTTGTGTAACACGGTATGTATGGATGTAAGACTCTTATTATTCAGCTTATGTGTGTTCAGTGAGCATTGATATATGGGACCACTGTACACGTGCATTCGGTGATCTTGACTTATGAGTCGGGGTCCCCATAGAGCTTGTATCAGAGCCATCCTGACTGTAGGAAGCCTTAGTTAGCATGGTAGTTAGTTAGGGTTAAGCTATTGCCAAAACTATTACTAGTTTTCAAAACTATCTATACTTCTCTTCCCTTCTGAGTTTTTGAAAACTAAGGTATACTTTCCTTATTGATCTCTTCCCCTTCAAAACTTTTGGTCGCTAGAACCCTTATGCCCCTGACCACTGGATTCCTTGTAATCCTCGTGGATAATCTAGAAGGAAGATGCATTGCTAGACATCCACCCACATCTTCTGAACACAAGATTGGCAACACCACAACGAGACGATATCCACAGAAGATACATCCTCGAGGAAAGAGGACATGCAGACCAAGAAAAATGGTGACACCTTTGAATTGGACCCAGGATGATGCATCCTTATCCTATGATGATCATGGTGTAAGCCATGAAAGATCATGTTATACATCACTAATAGACCAACCATGTCCTTACCGTTGTTGTGTCGGCAACACCAGTGGATGAGAACCTCGCCATTTGGTCCGCCTCACTATATTGAGAAGGAAAACGGTTCTCTTCGTCCCCCGCTCTTGGTGTCGATGTTGTCATCAACGTAACCGACATGTTGGACCTCTATTATGCCTTGTTATTGTCATTGCATAAGGATTACCTACACAGTATCGTCGATGCCTTAGAAGACAAAAAGGGATCGTCATGAATAAGGAGACAACAGAAGACTGAGTCAATGCTAGCTACGAGGAGACACCTTCACCGCATAACCTCGTCATGCGAGAAGTTGTTGAAGATTCTTCACGCTCAACCCGGATCGTTCCATCGAACAACTCCAAGATAAGTAGCAACACCTGAGGAAAACTCAGAAGACTACACGAGGCACAAGGCACGACTATTGAGTCCGAGAACCCCTAGGGTAGGATGAGTCGTGTACCCCCTATGCGCAGTCGAGTCCGTGTGATGGTTCAAATAGAACAATGATTGTGTGTTGCTTGTTTTTATTTGTTTGTGTTTTGATATAAGTAGCACTGTTGCCCTAGGCAACAAGTACACGACTATATCACCTTCCTTACCTTGTTTCTTTTGTTTCGCCCTTTTTACACATGTTTGTTTGCACTTGCACTATAGAACCCCCTTTAGGCATTCCCCTCCTCGATGCTACTTTTTCCATCTCTTCTCTCTCCTCAATTGAAGACCGGCAAGACAAGAAGAATTAAGGATTCCAACCCGGCAACCAACTAACAATGAAGACTTCTACTACAACCTCCACGACCATGTGCAACCCCGTGAAGTTATGTTCACCCCTCAAGATTAGAAACCCATCCCCAGACCCTTCGAGACTTCACAGATACGCCAGAACGAATCCTTAACCATGTGCCTAACCCATAGTATTACAAGAGAACCAATTAAGACTCTATAACCTTGCACAACACTGGGTTCGTAATGGAACTAGTGGACACAGTGATCGAGCACATTTTCATCCTAATATAGCACAAGAACTGACGATGCCATAGGGGAAACCAAATTGAGGATATAGGAATAGAGGACAGATGACTTGGTGACTTTATATCAGTAACTTCGAGGAATTATCTGAGACCTTGATGGATTGTGAGGTTTTCATGTTGGTGGGATCATGATTAATAGAGTAGCATAACTTTCATCACCCTGGAGTAACTTAGATTTACAGGTCAATTGTGATCGCAAGCTGAAATTCTTGGAGGTATGAGGATTTGGCTTAACCTGGGGATATTGACATGAGACAGTTGACGTTACAATAATGACTTGGGGGAAAATGTAGGAATTCTCGTCGGACATGAGATTTGCATTTAAGTAGGTGATTCTAGTTGGGTATAGATGCTAAATATGTCTGCATGGTCTGGAGTAAATTGGATTTAGACTGCTGATCTTGATCAGGATACCATGTTTCTCGGTGAATGGCATACTAGGAGATTTGTTTACTTGTCGTAATTGATTTAGGGATCTATATAATCATGACCTTGGAGCTTACTTGACCCGATAATGGGAATTGGTGAACTGGCTATAGTAGAGGTAGCCCCTTTCAAGTATTTGGGGATTGTAGGGACTTTAGGAGATCGTGTGGAACACCGTGGACTTCGGATTTATAGAAAATGGATTATGTGGTGGTTGATGGAAGTAAATGGGATGTTGTATTCGAATTCATATGAGAGAAACAAGATCTTGGAGTGGCTTACGACGTGTTTCCTTAGGATAGAAATGCATTACCTTAAACCTTGGAAGAACAGGTAGAGCACTTGGATTGTTGTGTTTAATTCAAGCTTAGCAGCTTGTATGCTCTACCCATGAATTCTTAGGGGTAGCCATACATATGATTTTGGGGATCGTAGACATGTATGATTCGGTTAGATCTCCTCTAAGGAGTCATGATGATATGGATAGCATGAATGATGATTGGAGCGACCTATGTGAGATGATGCTTTCGGTGGTATAAGGTTATTTGTTTAAATGACTGGGTAGAATTATTGGCATCTCAGAAACTGTGCTTAAGGATAAGATGATAAACGCTCACTCACACACTAGAATCCTTGAAACCCTTGAGCCCCACCAAGCCACAACATGGTCAGGTCATGAACATGGGCCTTGACTCTAGGCCAGGAAGGCCTTGGCTAATACACAACCATGACCACCACCAGTATCCTAACCCACTTTATGTACCTCGTGAGCAAGCCTTCATGGAGTACTTGGAGCAGTTGGGCATCATCATTAATTGGTGAACTACTTGTCTACCCGAAGACGAAAGATGGGCCATTCAGCCGGATAAGGAACGTGTGAAGACCAGCATCGTCAAGAAATAAAACCTCCGCATCGAAGACCAGGTGTATCTGCAAACCACTTCTCTAGAAGGAACCAAGCATTTCCATGTCGAAGGAACACTGACACCAAGATTTAACGCACCCCCCCTCCAAGGCAACTGCAAGACGAGGAGCAGACGGTTACTAGCTAGATTTACCACCTGAGTTACCCATCGTGCACCAAATTTTCCATGAGTCACAACTCTGGAAATACTTTTAACTTCCTAACTAGCCCGGTCCCAACGAGGACATCGATCACCGAGCCATTAACATCTACCCCAACCTAACATATGCAAGAGACCCCTCAGCAACCTGCATCAAAAAGGGAATCATGCGAGAATCCACCCCACCAAATACTTCAAGGTTCCATGGAGCACCACTCGGAAGCAGACACAACAAGAAGAAGTGAAGACTACCACATATCCAAGTTTTCGTATTCCTTTCCACACCTAGTCTAGGAATCTCTGGGACGAGATTCTTGTAAGGGGGTAGGTCTGTCACACCCTGATTTTTATGCCACAACACTTAAGCTAATAATCATGCTAAAATGTGGTTTTACAAAAACTTTTCAGTGTTTTGACATTGCTTGATTGGTTTTCTGTTTGTTGTTGCTAGTGCTCTTAAAATAAAATAAATCATCCAACTCTTATACTTCATCTCCTTGATCCAAAATCTTTTCCCAATGATCATGCCATGTGTATAGAACAGTATAGTATTTTCTTATAAAAATAATTTGGCAAAATAGTATTTTCTAAAATTAGTTTTCCAAAAACACCTAAATTGAGGTTTGTACTGCAAGTACTTTATTTGGGGTGTGAAAAATCTTTCAAAAAGTATATTTGACTCCTATTAGGTATAGGACTCCCTTAAACCACAAAATATAATTTTAAAAGTAATTTTTATATTTTATTGAAAGGCTTTTTCTTTAGGCCAGAAATGGTCTTTAATAGGTCAAAATTATTTAACTATTTCAAAAATATTTGTCAAAATTCAGGGAAGCTCATAGGACATATTGTCCATATATAAGAGTTTCAACACATGGTCATGTTCAAAATATTGGTCAAATCCTTCAAAACCCCTTTCTGGATATTTCAAGCTTTTCAAATATTTACAAAGGAAATATTCCCTAAAAATTTCACGGAAATTCTATCATGTCAGTTATGACATATTGGATGGTCTTGCCAAGCCTCATGCCTTGGAGAACAAGAAAACATCATCAAACCCCCTCAAAACCATTTCTGTCCATTTTGAAGTTTGAGCAACTTTACATTGCCAAACATGTCCAAATGCTCTCAAACTTGGTTCACATTTCCAGTGATGTAATTATGCATCTATAACAAATGGCACAAGTGTTGGAGAAGGATAACTTGACCAAAGTGCCCCAAAACACTTTCTGACCAGATCCAAATTTGAACAACTCTGCATTACTAACTTTTTACTTGTGACCTCAAATTTTTTTGGACATGCTCACATATCCAAATTATGACACTATACCAAGTGGTGCATCAAGGAGGGATTATTTGCATGACTAAATCTTGGAAAATCCATTTTTGTTGATTTCTAGGGTTTACCGAAGTTACATTGTCAACTTTCTTCAAATGAGCTCAAACTTGGTGGAACACCCTATTTTCATGTGACATTTCATCCTGTTAAATATCATCTAAATTGGAAATCATTTACTTGCCCAAAACCACATCAAACACCTTCTGGCACTTTGCCAAAATCACCATTTGGTCCACTTCCACTACTCCCCTTTGCCTCAAATGCTTACCAGAGGTGTGCCTGGTCATCACCTACCTCCAGTAAAACCCATTCAACCAAAGATCAATGATTGAGGGGTGAAAACCCTCATTTTACCCTTCTGGACAGCCCCTGTTCATCTCTCTCTCAACCTCACCTCTCTTCCATTGGGTCACCAGGGCATCCAAGGCCATGTGTTCTTAGTTTACTCACCCCCAGTGGACAAGGTGGCCACGTCCAGAGCGTGTGGGAGCATGGACATGCCGGCCAAACGGGCGCTCTGGAGCGCGCTACAGTGTGCTCCCGCACTGTAGCCGCGTCCTGCCCGAGGCTTCTGGCCACCTAGGGGCCCCCTTGCGCCAGTCGAGGTGCCTTGACGTCTGGGACACGGCACGATGTCGGCCCCTTCTCCTTCTCCCTCCTATCGCCTCCCTCGCACGCGCGTCGGCCGCCCATGAGCTCCAGTGAGTGGCTTCACACGCGCGGCCCCTCCGGCACCTCCCCACTCCTTCTCTCCCTTCCCCTGGTCATGGACCATCACCACAAACGTGCTTGACTCAGTTTCCCCAGCCCCCGTGGCCTCTGGCATCGCCCGAGTCCTCACCCGCGCATGAGACCACAGTGAGCTTCGGCTGGCCTTTATAAGGTCACCCCCGAGCCCCTTGCTGCTCCTTTGGCTCTCTCTCTCTCTCCCGTACGCCCCCAGGCCAACCCATTACTCCTCCCGTGCCCCCATTCAACTCCACGGCCGGAAACCTTGCCACCGTCCACCGCTCAAATTCGTGCTCTCCCGAGCCTCTCTTTTGTCCCTACCCACTCCAGAGCCCCCTCACCACCACCGCCGACTCGCCCCACACTCAATTTCCTCCTCCCTATGCCTGCCTCGCCGTGCCAAACCTCGTCGACGGTCCCCACCGCAGCCATCCAAGCCATCGCCGCTACAGCCCTCCCCGGCGTGCGTGAAGCACATGGATGGATGCGGCATGGCCTCCTGAGCACGTCGGTGGGCGGAGCTTCGCCAGAGATGCTCTATAGCCCCGGCAATGGCCGGAGGGAGCGGCTCCACCCCGCGGCCAGACCTGCGCGGGAGGTTGAAGACGGCCTACCACTAGGCCCCGCGTGTTAGTGACCCAGCGGGCGGGCCCGACCGTTTAAGTGGAAACGGCTTCCGCCAGATCTGCCTTCCCTGCGCAAAGGCGCCTCCCCGCGATGCCGCCTCCGACGTGACCTCTCCCCACTAGCACGGCTGAGCAACTAGGCTGACCCACTTTTATCTACCGCCCGGTGCGTTGGATAAGGGTAAAGCCCTTTGCCTTTTTCTCATTTTCTTTTTCCAGATAACTTGTAAAATCTCCCAAATATTCAAATGGGATCCAAATCTGATGATTCAAATTTCTAGGGATTCATAAAATCATGTTCTGTCACATGGTGCTATTTGCACATTATTCTAGAAACATTTTCTTCACAGATGATTATCAAAATGCTGTTTTTCCAATTCTGTGATGAAATTTAGAAAATCTCAGAGAGCTCATAGTTAATCCAAATCCACCGATTCAAATTTCTAGGCACTTCTTAGATCCTAATCTAGTTTATGAACATTTTTCCCAGTGCTTGCTGTACCACATCAAATATTGGTCCATTTCTCCATGTATTGCCAACTTTGCAAATTCATAAGAAAATCATTTGAACTCCACATCCAGTGAAATCAATTCCCAGATGCTCCTAAAATCCTGCTTTGTTAAATGGGTGCCTTTGCTCATTTTTCAAAATATTCTATGCACCTCTTGCAAATCCAATAATTCCTTGATCTGGCCATATTGAAATGTTCAGAAATACCCACAGATCCAATTCCAATGAAACCACTCTGGTTAGTTTTCATATAACCAGAGATTTCCTAGAAAATTCAAATTCATAATTTTAGAGCACTTTTATTTTTGCCTTGTTGTCCTGCTTACTGTGATTTGTTTCTGACGTTAGTTGACGAAGTACTTGGAGATGGACAAGAAGCTTTGAAGAATTTGAGGAACAAGGCAAGCAGCCCTTTGACCATGTTCAAGAAACCTTTTTACGCATGTCATATTGCACTTCATTATCGATGCATCCAAATCATGTTGAGGTGGTGACCATTTTGGTGGTTACCTTTGTTACTTCCCCATATTGAAACTTGCATCAAGCATGACCCTACCTTCCTATGAGGGTTATGCGGGTGGGAGTAGATAGGATGCCATAGTAGTAGCTACGCAAATGGGACGGGAAATGCAAGGTGATGGAGGCAGAGTACTTTTAAAAGACATTTCAAAACCCCGTCGGGTTCCACTCATGCCCGAGGGAGATGATGAGTTGGGTAACCAGTTGATGACGAAGTGGTGTACCGAGGCAAGTGTGTGTGTTGTTTTGAAAACGGACTGGTTTAAGTTGCGACCGTTATTCCAACCTTACATATGCAACCACTCTACCCTTATATGGGAAAGGGCATTATTGATTACCTAGGCCGATACTAGCATGGTGCCCGCATTACTAGTGACGGGGGTGATACGAGGTCACTCTCGGGACGGGGTCGTGCTTGGATAGGCGGCCATGACTATTTTTACAGGCCACCGGACACACCGTTGGTACCCCGTGCTTGTGGTATGTGGTGAATATGGGAGCGAGGATTCACAATCTTAAGATGTGAAATGTTGGGCATGGGGGTTGCTACCAATCGAGTGGACTCCATGTTAGTGTCGTCTAGGGAAAGATAGTGATCGGGTGCTTACCCCGGGTACTTGAAGTACCGTGGGTCGTGGATGACACGGAAGTTCCCCGGATCTTGTGGGTAAAGTGTGCAACCTCTGCAGAGTGTAAAACTATTCTAATAGCCGTGTCCACGGTCAAAGATAGTTGGGTAACCGCTCTTGGGCTACGTCCAATGTTTGCGAAACCTGGTGTGTATCTGAGGAAAACAACACGGTTCGGTGATATTGGTGATGTGATTCTTGAGGAAGTCATGATGAGCTCGAGCATGAGTTGTTTATAACTCTTTCTTGATATTGATGTCTGTAACCTCCTGATACTTGTTGCAGACACATTCATATCCTTGATAAAAGTTGATCATACTTGCATGAGAAAAACTAGCTTTCCGCAAAACAGCCAATTTAACAGTAGAGCCTTGCATAATTAATCTGTTATCACTCTTGGGTTGCTTGCGAGTACATTCAAAGTACTCATTGTCTTGCCACTGGTTAGTTTATTAGCCAGGCATGAAAGAACAGGATATGATGAAGATTTCTTGGTGACGAACATGCGAGCTAGGATGCTTCCTAGTCAGAATGCCTGTAGGGTTAAGGCAGATGGCATGGGTCCAAGTTGTTATTGAAGATTTCCGCTGCAATGATATACTCAAGACTTGACCATAAAGGTCACAATTTGTGTAACACGGTATGTATGGATGTAAGAATCTTGTTATTCTGCTTCTGTGTGTTAAGTGAGCATTGATCTCTGGGATCACTGTACACGTGCATTCGGTGATCTCGACTTATGAGTCGGGGTCCCCACAGTGCAACAGTCAGTTCTTGAGCAATATATCCTTGAAAGGTCACAGTGATATCAATGGGTAGCTGAAGATCATCAAGTGAAAGAGATGTATCCTCAAACCATTCATCGATGAAGTTATTGATGATATCAGCATCAAAGAGAGGCACATCATTGAAGATTTCTACCTGTTGCTTGCTCTTTATTAGCATTTCAAGGGCAACATTAGCAGGATCTTCATCACTGGACAGATCTATGATGTCATCATCATTGCGAAGTATACTTCCTAGAGTGAGGCTTTGACCAGATGGCTTCACAAGCTTCTTAGACCGCTGAGAGATGTGAGAGTGATTCTCAGACTGCACACTGGATTCAGGAGGTACAGTTTTGAGGGGCTTCACACTTGAAGCTTTTGGGGTAGCAACATGTTTAGAAGACTTTGACTTCTTCTTGGGCTTCACAGACTCAAGAACAACTTCAAGTTCCATGTCTTCAGCAACATCTTCCACACTTGCCCTTTGAGCAGTGATGTGGGATAGCAGTCCATCAAGGCCATTGAAGGGGCCAACGCGATTTCATTGGCTTCGCGTGTTCCATCAGAACGGGTCCGAGATGGGCCAGGATTGAAGTTAATGCCAAATTTCTTCCTGTTCTGGGTTGCAGAGTTCTTGGAAAATTTGTAGTTTTCTTCAAATAATTCATCCTCACGACACCATAAAATACTAGATGGGTTAGCATCTGAAGGCATTTATCCTCTGACCATGCACGGATAAAAGTTCTTGGCAATGGCTTCAGACATAGTCTTGGGTTGAAGCTTCTTGTAGACAATATCACCCCATGGAAGACAAATGGCATTTTTGGAAGCATACTCAGGAGTCACAAATCTATACAGAAACCATTGTTCTGCCCAATATGTTCGTATCCATTGGATTCGAGATTTCCGTTCTCCATAGGTCACTTCTAGGTCAGACTTGTACATGGCGAACAGATCTAGAGGAAGATCTTTGGCAGTGTCAGTACGTCTCTGCCTGCCACCTTTCTTGGACTGTTTTTCAAGAGCCATTGGATTCAGACAAAAGGTCTTCACAAAGCAGTTTGTCTTCCGACGACTGGTTAGACAGGAACAGGCTTCAGGAGATTCAGTGTGACACTGTAAGAATTCTGCAAATGAATGCAGACTATGAGATACAAGGGATTCCCCCACGGAGATATACATGTGACAGCATTAGAGATGCGAGGGAAGGGGAAGAGGTCATATGCATTCTCAGAAGATTTTGAAGATAAATACAGTTTGAAGACATTGACCTCATGGTGCGAAAGACATTCACTTATATGGAGTGAGTTGGTTCCAGATTTGTACGAATCCAAGGATAGGTACAAGTAAGGAATCTAACTAGCAGTGAAGCATAAGTGAATATTTTTGCATGACATGAGAGAAGGATACAGAAAGAAGTAGCTCTCAGATGTACAGAAACCACTTGTGGCGAAGTTGCATGATTTCAATAGATCAAAATGACGGTAAAAAGAGAGATCTATTTACCGCACTGAAGAACTGCTAGACGGAAAGAGATGGATGCCGAGCAGATCGATCTTCCGTGCCCTAACTTGGCGTGGAAGACACCTACGGCAGCGGAAGACACGTACGGCGGCGGCGGAGAGACGAGTTCCACGGCCGGCGGGAAGACGGCGTCGAAGAAGTCGCGACAGCTAAGCGCTTCGTCTCCGGCGTCGACTGGAGCTAGCGGAGGTGCTATGGTTGAGCGAGATGGCGAGAGGTGGGAGAAGAAATTATGACCGCGAGGGTGGAGTATTTATAAGGAGAGATGGCGGTATAGTGCAATTACGCAGGTGCCCCTAGCGGTTCACATCTGCACGACACGTGGCTAGCATGCAACTTATGGAGAGTTGAGCCACGACCCCACGCATGCCTGGTTTGTCGGATGGATGTTTCGGTTTCTCCGGTTTTCGGGCAAAAAGGGATAAGGCATTAAAAGAAGATTTAAATGTGTGTCTCTAAATCTTCATCTAACAAAGACAGAGTGAAGACATTTGATACGTGTCAACAGAATGCATATGAAGAGATAGAGAGAGTTTGGAGAAATAAGCATAGAGAGGGTTAGGTTCCGATCACATTCACTTAGATCCAAATAGTTTGAAGACATAGCTATAAGTGAATGTTGTATAGGACAGAACACATACATATATATCAGAGAAACCAAACAGATCAACATTGAGAAGATAAATCTTGAAGACAAACAATATTGAGGACAAACCAAGTAAGAAAAGAATGCAGTCATGAAGCAAATGAAAATTTCAAAAAAGTTTGGTGGTGGCGTTACCCATCGTATAGGAAGTATTAGAACAGGACACGGTGCACAATTATCGTGGCGCTCCAGAGTCGAATTCCATATTAATGTATTCACACTCGGAGTGTAAGTCTTCATGAATGTAAGACATACGCTACTTCGTGTGTTGCACATCTAAGTCATCAAAATGCATAAGCGCTAGGATATGTGTCCAATCACATGACAATCGAGGATTCTAGGATATTTAGCTCACACCGAAGCTTGCAAAACCTTTTCTCATCCAAGGGCTTAGTGAAGATATCTGCGAGTTGCTCTTCAGTTTTGACATGGATGATTTCAACGTCCTTCTTGATCACATGATCCCTGAGAAAGTGCTGACGAATCTCAATGTGCTTTGTCTTCGAGTGCTGAACGAGATTGTGAGCAATATTGATGGCGCTCTCATTTTCACAGAAAAGAGGCACCTTCACCATGTTTATGCCATAGTCCTTAAGAGTTTGCTTCATCCAGAGAAGTTGAGCGCAATAAGATCCAGCAGCAATGTATTCAGCTTCAGCAGTGGAGAGAGACACTGAGTTCTGCTTCTTTGAAGACCAACATACAAGAGATCGTCCAAGAAAATGACATGTGCCTGATGTGGACGTGTGATCAACCTTGTCACCAACATAGTCAGCATCAAAGAATCCAACAATATCAAATATGGAGCCCTTGGGATACCATAATCCTAGTGTTGGGGTGTGAGCCAAGTATCAAAGAATTCGCTTCACAACGAGGTGATGTGATTCCTTTGGTGCCGCTTGGAATCGGGCACACATGCAAACGCTAAGCATTAGATCAGGCCTAGATGCACATAAGTAGAGTAAAGAACCAATCATGGAGCGATATACCTTTTGATCGAACTCTTTACCATTGGCGTCGGTGCCCAATTAACCTTTGGTGGCATTGGCGTCGAATCTTGTATTCCAAACTTCTTCGAGCAATCTTTGAGGTATTTTTCTTGAGATATGAAGATGCCATTCTTCTGTTGACGAATTTGGAGACCAAGGAAGAACTTCAGCTCACCCATCATGGACATCTGATATTGCTCTTGCATCATGTATCCAAACTCATCACTGTATCTTTTCTCAGTGCATTCGAAGATAATGTCATCCACATAGATTTGGCATATGAACAGTTCACCATCATATGTCTTTGTGAAGAGTGTGGATCTAGTGATCTAGGTTTGAATCCTTTGCTCTTCAAGAAGTCTTTGAGTGTGTCATACCACACACGAGGTGCTTGTTTGAGGCCATATAGAGCCTTGTTGAGCTTGTAAACCATGTCAGAACGCTTTGGGTCTTCAAAGCCTGGAGGTTATACAACATACACTTCTTCAATTTTGCCATTTAGAAAGGCACTCTTTACATCCATTTGATACAGAAATATGTTATGGTGGTTGGCATAAGCCAGCAGTATGTGAATGGCTTCAAGTCTAGCCATAGGAGCAAAGGTTTCATCGAAGTCAATTCCTTCTACTTGAGTATAACCTTGAGCAACGAGACGAGCCTTGTTTCTGACAACTTGACCATGCTCATCTTGTTTGTTGTGGTAGATCCATTTGGTGCCAATGATGTTATTCTTTCATGGATCAGGATGCTTAACAAGCTCCCATACATTATTCATCTCAAACTGTTGAAGCTCTTCTTGCATTGCTTGAATCCATTCAGGTTCCATAAAGGCTTCATCAACTTTCTTGTGTTCAGATATTGAAACGAATGCAGAGTGACCACAAAAGTTGGCTAGCTGAGTTGCTTTTGAGGGAGTAAGAGGACCAGTTGCATTGAGGTTATCAAGAATATTTTCAACTTGTACTTCATTGGCTACCCGAGGATGAACTGGGCGAAGACTTTGCTCATGCTGTTGATCATCTTCTTGTTCAAGATTCGCTTCAGGCTGAGCATTGTCTTCAGGATGACTAGGTGGAGAGATAATGATTTCCTCTTTAGTTGGTTCCTCGGCGGGTATAATTTCTCCTGTACCCATTTGTTTGATAGATTCACTGGGAGAAGCTTCATCTATCACATTTGACAGGTGCTCGCTTTGCGAGCCGTTAGATTCATCGAACCACACATCTACGGTTTCAACCACTTTATAGTGAAAGAGGTTGAAGACCCGATAGGTGTGCGAATCCTTTCCATAACCAAGCATAAAACCTTCTTGTGCTTTCGGTGCAAATTTGGAAGTGTGATGCGGATCTTTGATCCAGCACTGAGCACCAAAGACTTTGAAATAACTGACATTTGGCTGCTTACCAGTCAGAAGTTCATATGATGTTTTCTTGAAGAACTTGCGAAGATAAACTCTATTGATGATGTGGCATGCAGTATCAATGGCTTCAGGACAGAACTTTCTTGGTGTCTTGTATTCATCAAGCATAGCACGTGCCATCTCAATGAGCATCCAGTTCTTATGCTCAAAGATGCCATTCTGCTGAGGGGTGTATGGAGCGGAGAACTCATGCGTGATGCCCAAAGTATCAAGATAGGTGTCGAGCCCAGTATTCTTGAACTCAGTTCCATTATCACTTCTGATGTGATTGATCTTGATGCCATAGCTGTTCAAGGCACGATCGGCGAAACATCTGAAGACATCCTGCACTTCAGTCTTATAGAGGATTATATGCACCCAAGTATAACTAGAGTAATCATCAACAATCACGAAGCCATATAAGCAAGCAGTAGTAGTGAGTAGGGCCAAATAAGTTCATGTGAAGCAGCTCGAAGGGACGAGATGTAGTCATGATTGTCTTCAAGGGATGCTTGGCCCTAGTCATCTTCCCAGCTTCACAAGCACCACAAAGATGATCTTTCTTGAACTTGACGCCCTCGATGCATATGACGTAATTCTTCTTGGAGAGAGTGTGTAGGTTCCTCATGCATGCATGACCTAGTCTTCGATGCCAAAGCCAGCACTCTGAAGCTCTTGCTAGAAGACAAATAGCGAGATGTGGTCCTGCAGAGAAATCTACCATATACAAATCACCTTTTCGATGTCCTTCGAAGACTAGAGACTTGTCAGATTCCATAATCACAAGGCAACAATATTTTACAAATATCACAATCATGTTTAGATGACAAAGCATAGAGACTGACATTAAGTTGTATCCAAGGGATTGAATAAGCATCACTTTGTCCATGTGTTGATCCTTTGAGATAGCAACCCTGCCAAGTCCCAGTACCTTGCTTTTACAAGTGTCTGCGAATGTGATGTGGCTTTTGGGAGAAGGATGTAGAGTTGAGTCCATGAGAAGACGTCGATCACCAGTCATGTGGTTGGTGCATCCACTATCAATTATCCATTCAGTGGCTTCCGAAGCAGTACCCTACAGATCAGTTAGCGACATAGTCTTCACAAAGAGAAATGTGAAACATAAACATTTGACGAACAAGCATGCTATCAAAGTTCAAGTCCTTGTTAGGCCATATAGGAAGCTTGTCAAGAAACCATGGGAAGAAATACATGGTTAGACCATTTGGACATTTAATCTTGCATCCCAAAAGATGTTTTAGGTCCCCAGCATTGGCGTCAGAAGATGATTTTGGCTGGAGACCTTTCACTGCAAGAGAAGTTAATTCTTCTTAACCACCCACATCTTTAGGGGTGGCTTAGAAGCAATAAGTCTAAGTGCAACATCTGAGAATTTTAGGTTAGGAGCCCTAGCAAATAGCTTAGCAGGAGATGAATAGTACTCATATGAATATGCAGAGAAATTCTTCGTCTTATGAACAATGTGGTTAGATGAAACATGCTCATATTCATGAGTCTGATGATAATCTCCCTGCAAAAAATTTGCGTTAAAGTGACCCAATGTGGTCCTTTGTCTGTATGAAGTCTTTGGACCATATGAAGCCTTTGGTCTGGGGTTAGTATTCTTTCCTGGTGGTGTCATGATGACATTCACAAGAAGCTTCTCGATAAGACTTCTTAGAACCCAGATCTTCTTCATAGGTGACCCATTCCTACAGTTTGTTCCAATGAACCTGGCAAACACTTTACCATTCTGATCCTTGAACAGTTTATAGTTTGAGTCAAATGACTCGACAATGACAATAGGGTTAGCACAAGTGAAGCCAGATAAGGTAGATAGATCTACTGGTGGACCCTTTGCAGCAGCCCATGTGGTTTTGGGATACTACTCAGGCTTCCAGTAAGAACCGTCAACATTCATTTTGCTTTCGAGCCCAACACCCTCTTTCCTAGGGTTTCGGTTCAGAATCTGTTTTTTGAGAACATCGCACAGTGTCTGATGCCCTTTGAGGCTTTTGTACACACCTGTTTCAAGCAATGTCTTCAACCTAGCATTCTCATCACCAATAGCAGTGGCTTCTTCAGCACAGGGGTTAGTTACCACATCAACAGTTGAAGATATTGCAATATCAGAAGCAGTAGAGCATTCAGCAACAGAGAAATCGTTGTCACGCTCAAGACATTTCAGACAGGGTGGCACAAAGTCTTCCTGAGCGGAACTAATCTGTTGGGCGAGTAGTGAATTGTTTTCCTTTTGAAGATCATCATGAGACGCTCTAAGCTTCTCAAGGTCTTGCTTCCTTCGAAGATAATCATAGGAAAGCTTCTCATGAGTAGCTGAGAGAGTTTCATGACGACTTTCAAGTTCAGTGTACTTAATGTGAAGGTTATTTTTTAAGGATTGAGTTCGATTCATTTCCACGTCCAACAGATCATCACTCTTGTCTAGCAACTTTTGGATATGTTCCATAGCTTTTTGTTGTTCAGTTGCAATTTTAGCAAGGGTTTTATAGGTGGGTTTAGATTCACATTCAGAGTCATCTTCACTGGAGGTCTGAAAGTAGGCATCGCGTGAGTTTACCTTTGCACCACGGGCCATGAAGCAGTATGAGGAAGATGGTTCAGGTTCGAAAGTCATCGTTTTGAGTGATTCCTTGAACTGAACAAACCAAAGATCCTGGCGGGTTCGATGACCTTCATAGACATCAGAGATTCGGTCCCAGATGAGCTTTGCATTTCACAAATGCATGATGAGTCTAAATTGATCTCGTGATAAACAAGAGCAGATGATATCCTTCGCCATGATGTCCACACGAGTGTATTTGCGAATATCCTCATCATTTGCCGTCACGCACAAATCGGTGAGACCAATTTCAGTGACGGTCCACAGCTCGCTGTTCATCGCCAAGAGGCGTTCTTTCATCATGGCCTTCCACTTAGGATAGTCAAGACCATCAAAGATGGGACATGACACTTTCTTCAACCTGCAGTCGACATAACTAAAACTCCAGGTGGTTAAACCGAATTACACAAAACAAGGGAGCACCTCGCTCTGATACCAATTGAAAGTGCAAGTTATCGACTAGAGGGGGGTGAATAGGCGATTTTTACGAAAGTCTTCAAAACATGATTTCTTTTGAAGACAAACAGATGAAAAGAACCTATATGATAAGCAACAGAAGATAAACGACTCTAGACACACAACAGTCAAGTAAGCATCATAGAAATAACACGAATACTATTGGTAGCTAGATAACATGGATTAAGATGGAAGATAGAAATGAAGCTAAAAAGGGATCAGTCTTCACACAGCAAAGTCAAACAGATCAGACAAACAAGCAATGACTGCAGAAAGACAAACTAGAATGTAAATGAGTTGGAAGATAGAACCAATAGCTTGGAGACACGGTAATTTGGTACACTAGTTCCAGTTGCTGTGACAACTGTACGTCTGGTTAGGGAGGCTGAGATTGAACTCTGAAGATCGTGTCTTCACCTTATCCCCCTTGACCTAAGGATACCTAGTCCTCGCCCAATCACTCTGGTAAGTCTTCAAGGTAGACTTACAAACCTTCACAGACTTCGTTCACCAGCGATCCACAATGACTCTTGGATGCTCAGAACGCGATGCCTAACCAGCTGGAGGATACACAGTCCTCAAGTGTAACAAGTCTTCAGGTCAGACAGACAGAAAGACCTCAGTGATGCTTAACACTCTTTGGCTCTGGGTGTTTTGGGCTTTGTCCTCGCAAGGATCTTTTCTCTCAAAGGCTTTGGAGATGGGTTGCTCTCAAATGATAAAAGCCGTGCACTAACTCTGAGCAGCCCCCAATTTATGGTGTAGGGGGTGGGCTATTAATAGCTAGGAGGCAACCCAACATGATATGTCCGAAATGACCCTTTTTCACTAAGGAACTGACACGTGTCCAACGGTCGGATTTTGAACACACACGACAACTTTGCTTGAGCTCCAAGTAAAGCTGACTTATCCAACTCTGGATAAGATTTCCTCTCATTGTCTTCGTTCGAAGACATAGGATTTTGGTTGAGCATCACTTCAGTGATTTGACTATGTTCACTTGGACCCCACTTAACAGTACGGTGGTTCCTATGACTCGAGAAGGAATAAAAAGGACTACGGAAGAGACTATGTCTTCGCATTCTATAGTCTTCAATGAATGTCTTCATAGGTCATTATCTTCACGTGAATGTCTTCACGAGCCACCATTGTCTTCAATGTCTTCACACATTTTTAGGGATCATCTCTGGAAGGTAAACCGAATCAGTGAGGGACTATTACCTGTGTTATCCTGCAATTCTCACAAACACGTTTGTCGTCAATACTCCAAAACCAACTAGGGGGCACTAGATGCACTGACAGAAGGAATTATGATTCCAAATCGAAGAATCAGAAGCAGGCGCTCTGATCAAGAATGGATAAATTGAATAGACTTAGGGTCACAATTCAACGACAATTTGATTAGCGAGAACCAGCTCATGTTCAAAATGACGTCTGAGCCGCAAGGATGAATTCTAGGATTTGACGAAGGATTGCGAGCTATCGTAACATATTGAATCAAGGTATTCAAAATGGAAATGACAAGGGATGTCAATGAAGATTACTATACATTTGGATTTAACCATAATTCAGGAAGGCAAGAAATTCAGGAGCAATAGGATGCTGAGGATTTTCATAAGATTGAATAGCATTATGCAGTAATTTACGAAACACATGAACAACATGGCATGTATGAATCCTCGATAAGTGTGAAGAATTATTTGTAGGGGCATTCATGCGTTAAAGAACTGCAAGGCAGTTGGTATAAGGGATTCTCATAACAACATAGAGAATTTCGCGGTATCTTGTAACAACAAGATCAATGGGGAATGATTGTATGAATGGCAAGTGTATATAGTTATCGGTAGGGATTGACGGAGGAAGGGCATTGCAAAAGCGTTGAGCACAAGTCCTCGGGATAACATCGGAGAGTATATTCGGAGTCTTCTGGTGTGCCAAGCTATCAAGTGTAATAAGGGCTCTCCGAGAGGAAGTGGTTACGAGAACCTAGAGTTATAGTTAGTAAAATCGTTCACCCGAATAGAAGAGAGATCAGAGTCCCAGAGTAAAGATCAAGGAATAAAAGGTCATAATACCACCAAATGGCAACGTGGGACAGTAAGCCACACAGCCATGTCAGAAAAGTTTTGCAATGACTAGACTCGACTTCGGCCAAGGAGATGGAAAGGGGCTACCTACAGGCAATCGGCTCAGATAGAAACTTGTGATGCCCCCGATTTCACCGTACACTAATCATGCACGCAAATGTGTACGACCAAGATCAAGGACTCACGAAAAGACATCACAACACAATTCTAAACACAAATTTAAGTCATATAAGCTTCATATTACAAGCCATGGGCCTCGAGGGCTCGAATACATAAGCTCAAAAGCACAATATTCAGGGGAAGCAACAATATGTATGTACAGACATAAGTTGAACAAGCTTGCCTTAAGAAGGCTAGCACAAAAGTAGCAACGATCGAAAACGCAAGGCCTCCTACCTGGGAGCCTCCTAACTACTCCTGGTCGTCGGCAGCCTCCACGTAGTAGTATCCTTCGTCGGGTAGTTGTAGTCGCCATTGGGGGCATCTGGCTCATGGGCTCCGCCATATAGTTGCATCATCTGAGAAGAAAGGAAAAAGGGGGAAGAGGGAGCAAAGCAACCGTGAGTACTCATCCAAAGTACTCACAAGCAAGGATCTACACTACATATGCATCGGTATCAATGAAAGGGTTAGTATTTGTGGACTAAATTACATAATGCCAGAATAAGGGGGGAGAAGCTAGTCCTATCAAAGACTAGCATCTTGAAGTATCTTGCAGCATCAGAAGAGGTAAGAGTAACATATCATAATAGTAGTAAGTAAGTTGTAACATTATCGCCGAGAGATCCCTCCTCGACTCCCCGCGAGACCTACCCTTATGGATCAAATTATAGCTGCCCAGAAGCGTGATAAAGGTATATCCCGACTCCAAGAGAGCATTGCTAGCGGACTCGCTAAAAGCTTCTCTATGGTGATCGAGGTGTTGTTTTCTTTGAGAACCGTGTAGTGGTTCCCAAGAACCACCATCTACGGCAGTTAATACTTAAGGAGGCTCATGAATCTCCTCTCACGATTCATCCCGGTGGTACCAAAATGTATCAGGACCTACGTCAGAGATTCTGGTGGACTAGGATGAAGAGAGAAATCACTCAATTCATTGCTAACTGCGACGTTTGTCGTCGAGTCAAAGTAGAGCATCAACGGCCTGCTGGCACCCTTCAACCCTTAGCCATTCCTGAATGGAAATGGGACAAGGTCGGTATGGACTTCATCACCGGGTTTCCCAGGACCAGGAAAGGAAATAACGCTATCTTCGTCGTTATCGACCGCCTCTCTAAAGTAGCTCATTTCCTACCTATTCGAGAGAGTATAACCGCTAGCCAGCTAGCAGACTTGTATATCTCTCGGATAGTATCACTTCATGGTGTGCCGCTGGAGATCAACTCAGACCGTGGAAGTCTTTTCACTTCAAGATTTTGGGAAAGTTTCCAGAATGCTATGGGAACTCATCTCTCTTTCAGCACCGCCTTCCATCCGCAGTCAAGTGGTCAAGTGGAATGAGTCAATCAAATTCTGGAAGACATGCTTCGAGCCTCTGTCATTTCTTTCGGTATGGAATGGGAAAAGTGTCTCCCATTTGCCGAATTCGCTTATAACAATAGTTATCAAGCCAGCTTGGGCAAAGCTCCCTTCGAAGTTCTAGGTGGAAAAAGGTGTCGAACACCTCTTAACTGGTCAGAAACCGGGGAACGACAATTCTTTGGTCCGGATATGATCCAGGAAGTAGAAGAGCAAGTTCACATCGTTCGTGAGAAATTGAAAACAGCCCAGTCTCGTCAGAAGAGCCAATATGATAGCCATCATAAGGCTGTGACTTTTGAAGTCGGCGATAAGGCTTACCTTCGGGTTACCCCTCTTAAGGGAACCCGTCGCTTCGGTATCAAAGGCAAATTGGCCCCTCGTTACATCGGTCCTTTTTGCATTCTTGCCAAACGAGGAGAAGTTGCCTACCAATTGGAACTACCTCCGCACCTTTCCAGAGTTCATGATGTCTTCCACGTTTCTCAACTCAGACGATGCTTCTCGGATCCTATCCGTGGAGTGGACCACGAAACGCTTGATCTCCAGAACAATCTCACATATCGAGAATACCCCGTTCGTATTCTTGATCAAACCGAGCGCACCACTCGACGCCACAATATCAAGTTTTTCAAGGTTCAATGGTCACATCATTCCGAGAGTGAAGCTACTTGGGAAAGGGAGGATCGTCTTCGACTTGAGTACCCCACCCTCTTTCCGGAGGAACCCGAATCTCGGGACGCGATTCTTTTAAGTGGGGGTGAGTTGTCACATCCCTAGTTAGAACTTGCATTAGGACTAGCTAGAGTGTGCATCATGTTTACTTATCAAAGAAACTTGAAATGGGAATGAAAGAAACCCCCAGCACCCCTCTTCTAACAACTAGGGTTTGATAAAATCTTTTCCAATGTACCCAAAATGCCCTTCAAAATGTTCATCATTTCTGCCTTGGTCCTAAACCTCTGCCAAAAATGGTGCACAATTTTCTAGGACATCTAAGGTCTTTGGATTAAATCATATGGTATTTGTGTTTGGGCATTTAAATCCTATAAAATATTTTAAGTGCTCAAATAATCATAAACTAAAATGTTCCATGTTGTTCATATTATATGCAATGGGCATGATTAGTTTTATGAGTTATAAAAATGTTCTGGCATTTTATTTAATTAAACAAAGCTGCAAAAGAAATGAAATAGGAAATAAATAGAAAAGGGGAGTGAGAAAAGGAATTACCTGGCGCCCAACCGGACCACCTGCCAGCCCAGCCCAGCTGCCGCTCCAGCGAGCTGCTTGGCTTGGCCAGGCAGGCAGGCAGGTGCTCAACGGCGGCCGCAGCGCGCGCCACGCAGCTGCCCGCCGCCCTGCTTCCTCCCCTCGCCGCCCTGGAGGCTTGGATCGAACGTCCACCTTCTCCCCGAGCTCGTGGACACTCTCCACTCTCCCGAGCTCCTCTCCTTCGCCCTCACCGCACCATGGCCGACGTCGCCGTGCTCGCGCCATCGTAGTAGCCGCGTCCACCGTCGTCCTTGAGCCATGTCGTCGTGTCCGTCGCCTCCGCCGTCCTCTACTACATCGAGCAGGCCGAGCCCCGAGCGCTCGCCCGCCCTAGAGACGCCCCCGACCCCTTCTTCCCCAACTTTGGCCACGGAGATCCCCCTCGCCGTCCCGCTCAGCTCCGACCGCCCCAAAGCTCGCTCCAGCGTCTGCTGCAACCGCTGTGAGCCCAGCTTCGTCCTCCCCCTCTCCGTTGGTTCTTTCCTACACAGAAATGTACCGCACGTAGCTCACCTGCACGCGCCGCCGCGGAGCTCGTCGCCGACGAGGCTCCGGCCATCCAATGGCCCGGCCACCGTGCCCATCGGCTTCACCGTTCCGTGTAGATGTTGTAGGACCACTCCACGCTCCTCCACGAGCACCGCACCGTCGTTTTCGACTTCGCCCGAACTCCGGCAGCCGCTGGACTCGTCGCCGGCGTCATCTCCGGCGACCCCAAGGCCAGCCTCCACCACCAATCGACGCGGTTTGCTCCCAGCTACCCGTAGGTGTGCTCCGCCGTCGTTTTGGCAGCCGGAGCACAAAACCCGCACCTCACCGCCGTGTTTGGCCTCGCCGGCGGCTAAACGCCGGCGAGTTAGCCCTGTTTGACCACGGGTTTGACCCCTCCTGAGTCACTGACATGTGGGCCCTGCTTGTTAGTCAAAACTAGTTTAGTGTTTAATTTAATTCTAATTAGTTAATTAGCTAACTGTGACACTGACCAGTGGTCCCACTGGTCAGGTTTGACCTGGGCCGTCCTGTTGACTGACTAACGTCAGCATGATGTCATGCTAACGCAGTAAAGGATTTTCTGGTATTTTTAGATTTAAAATAATTCAGGAAATTCCAGAAAATGCCTAAACTTCAAAAAATCATATAAATTCAACAGTAGCTCAGATGGAAAAGATTTATATATGAAAATTGACCAGAAAAATCCAATATTTCCAATGGCACTGGTTCCATGCATCTTTGAGCAAGTTAACCTTGCTGTATACATTTAAACATGATAATGCACTTAATTAAATAATAGCTAAAGTGCCAATTTGAATCTTTGATTCAAATAGGCTCAAACCCTTCTGATTATAGTTGCATTAGCCCAAAACACATGCATCTTGCCATGTCATGAGCATGCATCATATTGTTGCATTTGTTTGTTTAATGATTGTATCGCCGGTATTCTCCGTGTTAGGTCCTGCTCCCGAGGATACTCCTGCGTATCCAGCTGAAGGGCAGTACCCAACAACCACTCTGTCAGGCAAGCAATCATTGATCATTCCGATACAAACCCATCTTCTCGCTCCTGCTCTCTTTTACTGCATTAAGGCAACAGCGTGTGAACTGCTACTTGTTGCGGTAGTTGAACCCTATTCCCTTGCATGACCAGTCATTGCCACAGTAAATAGTTGAAACCCACTAGCATGTGTAGGAGTTGGCTGAGCCATGTGATGTGTGATCCACCATGCTATTTGCTTATGTTGCCTGCTATGCTTAGAGTTGTGTCTGGTCTGGTTCATCTGGGTGATGGATCAGAGTGAAATGATCATACCGATAAAGAGAAGGAAGTGTGGAATATGCTTGGTAAAGGTATCGATGAAAGGCCATGTAGGAGTACGTGGTGGGTTGTTTCATTGGAATCGTCCATAGGACCCGAGATCTGTGTGTGTGATTCAAGTTACAGTTACTACCACACATTGGGCCCTGAAATATGACCCCGCTCGACTTATCGACTGCCATGTTCTCTGTCCAGGAGTTGCAACTAGTTTCTGGTGTTTGTAGTTTACTGGTGGTCGTGCACAGCGCTGACCCTCGGGGTGGGCTGTGATGCGACAGGTACGTGGCACGGTGTACCGGTTGCCCGTTTGGTGACTCGGGAACCCTGTACACATCGTTTGGGGCCGTGAGCGACACCCCGGCCGGATCTCCCCACGGATGGAACCCAAATAGGCGATAA
This sequence comes from Secale cereale, assembly GCA_902687465.1. Lineage (NCBI taxonomy): Eukaryota > Viridiplantae > Streptophyta > Magnoliopsida > Poales > Poaceae > Secale > Secale cereale. Next base: position 355,936,682 of record LR738711.1, read on the forward strand.
ACCTGGACGAGAGACTTGAGTGGTTGGTTAGGTCGTGGTCTACACCCACGTCGGCTTTCGCTTGAAGTCTGCCGAGCACATGTCGTGTGCAGACGCTAAGTGGTGAAAACATGTGTGAAGAAGTACACCCCTGCAGGGTTATCAATCTATTCGAATAGCCGTTGTTCGCGGTACGAACTACTTGGTTACTCTTACAGTTCATAGACAAGTTGATGGATACTATTAAAAGCCTCAAGATAAGTGTGAGTGCCGTGGATGGCCCTTCCGTAGGATGACGGAAGAGGATCCTCGGTAGTGTATTGTTGAGGTGAGTAGAGGACTCGTGTTCGTGATAATATCTTGCAATCCATTGAGAGTTGTAGTATAGGTTAGCCAAGAGTCAAAGCTGGCTTTCTGCTATGAACTCCACTACCCCTGTTGATAATGTTGCATGTATGATAGGTTCTGTTGTAAGACTTGCTGAGTACCTTTGTACTCATGTTTGCTTAATAACTGTTGCAGAGGAGAACCCTGCCCCTGCTGATGGGTTCTACATAGACGTTGGCGTCAACGAGTAGCTTGTCACCCAGACGGAGATCTGGAGCTTGTGAAGGGCCTTGTAGATAGTCAGGCTATACCAAGCCTATTTTATTTTCTAAGTTGTCTGTACTCAGACATGTAGCTTCCGCTTGTGCTTGTATGACTGTATGACTTGAGTGTTGGGTCATGTGACCCCTACCTGTATGGATATATTATGTATGGCTCTTGGAGCCTCTTAAATAAAGTACTTTGAGTCATAGAGTTATGTTGTGATGCAATGTTGTATTTGCACATATTGAGCATATTGTGTGTATGGTTGAAATGCTTGGTATGTGTGGGATCCGACACCTAGTTGTTTTCCTTTGGTAGCCTATCTTACAGGGAAATGCCTCCTAGTGTTTCCAACGAGCCTTGGTAGCTTGCTACTGCTCGGAACACGTAGGCTGGCCGGCATGTGTCCTTCTTCGTTCCTGTGTCTGTCCCTTAGGGGAATTGTCACGCGTTGCTCCTTTAAGTCCATGTAGCTTGCTACGACTTGGGTTTATACGTTGATGACCGACACGTTCGTTGCTGGGTCATGGATGCTTGTCTCTGTAATTTAGTGCCACTTTTGGTTTATAACTAGCCATGTCGGCCCGGGTTCTCTATCATATGGATGCTAGCGACACTGTCATATACGTGTGCCAAAATGCGCGAACGGTCCTGGGCCAGGTAAGGTGGCACCCGTGGGGTTACCGTGCGTGAGGCCGCAAAGTGATATGACGTGTTACAGCTAGATCGGTGTGACTTAGGATCGGGGTTCTAACAGCGTTGGCATCAGAGCTGGACTGCCTGTAGGTTTCTCAAGCCAAACTGGTCGATGTTGAGTCTAGAAAAATTCTTAGTTATATGTAGGGGAATTGATTGTGGAAGGGAACGTAAGGCTCTTTTTACTCCTTTACCTTATGCCCTTCTGATCTGAGTCAGTCTATTCTTTCTACGGGGAATTAGGACTAGGCCTCTTATCCTTACTAGGTGCACGTGTTACTAATCCGTAGACTCTTAGGATTGTTGGTTTCAAGCCTCAGTTCAGTTTCTATCCTTTTAGTATGATGATTGTTGGACCCGGAACCTTGATATGGAATTATTGAGTGGCTAAGCTATCATTTGTATGATGTCTCAAATCTTTTTTTTGAGCATTTACAGTTGTTATGCTGCCCGGTTTCTTCCAGAAACACTAATGCCTTTGCATTACTTCGTGTTTCAGATGTCTGGCCGCACCCCTCACCAAGTGGTTCGTTTGACGCGGTGCATTAATGTGCCCGGTCACACGGCCATGCTAGTCCGTGTGCTGACTGAGACCAGTTATCGCTGGTATCCTGAGTACACCGTGGAGGAACAGTACCGGGATTTCAATCAGAGTCAGTATTTCTACACAGTCCGGATATACCCCTCATATCCCGGAACTAACGACCCCATCCATTTGTCAGGACCCCGATCCTAAGTCACACAGGTCTAGCCTGTAACACATCATATCACTTTGCGGCCTCACGCACGGTATCCCCACGGGTGCCACCTTACCTGGCCCGGGACCGTTTGTGCATTTTGGCACACGTATATGATAGTGTCGCTAGCATCCATATGACAGAGAACCCGGGCCGACATGACTAGTTATAAACCAAAAGTGGCACTAAATTACAGAGACAGGCATACATGACTCAGCAACGAACGTGTCGGTCATCAACGTATGAACCCAAGTCATAGCAAGCTACAAGGACTTAAAGGAACAACGCGTGACATTTCCCCTAAGGGACAGACACAGGAACGAAGAAGGACACATGCCGGCCAGCCAAAGTGTTCCGGAGTAGTAGCAAGCTACCAAGGCTCAGTGGAAGCACTAGGAGACATTTCCCTGTAAGGTAGGCTACCAAAGGTAAACAACTAGGTGTCGGATCCCACACATAGCAATACACATTACACGTACGCATAACATGCAAGTATGTGATGTACAACAAGGCATCACAACATAACTCAACAACTCATATAGATAAAGGCTCAGAAGAGCCATCATAGCATTTATTACAATCAGAGGTCACATGACCCAACATACAGAGCATACAGGCAACGAAAGCATAACATGTCTGAGTACAGACAACTACAAATGAAAAAGGCTGAGAAGCCTGACTATCTACAAGACCCTCCCAAGGGTACAAGATCGTAGCTGAGGTAACAAACTAAACGTCGAAGTCCACGCGGAACCACTAGCGAGACTGAAGTCTCTCTGCAAAACATAAATTAAGCAAACGTTAGAACAAAGGTACGCAGCAAGACTTACATCAGAACTAGCTACATATGCATCAGTATCAACAAACGGGGTGGTGGAGTTTAACTATAGCAAGCCAGCTTTGACTCGGTGGCTATCCTAAACTACGACTGCAAGCAACTCTTTTGAGGTGGCGCACACGAGTCCACATATTCACCAATCAATACACCACTATGGATCCGCTCCCGTCTCCCTACGAGAAGGCCATCCATAGCACTCACGCTTATCTTGCGCGTTTTAGAGTATCCACTTTCACTTGTCTATGAGCTGTAGAGGTAACCCAGAAGTCCATTTCCGCGGACACGGCTATTCGAATAGATTATATATATAACCCTGCAGGGGTGTACTTCTTCACACACGCTCTCACCACTTACCGCCGTTTACACGACATGTACTCGGCAACCTTCAAGCGGAGGCCCAGCGAGGGTGTCGGCCACGACCTGACTAACCACACAAGTCTCTCGTCCAGGTTTATCGCCTATTTGGGTTCCATCCGTGGGAGATCCGGCCGGGGTGTCACTCACGGCCCCAAACGATGTGTACAGGGTTCCCGCATCACCAAACGGGCAATCGGTACACCGTGCCACGTACCTGCCACGTCACAGCCCACCCCGAGGGTCAACGCTGCGCACGACCTCCAGTAAACTACAAACACCAGAAACTAGTTGCAACTCCTGGACAGAGAACAAGGGCAGTTAATAAGTCGAGAGGGTCCATTGGTTTCGGGCCCAATGCATGGTAGTAACTGGTCATGGATCAACCAACACAGAACTCAGTTCCTGAGGACGGCTGTAATGAGACAACCCACCATGTACTCCTACATGGCCTCTCATCGCTACCTTTACCAAATCGTGTTCACACACTTAGCTCACACAGTAAGACATGTTCACCACATTCCAATTCATCCCCGATGAATCAGACCTGACACAACTCTAAGCAATAGCAGGCATAACCAGAAAGCATGAATGAGTAGGCACAACATGGCTCAAACAACTCCTACGCATGCTAGTGGGTTTCAACTATTTACTGTGGCAATGATAGGTCATGCAGAGGAAAGGGGTTCAACTACCGCAGCAAAAGCAGTTCAATCGTTATTGTCCTAATGCAGTAAAAGAGAGCAGGAGCGAGAGAGTGGGATTGTATCGGAATGCTCAATGGGGGTTTGCTTGCCTGGCACTTCTGAAGATAGTAATAGTTCTTCATCGGTGTCATCGAACTCATCGTCGGAACGTCGCCTACTGAGAGGGGACAAACCCGACAAACAGAGAAAGAACACAATCAATGCAATGCAACAATATGATGCATGAATGTGACATGGCAATATGATGTTTATTGAGCTAATGCAACTAGCAACACAATTAAATGAAGTTGGTTTGAACCAAAGGTTCGAATTCAAACTCCATATGTGATTATTCAAATGCCATTTATTCAAATTTCCCTAAACAGCAGCCATATGTTGTTCTAACATGCATGAAAATGCCATAAACAGATTCCTTGGATTTTTCTGATCAATTTTCATATATAAATTATTTTCATCTGAGTTATAGATTATTTTCTGTGATTTTTAGAAGTTTTGGCTATTTTCTGAAATAAATTAATCATTTCTGATTTATTTAAAATCCCAGAAAATAGTTACTGCGTCAGCACTAGATCATGCTGACATCAGCAAGTCAACAGGGGCTGGTCCAGTCAAACCTGACCAGTGGGGCCCACTGGTCAGTGACTAAGGGCTGGTTTGTGTGCATGACAGGTGGGACCAATCGGTGTTGACTTGACCAAAGTCAAAACTGGCATGTGGGGTCCACCGGATTAGTACTAAGCTAAACAGGAAAATTAGACTAACCTAATTAGGCGCGAGGGCCCACATGTCAGTGTTAGTAGGGTTAATTAAGCTTAACAAAACTTAATTTAAATTAGCAGGGGCCAGGGCCCACTTGTCAGCGTCTCGGGGGAGGTCAAACCCCCAGCCAGACAGGCCAAACGAACGGCGGCTAGCCGCCGGCAAGGCCGATCGCGGCGGAGGGCGTCAGAAATTCGCCTCCGGCGACCAAAAGAGCAGCAGAGGGGCTTGGCGTGATGCTGGTCCTCGTCCGCATCCAACGGAGCCATCAACTCGCACTGGGGAGGACCAGAACGACGGCGGCGAGGGGAAGTGCGGTGGCCGGAGTTCGGGCGTGCTCGAGAACGGCGTTGAGATGCACTGTAGGACGAGCAGATGGGGGTTTCGACTCCTGGGAGGGTGCGGAGCACGGTGCCGGGCTCATTTTCAAGCCCCGGTGGCTGCAGCGACGGTGGTGACATCGTCGGCAGCGTGGAGTTCACGGGCATGGTGGGGGTCGGAGCTACAGCATGCGCGTGGGCAAAGGGATAGGGGGAGAAGCAAGAGGGTCTCACGGCGGTTCGTATGAAGAAGACGGTGAGCTCAGGGGCGGCCTGACGACGACGTATGGGTGAAGGGCATCTCCGATGGCCGGCGGTGGAGAAGTCGATGGAGAGGGCAAAGCAGGGCACCCGAAGACGCGTGCGTCGGGGTGGAGGTCCGTGAGCATCAGGCGGGTCCGATGGTCACGTAGGGAGGGGGTGATTTGGACGGTGGCTATGCCGGCGACGAACGGCGGCGACGAGCTCCGCTCGGACGCGAGAGGGGGAGAGAGCAGAGGAGAGGGGAAGCACCGAAGAGAGTGGGAGAGGTCCAGGGGGTGCGTGGCGTCTCCAGGGGGGTCGAGGAGCAGGCAGGCAGCCTGGAGCTGGCCGGCGTGTGGCCACGCGCGGCGAGCACACGCCCTCCTGCCTACTGGCAGGAGGTTGAAGACGGTGGAGCAGCTGGGCTGCTTTCTGGGCCGGCTAGCAACAGTGTTGGGCCGCAGCAGGTGGGCTGCACAGGTAAGTTGACCCAGGTTAGTCTCTCTCTCTCTCTCTTTTAATTATTGCTTCTGTTTTCTATTTTCTGTTTTTGTTTTGCTTTATTAAAAATGCTAGAGCACTTTCATAAATCATGAAAATATTTGTGGGCACATATTGAATTAATTTTAATAGCCCTCAGCTAGTTTCACAATTATTAGAGCATTTAAACTATTTATAGAATTTAAATGCTCCAATTCAAATACAATATGGATTAATTCAAAAATCCAGAATGGTCCTAGAAATATGTGCAACATTTTTGGCAGAGGTTTTTAATCAATCCAAAAATGATGAACTTTTCCAGAGGGCATTTTGGGTTCATTGAAAAAGATTTTAATTTGACCCTAGTTGAATTCATTTGATGCTAGGGTTTGAACATCCCCAATTCCAGTTTAGCAAAATTTAAACATGATGACATGATGATCAGGCAAGGACCACAGGGGTTGATCTAGGGATGTGACAACTCACCCCCACTAAAACAAGAATCTCGTCCCGAGATTCGAGCGTAGGGTAAGAAATCAGAGGGGACACTAACTAACACAATCTTCATGATCCAGCTGTCCTTCATATGAATGTTGATTGCTTGCATCATGTTGATCCTGACATCCTGGCTTTTAAGGTCTTTGTCCAACACGGTGACAACGAAAGAAATTCCGCAGTAGTTGATCTTGTGAAAGATCGGGCAACTCAAGATCAGCTCTTGGAGTGAGAAGTTGAAACATCTCTTGAGATGAGGCATGGAGTACACCTCCAGGGGGATGGAGTGAAATAAATGATGAAGGTTCACCTAATGGCAATAATTCCACACCTAAGAAGAGGGTGATCGATGTCACCAGGCGGGGTACCTTAGAGATGGTGACTCGTAGAGTTACTCCCTTAAGTGGCAAAAAGAATTACTTTTGATATAGAGATAATTGAAATTCCCTTTACCAGCCTAAGGCAAACACAATCGATCGTTTGACGGAGTTCGAGATAATGACATTCTCGGTCAAAATGGATGATGTGGACTGCCTTGTAAAAGACAACGCAAGGGATGATTTGCTTATCATCGGAAATGAATGGGACCCATGGTAGGACCACTTTTGAAGATAATCCTGAATAGCAGATGCTGAGAATGGCAACCCATGGAAAATTGGCACATTGGCGGTGCAAGCTGGGAACAAAATGCAAATGCTGGGAATGATTCTAGTAACTGGGAAGAAACCCAACAGTAGAGAGTAAATTGCTCTTTGAGAGGTTACAACATAACCAAGAACACTGGAAGCAATCCCGGTTAGTGTCGAGGATAACACCTAGTGCTTGTGCGTGCTCTCAAGAACTTGAGCATTCCCATATTCATCAAGGTTTTACCAATATCCGTGTCAAGGATCCTGGTAACACAACATACGACCATGATGAATAGCGATGGACAATGCAAATGCAAAGGAAGATAACACTTTCTCAGATTTCACCTTAGCGGTGTCAAGGGCAAAATCTGGATGATCGACCGAGAGACATTTAGCACTCCGTTTCTAATGTTCCCCTTGATGTGCTAGCACAACCTATTTATTAAAATGGTTTGGCACCTAGAACATCAAGTAAAAGGTCGGACTTCAGGAGCACAACAATCCATAAGAAACAACTAGGGAGTAAATCCTACGAAGTCCTTATAGGGAGGTGGCCAATTTCTTTAATCGAGATACTACAACAATAGGTCTTCCGGCTAGGTGTGTTGGCCACGACATCCACTTTACCGGTAATCGAGAGACCAATATTATAGCTCTTGGGAAATGCACCAACCATCATATCTGCCTGAGATTCAGTTCTGGTCGGTGTCAGGATATTCCAGACTCATTGAGTCTAGAAGGAAAAATGAAAGTTTACAACCCAAATCGACGAGATGGCTTTGCGAGATTATCGGGGAGTGAACTACGATTGCAAGCTCCAATACATGAACAGGTTCTGCTACAAACCTGTGAACACGTTGTCCAAGACAAGCATGACCACATAGCAGTCTTATGATAAAACACTACCGAGTTCTGGTTGGGAACCATCGTCTAGGATATCGAAGTCCTTACATAAGTCATATGATTAGCTCTTATGATGGAACTTTTCTCCTTGAACAAATCAATCAGTGGCTTGGTGTGCTAGGGACACATATAGAGTGAAGATGATCAGTCTATCAGACCATAGAATACTTCGCACGTATGCATGACTGACTTGGGATGACTCCAGAGGAGGTAAAAACATGCTTTCTCGAATTCACGGCGGCAACTTGCATCAAATGCACATGAATTAGAGGAAGTCACTTCTTTCTTCCGTACATATGCTTCACGAACGGGTCATGAAGATAATGCTTATAAAAGTTTCCAATACTAGCTGGATGTTCAACATAGATCATGGAGAAGATAACAATGTTGCTGATGGGCTCAACAACAATTCATCCAGGTTTCCATATAGATGGAATTCCATGACAATGTGAACAAAGTGATAGCATTGGTCAGACCCAAAAGATATAATGGTGTATGCTCAAGGGAACGACCATGAGTAAGACAACATTACGAATATCGTTGGTTCTGATTTGACTTGACGATAACCTATACTCAAATCAAAGTTTGGACAAGACAATAGATCCACAAATGATCACGGGGATCAATTGGAGAAGATATCATCTATCTTCAATACACACACAAGATATCCCTTTGGAGTGAGCTATGTGGGTTAAGCTTTTATCTTCCAACTCTCCAAGTTGTTGTTTAGCTTAACCAACTAGTTCGGGGTATCCAATACAGATTCTTGGAGAAGTGGTGGTTTATAAGGAACCAACTTGATCACGAACTCAACATAGCGGTCAGGTGACAACCTGGTAATACTTCCGAGAAGATATTCGGAAAATTACGAACCACCGATATGTTACTAAGCTCGAGAACAATCTTGCTTTTCAGAGCAAGACAATATGATCAAATGAGCGAGGGATTGACACAATCCTAACTCATTGATCGGAGAGTGCACCAAGTAAGATGGACTAGGTAACACGATCAATCTTAGAATGGTGATTCAATAGTCAACACGCTAAGAATGAAATTGTTGTCCTTTAACTACCAAGCAACGAAGTTGCTAGGAGTATTGATTTCACACATCACAATCCACTTGTCAGCATTCCGGTTATAATAAGACGGAGGCCAAGGAATAAACGATGATGGCGAGAAGTATCACTGTATCAAGGGTTCATAGGAGGTAATCCTCATGACATTCTTGACATAAAGATGGTAATACTCCAGGATAGAACAGTTTAGAAGCTGGATTAGCGTTCTTCATCTGCGAAGTACAACTTCTTTGACCCAATCCTGGATATGGATAAGGTACTGGAGTTTGTTTCTCCTAGTCATTCCAGAATAGAATGGCATTGACGGACCACAAGAGTAAAAGGCATCGATGAACACAAGTGCACGACTACTCCTGACTATCAACTGATAGACGAAGGTCATAAAACAACTGAAAAGGGACCACTCAAAGGAACATATATCTTTCTGAGTTGTGGATGCATAGGTTAGTATGTCGAACGAGTTCCACATATTTCTTCCGGATAACCCATGCAGAAAGGTAGGACTCGCAGAGTCACAATATGAATGGAGTACCACTCAGGAGCACTCTGGTTGTGATCTTTTGGTTCGGGAGAACTTCTGCCAAGATGGTTTATGGTATTGGAAGAACGATAACCACGGACCTCGAGGACTATCACAGGGTTACTAATATCCTAAAGGAACGAGCAAATACTATCAACATGAAGTAAGTAGAGTGAATCTTGGGTTCAAGAACCCAGGAGTAGAATGCTTACTAACTAAATGGCATCACGGGATGCTTTCAAGAATGATGGACAAAATCATCACACTGGAATATAAAACATTGCTGGGTTACTGGGTGATCTTCTAAGATACTTAGGGTCATAATAATAACTCCAACATATGTGTCGAGGTAACAGAGTACCACAAATCACCGTCTAGTGTGGTTAATCTGGCCTAAAAGGACATTAAGAACAGGTAGGAATGATTTGCAAATGCATCAGATTGTTTAGAGACCTGGGATGACTCGGACAGCATAACGGCTGCAAATGCTCGAGAATACTTTTGAGATCCAAGCAAAAAGGGTAGCATATCCACTTAACATCATAATGTCAAGGTTCTGAGACCAACAGTTGAACAAACAGAAGTAGTAGAAACAGAACTGAGGGTTGAATCCACAATAACGTGATCCTGATAAATAGAATGAGAATCCTAGTTCTTAATCCCCGTAGAAAGAATAGACTGACTCAGATCAGAAGGGAATAAGGTAAAGGAGTAAAAAAAGCCTTACGTTCCCTTCCACAATCAATTCCCTTACATAACTAAAGAGTTTCTAGACACGACTTCGACCAGTTTGGCTTGCTAATCCTACAGGCAGTCAGGCTCTGATACCAATGCTTCTAGGACCTCGATCCTAAGTCACACAGGTCTAGCCTGTAACACATCATATCACTTTGCGGCCTCACGCACGGTATCCCCACGGGTGCCACCTTACCTGGCCCGGGACCGTTTGCGCATTTTGGCACACGTATATGATAGTGTCGCTAGCATCCATATGACAGAGAACCCGGGCCGACATGACTAGTTATAAACCAAAAGTGGCACTAAATTACAGAGACAAGCATACATGACCCAGCAACGAACGTGCCGGTCATCCACGTATGAACCCAAGTCGTAGCAAGCTACAAGGACTTAAAGGAACAACGCGTGACATTTCCCCTAAGGGACAGACACAGGAACGAAGAAGGACACATGCCGGCCAGCCTAAGTGTTCCGGAGCAGTAGCAAGCTACCAAGGCTCAGTGGAAGCACTAGGAGACATTTCCCTATAAGGTAGGCTACCAAAGGTAAACAACTAGGTGTCGGATCCCACACATAGCAATACACATTACACGTACGCATAACATGCAAGTATGTGTTGTACAACAAGGCATCACAACATAACTCAACAACTCATATAGATAAAAGCCCAGAAGAGCCATCATAGCATTTATTACAATCAGAGGTCACATGACCCAACATACAGAGCATACAGGCAACGAAAGCATAACATGTCTGAGTACAGACAACTACAAATGAAAAAGGCTGAGAAGCTTGACTATCTACAAGACCCTCCCAAGGGTACAAGATCGTAGCTGAGGTAACAAGCTAAACGTCGAAGTCCACGTGGAACCACTAGCGAGACTGAAGTCTCTCTGCAAAACATAAATTAAGCAAACGTGAGTACAAAGGTACTCAGCAAGACTTACATCAGAACTAGCTACATATTCATCAGTATCAACAAAGGGGGTGGTGGAGTTTAACTGCAGCAAGCCAGCTTTGACTCGGTGGCTATCCTAAACTACGACTGCAAGCAACTCTTTTGAGGTGGCGCACACGAGTCCACATATTCACCAATCAATACACCACTATGGATCCGCTCCCGTCTCCCTACGAGAAGGCCATCCATAGCACTCACACTTATCTTGCACGTTTTAGAGTATCCACTTTCACTTGTCTATGAGTTGTAGAGGTAACCCAGAAGTCCATTTCCGCGGACACGGCTATTCGAATAGATTATATATATAACCCTGCAGGGGTGTACTTCTTCACACACGCTCTCACCACTTACCGCTGTTTACACGACATGTACTCAGCAACCTTCAAGCGGAGGCCCAGCGAGGGTGTCGGCCACGACCTGACGAACCACACAAGTCTCTCGTCCAGGTTTATCGCCTATTTGGGTTCCATCCGTGGGGAGATCCGGCCGGGGTGTCGCTCACGGCCCCAAATGATGTGTACAGGGTTCCCGCATCACCAAACGGGCAATCGGTACACCGTGCCACGTACCTGCCGCGTCACAGCCCACCCCGAGGGTCAACGCTGCGCACGACCTCCAGTGAACTACAAACACCAGAAACTAGTTGCAACTCCTGGACAGAGAACAAGGGCAGTTAATAAGTCGAGAGGGTCCATTGGTTTCGGGCCCAATGCATGGTAGTAACTGGTCATGGATCAACCAACACAGAACTCAGTTCCTGAGGACTGCTGTAATGAGACAACCCACCATGTACTCCTACATGGCCTCTCATCGCTACCTTTACCAAATCGTGTTCACACACTTAGCTCACACAGTAAGACATGTTCACCACATTCCAATTCATCCCCGATGAATCAGACCTGACACAACTCTAAGCAATAGCAGGCATAACCAGAAAGCATGAATGAGTAGGCACAACATGGCTCAAACAACTCCTACTCATGCTAGTGGGTTTCAACTATTTACTGTGGCAATGACAGGTCATGCAGAGGAAAGGGGTTCAACTACCGCAGTAAAAGCAGTTCAATCGTTGTTGTCCTAATGCAGTAAAAGAGAGCAGGAGCGAGAGAGTGGGATTGTATCGGAATGCTCAATGGGGGTTTGCTTGCCTGGCACTTCTGAAGATAGTAATAGTTCTTCATCGGTGTCATCGAACTCATCGTCGGAACGTCGTCTACTGAGAGGGGACAAAACCGACAAACAGAGAAAGAACAAAATCAATGCAATGCAACAATATGATGCATGAATGTGACATGGCAATATGATGTTTATTGAGCTAATGCAACTAGCAACACAATTAAATGAAGTTGGTTTGAACCAAAGGTTCAAATTCAAACTCCATATGTGATTATTCAAATGCCATTTATTCAAATTGCCCTAAACATCAGCCATAAGTTGTTCTAACATGCATGAAAATGCCATAAACAGATTCCTTGGATTTTTCTGATCAATTTTCATATATAAATTATTTTCATCTGAGTTATAGATTATTTTCTATGATTTTTAGAAGTTTTGGCTATTTTCTGAAATAAATAAATCATTTCTGATTTATTTAAAATCCCAGAAAATAGTTACTGCATCAGCACTAGATCATGCTGACATCAGCAAGTCAACAGGGGCTGGTCCAGTCAAACCTGACCAGTGGGGCCCACTGGTCAGTGACTAAGGGCTGGTTTGTGTGCATGACAGGTGGGACCAGTCGGTGTTGACTTGACCAAAGTCAAAACTGGCATGTGGTGTCCACCGGATTAGTACTAAGCTAAACAGGAAAATTAGACTAACCTAATTAGGCACGAGGGCCCACATGACAGTGTCAGTAGGGTTAATTAAGCTTAACAAAACTTAATTTAAATTAGCAGGGGCCAGGGCCCACTTGTCAGCGTCTCGGGGGAGGTCAAACCCCCGGTCAGACAGGCCAAACGAACGGCGGCTAGCCGCTGGCAAGGCCGATCGCGGCGGAGGGCATCGGAAATTCGCCTCCGGCGACCAAAAGAGCGGCGGAGGGGCTTGGCGTGATGCTGGTCCTCGTCCGCATCCAACGGAGCCATCAGCTCGCGCCGGGGAGGACCAGAACGACGGCGGCGAGGGGAAGTGCGGTGGCCGGAGTTCGGGCGTGCTCGAGAACGGCGTTGAGGTGCACCGTAGGATGAGCAGGTGGGGGTTTCGACTCCTGGGAGGGTGCGGAGCACGGTGCCGGGCTCATTTTCAAGCCCCGGTGGCTGCAGCGACGGCGGTGACATCATCGGCGGCGTGGAGTTCACGGGCATGGTGGGGGTTGGAGCTACAGCATGCGCATGGGCAAGGGGATAGGGGGATAAGCAAGAGGGGCTCACGGCGGTTCGTATGAAGAAGACGGCGAGCTCGGGGGCGGCCTGACGGCGACGTATGGGCGAAGGGCATCTCCGATGGCCGGCGGTGGAGAAGTCGATGGTGAGGGCAAAGCAGGGCACCCGAAGACGCGTGTGTCGGGGTGGAGGTCCTTGAGCATCAGGCGGGTCCGATGGGCACGTAGGGAGGGGGTGATTTGGACGGTGGCTATGCCGGCGACGAACGGCGGCGACGAGCTCCGCTCGGACGCGAGAGGGAGAGAGAGCAGAGGAGAGGGGAAGCACCGAAGAGAGTGGGAGAGGTCCAGGGGGGTGCATGGTGTCTCCAGGGGGGTGGAGGAGCAGGCAGGCAGCCTGGAGCTGGCCGGCGTGTGGCCACGCGCGGCAAGCACACGCCCTCCTGCCTACTGGCAGGAGGTTGAAGACGGTGGAGCAGCTGGGCTGCTTTCTGGGCCGGCTAGCAACAGTGTTGGGCCGCAGCAGGTGGGCTGCACAGGTAAGTTGACCCAGGTTAGTCTCTCTCTCTCTCTCTTTTAATTATTGCTTCTGCTTTCTATTTTCTGTTTTTTGTTTTGCTTTATTAAAAATGCTAGAGCATTTTCATAAATCATGAAAATATTTGTGGGCACATATTGAATTAATTTCAATAGCCCTCAGCTAGTTTCACAATTATTAGAGCATTTAAACTATTTATAGAATTTAAATGCTCCAATTCAAATACAATATGGATTAATTCAAAAATCCATAATGGTCCTAGAAATATGTGCAACATTTTTGGCAGAGGTTTTTAATCAATCCAAAAATGATGAACTTTTCCAGAGGGCATTTTGGGTTCATTGAAAAAGATTTTAATTTGACCCTAGTTGAATTCATTTGATGCTAGGGTTTGAACATCCCCAATTCCAGTTTAGCAAATTTGAAACATGATGACATGATGATCAGGCAAGGACCACAGGGGTTGATCTACGAATGTGACACCATTGGTCTTATGGACTCGGGGTTACCATCAAGATGGCAGAGCAGGATGCCGCCTATTCGATGATGACCATTCTCCGGGCTAGGCATGCCCTGTTGCTGAACACTGAGTTCTGTTACATGCCAGCCTCACTTCCAGAGAGGAAGGCTACTACACTGGCCTGTATACTGATGCTGCTCATGAAGAGCCACTGCTTCAGACTACTGTTCAGATGCTGGAGGATAGGGACCGTGAGGTCCGTGCCCTCCGAATGGAGCTGTATAACACTCGAGCCGCCCACTGAACTACTTTGACACGGCTTGCACCTGCTGTGCACGCCGGATATCTGGACATGCGGGATTTGTACCCCGTGCGGACTCGTCTGCCTGATCGCATGGATTGGCGTGACGTTGGGGGTATTACACCTCCACGTGGGCGTCGGTTACCACCAGTGTAGGATCGAAGAAGGTGAGAGTGTCTAGAGGGGGGGTGATTAGACTACTCGACAAGATAAAAATTCTGTCTTTTATCAAGGACAGATTTTGACAGTTTTTGCATAGCACACAAGTCAAGTAGCACACTACACATGCAATTCTAGAGTATGGGCAGCGGAAAGTAAATTGCACATATAGTAAAGAGAAGTGGAGAAGATCAAACGCAGTTTGGTGACACGGAGATTTTTGTCGTGGTTCCGATAGGTGGTGCTATCGTACATCCACGTTGATGGAGACTTCAACCCACGGAGGGTAACGGCTGCGCGAGTCCACGGAGGGCTCCACCCACGAAGGGTCCACGAAGAAGCAACCTTGTCTATTCCATCATGGCCTACGCCCACGGAGGACTAGCCTTACTCGGGGTAGATCTTCACGAAGTAGGCGATCTCCTTGCCTTTACAAACTTCTTGGTTCAACTCCACATCTCAAAGACGGAGGCTCCCAAGCGACACCTAACCAATCTAGGAGGCACCACCCCCCAAAAGGTAATAGACGGTGTTGATGGTGATGAACTCCTTGCTCTTGTGCTTCAAATGATAATCTCCCCAACACTCAACTCTCCTCACTGATATGGCTGTGGTGGAAGAAAGGTTTGAGTGGAAAGCAACTTGGGAAGGCTAGAAATCAAGTTTCATATGGTAGGAATGGAATGGCTTGATCTCAACACAAGGGTAGGTGGTTCACTTCTCAGAAAGTGTATGGTAGGAGTGGTAGACTTTCTGATGGCTCTCTTCACGAATGAAGAGGGGGTGGAGGGGTATATATAGCCTCCACACAAAATCCAACCGTTACACACACATTTGACCAATCTCGGTGAGACCGAAGTGAAAACTCGGTCAGACCGAAAGTTCAAATATAGTGAACGTTGGGATTTTCGGTGGGACCGAAAATACCATCTCGGTGAGACCGAAAGTGTATCTGATATGAACGTTGGAGTTTTCGGTGAGACCAAGAAAGAAAACTCGGTTGGACCGATTTGAGAAAAGACAGGAACATGCCAGAATCGGTGAGACCGAAAATGAATTATCGGTGAGACCGATTTGAGCCAAGACAGAAGCTTGAAAATTTCGGTGAGACCGATAATACAAACTCGGTTATTCCGAAATGATGTGAAATGGTTACAGAAGGTTGGCAGTTCAGTTTCGGTGAGACCGATCTCAAACTCGGAATGACCGATTTTTCTAGGGTTTGGAATATGGCAGAAGAGGTTCATCTCGGTGGGACTGAGTTGGAAGAATCGGTTTGTCCGAGATTACTTATGGGTGTGTATAGTAGTGAAAGGTGCTGATAGTTGAAGGAGCTAAATCACTAAGCACTTGAGCAACCAGATCATCAACACAACCTCATCCCCTTTTAATAGTATTGGCTTTTCCTATGGACTCAATGTGATCTTTGATCACTAAACCAAAAATGGAGTCTTGAGCTTTTGCCAATGCTTGCCTTAGCATTTGAGGGGTCCACTTCTTCAGTCATCTTGCCATACCAATGTGATTGAATTTCCTGAAACATACTTGATAAAAGCATTAGTCCAACCACAAAGTATGTTGTCATTAATTACCAAAACCACCCAGGGAGCAAATGTTCTTTCAATCTCCCCCTTTTTGGTAATTGATGGCAACACACTGAAATTATATTAAACAAGACATCAAAGCTTATTGAAAGAAGGACAAAATTATCACGAAAGCTTTGACAAGCATGTAGTACACAGGCTCCCCCTACAAGTGTGCAAGATTTTCATAGATTATGGTTTTGGACTACCACAAGCACACAAGAGAGATAAGCAAGATGTGCTACATGCAGCTTGGCTATATGCATCAGAGCAGAAGAAAAGGAATTGAGTGATAATGCATATGTGCATGGTGATTTCTTGCAAACAAGTATTTACAAGCAAGTCACCATCATGCACATTCTGCAAGATGCATATACTTACCTTGAGGTTCCTTGGCATTGTACCTGAAGAGATAAACTTGGGAAAACAAGGTTAGATAACACAAGAGTATTTCTTCAACCAACTGCAAGAACATCAAGAGTACCAAGCCAGGGAGGACATGTATAAAGAGTGTCTCATATTGAGCACAGGCTTGAATCAGCAAACATGTCTCCGAAGCTAAAAGATTTTCAAGAGAATGATGCCAATTGTAATGTCCAATGTAAAACACGACAAAGCTTTGATGTGATTCTCTCCCCCTTAAGATAAGATTGCTTTTCTTCTTCCCCTAAGTCTTCTCTTCTCCCCTACTCCCCCTACTCCCCCTAAGTCCTCTCCCCCTTTGACATCAAGTGCCGAAAAGGACAGCAAACTAGGTAGGGCAGGAAAAATGGAAAGAAAGAAGGAAAGAAGTTGGATCCTTAAGAATCACAATAGGGCAAATAAGAACATTCAGATAAACAATTTGAGTATTTAAATTTGAGTCTTCTCCTCCTTAAGATTTAAAAATTTGAGTGGAGCTGCAGAAGTAGATGTCCTGGAAGTTAAATCGGTGACACCGAATTAGATGGATCGGTGGGTCCGAATCCTTTTTCGGTTAAACCGAAAATTTTAAATTGGTGACGCCGAGTTTATTCCAAGGAAATACAGAAATAATTCAGCTCACTTTGCGAGGAAAGTTTCAAAATATTTGCAATGAATGTGTAAAAGATTTTCGGGGAATTGATCAGAGCCATAAAAAGATTTCCAGAAGGATATTCACAAAGAAATATAAGAAAAGAAATAAAAAAAGATTCCCAGATGAAGTTTTTTTTTTTTGGAGAAAATAGAAAGACTCCAAAAACATATGTACTTCATCTAGATAAAGGTCGGCGACAAAGTCACCTATGTTTGAGTATATTGACTTAGGAGTCAAATGAGGACATTTGATCATAGGTCATACTCATCGTTTAAGCTCAAAATGGGATTGCCATTTTTCGATTAAGCATTTGATGTGATCACATCTTATGAAGCTGCTTGTACTCATGACTTTGAGCAAAGCTCCTCAAAGATGTGAAGAACATACCTTGGGCTTGTTGTTGCTTTGCTCATGTAGGTAAGCTTGATGTAGGTGCTCATTGAATGTGAAGTTGGAGCGCCATTTCTACTTGTGTAGATCATCTTCCTACATGGGTTAGGCAAGCAAGGAAATACTCGAGGATATCCAAGATGACAAGAGTGAAATACTAGATGTATAAGATGTCAAAAAGGATATGTGGAATTTTGTTCCTTGAACTCAACATCCCAAAGGGCTAGATACTTGGTCAATGGCAAGATTACTCATGATTTGAGTGTGTGGTAATCTTGTGGAATGTAGATCATCCAAGTACCTGCAAGGAGTTAGATGCAATACAAGGAGGCAAATGTGTCCAAGACATATGATCATCATCATAAGAGAAATATCAAGGATTAGTCAAGTAGGCTCATGCCTTGCATGCATCAATGGAGTTATCACTCCAAGTTTGAAGCATCAATGATGTTCAACTCACTCCTTAAGCGACAAAACACTTTCTCATCAAGAGGTTTTGTAAAGATATCAGCAAGTTGTTTGTCAGTACGAACATGCTTAAGATTAATGTCACCCTTGGCAATATGATCACGAATAAAATGGTGACGAACTTCAATATGCTTTGTTCGAGAGTGTTGCACTGGATTGTGTCCAATTTTAATAGCACTCTCATTGTCACAAAGCAAGGGAACACGTCTCACATGTATCCCATAATCCTTAAGTGTTTGTGTCATCCATAGCAATTGAGCACAACACGAACCAGCAGCAATATATTCTGCTTCGGCAGTGGATAAAGATACCGAATTTTGTTTCTTGGAGGACCAAGATACAAGGGATCGACCAAGAAATTGACACGTACCTGAAGTTGACTTTCTATCAACCTTGTCACCGGCATAGTCCGAGTCGGAATAGCCAACAAGATCGAAAGAGGCTCTCTTAGGATACCAAATGCCAAAGTTTGGTGTGTGTATCAAGTATCTCACTATCCTTTTAACAGCTTTAAGATGACATTCTTTAGGGGCTGCTTGATATCGCGCACACATGCATACACTCAACATTATGTCAGGACGAGAAGCACAAAGATATAGTAGAGAACCAATCATAGAACGATAAACCCTTTGATCAACGGGTTCTCCATCTTTAGTCAAGTCATTATGTCCACTAGTAGGCATGGGGGTACTCATACCTTTGCTTTCTTGCATGTTGAACTTCTTGAAGAGATCCTTGGTGTACTTTGTTTGTGAGACAAAAGTACCCTCCTTAGATTGCTTGATTTGCAACCCAAGGAAGAATTTGAGTTCACACATCATGGACATCTCATACTTCTCCGACATGAGCTGTCCAAACTTCTTGCTAAAATGAGGGTTAGTTGAACCAAAGATAATATCATCAACATATATTTGGCACACAAATAGTTCACCATTAACCCTTTTCGTGAACAGCGTTGAGTCTATCTTTCCAATCTCAAAGCCTTTTTCAAGAAGAAAACTAGTCAAGCATTTGTACCAAGCTCTAGGAGCTTGTTTAAGACCATAAAGAGCTTTATGCAACTTGTAAACATGATTAGGCTTTTTGGGATTCACAAAACCGGTAGGTTGTTTCACAAATACTTCCTCCTCAATTTCACCATTTAGGAAAGCACTTTTGATATCCATTTGATAGAGAGTAATATCATGATGATTGGCATAAGCAAGAAGGATGCGAATGGACTCAAGTCTAGCAACGGGGGCATAGGTCTCACCATAATCCATACCTTCGACTTGTGTGTAACCTTGAGCTACGAGACGAGCCTTGTTGCGGATGACTTGTCCATCTTCATCTTGCTTGTTCCGAAACACCCATTTGGTTCCAATGATGTTTTGATCATCGTTGGGCTTCTCTACCAAAGTCCATACCTTGTTCCTCTCGAAGTTGTGTAGTTCTTCGTGCATAGCGTTCACCCAATCCGGGTCTTCAAGTGCTTCTTCTACCTTCATAGGTTCAATACTAGAGATAAATGAGTAATGCTCACAAAAGTTAGCTAAGCGAGTTTTAGAGCGAGTAATTCTCCCGGAGTTGATGTCATTCATCATTTGTTCCACAGGATGATTTTTCTTGACTCTTGCTCGAACTCGAGATAGCTTTTGTTGATGTTGTGGCTCGGCTTCCTCATCATCTTCATCTTCCTCTTCTTCTTCTTCATTGTTGTTGGTGTTGTCTTGAGGCGGTGGAGAAGGAGGTTGTGGTGGATCTTCTTGTTGCATTTCCTCATCTTGGTGAGTTCCACTTGTGGAGGCCTCCATGTTGCCTTGAGGTTCATCTCGCCGTGAGGTAGGTGGCTCCACATATGTAGATGAGGTACTCTCCTTCACTTCCATGGGACGGATCTTTCCAATAGATAAATCTTGGATTGCTTCCGATGGGTCCTTGTCTCCTACATCAATAGGCATTTGCTCTACTTGCGAGCCATTAGATTCATCAAACTTCACGTCTACCGTCTCTTCAACCTTTCGGGTGAAATTGTTGTAGACACGGTAGGTGTGGGAGTTTGATCCATAACCAAGAAGAAAGCCTTCATGATATTTAGGAGCAAATTTAGACCGACGATGCTTATCAAGGATATAGCATTTTGAACCAAAGACACGAAAGTATCCCACTTGGGGTTTGTTACCGGTGAGGAGCTCGTATGATGTCTTGCCAAGAAGCTTATGAAGATAAAGCCTGTTGATAGCATGACAAGCTGTCTCGACCGCTTCTCCCCAAAAGTGCTTCGGTGTCTTGTATTCATCAAGCATCGTTCTTGCCATCTCTATGAGCGTTCGGTTCTTCCTCTCAACAACTCCATTTTGTTGAGGAGTGTACGTAGCCGAGAACTCATGTAGAATCCCTTCCTCATCGAGAAAAGAGTCTACATTGGCGTTCTTGAACTCCGTTCCATTGTCACTCCGAACTTTCTTGATCTTCACCTCAAATTGATTTTGGGCCTTTTTGGCAAAGGTCTTGAAGATCCTCTGAACCTGCGATTTATCATCAAGGAAAAATACCCACGTAAATCTGGAATAATCATCAACTATAACTAGACCAAAGGAGTTACCACCAAGGCTTTTGTAAGCATTGGGACCGAAGAGATCCATATGAAGAAGCTCAAGCGGTCTCCTTGTGGTCATGATGTTTTTCACGGGATGACTTCCACCAACTTGTTTTCCTGCTTGACAAGCACTACAAAGTCTATCTTTGTCAAAGAAAACATCTTTAACACCAAGAATATGATCACCTTTGGTCAGCTTGTCTAAATTACGCATACCAACATGTCCTAGCCTTCTATGTCATAACCAACCTTTAGAGGATTTAGCAATGAAACAAGCTCTAGGTTGGGCTTTCTTAGTGAAATCAACAATATATAGATCACCTCTACGGATACCGGTAAATGCCATGTTTTGATTGTCACGACGAAAGACTTGGCAATCTACTTTGGTGAATAGCACATTGAATCCAAAGTCAGCTAATCTAGACACGGAAAGTAAATTGTATCCAAGAGATTCTACAAGCATGACATTTTGAATAGAGCTATCATGAGATATGGCCACCTTACCAAGGCCAAGTACCTTACCCTTGGAGTTGTCTCCAAAAGTCACATACTTGCGTGGGCCATCGTTCTTTGCAAGCTCTCGAAACATGTCTTTGTCTCCGGTCATGTGATCGGTGCATCCACTATCAAGAATCCACTCTTTTCCGCCGGACATGTAGTCTCTCATATTTGCCATGAGATTGAGACTCTTCATGACCTTGTCTAGCTCGGTGTCCGAATCGGAGTAATCATCATCATGCTCATGCTCATCATCATATTGACCCATAGATTGTTCATTATCAACACCTAGGTCAATCTGATAAGTACTTGCATTAGTTTGGTCAATGTGACAATAATCTTCGGAATGCAATGCAAGAGCATTTCTAATAATAACATTGATAAGACCGGGATCACCCTTCTTTTTCATAAGATCACGAAGCTCAAAGAAGCATTTATCAAAGTTGGGATCATTTGGGTGCAACTTATCAAATTCAATAGTCTTGTGTAGAATTTCATCAAGACTTCTCAAAGAGTAGTCCGGATAAAGTTCTTCCAAGAATTTCCACATAGCATAGGCACACTCAAAGTTTGTAACAAGATTAAGCAAGTCATCAGGTAACCCTCTAATGGTAAGATTTACAGTTCTAAAGTTACGAAGCAAATCAAGCTCTTCATCCATGGTAGGGTGCAAGGGATCAAATGGAGGCACATATGGGGTCTCAATATATTTGCACAAATTGTACATTTTAAAGATACTAAGCATTTCAGACCTCCAAGAGTTATAGAACCTTCCATTAAGAACAGGCACTCTATGGCTAACACTCCCATCTGTAGACACGTCCATCTTCCTCCAATGGTGTGTAAACCAAAGCAATGGAGACCAAAGCTCTGATACCAATTGTAGGATCGAAGAAGGTGAGAGTGTCTAGAGGGGGGGTGATTAGACTACTCGACAAGATAAAAATTCTGTCTTTTATCAAGGACAGATTTTGACAGTTTTTGCATAGCACACAAGTCAAGTAGCACACTACACATGCAATTCTAGAGTATGGGCAGCGGAAAGTAAATTGCACATATAGTAAAGAGAAGTGGAGAAGATCAAACGCAGTTTGGTGACACGGAGATTTTTGTCGTGGTTCCGATAGGTGGTGCTATCGTACATCCACGTTGATGGAGACTTCAACCCACGGAGGGTAACGGCTGCGCGAGTCCACGGAGGGCTCCACCCACGAAGGGTCCACGAAGAAGCAACCTTGTCTATTCCATCATGGCCTACGCCCACGGAGGGCTAGCCTTACTCGGGGTAGATCTTCACGAAGTAGGCGATCTCCTTGCCCTTACAAACTTCTTGGTTCAACTCCACATCTCGATGACGAAGGCTCCCAAGCGACACCTAACCAATCTAGGAGGCACCACCCTCCAAAAGGTAATAGATGTTGTAGATGATGATGAACTCCTTGCTCTTGTGCTTCAAATGATAATCTCCCCAACACTCAACTCTCCTCACTGATTTGGCTGTGGTGGAAGAAAGGATTGAGTGGAAAGCAACTTGGGAAGGTTAGAAATCAAGTTTCATATGGTAGGAATGGAGCAACTTGATCTCAACACAAGGGTAGGTAGTTCTCTTCTCAGAAAGTGTAAGATAGGAGTGGTAGTTCTTTCTGATGGCTCTCTCCACGAATGAAGAGGGGGTGGAGGGGTATATATAGCCTCCACACAAAATCCAACCGTTACACACATAATTGAGCAATCTCGGTGAGACCGAAGTGGAAACTCGGTCAGACCGAAAGTTCAAATATAGTGAACGTTGGGGTTTTCGGTGGGACCGAAAATACCATCTCGGTTTGTCCGATTTGAGTCAAGGATAGGAACTTGCCAGTTTCGGTGGGACCGAAATCATCAACTCGGATATTCCGAAATGATGACAAACGGTTACAGAAGGTTGGAAGCCCGTATTTCGGTGAGACCTTGCTTCCGGTGCCTTCCTTGTTTGCGAACAATTTCCTCAAAGTTCTTGCTTCCGGCAAGACTCTTGTAGACACCTTTCTCTATGATTTCCTTCAATAAGCTATTTTCTTGCTCAAGTGTAACTTGGCTTGAAACATTGTTAGTGGAATCAAGAGAACTACTAGAAGCAACAATATTAGATTTAACATGGTTATTGTTACTACTAGAGGAAGAATTTTTCTTATGCTTGTCATGCTTAGTATTAATAGGTGGCAAGAAATTAGACAAGAGAAGTCGTTTGGCAAGATATGAAGAACTCTTCTTTCGAAGATCGTCATTGATCGCTTTTAGAAACTCATGTTCTTGCTCTAGAGTGAGCTTCTTGAAGCGTAGCTTCTCATGAGATCTTAGGAGCTCTCTATGATCTTCTTGAGTTGTTTCATGAGCTAACTTAAGAGTGTTTAGTTCTTTAGTTAGACGCTCAATCTCCTTCATAGCATTGTCATTCGACTCTTTTCGACTATAAAGACTACTAGCATTTTCATCGTTACTAAGCTCACTAGATTTATCATGCAAGAGCTCATCTTCACCAAGCAAGTCATCCTCATCACTATCAAAGTCAATGAATTCAGGGTGTGTTACCTTGGGGCCTTTAGCCATGAAGCATCTTCCAATTCCCTCATTTGGTGAATCAAATAAGTCGTAGGAGTTGGAGTTGGAGGATACGAGAGCAAGACCGGCAACACCTTCATCTTGACTGTAGTCGGAGTCGGAGTGATAGCTTCCATCGGATTGATTGTCGGAGTCGGAGCCTGAGACCCATTCACCTACATGAGCTTGATGTCTTCTTCTTGTGTAGCTCCTTGATGACTTGTCTTTCCTCTCCGAATCCTTGCTTCTCCGAGAGGGTCTTCGTTCATAACGATCATCTCTACTCCTTCTCTCTCTCCGAGGTGACTCATCTCTTGATCTTCTTCTTGGAGATTCTTCTCTTCTCTTGTGGGGAGCCGTACACTCATTTGAGTAGTGTCCGGGTCTTCCACAATTGTAGCAGTTTCGATCACGACTAGAAGATCTCTTTTCATCATATGATCTAGACTTTGAGCTTCTCTCTTTGCCTCTATTCTTGTAGAACTTGTTGAAGTTCTTAACCATTAGGCTTATCTCTTCATTGGAAATTAACTTGTCACTTGAGGTTGTGGGAGCATCACTTGTAGCTTTGTAAGCACCACTTGACTTGTTGTGAAGCTCTTCCTTATCCTTAAGTGTCATCTCATGAGCAACAATTCTTCCAATGACTTCAGTTGGCTTGAGAGTCTTGTAGTTTGGCATCATTTGGATCAAAGTGCACACGGTGTCATATTTTCCATCCAAAGCTCTGAGAATCTTCTTAATGATGAATCGGTCGGTCATTTCTTCGCTTCCTAAGCCGGCAATCTCATTTGTGATGAGAGCAAGCCTAGAGTACATTTCGGCGACTCCTTCACCATCCTTCATCTTGAACTTGTCAAGTTGACCTTGAAGAATATCTAGCTTTGATTCCTTCACAGATTTAGTACCTTCGTGCATTTCAACCAAAGTATCCCAAATCTCTTTAGCATTCTCAAGACGGCTGATTTTGTTGAACTCCTCGGGACACAAAGCATTGAAGAGAATGTCACAAGCTTGAGCATTGTTTTGCAACATCCGCAACTCTTCCGGTGTAGCTTCGCGATCCGGAACTTTTCCTTCCTCGAAGAATTCACCTTGCATACCAACACAAATAATGCCCCATGCGGCTGGGTTATGACCAAGAATATGCATTTTCATTTTATGCTTCCAACTAGCAAAATTTGTACCATCAAAGTAAGGACCTCTACGATAATTACCCTCACTAGACGCCATACTCTCCTAGGTTGTGAAACCAAGCTTATGGAGTCCAATGCAATGGAAACCAAAGCAATGGAGACCAAAGCTCTGATACCACTTGTAGGATCGAAAGTAGGTCTAGAGGGGGGGTGATTAGACTACTTGACAATATAAAAAATCTGCCTTTAGATCATGCAATGTTTTTGGCAGTTTCACAATTAAGATCAATTCAAGTATCACCCTACACATGCAATTCTAGAGTATAAGCAGCGGAAAGTAAATTGCACATGTAAAAGAGAGGTGGAGAAGATCAAACGCAGTTTGGTGACACGAAGATTTTTGTCATGGTTCCGATAGGTGGTGCTATCGTACATCCACGTTGATGGAGACTTCAACCCACGGAGGGTAACGGCTGCGCGAGTCCACGGAGGGCTCCACCCACGAAGGGTCCACGAAGAAGCAACCTTGTCTATTCCATCACGGCCTACGCCCACGGAGGACTAGCCTTACTCGGGGTAGATCTTCACGAAGTAGGCGATCTCCTTGCCCTTACAAACTTCTTGGTTCAACTCCACATCTCAAAGACGGAGGCTCCCAAGCGACACCTAACCAATCTAGGAGGCACCACCCTCCAAAAGGTAATAGACGGTGTTGATGGTGATGAACTCCTTGCTCTTGTGCTTCAAATGATAATCTCCCCAACACTCAACTCTCCTCACTGATATGGCTATGGTGGAAGAAAGGTTTGAGTGGAAAGCAACTTGGGAAGGCTAGAAATCAAGTTTCATATGGTAGGAATGGAATGGCTTGATCTCAACACAAGGGTAGGTGGTTCACTTCTCAGAAAGTGTATGGTAG
>LR738711.1:355962704-355978752 GCA_902687465.1 Secale cereale
GAATGAAGAGGGGGTGGAGGGGTATATATAGCCTCCACACAAAATCCAACCGTTACACACACATTTGACCAATCTCGGTGAGACCGAAGTGAAAACTCGGTCAGACCGAAAGTTCAAATATAGTGAACGTTGGGATTTTCGGTGGGACCGAAAATACCATCTCGGTGAGACCGAAAGTGTATCTGATATGAACGTTGGAGTTTTCGGTGAGACCGAGAAAGAAAACTCGGTTGGACCGATTTGAGAAAAGACAGGAACATGCCAGAATCGGTGAGACCGAAAATGAATTATCGGTGAGACCGATTTGAGCCAAGACAGAAGCTTGCCCATTTCGGTGAGACCGATAATACAAACTCGGTTATTCCGAAATGATGTGAAATGGTTACAGAAGGTTGGCAGTTCAGTTTCGGTGAGACCGATCTCAAACTCGGAATGACCGATTTTTCTAGGGTTTGGAATATGGCAGAAGAGGTTCATCTCGGTGGGACTGAGTTGGAAGAATCGGTTTGTCCGAGATAACTTATGGGTGTGTATAGTAGTGAAAGGTGCTGATAGTTGAAGGAGCTAAATCACTAAGCACTTGAGCAACCAGATCATCAACACAACCTCATCCCCTTTTAATAGTATTGGCTTTTCCTATGGACTCAATGTGATCTTTGATCACTAAACCAAAAATGGAGCCTTGAGCTTTTGCCAATGCTTGCCTTAGCATTTGAGGGGTCCACTTCTTCAGTCATCTTGCCATACCAATGTGATTGAATTTTCTGAAACATACTTGATAAAAGCATTAGTCCAACCACAAAGTATGTTGTCATTAATTACCAAAACCACCCAGGGAGCAAATGTGCTTTCAACCAGCATCGAGACCGAGGCCACATCCATGTCCCTATGGTCCACAGCCTTCGAGTGCTCGCGAGTTTCAAGATCCGTCTGTTCCACTTCCAGGCTACGGTGGTAATCTTTACAAAGATTACTACGGGAATGTCTGAGCTAGATCGTGGTAGTAGTAGTATTGTAGTAGTTGTATTTCCACAGTCCTGCGCGTCTTGTGGAATATGACTTAGTGTGTACTGAGTTCCGGAGGTGTAGTTAAATAATGTATAGGAGCTTGGAATGCCTCTGATGGGATGTATCGTCTTTCACCGTAGTTGTACTTTAGCCTTGGCTTGTACTAAACTATGTATGCTGTGTATGACCACTGGTGTATATATAGCAGTTTCTATATTACCATGTCGTACGGATGAACATCTCTGCATTCCGTGTCATCCATTACATTCTGCACTTCTATGTCAAATTTTTACCATCCTTGTCTAAACAGTTGTTTTGTTTTCTTAGGATGGTCAACACTCGCAACACTCCTGGTGCCCAGGAGCAGGGTGAGGCTAGTGGGGCTAGAGATGGGAATCTGCCCCAGCCACCCTCCTTGGCTGAAGTTATGCTCGAGGCAGAACGGAACAAGAGAGAGACCAACCGTCTGCTGGAACGCATAGAGCAGAACACTGGGTTCCGTCAGAGGAATGACGTGGCGTCAATCAACGACTTTATCAAGATGTGCCCACCGAAGTTCCATCACTCCACTGAACCTCTGGATGCGGATGACTGGCTACATAGTATCACCCACAAGCTACACTCTGCCCATGTGGCCGAAGCTGACAAGGTTACCTACGCCGCCTACCATCTTGAGGGCCCTGCCAGTCTTTGGTGGGAAAACTTTGAAGCTATGCGTCCTGCTGGCCAAATCACTACTTGGGTTGAGTTCAGTGAGGCATTCCGTGAACATCACATTTCGGAAGGTCTCATGGATCGCAAGCGGGAGGAATTTTGCAATTTCACCCAGGGCCGGTTAACTGTGGATGGCTACAGTCGCGAGTTTGACAACTTGGCACGCTATGCACCTGAGGAAGTATCCACCGACGCCAAGAAGCAGGCGAGGTTCCGCAAGGGACTCAGCCCTGAACTCCGCCGAGATCTACGTCTGCACGAGTGCACTTCCTTCCAGAAGCTGGTAAACAAGGCTATCAGTGCTGAAACAGGCCAGACCGACTTCGAGGCCACACGCAAGCATCCTCGAGACTTTGGTTCCTCATCCGGCTCTGGCTCTCACAAGCGCCGTGTGTGGGTTCCTAACACTGCTCTGCCACCCAAGTACACACCGAGGCCATCCTATGAGGCGCCTCGCCCAACTCAACAGTATGCACCTGCCAAGACTTATGGAGGACCACCTACCAACTTTGCTCCACACACTAGCACTGTGACATGCTTCAAGTGTGGAGAACCGGGGCACTACATGCGTGAGTGTCCTTAGAACCAACCAGGAAAACCTGTTGGCCGTGGTAAGACAACCGGCAAGGTGAATTATGTCAAGCCAATCCCCACTGCACGTGGTCATGTCAACTATGTCTCTGCTGAGGAAGCTTATGAGGATCCTAACATCGTCCTTGGTACGCTTCTCGTTAACTGCCATCCGGCATCTGTTCTTTTCGATACTGGAGCATCCCATTCGTTCATATATGAGAGCTATGCTCGAATGCACAACATGACTTTTTGTGACATGCCTACTTCCATGGTTATCCAAACTCCTGGTTCAAAATGGCAAACCTCTAGGGTAAGCCATGGAAATGAAATCCTTGTCGATAGACTTGTTTTCCTTGCATCTCTAATCGCTCTCAAGTCCTCGGACATAAACATCATTTTGGGTATGGATTGGATGACAACTCATTACGCCAAGATTGATTGCTATACTAGGACCGTTCAACTAACACACCCATCCGGCAAGATAGTCAATGTCTTGACCCGAATGGCTGAGCGTCAGCTCTACTCTCTTAATGCCAGCCCTCTACCAGAACTCGAAGATATCCCGGTAGTCCGTGACTTTCTGGATGTCTTTCCAGAAGAACTGCCAGGAGTTCCACCTGACAGAGATGTCGAGTTCGTGATAGATCTTATCCCTGGAACTTTCCCAATCTCTAGGAGACCTTATAAGATGGCACCCCTAGAATTAGCTGAGCTTAAGAAACAACTCGATGAGTCCTTGCAAAAAGGTTTCATCCGTCCTAGTTCTTCCCCTTGGGCTTGCCCCGTCCTCTTCGTCCAGAAGAAGGATGGAACAGAGCGGATGGTCGTAGATTACCGACCTGTCAATCTGGTCACCATAAAGAACAAGTATCCGCTCCCCAGGATCAACGACCTGTATGACCAGCTCGTTGGATCCTCAGTCTTCTCTAAGATGGATTTGAGGTTGGGTTACCATCAAATCAAAATCAAGAACGGGGACATTCCTAAAACGGCTTTTGTTACTCGTTATGGTCAATATGAGTACACCGTCATGTCCTTTGGATTAACCAATGCCCCAGCCACCTTTTCCCGGCTAATGAATTCTATATTCATGGAGTACTTGGATAAATTCGTCATGGTATACCTCGATGATATACTCATTTACTCCAAGAACAAGGAAGATCCTGCCGAGCATTTAAGGCTGGTATTGACGAAACTTCGAGAGCACCATCTTTATGCCAAATTCTCTAAATGTGAATTCTGGTTGCCGGAAGTGACCTATCTAGGTCATGTGATTTCTGGCAAGGGTATTGCTGTCAATCCCGAGCGAGTTCAAGCCGTCCTTGATTGGACTCCCCCTGAATCGGTCAAGCAAGTTAGGAGTTTTCTTGGCTTAGCGAGCTATTGCCGACGCTTCGTCGAGAATTTCTCCAAGGTTGCTAAACCTCTAACTAAACTCCTCAAGAAAGATAAAAAGTTTGAGTGGACCCCACAGTGCGAGTCCAGTTTTCAGGAACTAAAAAGGCGCCTGACGTCTACACCCGTACTGGTACCCCCAGACTTCTCCAAGGATTTTATAATCTATTGCGACGCCTCGCGACAAGGACTAGGTTGCATACTCATGCAAGATCGTCAAGTGATTGCTTACGCATCTCGACAGTTGCGTCCACATGAGGATAACTATCCTACACATGATCTAGAGCTTGCAGCTGCAGTCCACGCACTCAAAACAAGGCGACATTACCTTCTTGGTAATCGCTGTGAAATCTTCATTGATCACCAAAGTTTGAAATACATCTTCACCCAACCGGATCTAAATCTCAGGCAAAGACGTTGGGTTGAGTTGCTCACAGACTACGACTTAGGAATCACTTACACCCCTGGGAAGGCCAACGTCATGGCCGACGCACTAAGTCGTAAGTCTTATTGTAACAACTTGATGTTACAACAAGGGCAACCACTTCTCCACGAGGAATTTCGTAAGCTTAACTTGCACATCATTCCTCGAGGATTCCTTTCCACCTCGGTGGCGAGACCTACCCTTATGGATCAAATTATAGCTGCCCAGAAGCGTGATAAAGGTATATCCCGACTTCAAGAGAGCATTGCTAGCGGACTCGCTAAAAGCTTCTCTATGGATGATCGAGGTGTTGTTTTCTTTGAGAACCGTGTAGTGGTTCCCAAGAACCACCATCTACGGCAGTTAATCCTTAAGGAGGCTCATGAATCTCCTCCCACGATTCATCCCGGTGGTACCAAAATGTATCAGGACCTACGTCAGAGATTCTGGTGGACTAGGATGAAGAGAGAAATCGCTCAATTCATTGCTAACTGCGACGTTTGTCGTCGAGTCAAAGCAGAGCATCAACGGCATGCTGGCACCCTTCAACCCTTAGCCATTCCTGAATGGAAATGGGACAAGGTCGGTATGGACTTCATCACCGGGTTTCCCAGGACCAGGAAAGGGAATAACGCTATCTTCGTCGTTATCGACCGCCTCTCTAAAGTAGCTCATTTCCTACCTGTTCGAGAGAGTATAACCGCTAGCCAGCTAGCAGACTTGTATATCTCTCGGATAGTATCACTTCATGGTGTGCCGCTGGAGATAAACTCAGACCGTGGAAGTCTTTTCACTTCACGATTTTGGGAAAGTTTCCAGAATGCTATGGGAACTCATCTTTCTTTCAGCACCGCCTTCCATCCGCAGTCAAGTGGTCAAGTGGAACGAGTCAATCAAATTCTGGAAGACATGCTTCGAGCCTCTGTCATTTCTTTCGGTATGGAATGGGAAAAGTGTCTCCCATTTGCCGAATTCGCTTATAACAATAGTTATCAAGCCAGCTTGGGCAAAGCTCCCTTCGAAGTTCTATATGGACGAAGGTGTCGAACACCTCTTAACTGGTCAGAAACCGGGGAAAGACAATTCTTTGGTCTGGATATGATCCAGGAAGCAGAAGAGCAAGTTCGCATCGTTTGTGAGAAATTGAAAACAGCCCAGTCTCGTCAGAAGAGACAGTATGATAGCCATCATAAGGCTGTGACTTTTGAAGTCGGCGATAAGGCTTACCTTCGGGTTACCCCTCTTAAGGGAACCCATCGTTTCGGTATCAAAGGCAAATTGGCCCCTCGTTACATCGGTCCTTTTTGCATTCTTGCCAAACAAGGAGAAGTTGCCTA
Source organism: Secale cereale (assembly GCA_902687465.1). Taxonomy (NCBI): domain Eukaryota; kingdom Viridiplantae; phylum Streptophyta; class Magnoliopsida; order Poales; family Poaceae; genus Secale; species Secale cereale. The sequence continues at coordinate 355,968,156 of LR738711.1, forward strand.
CCAATTGGAACTACCTCCGCACCTTTCCAGAGTTCAGGATGTCTTCCACGTTTCTCAACTCAGACGATGCTTCTCGGATCCTATCCGCGGAGTGGACCACGAAACGCTTGATCTCCAGAACAATCTCACATATCGAGAATACCCCGTTCGTATTCTGATCAAACCGAGCGAACCACTCGACGCCACAATATCAAGTTTTCAAGGTTCAATGGTCACATCATTCCGAGAGTGAAGCTACTTGGGAAAGGGAGGATCGTCTTCGACTTGAGTACCCCACCCTCTTTCCGGAGGAACCCGAATCTCGGGACGCGATTCTTTTAAGTGGGGGTGAGTTGTCACATCCCTAGTTAGCACTTGTATTAGGACTAGCTAGAGTGTGCATCATGTTTACTTATCAAAGAAACTTGAAATGGGAATGACAGAAACCCCCACCACCCCTCTTCTAACAACTAGGGTTTGATAAAATCTTTTCCAATGTACCCAAAATGCCCTTCAAAAATGTTCATCATTTCTGCCTTGGTCCTAAACCTCTGCCAAAAATGGTGCACAATTTTCTAGGACATCTAAGGTCTTTGGATTAAATCATATGGTATTTGTGTTTGGGCATTTAAATCCTATAAAATATTTTAAGTGCTCAAATAATCATAAACTAAAATGTTCCATGCTGTTCATATTATATACAGTGGGCATGATTAGTTTTATGAGTTATAAAAATGTTCTGGCATTTTATTTAATTAAACAAAGCTGCAAAAGAAATGAAACAGGAAAGAAATAGAAAAGGGGAGTGAGAAAAGGAATTACCTGGCGCCCAACCGGCCCACCTGCCGGCCCAGCCCAGCTGCCGCTCCAGCGAGCTGCTTGGCTTGGCCAGGCAGGCAGGCAGGTGCTCGACGGCGCCCGCAGCGCGTGCCACGCAGCTGCCCGCCGCCCTGCTTCCTCCCCTCGCCGCCCTGGAGGCTTGGATCGAACGTCCACCTTCTCCCCGAGCTCGCGGACACTCTCCACTCTCCCCAGCTCCTCTCCTTCGCCCTCCCCGCACCATGGCCGACACCGACGTGCTCGCGCCGTCGTAGTAGCCGCGTCCACCGTCGACCTTGAGCCATGTCGTCGTGTCCGTCGCCTCCGTCGTCCTCGACTACATCGAGCAGGCCGATCCCCGAGCGCTCGCCCGCCCTGGAGACGCCCCCGACCCCTTCTTCCCCAACTTCGGCCGCGGAGATCCCCCTCGCCGTCCTGCTCAGCTCCGACCGCCCCAAAGCTCGCTCCGGCGTCTGCTGCAACTGCTGTGAGCCCAGCTTCGTCCTCCCCCTCTCCGTTGGTTCTTTCCTACACTGAAACGCACCGCACGTAGCTCACCTGCACGCGCCGCCGCGGAGCTCATCGCCGACGAGGCTCCGGCCATCCAATGGCCCGGCCACCGTGCCCATCGGCTTCACCGTTCCGTGTAGATGCTGTAGGACCACTCCACGCTCCTCCACGAGCACCGCACCGTCGTTTTCGACTTCGCCCGAACTCCGGCAGCCGCTGGACTCGTCGCCGGCAATATCTCCGGCGACCCCAAGGCCAGCCTCCACCACCAATCGACGCGGTTTGCTCCCAGCTACCCGTAGGTGTGCTCCGCCGTCGTTTTGGCAGCCGGAGCACAAAACCCGCACCTCACCGCCGTGTTTGGCCTCGCCGGCGGCTAAACGCTGGTGAGTTAGCCCTGATTGACCACGGGTTTGACCCCCCTTGAGTCACTGACATGTGGGCCCTGCTTGTTTGTCAAACCTAGTTTAGTGTTTAATTTAATTCTAATTAGTTAATTAGCTAACTGTGACACTGACCAGTGGGTCCCACTGGTCAGGTTTGACCTGGGCCGCCCTGTTGACTGACTGACATCAGCATGATGTCATGCTGACGCAGTAAAGGATTTTCTGGTATTTTTAGATTTAAAATAATTCAGGAAATTCCAGAAAATGCCTAAACTTTAAAAAATCATATAAATTCAACAGTAGCTCAGATGGAAAAGATTTATATATGAAAATTGATCAGAAAAATCCAATCTTTTCAATGGCACTGGTTCCATGCATGTTTGAGCAAGTTAACCTTGTTGTATACATTTAAACATGATAATGCACTTAATTAAATAATAGCTAAAGTGCCAATTTGAATCTTTGATTCAAATAGGCTCAAACCCTTCTGATTATAGTTGCATTAGCCCAAAACACATGCATCTTGCCATGTCATGTGCATGCATCATATTGTTGCATTTGTTTGTTTAATGATTGTATCGCCGGTATTCTCCGTGTTAGGTCCTGCTCCCGAGGATACTTCTGCGTATCTAGCTGAAGGGCAGTACCCGACAACCACTCTGTCAGGCAAGCAATCATTGATCATTCCGATACAAACCCATCTTCTCGCTCCTGCTCTCTTTTACTGCATTAAGGCAACAACGTGTGTACTACTTGCTGCGGTAGTTGAACCCTATTCCCTTGCATGACCTGTCATTGCCACAGTAAATAGTTGAAACCCACTAGCATGTGTAGGAGTTGATTGAGCCATGTGATGTGCGATCCACCATGCTATTTGCTTATGTTGCCTGCTATCCTTATAGTTGTGTCTGGTCTGGTTCATCTGGGTGATGGATCAGAGTGAAATGATCATACCGATAAAGAGAAGGAAGTGTGGAATATGCTTGGTAAAGGTATCGATGAAAGGCCATGTAGGAGTACGTGGTGGGTTGTTTCATTGGAATCGTCCATAGGACCCGAGATCTGTGTGTGTGATTCAAGTTACAGTTACTACCACACATTGGGCCCTGAAATATGACCCCGCTCGACTTATCGACTGCCATGTTCTCTGTCCAGGAGTTGCAACTAGTTTCTGGTGTTTGTAGTTTACTGGTGGTCGTGCACAACGCTAACCCTCGGGGTGGGCTGTGATGCGATAGGTACGTGGCACGGTGTACCGGTTGCCCGTTTGGTGACTCGGGAACCCTGTACACATCGTTTGGGCCGTGAGCGACACCCCGGCCGGATCTCCCCACGGATGGAACCCAAATAGGCGATAAACCTGGACGAGAGACTTGAGTGGTTGGTTAGGTCGTGGTCTACACCCACGTCGGCTTTCGCTTGAAGTCTGCCGAGCACATGTCGTGTGCAGACGTTAAGTGGTGAAAACATGTGTGAAGAAGTACACCCCTGCAGGGTTATCAATCTATTCGAATAGCCGTTGTTCGCGGTACGAACTACTTGGTTACTCTTACAGTTCATAGACAAGTTGATGGATACTATTAAAAGCCTCAAGATAAGTGTGAGTGTCGTGGATGGCCCTTCCGTAGGATGACGGAAGAGGATCCTCGGTAGTGTATTGTTGTGGTGAGTAGAGGACTCGTGTTCGTGATAATATCTTGCAATCCATTGAGAGTTGTAGTATAGGTTAGCCAAGAGTCAAAGCTGGCTTTTTGCTATGAACTCCACTACCCCTGTTGATAATGTTGCATGTATGATAGGTTCTGTTGTAAGACTTGCTGAGTACCTTTGTACTCATGTTTGCTTAATAACTGTTGCAGAGGAGAACCCTGCCCCTGCTGATGGGTTCTACATAGACGTTGACGTCGACGAGTAGCTTGTCACCCAGACGGAGATGTGGAGCTTGTGAAGGGCCTTGTAGATAGTCAGGCTACACCAAGCCTGTTTTATTTTCTAAGTTGTCTGTACTCAGACATGTAGCTTTCGCTTGTGCTTGTATGACTGTATGACTTGAGTGTTGGGTCATGTGACCCCTACCTGTATGGATATGTTATGTATGGCTCTTGGAGCCTCTTAAATAAAGTACTTTGAGTCATAGAGTTATGTTGTGATGCAATGTTGTATTTGCACATATTGAGCATATTGTGTGTATGATTGAAATGCTTGGTATGTGTGGGATCCGACACCTAGTAGTTTTCTTTTGGTAGCCTATCTTACAGGGAAATGCCTCCTAGTGTTTCCAACGAGCCTTGGTAGCTTGCTACTGCTCGGAACACGTAGGCTGGCCGGCATGTGTCCTTCTTCGTTCCTGTGTCTGTCCCTTAGGGAAAATGTCACGCGTTGCTCCTTTAAGTCCATGTAGCTTGCTACGACTTGGGTTCATACGTTGATGACCGACACATTCGTTGCTGGGTCATGGATGCCTGTCTTTGTAATTTAGTGCCACTTTTGGTTTATAACTAGCCATGTCGGCCCGGGTTCTCTGTCATATGGATGCTAGCGACACTGTCATATACGTGTGCCAAAATGCGCAAACGGTCCCGGGCCAGGTAAGGTGGCACCCGTGGGGTTACCGTGCGTGAGGCCGCAAAGTGATATGACGTGTTACAGCTAGATCGGTGTGACTTAGGATCGGGGTTCTGACACCCGGAACCATCATATCCATTTCATGCCCCCGCATCCAGTTCTAGTTGTATCGATCGAGATACATATCCGAGCGTCCGTTACCGTGGACACGGATATTCAAATATATTAAAATTCCTTGTAGGGGTGCACCAACTTACCCAACACGCTCTATTAACTCCAGTCGGGCACACCATCAGTTCATACCCGGCCTCGGCTGATTGACACATTGCAGCCCTACCTAGGCTCGACAGAAAGGCCAACGCGCCAATCTACATCCTAAGAACACAGGGGTCTTGGGCCCATCGCCCTTTGCACTCCTGCATGTTGCGAACACGGCCGATGAGCAGACCTAGCACCCTTATACAACCGCAGGCGTTCCTATCCAATCAGGTGCGCGCCACTCACGATCATGTGACCCTGTCGCCCCATCTCGTGGACTTATGGCAAGGGCCTGGAATGCCCGGCCATGCCACGTAGAAACTCGCGGGTAGCCTCTTGGTCAACCCGACTACACAAAAAGTCACGGGTACACTCGTGGTCAACCTGAATCACAAGAGACAATCGGGAACTCAGATCCACCTCTACCAGGGTGGTACCGCCTGTCTCTCCAGTCCAGAAGAAACTCTCGTGGGTACCCCGCATGGCCGACCCATCTTTATCATGGTTCTAGGGTAAAGTCAAAGTAACTGTGTGTTGAAAACACCAAAGGGGAATCCCGAGGAATCACCCTCAATGGGCTCCACTTGATGTAACCATCAAGGTGAACTACGGAGGAATCACCCTCGATGGTCCACACTTGATGGGTTGCGCGACGGAGTCGTATACGATAGTGGTGAAGGAGGAATCACCCTCCGTAGACCACTACCGATCAGCTACACTACAGAGATCTCATCAGAAGTGCTATACGAGGTATCACCCTTGGCTCTAGATAGTAACTCTACAGTGTTGTACAACTAAGAGGGTGTGATGTGATGTCTCGAGCACTAAACGTCAACCACGTTGATGGAGACATCGATCATAAAGCGGGGGCAACAGGTACAAGGTGGGGGTTTCTGGTGGATCACTAACCAACTTATACTAAGCATATATGATAACCCGGTAGGTAACAAAAGCAGGCTATGCATCAGAATATAAGCAATCAATTATAGTAGCAAAGTCTAATGCAAGCATGAGAGAGAATGAAATGGGCGATATTGAATGATCAAGGGGGGTTTGCTTGCCTAGAAGCTCTGCTGAAAAGGTCTGGTCTTCACGGGCGTAGTCGTACACGGGAGCAGTGTCAGCCTCGGGGTCTACCGGAGAGAAGAGGAGGAAGAAACAATAAATATAAAGCAAACAAAGCATCTCAAATCATAACATGGCAATACGCTAAGCTAAGGGTGACCTAACATTGTACTACACATTGCAAACCAAGAGGGAAAACATCTGGGGATGTATTCCCCGCGTTTGGCATTTTCTGGACAAATGAAAAGAGGGGGACAATTCCATGTTCAGCATGCTAGAAGCATGTGACAGATGAACGGATGACATATTCAGATTCGTTGGATTTTTCTGAGCAATTTTCATATATAAATTATTTTCATCTCACTTACGGTTTATTTTCTATTAATTTTCAAAGTTTTATTGATTTTCTGAAAATTCTGGAATTAATTTAATTCGAAAATATATTAAATAATAAATGCTATGGGTACACTTGGTACACATAAGTGTACCCAAAGATGTGCCTATGTGGCTGACATGTCGGGCTAGTCAACTGAGTTAGCGGGTCAACTATTGATGAGTTGACTGGTCAACTGGGTCAACACGAACCCACCTGTCATTCACTCGGACTAGCCAATTCAGCAGGTTGGCAGGTCAACCGGGACCAATGGGACCTGGTAGTCAGTGAGAGAGGTTAATTAATAGGGTTTAATTAATCAAATTATCCTAATTAGTAGGTAGGTCGGTTTCTTAGTGACTGCTCTTAATTCAACGAAAAAACTAACGCCCACACGTGTGGGCATTTGCACATCGCCCATATGCCTCCATCACCACTTATTTTGCCATGTATGAATAGATGACATCAGCAGAAATCTTTTTGGTTTTTGGTTTAAAAATGTTTTATCTTCTAATTAAAAAATCGAATTAAAAATCCGTTTCACCATTAAATCTGTCTTGACGAGATCTTCAAAACTAGACACCAAGTTGATATGTTTCGATGAATTTTTTTTTTGCCCAGAAGTTGCCATGATGTTTACACTGTAGTTGCCATGTGGCAATTTTAGTTTGTAGAGCATATATACTTGGCCAAATGGGCTGTGCCTGGCGGGCCGACCCGTTAGCACGCGTGCGTGGCCCGTGGTCGGCCGGCCCGGCACGTGATTAATCGGGCCATGCCCGGCCCGTGGCCCGCCTAGGGCCGTGCCTGGGCCTGGAGGCTGGGCACGCGTGCCGGCCCGGCACGACCCATTTAGGTTTATTAATTTATTCTTATTTATTTTTAATTTTTTATAGGGGAAATAGGCTAAAAATTAGGTGGGCTGACGGCTAAACGTGCCGATGGGCTGGCCCGTCTAATAGTAGTGCCGTGCCTGGGCCTTGGAGGTCAGCACGCGTGTCGGCCCGGCACGGCCCGTGTACTAAGCGTGCCTGGTCGGGCCGTGCCGTGCCTGGCCCGTTTAACTCAGGGCGGGCCGTGCCGTGCCGGACCGGCCCATCTGGCCAGGTATAAGAGCATGGCAATTTTAGTTTTTTCATGATGGCAATTCCAGTACTTTGACCACGAAAATATTTTTTTGTATAAACCATGGCAATTTTAAGTATGTATCCTGGCAATTTTAGTTTATGGTGCATGGCAAGTCTAGTTTCTTAATGCCCGTTTAATAATATGTCAAAATTACTTTTAAATGTAGAAGAAAATAGCTGAAACGTATCATGGCAACTTCAGTGCAAACATCATAGCAATTCATGTGCAATAGACATGACAACTTTTAACACAAAAAAATTTCATCAAAATATATTGATATGAGATCTAGTTTTGAATATCACATCGCGATGGATTTAATGGTGAAAACCGATCTTCAATCGGATTGTTCATTTAAGAGATAAAACATGTTAACAACTGAAAATCAAAAAAGATTCCCACATGCATGCATGCGGTGACGTGGCGCAGTCTATGTGTCATAGGGCGTGTGGATGGGTTTAGCTTCCACCAAACATGTGGGCGTTGTCCTAATTCAAAAATTTATTTAAACTAATTCTAGTAAGTTACTACGGGCCCCATGTGTCGGTGGGATTTAGGGCCAAGGTTAGTGGCTAACATAGTAGGGGCCCACCTGACCTAGGGACGGTTTGGACCGCGCTGGCGCGCTGGCGGTGGCCACGAGATCCGTCGAAAACGCGGCATAGGCGGCCAAATCGCTGGCGGTTGTCGCGTTCGAACGGCCGCAGCGTCGCACGTCGAGTAGTGCAATTGGGAGGTGTTGAGGTAGTTTAAAACGATGGTGGCGGCGATGACAAACGGCGGACAGAGTTGGAGCTCGAAGAAATAGAGCACCTGCGCTCGGGTTCGACGACCTAGCGGCCCAGACACCTCCTACGCGAGGCCACGAGCACGGTGGCATGCTCAACATGCCCTGGATCAGACGACATCGACGGGGGCGAGGCCATCGGCGGCGACAGGAGCTCGGCGGTCACTAGTGTCAGCTCCAGCTCGAATCCGAGCTTGTACAGAAGGGGGAAGGGTGCGGGTGCTCACATCGGAGCAACGAGCAGCTCGGGGAAGGCTCGAGGGTGTCGGGGATGCGCGGTGCTGGCGGATCGAGCGGCGAGGAGCTCATCGGAGCCGAGGAAGAAAGCGACGACATGGCAGTGTTCTAGCGGTTCCGAGCTCGACCCCTTGGTCGCAAGCGATATATATGATGTTGGCGGTCCTTTTGAGCACGGTCTTGGGCATCGTGGTCGCCGGTGGCCACGCGAGCGAGGGCGCGGCGGCGAAGGCTGCGCTCGGGGTAGAGGGGAGTGGTCGGGAGAGAGAGGTAGAGTGGGAGAGGGGTGAGTGGCCATGTGGGAGTGGCAGGGGGAGGACTCGAGGCGCCGGGGGCGCCCTTATCCATCGGTCGTCGTCGGCGAGTAGTTGTGGGGGCGACCATGGACGCGGTCATGATGCGACCGAGGAACATGAAGGGGGTCGACCCGGGGGGCAAAAGTGTGCTGGCTCGGGTGGGCTAGGCCTATGGAAAATAGTGTGTGTGGGGGGGGAGGGGGCTTTCCTTTCTTTTCTTTTTAATTTGTTTTCTTTTCTGATTTCCAAATTCTTTTTGTATTAGTTTAGTTTTATATAATATAAAACTAACACCTAATTTAGTGCCACAAATTAGTCCTGTGCCACATTTAAGTTTGGCACTTAAGTACTTTAGTTAGCATTTTTATAATTTTTAAAAAGCATTTATTTAAATGTTTTAGCCCATGTTTCAATTATTTTAGGGCATTTAAGCACTTTATAAAATGTTGGTTTCTTCACCATAATTAGTTATGGATTATTTGTCACGTGATGGACATTTTATTTTTCTTGTTTGAGAAACTATTTTTTCACTCGTAATTTGAATTTGATTTGAATTTTTTATCAAGGGACAAATGGATTAGCAAAAAAGGACGCTGGCATGGCAGCATTAGGGGGAGGTTATTATAGCTTCACACTCTGGGTGTTACACATCGCTGCTTGTGCATAAATCTGGGGTACTAAGGACCCCGTTCTTAGTACACCAACACAACTCCCGTGCCTTCCCTATAATGAAGGTCTCACGGAAGGGGATGCTAATTCATCTCTTCCAATCCGCTTCCCACCATCATCTTCTACCTTTCGTCTTCCCTTCCCCTCTTTGTTCTCTCCAAGAACCTCTGCCGCGATGATAAGGGGAAGAGGTCGAGCTCGCGCATCCACCGTCATGTGTCCTGGTCAGGGCTTTGGGAGCTGGCTCTAGTGCTCATGGAGGGGTAGTAGTTCGTGGCCGTGGAAGACGTTGTGCAAGGCCTAGGCGGCAACGGCGGAGAACTTACCTTTCGCCTCAGGTCACCCTGCCACTGGCAATGGGCCTTAAGAAGGATATGGCGAATGAATACGTCGTGGATCTGCGCCATCGTCCATGCTGCTACTTGCGCCTCCCCCGTCCCTTTGCTAGGGCGATGGAGGATAGCCCCCTGTCCGGCCTGTGGCTGTGAGTAGACGACTGCTGCAATGGCCCCGTCTGGGTGGCCGTCGAGATCTCCCCAATGGCTTCATGTATCTCACGCATGGGTAGAAATCCTTCGTTCGCGCCCGTCACTTGGGGCAGGGGCACCTTCTCGACTTTAGGCTGGTCAGATCTGACACGCTCTGCATGAAGTTCTTCGGGGCTTCATGTCAGTGCAACAAACCCTGGGTCTATTGCCTTGACTGTGCACATGCACGGGAGCAAGATTGAGGCACCAACCCAAGTTAGAGTACAAGAAACCAAGAGGTTCGAGGAACCAGCAAGCAGATCAGAGAGACCAAGGCCAAGCTAGAGAAGCAAGATATCGCCAAGAGAAGGGCCTCCCTTCCCGGGCAGGCGAGCCCGGCAAGGGGCGAGGCCACCCCCAGAGAAAGAAAGCTAATGTGTTCCGATAGAGCCTGTCGGGACTCGTGTAGGCTAAAACCGCCTCACCAGCCACTCCTCCACGACTCATGTCGTCGATCAGTGTGGTGTCAAGCCACAAAGTGACTAAGTGGCAGCCATTAGCCACATGGCAGCCTCTCCCTATAGGAAAAACCCACAGATGACACCCATCATGCGACGTGTCAAGCAAGCAGCCGCGGAGCTGGAAAGATAGCCTGACATGCCTTACCGGGCAACCAGTGACGTGACATTAAGTGGTGCATTTAATGCGCCCTGTCAGCCCGCAGAGTTAGGTATGATAGCACTGTTGCTATCATATCAGTGCATAATTACTACTTTGCCACTGTGGTGACCCCTTAATCTATAAAAGGAGGCCCATGGCAACTGTAGACAGGGTTAGAAGATTGGGTAACTCACACACCCATACGCATGTAGTCGCTGCTGCCTTGAGGCAACCCTTGCCGGGCAAGTGTACTACCCCCACCACCTTATTTCCACCATCAATCCACCAAAGCAGGAGTAGGGTCTTACGCCACAATGGCGGCCTGAACCTGGGTAAAACTGCCCGCGTGATCTCTATTATGCAGTCCCAAGCCCGTCTTCTCTTTGTGCAACGCGACGTCC
>LR738711.1:355978833-356053175 GCA_902687465.1 Secale cereale
CCCCCCGCCGAACCAGCAAGGGACCCCCTGGTCCCATAGGTGGCCGTGGTTTTCCCCAACATCTTTGGCACGCCAGGTAGGGGGGTCGCTTGCGTGAACCTAAAGGTGTGTGCAGCGCGTCATCTTCATCGCCGTCTTCATCTTCAACGACGCCATCGACCATGGCGCCCAAGAATAAACCTGCTTCTTCGGCGTGTCCATCCACCTCAAAGGCTCCACAGCCCGCGGCCTCTAATGATGCGGGAGGTGCGGAGGCATGCGAGGACGCGAACGCTGCTGGAGACGTGGTCGGAGCAAGTGAATCGTCACCACTTCCCCCGCGACCGACGCTAGAGCAGGAGGCGCCGGAGGAGAGCAACATCAGTAACACCCCGACGGCCATGCCCCCCAAGGCCCGGGCGAAGGGGTTACTCCATCTGCGCAACTTCTGCCCACCGACGAGCACAACCGCAGCAACAACGCTCAGACCGGAGGGAATCGCCGTCCTGCGACCGTTCCCACCACAGGTGCGGTCGTAGCACGTGTGCCTCCCCCGGGACGAGTCGACCAAGCCGTTGCGCTTGACGGAGCTGCTGGCCCTCGTGCGCCTGCGCCGCAGCACCCTACCATCCAAGTGGTGACCCCGTAGCAGCGAGGGCGCAGTGCTGCCGCCGTTGGCACCGTAAGGAGCCGTGCGATGGTACGATCGACTTCTTCAGCACCCATGCCAAGTACAGCCTCAGAGGCCATGGCGTGGGTTCAGCTGCTACTGAGGTTTCCGCCAACGTCCGAGCAGATGGACGAATGGCATGCCACCATCCAAAGTCCGCTCGGTTTTGCCAAAACTAGGGGCTCACGGCGAGCTGGCCCACCGCAGCCTTCCCAAGCGACAGCAACGACTCGTGCTACTGGCCGTACGGAGGGAGCCATCCCCACGGTGCAGTCCCCACCACGGTAGCTAGCGCGAGCGCGTCAGAATCAAGACCCCGACGATGTCTCGATGGCCTCTTCTGACCCTCGAGCGCGTCTAGGCCAGCGTCGAGCCCCGTAGGATAGGCGGAGAGCAACACCGCAGCAACCTCCACCCGACCGATGGGTCCGAGGGCCCTGACATCGACGAGCCCGCGCTCGGTATCGGCGGGTGCCTACCTTTCGAGGTTGGCTTCCCAGCCTTTACTCAAGTGTTGCGGCAAGTCTGTTGGCCATCGGTTCACACGTTCAAGCCAGATATACCTGAGAAGTACGACGGGAGGCTGAACCCGGCAGAGTTCCTGAGCATTTACACCATTACTGTTCAGGCTGCCGAGGGAAGAGATGAGAAGGTGTTTGCCAACTACTTTCCTTTCATCCTCAAGTCCAATGTGAGGTCTTGGCTGATGCACCTTCCGGAGAACTCCATTTCGTCATGGGCCGACCTGTCCCATGAATTCATTGGTGCCTTCACCGGTGGCCACCAAGAACCCGGCAGCCCCAGCAACCTGCCGCTTCTCCAACAGAAGGAAGGAGAAACCCTCCGTAAGTATTTACAAAGATTCAGCAAAGTTCATAGAAATATCCCAAATATCCATCCAACAGATGTGATAGCCGCCTTCCAGTCCAGTGTGCGCAACCGCTGGATTCGTTCTAAGATGAACGTGCGGTTACCCAAGACTGTGAAGGAGCTCTACATCCTGGTGGATAAGTGTGCTCGGATGGAGGAGGGAAGGAAGTTGCCCGGAGAGGAAGATTGCATCAATATTGATTCAGAGGATGATGATGAATCAACCAGTTAGAAGAAGAGCAAGAAGCATAGTAAGAAGCAGAGAGATAAGGCAGTAATGATTGCCGAAGGATCAGGTACTCCAAGTACCGGCAAAAAGGCCAAAGCTGAGGCCCCCGGCAAGGAAGCTGCCGTGTGCACTGACTACCGGGAATCCGCTGCCGCCGAGAAAGCCGGGAAAGGTGATGGGCAGTATTGCAAGATTCATCGGACAAAGGGCCACGACCTTCAGGATTGTCATGAGGTTGAGCAGCTTGTCAAGAGACAGAGAGCGGAGTACGAGAAGCGTGATAAGGAAAAGGGTCAGAATGTTGCTAGCGGTAAGGGCCGAGGTGGTGAAGTAAATCGCCCCATCAAACGCCTTTGCAACCATGGAAAGCCCTCCAGAGGTCGAAAAATGGGAGTTTGTGATGATGAGAGTAATGGAGAGGATGGAGAGGAAACCAGTGAGCAAGAGTTTCACAAGGTCATTGACGCCCTGTGCATTGACGGAGGTGCATCTCTGCATGCCTCTCACCGTCAACTCCAGCGGTGGGCACGAGAAGTCAATGCCATGGAGCAGGCACCAGAGGCCCGGAAGCCGCCCAAATGGTCTCGTACACCCATCATCTTTAACAAGGAGGATCATCCTAGCCGTACCACTGCGGTAGGATGCTTGCCGTTGTTGGTCTCCCCAACAATCCGCAACCTCAAGGTCACTAAGATGTTGGTGGACGGTGGGGCTGGGTTGAATCTGATTTCCCCAGTAGTTATCAGCAAGCTTCAGATAGCAGAGGAATAGCTAGAGGTTATCAGCACATTTCAAGGAGTTAATCCCGGCAGGAGTCATCCTAAGGGAAATATCATGTTGTCGGTAACGTTTGGGGGAGAATTGAACTACTGGACTGAGAGAATTGTGTTTAATGTGGTTGATATCCCCCTGCCGTACAATGGGATTCTTGGACGCCCGACACTGGCTAAATTCATGGCGGAATCCCACTATGCCTACAACACCTTGAAGATGCCTAGGCCGCTGGGAGTTATCACTATCCCAACAGATGAGAAGGATTCAATCATTTGTGTGGACAATATGTACTGGGACGCAGTCACAGCAGAGGCTTCGGCGGCAACAGTTCCCGCCAAGGAAAGTAAAGGAAAGAAGAAGGATTGTAGGACCTTCGGCAAGGAGTCCGAGAAGCGTGCCCCCACCGAGTGCACGACACCTGTTGACGATGTGATGGAGTGTTCCTACAGCAAGAGATATAGGGTTGTTGTGCCCCAAGTTAAGAAGGTCCCGACAGGGTTGGCTAGCGTTGATGGTACCTTTACGATCAGCGCCACCCTCGATGACAAATAGGAAAACACGCTCGTTGCCTTCCTGCGGGCGAATATCAATGTGTTTGCCTGGAAACCATCTGATTTCCCCAGTGTTCCCAGGGAGGTAATCGAGGACCACCTTGTTGTCTGCCCGCATGCCCGACCAATCAAAATGAAAGTACGGAAGCACACCTTGGAGAGAAAATAGTTCATTACAGAAGAAATCAAGAAAGTTGAGGCCGCTGGTTTAGTCAGAGGAGTGCTACATCCAATGTGGTTGGCAAATCCAGTGGTAGTCCGGAAGGCTAACGAGAAGTGGAGGCTTTGCATAGATTTCACAGATCTCAACAAGGCTTACCCGAAGGATCCGTTTCCCTTGCTGCATATTGATCAGATTGTGGATTCCACTTCAGGTTGTGATTTGCTCTCCTTTCTGGATGCATACTCTGGGTATCTCCAAATCTTCATGTCCAAGGAAGATGAGGAGAAGACGTCGTTCATCACTCCATGTGGTACGTACTGCTTTGTTCGCATGCCATTCGGATTAAAGAGTATCGGGTCCACTTTTGCAAGGGCAGTCCAGATTGGTTTTGCGCCATAGCTGCACAGAAATATAGAAGCCTATATGGATGATATTGTGGTCAAGACCAATGCTAGGGCCACCCTTATTCAGGATTTGAAGGAGACATTTTCTAACTTGCGCAAGATCAATTTGAAGCTCAACCCGGAGAAGTGTGTATTTGGTGTTCCCTCCAACAAGCTACCCGGGTCTTTGTATCGCACCGTGGGATCGAAGCCAACCCCGACAAGATCAAGGCTATCGAGCAGATCCGAGAACCAAGGATAGTTAAGGATGTGAGGCGTCTAACAGGATGTGTTGCCACGCTAAGAAGATTCATCTCCAAGTCTGTCGAGCGCGCCCTGCCGTTCTTCAAAATTTTGAAGAAGGCTGGGCCCGTGAAGTGGACCCCGGAAGCAGATGCAACTTTGCAAGAGTTGAAGCCCTATTTGTCCTTTGTGCCGACCTTGGTTGCTCCCAAGCCTCAGGAGCCGTTGTTGTTGTACATAGCGGCAACCAACCAAGTGGTTAGTGCAGCCTTGGTAGCACAAGCGAGAAGTAGATGAGCAGAGAGTGAGCAGAGGCCGGCAGGGCCAGAAAAGGATCAGGACAGTAGTGAGCACGTCAGTAAGAACAACCCTAAGGACGCGACAAGGAAGAATGTGGTGCAGCACCCAGTGCACTTCTTCAGCTCTCTGTTACAGGGGGCTAGAACGAGGTACTCTCGCGTGCAAAAGTTGATATTTGGTCTCATCATGGCCTCAAGGAAACTGCGCCACTACTTCCTGGCCCATGAGATTAAGGTTGTCACTCGTTTCCCGTTGCAAAGGACACTCCGAAACCCTGAGGCTACCGGCAGGATAGTGGAGTGGGCTTTGGAGTTATCCAGCTTTGGTTCGAAGTTTGAGAGCACATCAACTATTCAGAGCATGACATTGGCAGAGTTTATTGCAGAATGGATGCCAACCCCTGATGAGGAGATAACAGAGATAGTTATCCCCAGCAAGGAATCACCCCAGGAATGGATTATGTATTTTGATGGTGCTTTTTCCCTACAAGGTGTAGGAGCTGGCGTGCTTCTCGTCCCCCCATAGGGAGCGCTTGAAGTACGTCGTCCAAATGCATTTTGCCTGGGAAGAAGCAACCAACAATACAATTGAGTATGAAGGGCTCATTGTCGGGTTGAGGATTGCAATGGAATTGGGAATTAAGAAACTGATAATTCGAGAAGATTCATAGCTTGTGGTGAGACAAGTCAACAAGGATTATCAAAGTCCATTGATGGAGGCGTGCGTTGGGGAAGTGAGGAGATTGGAGGAGCACTTTTACGGATTGCAAACAGAGCACGTACCCCGTGCAGAAAACATCATAGCTGATCATTTGTCAAAGTGTGCTACGCAGAAGCTTCCTGTGGAACCATGAACTTTTGTTCTCCATCTTACACAACCCTCTGTATCCCCAGCAACAATGGCCCGAAAAAGGAGAAAGTTGGACAACGGTAAGCCTCTCTCGGCAGAGCTGTCCGCTCCCGACGGAGACCCTGCCGGAAACAACTCCTCACAGCCTGCCGGACCACCCCCTCCAGCTGGGTCCACGGACCCCACGAACGAGGCTTGTGCTCCCGCACCAGAGAAGGTGCCACTAGTCCTTGTTGCCGAGCCCCAGGATCCAATTTGGGCAAGGCACATTGTCCACTTCCTCCAAATCGGAGAGCTTCTCGGCAACCAAGATGAAGCTGAAAAAGTAGCCCGGAGGGCTAGTATGTACTAGTTTGTCGATGACACTCTGTACAGAAGGAGGCCCAACGGTGTGAAATTGAAGTGTATCTGCCGGGAAGTAGGAAAGGAACTGCTGGCTGAAATACACAAAGGCATGTGCGGCTCCCACATTGGATCAAGGGCATTACTTGGGAAAGCATCCCCGCAAGGATTCTATTGGCCCACAGCCCTCCAAGATGCAGTCGAGCTAGTTACAAAATGTGTAGCCTGCCAGTTCCATTCCAAGAAAACCCCCTGGCTACCCAAGCTCTTCAGATAATTCCTCTCTCATGGTCGTTTTTGGTCTGGGGGCTCGATAGCATCGGCCCTTTCCCCCGAGCTGCCGGGGGCTTTGAATTCTTGTTCGTTGCCATCAACAAGTTTACAAAGTGGCCGGAAGTAGCCGTCGTGAGAAAGGTGACTGCTCAATCAGCTATCAAGTTCTTGAAAGATCTGGTGTGTCATTTTGGAATTCCGGCAAGGATCATCATTGACAACGGCACCCAGTTCACGAGCCGCGCCTTCATGCAATATGTTCATGCCCTGGGATGCAAGATCTCATTTGCCTCTATGGCACACCCCAGAGCAATGGACAAGCTGAGAGGGAGAACGATGAAGTGCCGCGTGGACTCAAGACAAGAACCTTTGATACGCTGCAGAAGCACGACATGCGGTGGATCGAGGAGCTGCCGGTAGTTCTCTGGTCCCTCAGAATGACACCAAACCGAGTTACCAGGCACACTCCTTTCTCCCTGGTCTATGGGGCAGAAGCAGTTATCCCCACGGAACTCATTTATGGGTAGCCTCGAGTGCTTGCCTATGATGAAGTAGCGTAAGTTGAGCACCGGCATGACGATGCTGTGCTACTTGAGGAGAACCGTCTCTGGGCTGCTATGTGTGTTGCATGCTATCAGCAAGCCCTGTGTCGCTATCATAGCCGCATGGTTCATGCCCGGTGTTTTGAGGAAGGTGACCTTGTCCTTAGGCGTGTTCAGTCCGCCAAGGGGACACACAAGTTATCACCGAAGTGGGAAGGCCCTTACCGGGTAGTACGAGTCACAAGACCTGGCTGTTTGACACGAAAAATAATAAAAAACAACGGTGGTTGTTATGTTATTATCTCTCTACGCGCCAGGGGAAATAAAACATTGCGGGCGTGCCAGTGTACAAAGTACACAAATAAAAGATAGGGAAACTTGTACTTTATTAATCTCTCATTGGAGAAACAAATTACATGATCCCTTTACATAAGCGCTCCGTGGCCTGCTAGCGCGGCCGATATGACTTGGGCGATTGAGGAGTTCTGGCTCACGGGGCCTCGGAAGGCTCCCGATTAATTACATCCGCGAGTCGAAGTCGCGGACCACCTCCGATTAAGCTGCTGCAATGGTCGTCGTCTTCAAGTCTCATCTTCTCCAGGTGCTCGATGTAGACGATGATGATGATGTCGTGGAATAGAGGGGTGGAGCGGTACATCCGTCGCTCCGGCGATGCTTAGCCGTATCTCTCCGGCCTGTCGATGTCCGATGATGAAGATGTATGGCCTCGTCGGCCTAGACGAATGGGCGGCCTTCGCCTCGTCGGTGCCTGGCCTGGTGGTGTCCGCCTCGTCGGTGTCGGACTGGATGTCTTGCCTTCGCCTCGTCGGTGCCCGGCAAGATATGGGTTGCTTCATCAGAAAAAGACATGTCGGTGAAGTATAGCTTTGCCTCGTCGGAGCTTGGACGATGTCGGGGAAGAGTGTTGATGTAGAAGTCGGAGTGGACTTGAGTGTCGCCCCGTGGCGGCGTCACTTGAAGATGACGAGCTTGTCGATGTAGACCTCGGGGCGTCGCAGTTGCGGGAATGACGTTCGCACGGTGTAGATGGTTGATGTAGAAGAATGGAAATGTGCCGGTGCAGTCGGCGTCCTCGCCAGGCGATAAGTCAAAGACGATGGCGACGTCATGTGGACGTCCGGTAGCGCCAATGTAGACGATCTCCTCGCCAGATGAAGAGTCGATGAGGTTGGCAACGCTATGATGTAGTCGTGCGGCGTGTCGAGGCAGTCGGTGTCCTCGCCGGGAGAAAAGTTGATGAAGATGGCAAAGTCATGTTGATGTAGCGGTCTTCCTCGTCGAGCCGGAGGTTGGTGATGACGGCACCGGCGAGGTTGATGACGATGTGCTGACGATGCAGGGCGGGTTGTACACGGCTCATTCGTCTTCTTCGGTTGCACATGGACGAGCTTTGATCATCCTGCCATCATCTCCGCCGTGATCCCAATCGCCCGCTTCACCTCCGGATGCGCTGAAATGAGGGAGGTAGAATGAGAGAAAAATATAAAGAGAAGATGATGTATGTAGGCATGCCATTGAAGAGATGGTCGCTGTGATTTTGATCTTCCCTCATCGCGGTAGATGACGGCACAATGTTGGATGTCGGCCTCCTCCTCCTTTCTTGTGGACAACCGCACTCTATTGTCGCGAGGATGCGATCTGGCTCGGGGCGTCGTCCACGGCTCGAGAAAGAAGATATGGCGCCGGGCTACACGCTAGCAGCCTCGGCAACAACGTCGCGAAGGTGGAAGTGGCGCTGGGTCGTTCGCTGGTATGATGGAGAATTGGAGATGGTGCCGAGCTGCATGTCGGCCATCCCTCTGATGTTGTCGTGGTGGTGTAGATGGTGCCGGGCTGCACGCCAGCAGCCCCTCCGATGTTGCCGCCGAGGTGGAGTTGGCGCCGAGCTACTCACCGGATGCAAGTGTTGGTGCAGATTAGAAAGAAGCATCGCCGGCCGGATCGTTCTCCGGAGCGGGTCCGTAGTCGCTGTGGTACGTGCAGGCTGCCGTTACCGCTGGCGTGTCATTCACGGTCGTCCATCCCGGCTACGCTTTCACCATGGCAGAGTTCTCCTCGGCGCGGTGCTCGCGGCCTCCGTTGGCGCGTGTCGTCGCTGCCTTCCCCTGTGTGTGGGCGTTGGCGAATGGATGGATGTTGTGGGCGATCTCCATTGCGTGCTGTACGGGTACATGTTGATGAAGATGGATGAAGACGCCGAGCGAAGAAGGCATCGTGGGTAGCGTCCGAGACCGCCTTGGGTGCCTTTGCACCGTGAGTGCGAGGGCCTGTTGTGCGTGGTCCTCCGTGTATCCGCGGCCGCCCGACGATCAGGGTGTGTGGGCTGGTCCGCAAGCATGCCTTTGCCGTGGGTGCGTCCTCGCATTCTCCTCGCCGCCGCTGCCATGCGAGTGTCTTCACCTGGGCATGTGTTGGTCTTCATGCGTACGTGAGGTCGACCTGCTCGGCGTGCACGTTGCCGCCGGAGCGTCGTCCCATCCTCAACGCTGCCACCGCAGGCGCGTCTCTTCTTGGCCGGGCGCCCCCTCTCCGTCTCTCTCCTTGGACGCATGCATGCCTGCCAACCTTTGCGTCTCCAATCTGCATAATCAAAAAAGATAGAAGAAGAATAGAGAGATCAAGACGTTGCTGCCACCGAGAGTCTCATCAACACCATGGAGATAGCCTCGAGGCTTCATTTCTGCTGGATGTCTGTTCGTCGGCGGCCCGGGCGCTATGGCGGCGTCGACGCGTCCTCCGCGACCGGTTGCACGGCGCATGTCCATGGGTTGCCGCCCAGGGCGTCATCCGCTGCTGCCTCGCGTACGTGCGTGTGCACAAGTGCTAGGGCCTCTTCCGCAGGCTCCCTCCGTCCATCTCCTCGACGCTGCCGCCGTGGGCGCGTCTCCGTCGGGGCGCGCTCTATGCGTCGTCGCTTCCCCTGCAATGAGAGATAAAAAGGGAGAAAGGACAGTGAGATTGATTATGAGGAAGATGGATGCTCATGTTGATGCAGCGTGTGGCGAGAAGGCTTCGCCGGGCTCGCCGATGGACGTCCGTCGTCATCTCGGGCGCCGGCGCATCGTCTGCGGCCTACAAGTGCACCGCGGTGGAGCGCATGGTCCGTCGCCGGGGTGCCCGCGGCCTCCATCGGCGCGTGTAGTCGCTGCCTCTGTGTGAGCGCTTCCCCCTGGATGCTTCCCGCCGTCTCCCCTAGTGGGGCTGATGCTTCATGGTTTTATAGGCGGATGTGAGGGAATGGATAGCTACCCGTTGCGCTAGCTCTCTAGAAACCAGCTGCATGCGCGGACGCTGCGGCCAAGTTATTGTTGGAACGGCCCTCCTATCTTGCCAAGAGATAACAAGATAAGTGCAGCCGCAGGTTTAGCTCGTACGTACGCGGCCGGCGTGTTGGATCGGGCTCGAGCGCGACTATGCGCGTTCACCCAAGCCTTCCGTTGCATGGGACGTAAACATAGCACGGCCGATTCATCTGGTCTTTGTTTAATACCCCATGCACGTGCACGGTGCAATACGTGAGTCATGCATGCACATATAACTGATGGTTGATTAACCAGATTGATTAGGCCATATGCATGCATGGTACCCTCATCGTGGCATGTACGTAAGCCGTGTCCATGCATGGCTCTTGTGTACATCAACTTGCTAGTTAACTGAGGCTCATTAGATCACGTGTGTATAGGCATAATTAAATTATGCTCCACCATCTTGATGACCCCTTTTTATGAGAAAATGAATATCTTGGTCATTGCTATACACATGTATGTGGACACGTATTAATGTCATATTTCATAATTGACAATCATGAAATTGCGACAAAATCGCGTCGAACACTGGCGCAGTCCGTCTGGCGACCGAAGATGGCATTAAATTGCAAAACTCATGGAATATTGAGCATCTTCGTAAGATCTACCCGTAAGGCGTGACTGTCGGGCCTTGCTCGGCAGCAACCCATTGTACATGCCTTGTCTCAGTTACATGTAACCCCTTGTACAAGCTGGGGCGATGTCCCCGTGCAAGAGAAAAATAAAGAAGTGATGCAGGGGGACCCCAACCAAGATTGCATGCATGCATGAGCATTCCAAGATCACTACATAAGCATTCATGAGCATTTGCATATGCATATAGATAGGATTGCATCCCACATTCATTCTCATATTCATGAAGCTGCAGGTTCCTGCCGTGAACTTGGCTTCCACAAGGAGTTGAGAAGATTGCCCAGCACTGCAATCCCCGGCAAGCCAAAAAGATAAGTTCTACCTCCTGTCTGTTAGTGTTCCGTAAGCTATAACTTGTGCAAAAGAAACGTCGCCACTCTCTTGAGGCTTGGGTGCTCCCATCCCAGACTCAAACATTGCTTCGATCAGGATGGTTCTAGTAGCCCTTGGTGAAAAGAAGTTGGCGGGGCCCCCGGCCCCTTTGTCTGTTCCTCAGCAGATATGATTCTCTGGTAGATAAAAAGGGTCCCCGCAAGGTAGCTTGTTGGGAAAACTCGTTTATTTACATTAAAGAGGCATCTTACCTCTGCATGGACATGCACATGCACGGGTTCCCGGGAAGATTCATCTTTTTCATTAATATGCTGATACAAGTACAAGCATTACATAACACAAACCTGGACTCGAGGACTACATTATTTGAATTAAAGATTGGCAAGTGCCTACATATTTAAGAATGAAAAAAAGATAAGTGCCCCGTGATGCCCTTTCTTGTCCCTCTCCTTCTAGGCACGACTGTTGAAGGCGAGGAGGTGCAAAAGGAGCACCTGGGCAAGAGCCCGGCCCGCCCCCCTTCAGGCTCCAGGAGAGGTAGCCCGACGGGAGCGGGAGCATCGGGGAACACATCAATGAAGAGCATAGCAGAGGTGACCCGTCGACCACCATCACCAGGGCCAGCAGGGCATGACAAGGCTAACGAAGCTACAACCCGAGAGGAAGCCTGTCGGGCTCCAACTAGAAGAATGTTGGAGGAGCCCGGGAGCACCATCCCCACCTCTGCATCCAACTCCTCGGAAAATCCCCCTGCCGTGAAGGAGATACAGGTGCAAATGATGGTGCTACCGCCTGATGAAGATGGTGCGGGTGGCTGTCAGCCGGAGTCAGCGTCATCGCTCTCCCGCCCGCCACCGTCATCATCTCTTTCACTGTCCTCCTCGTTGCTTTCGCTCGAGGAGGAGCTTTTGTCGTCAGTCGAGCTCTCCACGCAGCACCCTAAGCGACCTCCGGAGCACCCAAAGATCTTGACGGAGAGCAAGTTGTTCTCCATTAATTTGAACTTGAGAACGTGCCCCTCCGAGAAGCCATGCGCACGGGCAATGGTCTTCCAGCCGCGGTGGAGGTACATTACGCGAGGTGCTGGGAAGTCGACATCAACTCGCATGCCGCCATTCCCACAACCCCTCATGTGTAATGTCAGGGCGCATGGTTGTTCGAGCTCCATCTCACACGCAAAGGGAGTTGGAAGACGAAGGTGACCACAAGGGGGCTTATACAGCCTGATGATGAACTCCCGAGGTTGGTCTCCTACATGGCCCTCCATCGGGGGAAGAGCTGTCGGTGGGGGCACTGCCAAGGCGCCGCCCCTCCCTCCTCCTCCTCGAGCGCCACGGCGACCTCGACCTCGTCCACTTCCTCCTCCTCTCACGGCAGGTTCCGGTACCACATGATCCAGAGGAAGAGGGATGCGCTGTAGAGAAGAAGCCCTCATCGCCGCCGTCAGTGCGCCACCACACCCTCGCCCTCTCACCATAGCTAGAAGCGAATGGCTGCGGAAGAGAAGGAGGAGGAGTGTGTGCAGAGGAGCACCACCCCTGCCCCTTTTTATAGGGGGGCGAGGTAGGGGCAAGCTCCTCATACAAGAAGTGGCTGCGCCTCTCCTCACATGCGGCCTCCCTGCACCCTTTGCAGCTTTGAGAATCAGGGTCGACCCTCTGCGCCAACCATCAATGCCTGGTTTTCGGCCGTGGCACTCCTCCCCATGCCCTCTACATCCACCACCTACCACGGCCAATGCATGCAGAACACGTGGCGGGCGGGTGCGGAACGGTAGGCAAGTGGGATAGCAGTTTCCACCTCGTGATTGTGGGGCGAGGAGAATCAGCAGGCCGCAATCAAAGTTCTTCCGTAACGTTGCGCACAACGCGCGGGAAACCAGAAACTGGCCCGAATTCAAGACTCATGAAGAAGCAAAGAAGACCTCAGGAAACCATCCTCTTTGAAAGGATCGAGAAGAGTATGTGTCTAGAGGGGGGGGGGGGTGAATAGACTTTAGCAAGAAAAGTGGCAGCTTTTAACATACTTGATGTTTGAATGGTGATTTAGCACATGTTTAACTTTCACAATACACAACAAGCATGCATGACAAGAGTATATAGGTATTTCGAAGTAAAGCATGCAACTTTGACCACTTGACAAAAACGAAAACCTAGCCTTTTCCCAATTTTAATTCTTGGCAGATTTTAGCAACTTAGCACAAGTCAAGCAATCAACCTACACATGCAATTCTAAGAGTCTAACAGCGGAAAGTAAACAATTGCATATGAGGGTAAAGGGAGGAGTTTGGAGGGAGCAAACGCAAGTGAAGACAACGATGTTTTTGTCTTGGTTCCGATAGGTGGTGCTATCGTACATCCAAGTTAATGGAGACTTCAACCCACGAAGGGTAACGACTGCGTGAGTCCACGGAGGGCTCCACCCACGAAGGGTCCACGAAGAAGTAACCTTGCCTATCCCACCATGGCCATCAACCACGAAGGACTTGCCTCACTGGCGGTAGATCTTCACGAAGTAGGCAATCTCCTTGCCCTTACAAACTCCTTGGTTCAACTCCACAATCTTGTCGTAGGCTCCCAAGTGACACCTAACCAATCTAGGAGACACCACTCTCCAAAAGGTAATAAACGGTGTGTTGATGATGAACTCCTTGCTCAAATGGTTCAAATGATAGTCTCCCCAACACTCAAACAGCTCCTCACATATTTGGATATGGTGGAAGAAGGATTTGAGTGGAAAGCAACTTGGGGAAGGCTAGAGAACAAGATTCATATGGTAGGAGTGGAATATCTTGATCTCAACACTTGAGTAGGTGGTTCTCTCTCAGAACATGAATGATGGAAGTGTAGGTATGTTCTGATGGCTCTCTCCACGAGTGAAGAGTGGGTGGAGGGGTATATATAGCCTCCACACAAAATCTAACCGTTACACACAATTTACCAAACTCGGTGGGACCGATTCAAAGAACTGGTCAGACTGATTTAGTTCATAATGTGACTATTAGGTATTTTGGTGGGACCTATATGATTAACTCGGTTGGACCGATTTCATTATGGTTAGGGCATAACGTAATCTCGGTGGGACCGATTACACAAGCTCGGTGAGACCGATTTTGGTAATAGGCACATAGAGAGTTGGTCAGGCAAACTCGGTAGGATCGATTCGCTCATTTCGGTGAGATCGAAATGTTACGAAGAGGCAACAGAGAGTTTACATTACAAACTCGGTGGGACCGATTGCACATCTCGGTGAGACCGATAATATTGCAACATGCAACAGAGAGTTTGCAATCCCATCTCGGTGAGACCGAGATCCCTTTTGGTGAGACCAAAATGATTAGGTTTTCTGGCAGTGGCTATGTCAAATGAACTCGGTGGCGCCGGATAGATATTTTCGGTGGGGCCGAGTTTGACTTTTGGTTTGGGAGAAATGTGGATGTGGGAATGTGGTTGAGGGTTTTTGTAGCATATCACTAAGCATGTTGACAAAGCAAGCCATTAAGCAACACCTCATCTCCTTTTAATAGTATTGGCTTTCCTATGAACTCAATGTGATCTTGGGTCACTAAAATAGAAAATGTAGAATCCTGAGCTTTGAGCTTGAGCCAATCCTTTTGTCCTTATCATCTTGAAGGGGTTCCACATCCTCTAGTCCATGCCACTCCATCTGTTGAAGTTGTCTGAAATATACTAGATGGAAATATTAGTCCAACAAGAGATATGTTGACATTAATTACCAAAATCACCCAGGGAGCACTTGTGCTTTCAATCTCCCCCAGTTTGGTAATTGATGACAACATACATCAAAGCTTTAGATAAAGATATGAATAATAGCAGGTAAAGCTTTGGAAGAACATGTAACATACATAGGCTCCCCCTACATGTATGCAATCATGTAAACATGAAATGTAAGAGCACGTGAAAGTATAGACATGACAGAGCAAGCAAAGAGTTACATGTATCTTGGCTATATGCATTAGAGTAAATGATATGAATATTTGAAGTCTACCCTCAAGTTCATGATTCCTTCTTGCAAACAATATGTACATTAGCAAGAAAACTTCATGCTCATGAGTGTGATGCATATACTTACCTTGTGATCTTGGGCTGGCTTATGAAGAGATGAACCTGAGTAAACAAGGTTAGATAACACAGGTACATCTGCTAGACAGAGCAACAAAAGAGCCACAAGAGTACCAAGATTGGGATAACATGTAGAGAGTGAGTACTAGGTACTCTTGAATACAAACATGTTCCCAAAGGTAAAAGATATGCAATTAATTCAAAGACTTCCTTCCCTAACAGTCTTTCTCCCCCTGAATCTTATATTGGATAATGGAAGAAAGTAGGGAAACATAATCAGAGCAAAACATATCAGATCAATAACATAGACATGTCTTTCCCCTCTTAAAGACATGTAACTACTCTCCTCTTGAACACCAGGCATCAGGGGCAAGTGATTTTTCTCCCTTAAGCTTTGAGCTCTCTCTCTCCCTGAAGCTTTGATGTGAACTCTCTCTTCCCCTTTGACATCAATTTCCAAGAAGGGATCTTCTGTAGTGTGAGTCAAAATAGGTTTGGTCCTTGAGTCACAGAGAAGAGCTGTATACACATGTGATGCTGGTGGAGGACAAGTATCATTGAGTGGAGCTAGAACACATATGCAGGATGCAAATGACAAATTGTCTCCTCGGTATTGAAACCGGTAGCACCAAGTAGTCTTCTTCGGTGGCACCGAGATGGTTCGCTTCAACCGAAAGAGGGAAATCAGTGGGTCCGAGTTCAACACTGAGAGAACAAGTTTTCATCTCAGCTCTCTAGGCAAATAAAATTTCACAAGGATTTGCAAGGAATTAACTGAAAGGTTTGCAATGAATTGGATGCAGGAAAATGCAGAGAAAAAACAGAGAAAAGAAAGTCTAGATGAAGGTTTTTTTGTTAAGAGAAGGGGAACAAAATGCAAGGAACAAATGCAAGAGCACAAAGAAGCACTTAGAGAACTTCATCTAGAATTCTCGGCGACAAAGTCACCTATGTTAGAGTATATTGACTTAGGAGTCAAGTGACGACACTTGATCATAGGTCATACTCATCGTTTAAGCTCAAAATGGGGTTGCCATTTTTTGTTTAAGCATTTTGATGTATTCACATCTTGTTGAGCTGCTTTGACCCATTACTTGTGGCAAAGCTTCTCTAAGATGGAATAACATACCTTGGGTGGTTGATCATGTAGTTGAACTTATGTGGGTTGCTCAAGGTTGATGTAGCTTATCAAGAATTTGGAGCACCACTTGTAGTTTGAGTTCATCTACCTACATGGGTTAGTCTTGCAAGGAAGAACACTCGTGTATCCAAAATGACAATCATGAACACTTGATACCAAAAGAAATTTGATATATAGAAATTGTCAAAGGATATGTTGAAGAGTTTCATGCTTCTTTCTTTTCATCCACCACGGTGTAGAGACTTGGTGATATAGAGATTGCTCAAGATTTTAGTGAGTTTCAATCTCATGGATTTAGATTCATCCAAGTGCCTACAAGAGTTAGATAGCATGCATGGGTACAAATATATCCGAGACATAAGATCACAAGGGAAAAGTCAAGGATTAGTCAAATGCTTATACCTTGCATGTATCCAAATGGAGTTCCTACTCTAAGTTTGAGGCATCAATAATGTTCAATTCACCTCTCAACCTAAAAAACATTTTCTCATCAAGTGGTTTAGTAAATATATCCGCTAATTGCTTATCGGTGCGAACATGTTTAAGATTAATACCACCCTTAGCAACATGATCTTGAATGAAATGATGACGAACTTCAATATGTTTAGTTCGAGAGTGTTGCACAGGATTATGAGCAATCTTAATAGCACTTTCATTGTCGCAAAGCAATGGTACATGTTTCACATATATCCCATAATCAATAAGAGTTTGATTCGTCCAAAGCAATTGAGCACAACATGAACCAGCGGCAATGTATTCCGCTTCGGCGGTGGATAAGGATACCGAGTTTTGTTTCTTGGAGGACCAAGACACAAGAGATCTACCAAGATATTGACAAGTACCCGGAGTATACTTTTGATCAACCTTGTCACCGGCATAGTCCGAGTCGGAGTAGCCAACAAGATTCAAATAAGACCTCTTAGGATACCAAATGCCAAAATTTGGTGTATGAGTTAGGTATCTCACTATCCTTTTCACGACCTTAAGATGACATTCTTTACAAGTCGCTTGGTATCGTGCACACATGCAAACACTTAGCATAATATCGGGATGGGAGGCACATAGATATAACAATGAACCAATCATAGAGCGGTAAACCTTTTGATCAACTGGTTCGCCATCCTTAGTTAAGTCAAGATGTCCACTAGTAGGCATGGGTGTAGTCATACCTTTGCATTCTTGCATGTTGAACTTCTTGAACAAGTCCTTGGTATACTTTGTTTGAGAAACAAAGGTACCCTCCTTAGTTTGCTTGATTTTCAAACCAAGAAAGAAGTTGAGCTCACTCATCATAGACATCTCAAACTTTTCCGACATTAGCTTTCCAAACCGTTCACTAAAATGGGGATTAGTAGAACCAAATATAATATCATCAACATAGATTTGGCACACAAATAATTCACCATTAACCCTTTTAATAAAAATAGTGGAGTCTATTTTTCCAATTTTAAAGCCTTTTTAATTAGGAACTTGGTCAAACATTTATACCATGCTCTAGGAGCTTGTTTAAGACCATAGAGGGCTTTGTGTAGTTTGTAAATGTGATTGGGTTTCCTGGGATTAACAAAGCCGGGAGGTTGTTTAACATAAACTTCCTCCTCAATTTCACCGTTGAGAAAGGCACTTTTAATGTCCATTTGGTACAAGGTGATATCATGGTGATTAGCATAGGCAAGCAAGATGCAAATGGATTCAAGTCTAGCAACGGGGGCGTATGTCTCACCGTAGTCCATACCTTCGACTTGAGTGTATCCTTGGGTGATGAGACGTGCTTTGTTGCGGACGACTTGACCATATTCGTCTTGCTTGTTGCGAAACACCCATTTGGTACGAATGATGTTGTGGTTGTTGTCGGGCTTTTCGACCAATGTCCACACTTGATTTCTCTCGAAGTTGTGTAGCTCTTCGTGCATGGCATTCACCCAATCTGGATCATCAAGAGCATCTTCAACCTTCATAGGTTCAAGGTTAGATATGAAAGAGTAATGTTCACAAAAGTTAGCTAAACGAGATTTAGAGCGAGTGATTCTCCTAGTTTGGATATCATTATAGATTTTCTCTACGAGATGATCTCTAGCAAATCTTGCTCTAACTCATGAAAGCTTTTGCTTGGGTCGGGGTGGAACATCCTCTTCATCATCTTCTTCCTCTTCTTGTCCTTCTTCATTGTTGTTGGAGTTGTTGTCCCCTTGTGCAGGTGGAGAAGGAGGTCGATGAGGTTCATCTTGATACACATCCTCGTTTCCTTCGTCATGGCGTGTCCCACTTGTGGATGCCTCCAAGTCAACTTGAGGTTCACCTTGTCGAGATGTAGGGGCTTCCACATGGATGGACGAAGTACTCTCTTTCACCTCCGTTGGACGGATCTTACCAATAGACAAGTCTTGAATTGCTTCTGAAGGATCTTTATCTCCTACATCAATTGACAATTGCTCTACTTGCATGCCATTAGATTCATCAAACTTCACATCTACCGTCTCTTCAAACTTTCGGGTGAAATTGTTGTAGACACGGTAAGTGTGAGAGTTCGAGCCATAACCAAGTAGGAAACCTTCATGAGATTTAGGAGCAAATTTAGAATGACGATGCTTATCAAGAATGTAGCACTTTGAGCCGAATACTCGAAGGTATCCAGCTTGGCGTTTGTTACCGGTGAGAAGCTCGTATGCCGTCATGCCGAGAAGCTTGTGAAGATACAAGCGATTTGTTGCATGACAAGCTGTCTCAACCGCTTCCGCCCAAAAGTGTCTTGGCGTCTTGTATTCGTCAAACATTGTCCTTGCCATTTTGGTGAGTGTCTGGTTCTTCTTCTCAACAACTCCATTTTGTTGAGGCGTGTACGTAGCCGATAACTCATGTGAAATCCGTTCTTTGTCAAGAAAGGTATCCACATTTGCGCTCTTGAACTCCGTTCCGTTGTCGCTGCGAACCTTCTTGATCTTCACTTCAAATTGATTTTGGGCCTTCCTAGCAAAGTTTTTGAAGATCGTTTGGACCTGCGATTTATCATCAAGAAAGAACACCGACATAAATCTTGAAAAATCATCAACGATGACTAATCCAAAAGAGTTACCACCGAGGCTTTTGTAAGCATTGGGACCAAAAAGATCCATATGAAGTAGCTCGAGTGGTCTTCTAGTAGTCATGACGTTCTTCACGGGATGACTTCCTCCAACTTGTTTTCCTGCTTGACAAGCACTACAAAGTCTATCCTTGTCAAATATAACATCTTTAACACCAAGGATATGATCACCTTTAATTAGCTTATCAAGATTTTGCATACCGACATGACCTAACCTTCTATGCCATAACCAACCTTTAGAAGATTTAGCAATAAAGCAAGTGCGGGGTTGGGCTTTCTTAGTGAAGTCAACAATGTAAAGGTCACCTCTACGTATGCCGGCAAAGACCATGTTGTGGTTGTCTCTACAAAAGACTTGGAAATCAACATGAGTAAATAGCACATTTAAACCAAAATTAGCTAATCTAGACACGGAGAGAAGATTATATCCAAGGGATTCTACAAGCATGACATTCTTAATTGAGCTATCATTGGATATGGCCACCTTACCAAGGCTAACAACTTTACCCTTAGAGTTTTCACCAAAGGTAACATACTTTCGTGGACTATCATTTCTAGCAAGCTCATCGAACATGTCCTTATCTCCGGTCATGTGATCCGTGCAACCACTATTAAGCACCCATTCCTTTCCTCCAGCTGCGTAACCATGAAGGTTTGCCATAAGACCAAAATGTCTCATTTGTTCACCAAGTTCACTATCGTCTTCCTCATCATAGTACCATGTTCCTCATCATCATGTGATTGGTCAACACCTAGAGAGAGTGATTCATTAGAAGTATGACTGTAACAATGTTCATCTCTATGAATTCTAATGACTTCGGAAATGATATTGCTAACTATTCCAACTTCTTCTTTGGCAAGCATAAGTTCACGAAGCTCAAACAAACAATCACCAAACTTAGGATCACTAGTACTCATCTTATTTAAGGCAATAGACTTATGGAGAATCTCATCCAAATTTTTCAAGGAATAATTTGGGAATAGTTCCTCTAGAAATCTCCATATAGTGTAAGCACATTCAAGAGTTGGCAAACATACAAGCAAGTTTCTAGGCAATCCTTTAGTGATAAGATAACCGTCCTAAGATTTCAAACCATGTCATTTTTCTCATTGAAAGTAGGATTCGAAGCATCAATGGGGGGCAAACAAGGATTGTCAATGTACTTGTTCAAATGATATTCATTGAAGATATCAAGCATCTCATTTTTCCATTCATGAAAATATTCTCCATCAAGCATATGCACTCTTTGTCTAATACTCCCCAACGTAGACTCATCCATCTTCCTCTAATGGTGATTAAACCAAAGCAATGGAGACCAATGCTCTGATACCAATTGAAAGGATCGAGAAGAGTATGTGTCTAGGGGGGTGAATATACTTTAGCAAGAAAAGTGGCAGCTTTTAACATACTTGATGTTTGAATGGAGATTTAACACATGTTTAACTTTCACAATACACAACAAGCACGCATGACAAGAGTATATAGGTATTTTGAAGTAAAGCATGCAACTTTGACCACTTGACAAAAACGAAAACCTAGTCTTTTCCCAATTTTAATTCTTGGCAGATTTTAGCAACTTAGCACAAGTCAAGCAATCAACCTACACATGCAATTCTAAGAGTACATCAGCGAAAAGTAAGCAATTGTATATGAAGGTAAAGGGCGGAGTTTGGAGGGAGCAAACGCATGTGAAGACAACAATGTTTTTGTCTTGGTTCCGATAGGTGGTGCTATCGTACATCCAAGTTGATGGAGACTTCATCCCACAAAGGGTAACCGCCGCGCGATTCCACGGAGGGCTCCACCCACGAAGGGTCCACGAAGAAGAAACCTTGTCTATCCCACCATGGCCATAGCCCATGAAGGACTTGCCTCACTAGCGGTAGATCTTCACGAAGTAGGCGATCTCCTTGCCCTTGCAAACTCCTTGGTTCAACTCCACAATCTCGTCGAAGGCTCCCAAGTGACACCTAACCAATCTGGGAGACACCACTCTCCAAAAGGTAATAAACGGTGTGTTGATGATGAACTCCTTGCTCAAATGCTTCAAATGATAGTCTCCCCAACACTCAAACAACTCCTCAAAGATTTGGATATGGTGGAAGAAGGATTTGAGTGGAAATCAACTTGGGGAAGGCTAGAGAACAAGATTCATATGGTAGGAGTGGAATATCTTGATCTCAACACTTGAGTAGGTGGTTCTCTCTCAGAACATGAATGATGGAAGTGTAGGTATGTTCTGACGGATCTCTCCACAAGTGAAGAGTGGGTGGACGGGTATATATAGCCCCCACACAAAATCTAACCATTACACACAATTTACCAAAATCAGTGGGCCTGATTCAAAGAACTCGGTCAGACCGATTTAGTTCATAATGTGACCGTTAGGTATTTCGGTGGGACCGATATGATCAACTCGGTTGGACCGATTTCATTAGGGTTAGGGCATAACGTAATCTCGGTGGGACCTATTACACAAGCTCGGTGAGACCGATTTTGGTAATAGGCACACAGAGAGTTGGTCAGGCAAACTCGGTGGGACTGATTCGCTCATTTTGGTGAGACCGAAATGTTGCGAAGAGGCAACAGAGAGTTTGCATTACAAACTCGGTGGGGCCGATTGCACATCTTGGTGAGACCGATAATATTGCAGCAGACAACAGAGAGTTTGCAATCCCATCCCGGTGAGACCGAGATCCCTTTCGGTGAGACCGAAATGATTAGGGTTTCTGGCAGTGGCTATGTCAAATGAAATCGGTGGCGCTGGATAGATATTTTCGATGGGGCCGAGTTTGACTTTTGGTTTGGGACAAATGTGGATGTGGGAAAGTGGTTGAGGGTTTTTGGAGCATATAACTAAGCATCTTGAGCAAGCAAGCCATTAAGAAACACCTCATCCCCTTTTAATAGTATTGGCTTTCCTATGGACTCAATGTGATCTTGGATCACTGAAATAGAAAATGTAGAATCCTGAGCTTCGAGCTTGAGCCAATCCTTTTGTCCTTATCTTCTTGAAGGGGTTCCACATCCTCTATTCCATGCCACTCCATCTGTTGAACTTGTCTGAAATATACTACATGGAAATATTAGTCCAACAAGAGATATATTGACATTAATTACCAAAATCACCCAGGGATCACTTGTGCTTTCAATCTTCAACACCCCAGCCTGTGCACTTCTTAGGCCCTACCCCGACGACGCTCGGCACCGCATTTGGGGCAGGCCCGGGGGCTTCTATCGGTGCAACAAACCCTGGGTCTGTTGCCCTGACTGTGTAGGGGCATGGGAGTAAGATTGAGGCACCAACCCAAGTCAGAGTACAAGAAACCAAGAAGTTGGAGGAACCAGCAAACAGATCAAAGAGACCAAGGCCACGCCAGAGAAGCAAGATATCGTCAAGAGAAAGGCCTCCCCTATCGGGTAGGCGAGCTCGGCAAGGGGCGAGGCCACCCTAGAGAAAGACAGCCAATTTGTTCCGGCAGAGCCTGCCGGGACTCGCGGAGGCTAAAACTGCCTCACCGGCCACTCCTCCACGACTCACGTCATCGATCAGTGCGGTGTCCAGCCGCAAAGTGACTAAGTGGCAACCATTAGCCACATGGAAGCCTCTCCCTACAAGAAAACCCCACAGATGACACCCGTCCTAAGACGTGTAAAACAAGCAGGCGCGGAGCTGGCAAGATGGCTTGTCAGGCAACCAGTGACGTGAAATTAAGTGGTGCATTTAATGCACCCTGTCAGCCCGCAGAGTTAGGTATGATAGCACTATTTCTATCATATCAGTGCATAATGACTACTTTGCCTCTGTGGTGACCCCTTATAATCTACAAAAGGAGGCTCATGGCAACCGTAGACAGGGTTAGAAGATTGGGTAACTCACACACCATACGCGCGTAGTCGCTGCTGCCCTGAGGCAACCCTTGCGGGAAAGTGTACTACGCCCACCACCTCATTTCCACCATCAATCCACCAAAGCAAGAGTAGGGTCTTACACCACAATGGCGGCCCGAACCTGGGTAAAACTGCTCGTGGGATCTCTGTCATGCTGTCCCACGCCCGTCTGCTCTTTGTGCAACGTCACGTCTCCCCGCCGAACTAGCAAGGTACCCCCTGGTCTCATAGGTGGCTATGGATTTCCCAGACACTTCGGGTGCTTGCCTAGAGTGCTGCCCGGAAAGCTCGAGCAATGGTGACACTAACTCCTCCAGTGAGAGCGATGACGGAGACGACGAGAGTTCTCCACACGTCAAGATCGAGGACAACGATTCTGACTAAGTACATGTGGTACTTTGGTAAAACATTGAATCGTGCCCTGATCAAGTTATCTTCTGTTGGCCTTGTAGCACACCCAATGTATCCCTCTGCGGAAGTGTTAAGAAATGTTATAGGGAACTTCTTCTAAATGAACATCACCTGTTTATCATATTTGATGGACGAGTGTTGTTCTTCCCTGTTCATTTCTGTTTTTGCACAGTTTATTCTCCACACTATTTTGGAAACTTGTTGGTGCGAACACTTGCCACGAACGCTTTGAGGAACGGATCCTTAGCAATCTGCTGGCAATGCCACCAACAAGGTCCCTTGATAGTCTTAGTGTAGCCACTTAGATCATTGAGCGGACTCAAAAAGAAACAAGGGCACAACTAATCACGACAAGGTTCCCTCGCGTGCAAGTTTTCCATACAAAATAAAAAACGTCCAAGGAGGACAACTCTAAAACAAAAAATGGAAGTTTTTCAACTTAGATTTTCTTTGATATACTTGTCATCTCACCATGGAATGTTAACTTGAATGTCAATCACTAGTATCTGTACCGTTACTCCCCCCGGTAAACATGCATGTGAGGCGCCCTTTTGTCCTTTGTGAGGAAAATAAAGAAGAGAAAATAAAGGCATGGAACCTTGACGGTCCATTTATTATCCAAACAAGGCAAGGATATCACAATGCCACTAAGAAAAACACATGTCTAAACATGTGAATTATTTATTCACATATGCACAAGATCTGTACTTGGCTTTGTACAAAGGGTTGCAAGTCTTGCTTGCAAAGCTTGTACAAAAGTGGTTGTCGGGGACATGGCCCGGCAATTGCACCTCATGGGTAGAACTTGCGAAGTTTCTCAATATTCCATGAGTTCCGCACTTGGATGAAATCTTTTGTCTACAGACGGACTACGCCGGATCTGGTGACTCGCACTACCCGATAAGGGACCTCCCACTTCGGCGTCAACTTGTTTGAGCCCGTGGTGGACTGAAAGCACTGAAGAACATGGTTGCCTTCATCAAAGCTTCGGGCATGAACTGTCAGGCCCAAGATGCGATTATATCCCGATCACGTGACACTTACGTGATTGGGGCACAACCGCATTTCAGACGCTTAGCAAGATGGATATCATTACATCGTACCATTACATACATACATGGGGATACAACAATACATACAAGTCACATGAATACAACAATATCAATAAAAAGTATCCGACTACGGATACAAACATGAAAAGCAAAAAGACATCCATCTGCTATCCCAGGCCGCCGACCCGAAACCTAACCCAAGACTGAAGAAGAAGAACTCCAAACAACGAACAACGCTCTGACGTCAGGACATCAGAAACCTGCACCTGCAACTGTTGTTGTAGTATCTGTGAGCCACGAGGACTCAGCAATCCCATAACCATGGGTAACAAGACTATTAAAGCTTAATGTGTAGGAAGAGGTAAAGTGGTGAGGTTGCAGCAGCGGCTAAGCAATATATATGGTGGCTAACTTACGAGTACAAGAAAAAGATGAGCATCTACGCAAACGGTCGCAACTAGTAGTGATCGCTAAAGATCCTGAACTACTTACGAGTCAAACATAACCCCACCATGTTCTCTTCTCAAGTGAAAAGAGACAGTCACGGTTACTCACACAGTTGTGTGTTTTACTTCGGATCCTCTGTCAAGTTTTCTACAACCGGACATTAACAAATTCCAATCTGCCACATAACCGCGGGCACGGCTTTCGAAAGATCATAACCCTGCAGGGGTGTCCCAACTTAGCCCATCGCAAGCTCTCACGATTAGCTGAAGTGATAAATATAATATCATCACCCCTTATCTTAGGGAAATCCGATCAGGCTCGGCATCCCGGTGCACAAGACATTTCGACAATGGTAAAACAAGTCCAGCAAGACCTCCAGGCGTGCCGACACCCTGATAGTAGCCGCGCGTATCTCGTCTCAGGCCACGACCGGATGGGCGATCCTACAGGTAAAACCAATCCTCGAGTTTCCCCGTGGTGGCCCCGCATAACCCCCGTGTGGGACCAACACCATCAGCACTGGCCCCCCTGTTATGTAGAATTAAGAACTCGGGGACATGACCCCCCTATGCAATTAATTAATTAAATAAGTTGTTATTATGAGCAAATTAAAACCAATGTTGGGCCTTGCTGGAGGAGTTTTATTCAAAGACGAACTGTCAAGGGGTCCCCATATACCCATCGTGTAAGGAACGCAAAAATCAAGGAACATAATGCCGGTTTATCGGCGCCTAAGGTGGCATGAGTGGAACAAAACACCGAGCAAAAGGCCAAGCCTTCCACCCATGCCCAGTATATAGGTGTGTTATTAATAATAATAGATATTGTGATATACCAACAACAAGTTCCCTCCTGGAACGACCTTCATCTTCACCTGCAACTAACAACGCTATAAGAGGGGCTGAGCAAGCGGGTAACATAGCCAAACAGTGGTTCTGCTAGGAAGGTTTCAAAGGTTAGAGGTTTCATGGCAACAAGAAGAGGCTGACAATAATGATGGGTAGCACGACATAACGATAGCATCGAGACACTAAGCAAAGGCAATGATCGTAAAGGTATCCAAGGGTATGGTCATCTTGCCTGAGATCCCGCAAGGAAGAAGAACGGATCCATGAAGAAGACGGAGAAGAAGCCTTGAAGAAGAACCACGGGTAGACGAACGAATCCTCGCGAACGCAACGGAACAAGCACTAACGAGAAGAAGCAAGCAATACGGTAAACAAACCACCCAAGAACATGACAATGTGCACTACCAAGTATGATGCAAAACAAATCTACTTATGATGCACAGCAAGTCTACACAGGAAGCAAAACATGGCAAGGTAGGAAGCACAACAAAACAACACAAGTTTATATATATGATGCAATACATGGCAAGGTATGATGCATGGCAAGTCTATACTGGAAGCATAACAAGTCTATACAGGAAGCATAAGAAGTCTATACAGGAAGCATAACATGGCAAGGTAGGAAGCATAGAAAAACAACACAAGTTTATATGATGCAATACATGGCAAGGTATGATGCATGACAAATCTATACAGGAAGAATAACATGGCAAGGTAGGAAGCACAGAAAAACAATACAAGTTTATATATATGATGCAATACATGGGAAGGGGGCAAGATGCACCCAAACATCAAGCAAACATACTCCAAACATGAAAACAATATGATATTATGATTCTACATGCAAAAACACTCAAGTTTCATATAAGGAACACTCCAAACGGAGCAACGGGCTAAAAGATACACATGAAACAAGATATAATAACAAGCTGAAATTAACAGCCACATAGCAACTTTGGAGCATGATAAATATAAGCTACAACACTCAAACATGGTGATAAGAAGCATGAACATGAAGTAGACATATCCTACAGCAAACAACTCCATTGGAGCATCTCCATAGGAGGCATGGATCAATAGCAACAAAGCTACAACATTTTGATCATGACACCAAAAACCTGATAGCAATATTTTATAGCAACTTGGGAGCAAGAATTAAATAAGCTACAGCAACTCAAATGAGCAAGTGAAGGCATGAATGGATAGACAACAACATATACAACAAGGAATGATCAATGGCCACACCAAAACTAACTTGGATTCACCTAGGGCATCAAGCAACCATAGCATCAGGATATTACAGATTCCAGACTTAATGAAATTTCACTATGTGTTAAAACAGCAATAACAACATGGCATGTTTGTGAGCATGTTTAAGTCAACACAAGGCATATCATGGAAAGTTAAATGCACCACATCAAAGAGCACATCATGGAGATTCTAAAACATCTAGGCATGTGACATGGGGACAAACACAACAACAGCAACGAGCTCCTCAACTAGGCATCTCGTAACAAGTTTCAGAACATAACAGCCAAATGCACTTTTGCAACATAGATAAACATGGCAATATAAACTCAAACAAGCATGCTATAGCAACCAACATGTAGATCATCTCATGATGAACATTTTGACATATCATTTGCATCATTTGGATAAACATGCACCAAGTTATCATATCTCAAACATAGCAACAAAATAACGAGTAGCAGCAGTTTATAACAAGTAGCACCCTTGTAACAGATATTAGAGCATCTAGATGAAGTCAAACATGCATGGCACAATGGAACAAAGTGTAGAGCATAACACCACGATCATTTTGACATATCATACACTCAATTTGGACATACACACAATTATTTACAGGCACATGAACATAGCAACAAAAATACGGATTTCTGGGACTTAGTCGTTTTGAACTCCGAAAAAAATAGAGGGAGCATCGTTTAGTTAAACGATGCTTGGGCGAGGATCTGTGGGTGCTTACCAATGGGCTCAGCCCAAGACAGAGAGGAGGCCGGCTGGGCCCGAGTGACCTGGGCCGTGGAAGGGGGAGCTGGGCCGCGGGAAGGAGGAAGGCCCAGGCGGCGAGGCATCGTCCTCCTCCTGGCGCGCTCGCACGGGCAGGGGCCGGCGGTGGCAATTGGCGCGGCGGCGGACGATGCTTCTGGACTCCGGCAAGGCAAGGGCGCCGGAGACCCGCCGGAATGGAGAGATCCGAAGCTAGGGACGATGGATCCGGGGTCGGCGGCGAGTTTAGGGGCCGGAGGCGAGCTCCTGCAGTGGTGGTCTCTTGGGTCCATGACAGAGAGAGGGAGAGCTGAGAGATCTGGGAGAGAGAGGGCAAAGGGAGAGCGAGGCGATGGCGGCCGGGACCTGGATCGGGCGGAGGTGGCGGGGCCGGTGGAGTCCGGCGGCGGGGTCCGGTGGCCGGAGGTGGTCGGCGACGGCCTGGGCGGAGGAGATCGAGCGGGGAGGCTCGGGCACGGAGCGCGGGGGCACGGGCGGCCGCGCGGGCCTGGGCGGGCTGCGCCTGGGCCCGGCGGGCCGCGGCGGAGGGAGCCGGCTGGGAGGCGCCAAGTGGTGGCGGTGGAGGGGTCCGGTGCGGAAAACGAGGAGGGGGTTGGAGAAGGCCAAAAATGGCATGGAGAGGGGCTATATATAGCAAAAAAGGGTAGGGTTTGGGGGGTTTTGGACCGTTCCGGAGCCATCCAATGGCAATGGAGCAAAGGGGGAGTAGGCTGGGCTAGTGGGCTGTGTAGAAGAGGTTTCGGGCTATGAGGAGAGAAGGGAAAAGAGGCCCGCGGGGTTTTCGGAGACCGAAAACGTCCGACGAAATAACCGGCTACTAGTGCCGCTATATATATATCTGTTGGGCTATCAAACGGACTCCGAACGCGACGAAATTTGGCAAGCGGCCTGTCTACACTATAATAAGACCACACGCCAAGTTTCATCCCATTCCGAGAACATTTTCCGGCCACTCACAAAATAAATATGCGGAGGCACCGCGGGCGCCTGTGAGTGTGTCTGGGCTCAGAACGGAGAACGGAGAGGATGAGGGAACTCGGGCGGATGCAAGTTTTGAAAACATGCTGATGCAACACACATGATGACATGTCAAGATGCAACACACAAGCAGATGACTTGGCAACGAAGACGAATAACTGACTGACACCTGGCGCACCGGTCTCGGGGTGTCACAACACTCCCCTACTAACAAGAGATCTCGTCCCGAGATCTTAGGAACGAGACGGGAGAGAAAAAGGAAGAACAATGTTCTTCGAGGACAAAAGAGTGAAACCCGAGAACCTTGAGAGGTTGAGCCACTCAAAAAGAAGAAGAATGCAACGAAGAAGAACGAAGTTGCAAGGACTTCGTTAGACAAGAGGAAGAAGGGATTCTACGAGAATCCAAAATGTTGAAGGACTAAGAATGAATTCGAAACCACTCCGGTTAAAAGAGATGGAGAAAGGAATCTCCACGAAGGAATCCGGGCAGCACTCCGGCTGAAACTGAATGAAATAGCACACCGGTTGAACAAGAATGGAACAGGACAAGAACCTAAGGAGATGGAACGATATTCGACGAGAGTAACAACACAAAGCCTCCGGAAGAATTGAAAGAAGGCAACTAAAAGAACGGAGAAGAAGATGACAACTTGAGCACGAGTGACAAGAACGAAAATTTATAAGAGAAAGACTTGAACGGAGTTGTTGAGAAAATCAAAAACAAAATAATAAGCTTGTTGTGGACTTATTGAAAACATCTCAAAACTTGAGGTGAATTACCGCCGCAACAAAAAGAAGGATTATCTAAGAATGAAGAATTGCAAAACTCCACTTCAAAAGAATACAGAGAATTATTTGCACTCTAGAGGCAAAAGAATAAGAATGCTTGAGCTGCTCCAGAAGAATTAGACGAATATTTGAAGAATGAATTAAATCCTGAGGAACCACCATGAAGAACTCCGGTAACGAAAGGATGATGATATAGAAATAACGGATGAAAGGAATAAGATTAAAGCCTTACGATGATTTAGACGGGGTTCCGTCGAGATAGCCGAGAAAATTGAACTCTGGAAAGAAAAGAATAAAACACCTGAAACTAGAATTTATTCATCAAGAATAAATTCCGAAGGAAGGAATTAAACAACTCGATGAAAAGAATAAGAATTATGTCATGCTTATCCTCCATCAATTAAATTGATGAACAATGGATTCACATACTACTTATTCTCGATGAAATTGATTAAAGAAGGATATATCGCGAACTTGCGAAAATCTTCATGAAACACCGGTCGGATTGGAATAAAATGAATGGATTGATATGATAACACCGGAAAAGAACTCTTGAGCGAACCATCGTAAGGAATTGAAACCGAGTGAAGCAAGAGAACAAACCACTGGGAAGAATAAAAGATCGAGTGATGAAAGAGAACAAACCACCGGAAAGAATTAAAATCGAGTGAAGAACGAGAATGACCACCGTAAGGAATGAAATTGAGCGAATACAAGAGAATGAATCTCCGGGAAGAATAAAGCACTTGAGGACAATTGCATTACGAGAACGAAGAGATCGTGAACTGATTAGAGAATACTTGAACGAAGCACCGGAAGAATGTGAGACGAACGAACAGGCATGAATGAAGAATATTTAGAGGACGAAGTTGAAAACTGAGAACGAAGAAATCTTCTTAAATGATGACCTTCGGAGGAACACAAGAAAATAATTCCTGAAATACTCCGGAAGGATTAAAAGAAGAAGGTTGAACCAATGATGAAAAGAATTAAAAGCGACCTAGAAGAAGGCATATGACTGATGGAATCCATACTTACGTCACACTTGAAAAGAATATAGGAACACTCTGGAAAAATAAGACGAGTCAGGTAAGATCCTGGGAAAAGACCTGTGGGTTATGAGCCCACCGAAGAGAAAAACCACCGTTGAAATGGAATGCAAAGGAGATGATGCACCGGAACGAATGAAAAACTTGAATGAGGTGACAACCTCGAATTAACCGGAAGACAGACGAATCTCCTGAGATGACTTCGGAACTCCGGAATAATTAAATGGCGAGAGATGAACAAGCAAGGTGAAGCAATTGAGCCGAGGGAAAAGACTATGAACAACACCGAATACTTGAATTGAATCCACCGGAAAGAAGAAGAGGTGAAGAATATCAAACGAGAGAAGAACTCATCGGAGAAGAAAACAGAAGAATGATGACGAGCTAGACGAGAATTCACCGGTTGAAAAATAACTGAGGAAAGAATGCAAAGGATTCACACGAGTAGGATGGATATTCGATTAAGGATTCCGGCTCCGACAAACAAAAGGGTGGGAGGGTGGGAAAAGAAAGACCACAACGGACGGGGAAACACTGTCGGTTGAAAAAAAACTGAGGTTGAACTTGCAAAGAAGAAGAGGGTTGAATCCACTTGACGAGAGATGCACCAGATGTAAGAACTAACAACGCAACGAACGAAAACTATCCACGTGATCCTAAAAAAATTGAAGGGGAAGAGGAGTAATTCAAAGCACCTACGTCAAGATTCCTCACCAGAGCGACGAAGGGGCAGGGAAGTAAAAAGAATTCCTACTCTCCGATATAACTAGACTCCGAATTTTTTTTCTGCTAGACTCAACAACAGCCAAGCTACGATCAATCAAGGGGGCTCCTATGGTCGGTCGAGGCTCTGATACCAACTTGTCAGGCCCAAGATGCGATTCTATCCCGATCACGTGACACTTACGTGATTGGGGCACAACCGCATTTCGGACGCTTAGCAAGATGGATATCATTACATCGTACCATTACATACATACATGGGGATACAACAATACATACAAGTCACATGAATACAACAATATCAATACAAAGTATCCGACTACGGATACAAACATGAAAAGCACAAAGACATCCATCTGCTATCCCAGGCTGCCGACCCGGAACCTAACCCAAGACTGAAGAAGAAGAACTCCAAACAACGAACAACGCTCTCACGTCAGGACATCGGAAACCTGCACCTGCAACTGTTGTTGTAGTATCTGTGAGCCACGAGGACTCATCAATCCCATAACCATGGGTAACAAGACTATCAAAGCTTAATGGGTAGGAAGAGGTAAAGTGGTGAGGTTGCAGCAGCTGCTAAGCAATATATATGGTGGCTAACTTACGAGTACAAGAAAAAGATGAGCATCTACGCAAACGGTCGCAACCAATAGCGATCGTTAAAGATCCTGAACTACTTACGAGTCAAACATAACCCCACCGTGTTCTCTTCTCAAGTGAAAAGAGACAGTCACGGTTACTCACACAGTTGTGTGTTTTACTTCGGATCCTCTGTCAAGTTTTCTACAACCGGACATTAACAAATTCCAATCTGCCACATAACCGCGGGCACGGCTTTCGAAAGATCCTAACCCTGCAGGGGTGTCCCAACTTAGCCCATCACAAGCTCTCACGATTAGCTGAAGTGATAAATATAATATCATCACCCCTTATCTTAGGGAAATCCGATCAGGCTCGGCATCCCGGTGCACAAGACATTTCGACAATGGTAAAACAAGTCCAGCAAGACCTCCCGGCGTGCCGACACCCTGATAGTAGCCGCGCGTATCTCGTCTCAGGCCACGACCGGATGGGCGATCTTATAGGTAAAACCAATCCTCGAGTTTCCCCGTGGTGGCCCCGCATAACCCCCGTTTGGGACCAACACCATCAGCACTGGCCCCCCTGTTATGTAGAATTAAGAACCCGGGGACATGACCCCCTATGCAATTAATTAATTAAATAAGTTGTTATTATGAGCAAATTAAAACCAATGTTGGGCCTTGCTGGAGGAGTTTTATTCAAAGACGAACTGTCAAGGGGTCCCCATATACCCATCGTGTAAGGAACGCAAAAATCAAGGAACATAATGCCGGTTTATCGGCGCCTAAGGTGGCATGAGTGGAACAAAACACCGAGCAAAAGGCCAAGCCTTCCACCCATGCCCACTATATAGGTGTGTTATTAATAATAATAGATATTGTGATATACCAACAAGAAGTTCCCTCCTGGAACGATCTTCATCTTCACCTGCAACTAACAACGCTATAAGAGGGGCTGAGCAAGCGTGTAACATAGCCAAACAGTGGTTTTGCAAGGAAGGTTTCAAAGGTTAGAGGTTTCATGGCAACAAGAAGAGGCTGACAATAATGATGGGTAGCGCGACATAATGATAGCATCGAGACACTAAGCAAAGGCAATGATCGTAAAGGTATCCAAGGGTATGGTCATCTTGCCTGAGATCCCGCAAGGAAGAAGAACGGATCCATGAAGAAGACGTAGAAGAAGCCTTGAATAAGAACCACGGGTATACGAACGAATCCTTGTGAACGCAACGAAACAAGCACTAACGAGAAGAAGCAAGCAATACGGTAAACAAACCACCCAAGAACATGACAATATGCACTACCAAGTATGATGCAAAACAAATCTACTTATGATGCACAACAAGTCTACATAGGAAGCAAAACATGGCAAGGTAGGAAGCACAGCAAAACAACACAAGTTTATATATATGATGCAATACATGGCAAGGTATGATGCATGGCAAGTCTATACTGGAAGCACAGCAAGTCTATACAGGAAGCATAACAAGTCTATACAGGAAGCATAACATGGCAAGGTAGGAAGCATAGAAAAACAACACAAGTTTATATGATGCAATACATGGCAAGGTATGATGCATGACAAATCTATACAGGAAGCATAACATGGCAAGGTAGGAAGCATAGAAAAACAATACAAGTTTATATATATGATGTAATACATGGCAAGGGTGCAAGATGCACCCAAACATCAAGCAAACATACTCCAAACATGAAAACAATATGATATTATGATTCTACATGCAAAAACACTCAAGTTTCATATAAGGAACACTCCAAACGGAGCAACGGGCTAAAAGATACACATGAAACAAGATATAACAACAAGCTGAAATTAACAGCCACATAGCAACTTTGGAGCATGATAAATATGAGCTACAGCACTCAAACATGGTGATAAGAAGCATGAACATGAAGTAGACATATCCTACAGCAAACAACTCCATTGGAGCATCTCCATAGGAGGCATGGATCAATAGCAACAAGCTACAACATTTTGATCATGACACCAAAAACCTGACAGCAATATTTTATAGCAACTTGGGAGCAAGAATTCAATAAGCTATAGCAACTCAAATGAGCAAGTGAAGGCATGAATGGATAGACAACAACATATACAACAAGGAATGATCAATGGCCACCCCAAAACTAACATGGATTCACCTAGGGCATCAAGCAAACATAGCATCAGGATATTACAGATTCCAGACCTAATGAAATTTCACTAAGTGTTAAAACAGCAATAACAACATGGCATGTTTGTGAGCATGTTTAAGTCAACACAAGGCATATCATGGAAAGTTAAATGCACC
The DNA here is from genome assembly GCA_902687465.1 of Secale cereale. Classification (NCBI taxonomy): domain Eukaryota; kingdom Viridiplantae; phylum Streptophyta; class Magnoliopsida; order Poales; family Poaceae; genus Secale; species Secale cereale. Next base: position 356,012,720 of record LR738711.1, read on the forward strand.
ACATCAAAGAGCACATCATGGAGATTCTAAAACATCTAGGCATGTGACATGGGGACAAACACAACAATAGCAACGAGCTCCTCAACTAGGCATCTCGTAACAAGTTTCAGAACATAACAGCCAAATGCACTTTTGCAACATAGATAAACATGGCAATATGAACTCAAACAAGCATGCTATAGCAACCAACATGTAGAGCATCTCATGATGAACATTTTGACGTATCATTTGCATCATTTGGATAAACATGCACCAAGTTATCATATCTCAAACATAGTAACAAAATAACAAGTAGCAGTAGTTTATAACAAGTAGCACCCTTGTAACAGATATTAGAGCATCTAGATGAAGTCAAACATGCATGGCACAATGGAACAAAGTGTAGAGCATAACACCACGATCATTTTGACATATCATACACTCAATTTGGACATACACACAATTATTTACAGGCACATGAACATAGCAACAAAAATACTGATTTCTGGCACTTAGTCGTTTTGAACTCCGAAAAAAAACAGAGGGAGTGTCGTTTAGTTAAACGACGCTCGGGCGAGGATCTGTGGGTGCTTACCAATGGGCTCAGCCCAAGAAAGAGAGGAGGCCGGCTGGGCCCGAGTGACCTGGGCCGTGGAAGGGGGAACTGGGCCGCGGGGAGGAGGAAGGCCCAGGCGGCGAGGCACCATCCTCCTCCTGGCGCGCTCGCATGGGCAGGGGCCGGCGGTGGCAATTGGCGTGGCGGCGGACGATGCTTCTGGACTCCGGCGAGGCAAGGGCGCCGGAGACCCGCCGGAATGGAGAGATCCGAAGCTGGGGACGACGTATCCGGGGTCGGTGGCGAGTTTAGGGGCCGGAGGCGAGCTCCTGCAGTGGTGGTCTCCTGGGTCCATGACAGAGAGAGGGAGAGCTGAGAGATCTGGGAGAGAGAGGGCAAAGGGAGAGCGAGGCGATGGCGGCCGGGACCTGGATCGGGCGGAGGTGGCGGGGCCGGTGGAGTCCGGCGGCGGGGTCCGGTGGCCGGAGGTGGTCGGCGATGGCCTGGGCGGAGGAGATCGAGCGGGGAGGCTCGGGCACGCGAGGGGCACGGAGCGCGGGGGCGCGGGCGGTCGCGCGGACCTGGGCGGGCCGCGCCTGGGCCCGGCGGGCCGCGGCGGAGGGAGCCGGCTAGGAGGCGCCAAGTGGCGGCGGTGGAGGGGTCCGGCGCGGAAAACGAGGAGGGAGTTGGAGAAGGCCAAAAATGGCATGGAGAGGGGCTATATATAGCAAAAAAGGTAGGGTTTGGGGGGGGGTTGGACCGTTCCGGAGCCATTGGATCGTGATCCAACAACAACGGAGCGAAGGGGGAGTAGGCTGGGCTAGTGGGCTGTGTAGAAGAGGTTTCGGGCTTCGAGGAGTGAAGGGAAAAGAGGCCCGCGGGGTTTTCGGAGACCGAAAACGTCCGACGAAATAACCGGCTACTAGTGCCGCTATATATATCCGTTGGGCTATCAAACGGACTCCGAATGCGACGAAATTTGGCAAGCAGCCTGTCTACACTATAATAAGACCACACGCCAAGTTTCATCCCATTCCGAGAACATTTTCCGGCCGCTGACAAAATAAATATTCGGAGGCACCGCGGGCGCGTGTGAGTGTGTCTGGGGTCAGAACGGAGAACGGAGAGGACGAGGGAACTCGGGCGGATGCAAGTTTTGAAAACATGCTGATGCAACACACATGATGACATGGCAAGATGCAACACGCAAGCAGATGACATGGCAACGAAGACGAATAACTGACTGACACCTGGTGCACCGGTCTCGGGGTGTCACATGAACCTTGCAGCTATGTAGAGGCGGAAGTCTTGCTGGTAGCGTGCATCTCGCGTAGTTGCCCGAAGACGATCCTCATCAAAGAGTGTTGCATCATCTTGCCGCAAGTGCTCTTGCTCTGACTCATCATAGGTGAGCACTAGAGGTGACCCGTATGTGAGTTCCGTGGGGAGCACCGCTTCTGCATTATAGAATAGGGAGAAGGGTGTTTGGCCAGTAGCTCGATTTGGCGTCGTCCCGAGTGACGAAAGAACTACCGATAATTCATCAATCCAACACCTACCACACTTGTGCAACCTTTCAAAAGTTCTTGTCTTGAGCCCACACAACACTTCAGCATTCATCCGTTCTGCCTGTACATTGCTTCTCGGGTGAGTGACAGAGGCAAAACAAATCTTGGTTCCATGGCCTTGGATATACTACATGAAGGTGCGGCTCGTGAACTGCGTGTTGTTGTTGGTGATGATTCTGTTAGGAACCCTGAAATGACAAACTAATCCTTTGAAGAACTTGATGAGTGATTGGGGCCCTGCGTTGGGCGCACACGAGGCAAGCGGTGGCGGCTTCATCCATGTCGAGGTAAAAGCTGGAGGCGCGAAAACAAAGCCCCTACCTGGTGCTCCAAATGTCGGAGTTTGCGGACCTGTGTCCACGAATTTGCTGAGGAATTGATTTTCGAACACCGGGGCTCAGATTCACAACCTAGTTGACTAGACGTGGACGGTGGCGAGGGCTCATAATACGCACGCAAGCACAGAGCACGACATGGACACATGAATTACCCAGGTTCGGGCCACGATGGTGGTGTAAAACCCTACTCCTGGTTAGCTGGGATTCCTTGTGGGCAACAATACGCTTGGAGCTACAAGGCGAGGTGAGCTTGGAGAAGAAGAAGATACCCTTTACAATGGTTTTCCTCCCTTCTCATAATGCCTTGGGCCTCTTCCCCGAAAATATGAGCGGGAAAGGGCTTCCACAGGGCGGCAAGTTTGAAGGGGGACAAGGGCTCGGTTTATCCTGGCGAAAGGTGGTATTATCCTACTAAATGTGTTATCCTGATGTAAGCGTGGGCTCGATGGCAAGGCATGTCCTAGGCACCGAGATGTGTTGGTCTTCATTCACCAAAGTGGAAAGCTTTGGGACTTGCTTTGGAGGAAGGCAGGCACCACTGCTCCCTTAGCACCGAAGTGGAAACTAGTCTCCGCCATACCCTGTCATCCTTATCCTGGTAGCAGGGTGGTACCCATGTGACAGACACGGGCTTCGCGGCTAAAACCCTGAGGTTGGCCTCGCGAGGTGGGCCTCACAAGGTGGCCCCATGAGCTGGCCGCGCAAGGCTACCGAGGACTTGGTGAAATCTGCTTTGTCTCGCCTGGCGGCGAGGGAGACTCGTGAGGTGGCTTGGTTCTCGGGGTCCCAGGCTTGGGCCGATCCTTTTGGGACACGAGGGTTGCCTCTTGGTCCTTAGGCAGACGGGTCTTGGTACCCCAGTATCCACTAGACCGATAGTACCGCCAGTGCCATCCTCCATTGCCGGCATCTTCTTCGTCGCTGGTGGAGTGGCCTTGGATTTCTTATCGGTAGGGCTCTCCGGCAAGTCTTCAATAGGTGTGCAGCACTCCAAGGAGGTGCGCTTCCCGGAATTCCTATCCGAGGTCTTACCGGACTTCTTGTTTTTCTACTTCTTGGCGAGAGCTGGCACCTTGGCGGCCTCTACTGCAGCCGTATCTCTGTATAACTTGTCGACGCATATGACTACATCCTTCTTATCTGAGTTGATGGAAATGATACCCATCATCCCTGGCATTTTCAGTGTGTTGTAGGCATAATGAGATGCCGCCGTGAACTTAGCCAAAGATAGGCGACCAAGAATTCCATTTTACTGCAAAGGGATGTCAACAACATAGAACACAATCTTCTATGTTCTATAGTTCAATTCCCCGTCAAACGTCACTAGCAATGTAATCTTTCACTTGGGTTGCCTCGTTTCCAGATTAACTCCTTGGAAAGTACCAGTCTACTTGAGCTCTTCATCGGGAATCTGCAACTTTTTGATCACTTTTGGAGAAATCAAATTCAGTCCAGCCCCATCGTCAACTGACATTTGTGTGACTCGGAGGTTGCGAATCGTTGGTGAAACCAACAACAACAAACACCCAACTACAATTGTGCGATCAGGGTGATCCTCGGCATCGAAAATGATAGGCGTGCGTGACCTCCTAAGTGGTTTCTAGGCGTCTATTTTCGGCTCTGCCGCATTAACCTCATGCACCCATTGCTTGAGCTGGCAGTGACAGGAGTGCAAAGATGCGCCCCTATCAATGCACATGGCTTTTGTTGCCTTCCGAAACTCTAGTTCACAGGATTCATGATTGTCCTCTTCGTCACTTCCATCATCCTCTTATTTTTTTATCATGACCTCTAGCAGGTTTCTCCTGGTGCTGTTTGGCCTTGCCATGGCGTCCTCCTCGGCCACCACATCCCTTCTTGCCAGATCCATCGGAACCATCCTCGCCCTTCTCCTTGTCACGCTTTTCGTATTCAACTTTCTGCTTCACTACAAGTTGTTTAACCTGCCGACACTCCTGAGATCGTGGCTTTTGGTGTGGTGAATCTTGCATTATGGCCCGTCAGACTTGCCGGTATTCTCGCCTGCCATGGCTGTCTAGAAATTAGCGCATGCAGTAACTTCCTTACTGGAGGCTTCTGTTTTAGATTTCTTTGTGTCATTGGGGATACCGGAGCCTTCCACAATCATGACTGCTTTGCCTTTGCATTTCTAGTTGCGCCTCCGGCCTTTTGCTTTTGGGGTGGCGGCGTCGTTGTCCTCAAAATAAACTTTGGTGCCAACATCATCCTCGAGAAGTCTCCTCCCCTCCTCAGCATGTGCACATTTGTCCACAAACATATAGAGCTCGTTGACGGTCTTCGGCAACCAGACGTTCATATTTTCTCGCATCTTTCCATTATGCACGTTAGTGTGAAAAGCGGCAATCACAGCTCCTGGGTGTACATCTAGAATGTTGCGGTGCACACAATTGAATCTCTGAATGTATTTGCGTAGATTCTCACCTTCTCTTTTTGGGGTCACTTGCAGGTTGATGGGCTGTCCTGGGGCTTTGTGGCCTCTGGTGAAGGCACCAAGAAACTCGTTGCACAAATCTTCCCATGAAGAAATGGAGTTTTCCGGTAATTTCATCAACCAAGACCTCACATTGGGCTTGAGCACCAATGGGAAGTAGTCGGCGAGGATCCTTTCATCTCTTCCCCCAGCAGCTTGCACAACAACCGTGTAGATGCCCAACAATTATGCCGGGTTTAGCTTGCCCTCGTACTTCTCTGGTACTTTTGCCTTGAAGGCCCGCGGACAGCCAACGGACTTGCCGCAGCTCACGAGTGAAAGCCAGACATCCAACCTTGTAAGATAGATACCCGCCAACATCGGGCACAGGCTCATCAACGACTAGACCGTTGCACACATCAGACTAACGACACGCTTCCCAACGTCGTTCAATCCTAGTGCAGGCGTCCTCTGCATGCCTGTCTTGCAGCACCTGCCGCTCATGTTGCCGTTCTCATGGATCTGCGGAGGGCATCAACATCTCATCAGGCTCTGCAGTTCACTGGGTCTTCCGCGGCTGCTGGCGTTGCTGCTGCTGAGGCTTTTGCCGTGAAGGCGACTATACCGTTGGTGCAACACTCACACCACGGTCTCTAGTTTGGGCTACTGGTGTTCTTCGTGGACGCCATGAAGGCTCCGCTTGCTGTCACTTGCTCGACTCTACAAATCCAATCAAGCTCTGGATGGTGGCTCTCCATTCATCCATCTTTTCTGCCGTCGAAGGGAAGTTCAACAACATCTGGGCTCGCGCCATTGCCTCCGTTACTGTTGTCGGCATAGCCGACGCAATGTTGCTCGACTTCTGGCCAAGCCAACAGGAGCGCCAGTGCGATCTTGTCATCGTGGCTCAAGTTCAGCAATGGGTCAGTGTGACAGAGGTGGTGCTTGAGGATCTTGGACTTGATCAACAAACTTCTTGTCGTGTGGTTGCTATTGCTCATGATCAACAATGCCGCTTGGGGTCATGTCATGCCCATTTTGCGATGGACACGGTGTGTGTCTTGATGTTGTATCTTTGGTCGTTGCCGCCGGAAGATCTTGGTTCGCGCTGGACTGGGTATTGTGGCTCCGGTGACTATGCTTGCCAACACGTCGAGGAGGTCGGAGTTGTTCCTCCGCACCACCCACGTCGTTGTGGGGTTTTTTGCCAGAGGTTCAAGGGAATTGACTGCCTCTAGCGCCTCCGCCTCCTTCTCCGAACACGGTGGGCATGGCGATCGCGTCGCCTACACCAACTGTGCCACTTGCGGTGTTCGCACCGCCTGCATTGCCCACGTTGACTACGCTGCCTGTGGTATGTACGAGGGAATCTTGGAAGTAGTGGATTTTCCATCACAATGCCCTTTTTCTTGGGAGCCATCAACAACGAAAAATGTGATGAACTTGATGAACTTGATGTGGAATCTGCTGATTCAAGTTCGTGCTAGCGACCCCCTACCTGGCATGCGAAAGATGTCATGGGTACGACCATCTATGGGGCCATATAGCACCTTTGTGGTTTAGCTAGGGGAATGTGCAAGCACAAAGAGCAGAATGAACAGAGAACACAAAGGCTTTTACCTAGGTTCGGGCCACCGTGAGGTGTAAAACCCTACTCCTGCTTTCTATATTGGATGTGTGTAAGCACAAGTACAAGGAGCGCTTTCCCCAAAAAGGTGCAGAGAGAGAGAGAGAGAGAGAGAGAGAGAGAGAGTAGCTACACATGTGAGTTGTGCAAAATTTGGGTCCTTGTAAGCGTTGCCCTGACCCTCTTCTTATAGCTTAAGGGGTTACCAAAGTGGCAAAATAGTCATAATGTAGTGATTAGATAGGAAATAGTGCTATCATACCTGACTCTGCCAGTTTAGGACAAAAGAAATTAATTCTCCGTTAGGTGTCATGTGGTGGAAGATCCCCGACAAGCTTGTTGCACCGCTCTCCCAGCTACCTCCTATTAACTTGACAAGCCATTCAGACGGGTGTCAATAAAGGTAAATCTCCTTCCAGCATGCTGATACATGTTCGACAAGCCTCACCTAACTTCTTGCGGGCTCGATGCCTCATTGATTAGTGACTAGCTACTCAATGAGGTGGAGCGCATGCAGCTAGCAAAGGCTTGCCGGCACGAAGCTTGCAGGGCCTTCACCTTGCCAGCTCAGCCTTTATTGTTTTTAGTGTCGAACTTGTTGCTGTATCTTGATCTTTTCTCCAGTTGCCTCTCCAACTGGGACTTGAATCTTGATCTCGGTCTTCTTAAGGCATTCCTTGATCTCACGAAGAGCGGCTTCTCTGGTTCAGAGATCTTCTTTGTAATCTAGCAATCTAGTACTAAATTATCCTCTGGCAAGCCTCCTTGCCATGGAGCTGCCACTGCTCGTGCATAAGTCTGGGGTATTAAGACCCAAACCTTAATACACTGACACTCTGGCACGTGACTTGGGTTAAGTACCTCAGCCTTCTCTTTGTTGCTTCTTACCATTTTATCTTCTTCAACTGGGTTAGGCTCCGGTTTAAATGCAAACTTGGGCAAAATGAAGGTTTGGCACACTGCTATCTTTGCCACTTGTGCCTCCATATTTATGGATCTGGCTTCAAGTATCCGCACATGATTTATTAGTCCAAAAACCTTTTCGGTCAATTGACCGCGTAAGTTATCATGATTCTTCAAGATATTCTTGAAGTTTTCATTCTGCTCATTTTGGCTAGAAATAGAACTGTTTAGAGTTTCTTCAATATTATTTCTATTTCTACCATTAGTTCCACCCAAAATATTTGATGCTCCTCCATTTTGAGGATAAGGAAGTTTAGGATCATAACTATTGTTTTTCCAATTGGGGTTATAGCTATTACAAGCAATAAAAATTCACATCACTAGTATCTTTATCAGTGATGGCATTGACATTTATTGCCTCTTCACCTTTCGTAAAAGATATAAGTTCTTCTAGCTTGGTTGTCAACTCTAAGATATTTTTTTGTATAGCATTCACCTTCTTGGTGGTGGTTCTTCAACATGCCAATGGGCACGGTTCTCTTACATATCATCTAGTATCTTCTTAACATCTTCTATGGGTTTTCCCATGATTGTTCCTCCCACAGCTGTATCAAGCGTAGTTTTTTGACATATGTTTCAAGCCATTATGAAACATATGAAGGATTAACCACTCCTCCATTCCATGATTAGGGCAATTTCTTATAGCTTCTTTCATTCTATCGCACACAAGCACTAGTGGCTCACATTCTGCTTGCTTGAAACCTGTAATCTGAGAACGTAACTACATAATTTTTGCAGGTGGGCAAAACTTAGATAAAAATTTGCTGCAATAAGCATCCCAAGAAGTAATATTGCCTTTAGGTAAAGGTAAAAGCTATTAATTAGCTTTTCCTCTCAAATAGAAAGGAAATAAGCGAAGTTTTAGAGCATGTGGCTCATAATCCTTTATGCGTGTCATGTCGCACAATTCAGTAAAATTATGTAAATGCATACCTGCATCTTTAGAAGCAGAGCCTCCAAATTGGTCCTGTTGAACCATGTAAACTAAGTTTGGTTTCATCTCATATTATGCAACTGCAACATCTGGTTGTGCTATAGGTTCACACATGAAATTGTTGTTAGGAGTAGCAAAACTCCCAAGATTACAAGCCATAGTAACTTCTGGATTTTTCTACTTACAAGACTTGCAACAATATAAAACTTAAACTAAAACCGAAAAAGTAAAGACAAAAAATGAAAATTAACTTTAACAAAAACTCTAAACACAAAGACTAGGAATAATAAACTCCTCCCCGGCAATGATGCCAGAAAAGGGCTTGATTTCTCCTTTTTGTTGATCCGGTATTGGACCTAAAAAGAGTATATCGTAATATTTACCCAGAGATGATCCTGGCTTATCGAACCCACGAGAGGAAGATTCTCTTGAGGCGATGGTCTCTAGTAAGCTTTTGCTAAAGTTTCAAATCCAGCTTTTGTTAGGATCAACAAGCAAATATTGATTCAAGCACTTATAATAAAAAGAAGGTATGGGGATGAGGTCTTAATGCTTACAACCATGTATTAGTGTTGGGATAAAAAATGATATTAGTTTGTGCTTGGGAATCCACCCATCAAGAGGTGCTTTCTTTGTTTTGAATGGGGAATGTGTCCAAATAACATCCTGATCGGCGCAAGTCCTGCATCAAGAATTAGTTGTCCTACCGAAGGCCCTATTCGCCTCATGGGGTTGCCCCAATAATTAAGATAATAATATCAAACAAAATCTTTGGGCGTTCAATGACTACACCTCAAACAAAATCTTTGGGCGTTCAATGACTAAACCTTATTGTCATCGTTGTTCAGTATAACACTTCACAATCCCCTTGGTCCTAGCCTCACCGGTGCTCGATCTCCATGATTTTGGACACCTGCAGGGACGAAGATCATAGACAAGACAAGATATACTTCACGATGCAGTTTTATGTTACACATACAAGACGTTGTGTCAAAGGCTTCCATTGATCCCTTCACCAAATACCTGGGGCTGCAAGGCTCATGCCTCACCCCATACCTTACCGGACTACTGACACATGGAGATCAGATCACGAGAAGAAATCACTAAAGACCACATCTTGAGATTGATTGATTGCAATATGTCTTACAATAGACGCCTTGTGTGATGCAAGATTACAAGTATGAACTATATGGGAGAGGGCTATGGTGATGGAGATGGTTATGGAGGTGAAAATGGTGGCGACTAGGGTTTATGGATGAAGATGATGTTGAATGGGTTGTGGTTATGCTTGACGCTCCAGCTCTGCTCCATATTTTGACATTTCAACATGGTCCCTTAATAAAAGTTGTTTGGGTGGATGAGCTACCTCGACTTCCACGCCAAACGACCGCTCATGCGAGCGCTAGCGGTCGCATGGAACGTCGTCTTTTGCTCTGGAGTCCTTCTGACACCTCCTAGTGATTGATTTCTTCTCCATTTTCCTTCCTTTCCTTTCTTCCACGTGATATCTTCCCTTTTAGCACATTTATTGTGTAAAAATATTAAAGAGAGGATTTTTGGAGTCCTTTGCATTCAGTAGTCATTAGTGGAAATATCAGAGCGAATATCTCTCATTTAGTGAAATATCTCGGTTTAAACAAGGTTGAAATGAGTGTAAAAATATCACTCATCAGATTGCTTATGAGTTAATCTATTTTGAGCATCGCAAATCCTGTATCAAGCATATTTAAAACTTGCTCCTCCCCTTTGTTTAAAGTTAAGCACTTCATTCTTGAGGGTACAAAACACAAGCGAAGAACTAGCCATAACGGCGAAGCAAACGAGCAAATAGAAATATTTTGGTGTTTTTGTAAGACAAATGAGAAGTGGAGGATAAAATTGAGAGGCAAAGGCAAATAAAAATAAGAGAAAGTAGATGATAGTTTGTGCGAAGGTACTTCATAGGTTTTGGTGATGTCTCCCCGGCAACAACGCCAGAAATTCTTCCTACTACTTGTGAGCTGCGTTGGGATTTCCTCGAAGAGGAGAGGATGAAGCAATACAATAGAGATAAGTATTTCCCTCGGTTAAGAACCAACGTTATCAATCAAGTAGAAGAACCACACATAACCTCATTAGCAGCACCTGCACACACAAAAGCAAATACTTGCACCCAACGCGAACAAGGGGGTTGTCAATCCCCTCGGCGGTTACTTGCAAGGATTAAATCTCGTAGTTGTAGGTAATGATATAATTTGCAAAACAAAGTAAAATACATAAAATTGCATCAAGGTATTTTTGTGTTTTTATATATGATACAAATAGACCCGGGGGCATAGTTTTCACTAGAGGCTTCTCTCTCGAACACATAGCATACGGTGGGTGAACAAATTACTGTTGGGCAATTGATAGAAAAGTGCATAGTTATGACGATATCCAAGGCAATATCATGTATGTAGGCATCATGTCTGAGACAAGTAGACTGACTCATGCCTGCATCTACTACTATTACTCCACCCATCGATCGCTATCCAACATGCATCTAGGGTATTAAGTTCATGACAAACAGAGTAACACCTTAAGCAAGATGACATGATGCAGACAAAGGCGACATTTGGATGGCTTGCCAGTATACCTCGCTAGTCAAGGCAAGCCTTGCCGACAGAGGCGAGCCGATTTGGCTCGCTCGCTCAACCGAAGAAAAAGCTAGAAACCGCAGGATACGAGGCAAGCTCACTCGAGAACCAAGTCCTTCGCTTCCATGCTGAGCCAGTCTAAGCCAGCACTTGCCGGATAACCAAACGCTTGCAAAGTAAACCCAATTAATATGAGTAAACCCATCGTTTTATCCTTAATGGAAACAATACAAATACATATCTTGTCCCTTTATATCACTCGGATATAGAACACCGCAAGATTAAACCCATCAAAAAGCACCTCTCCATTGCAAGATAAATCATCTAGTTGGCCAAACCAAACAGACATATCGGAAGGAAATTCAAAGCTATAATAATCATGCATAATAAAGTTTAGAAAAGACTCAATTAATATTCATAGATAATCTGATCATAGACCCACAATTCACTATATCCCAACAAACACACCGCAAAAGAAGTTTACATTGAATAGAACTCCAAGAACACCGAGGAGAACATTATATTGAAGATCAAAGAGAGGGAAGAAGCCATCTAGATACTAGCTATGGACCCATAAGTCTGTGGTGAACTACTCACGCATCATCGAAAGGTAGCAAGGCTAATGGAGAAGCCCTCCGTGATTGATTCCTCCTCCGGCACGGTAGAAGAAAAGGCCTCCAGTTGAGATCATGGAAGAACATAAACTTGCGGCGAAGGAAAAAGAGTGCAGGGTGGTTCTCTGGTGGTTTTCCATTTTTAGAGAATTTATAGAGTTGGAATTAGGTGAGACGGAGCCACATGAGGCCAACAAGGCATCAGGGCACGCCTACCCCCTGCATGCACCATGTGGCCTTGACATCTCCTCGCTTTTCGTCTGGTCTCCCCCCGAAGGTTCTAAGGTCTCTTTTGTCCAAATTTTTTTTTCAAAAAGTTTCATAGTGTTTGGACTCAGTTTGTACAGATTGACTGGAAAACCAAAAACAAGCTGAAAATAGCAATTGACACTTGGCACTAGGTTAAAAGGTTAGTGCCAAAAAACCAAATAAAATACCATAAAAAGTTATATAAATCATCCAAGATGGATACTATAATCGCATGGAATAATAAAAAATTATAGATACGTTGGGGACATATCACTCACATCAAAGTGCTCGACATCTAGGATATTGCCTCATATGCATCAGTTTCAACTCAATCATGTCTTTGGTCAATAATTGGGTTGCCTGGCTCCTGTGCTTACCTCTTACGTTTCTGCATTGTTCGGCTAAGGCCATAAAGGGAGAACCACTTCGATTGTACTTCTAGTTCAATTGGTCCCGCAGCCACAACCTCTGCCTTGAGCCTGGATAGTGTGTCCTCATAGAAACATACGCTACTAGAGCACCCTCTAAAGAGGTGAAGCGCTTCCAGAGGTTAACCTGAGGGCTTGCGCTTTGGAGCCGCTGAATCGAACCGAATTAAATACTTGGCAATGGCTTCATGGGCCACAAGTTGATGCATATGTCCTCCGTGGCTGGTCTCGCCATGCGGTGCAGTTCCATCAGCTGCTTCATCTGGTCGTTGAGGAGCGGCGGGTGCGAAGGCACTTGGAACTGCGCCTAGAATGCCTTCTGGCTCTGCGTCACCTTCGTGGGAGCCGTAGTATCGGCAGGCATCTAATGCGCTCCTCAACACATCCATGAAGGCGCCCGAGGAATGCTAGATTTGCATCAACTGGGCGAACTTGATATCACCAAAGATGGATCGCAGCAAGTATGGCTTACCAACGACTATCGGCTTCACTTGCTTAAGCTCCTCACGGTCCGCACCCGCGTGGGTCTGGGCCTCTTTGCATGCCAAGCCAGTTTCTCGAGCTCGGCGGCTTTTTTCTTGTAATTATCCTGAAGGGCGCCATGTTGCGCTTACAAACCCTTCAGGTCTTCCTCAACCTCGATCACCCATGCCTGGTCCTTGCAACAGGAAACCCTCCCCTCGGCTAGCTCCGAGCTAGCCTTATAAACCGCAACCTTTTGCTGCTTGGTTTCTTGCTAAGCCTTTTTGAGCTCAGCTCGGAAGTCCTCAATCTTCGTTGCTGCAAATGAAAAACAATAAAACATGCTTATATTAAAAATGTGCGTGTTGCTGTTGAAACATTACTAAGTTCGGGTGCTAGTTTTCCTCACCTTGCGCTTTATCCATCTACTCTTCAAGAAGATCGATATCCTGCTCGAAGCGCAAGCTTATGGTTTAGCTCCTCCAACTCCTTTGAGTTGGACGCCGAAGCCGAGGCTGACACTACAAAAAACCACTTCCGTGATAATACGTGTTTATCACAGTAGGTCACATTTTCTATCAAGCATGTATATCCATGACGATTTTATGACAGAATCAAGATAGCCATACCTGTGCTATCGTAGAAGTGTTCCACGACAATACCAAAATTATCATCACAAAACTGTCCACTTCCATGATGATAAATAGCACGTCATGGAAGTGCTTTCGTCAAGGGTAACCAACACATGGCATCCACCATAACGGCACACCGTTAACCCTATCGGGTCTGGTTTTGGATCTGATAACCCATTAACAGCCAGGACCAATGGAGATTTTCCACGTGTAAAATTCTCGTTGGCCGAAGGGACCACGGATCAGCTCCACGTGCGGAAAAATGCCAAACAACCAATGTACAGGAGGCTCCAATGATACGTCGACATGTGGCAGGACCCAATAGGGGCCATTCAGGTCAAAATGTCGTCCCGTTTGACTTGGTCAAAGGATAACGGGCGGGCCAATCGAAAGCCTGCTAATGGCCTGCTCGCATATAGCCCATTCAGGCCTGATAACTCACAACCCATTATGGCCTTTCCTAATTCGGCCCACTAGCTTCATCTGGGCCGTCCAATACGATTCTAGCCCGTTGTAACTTCCGACCCATGTACGGCCCATGACGTCTTTCGGCCCATATGAGGCCCTTTGTAACACTTGGCCCATTAATGGCCCGTAGTGAAACTGGCCCATAATGAATAGTATGTCGCTTCATACCCATTAACGGCCCATTACTCCATTGGGCCTTTCCCAGCCCATATTATCTTTCAGCCTTTTAAGGACCTATTTATTCTTGGGCTGATTTGCAGCATCCGGTAGCTTATGGCCTGTTACTGGCCTTTTCAGCTTGTGGGCCAAATTTAGCCTGTGGTTAAAGTCGGCCCGTTTGTGGCCCGTTAATCCGTTGGGCCGTTTTCATAGCATCATCAAATACGGCCCATTAACGACCCGTTATGCATGTCGATAGAATTATGCCTGTTATACTCATCGGCCTCTTAAGGGCCCATCTTGCTTGGCCCATGAACGGACGACTGCCAGTCTAGCCCATATATGACCCATAATGTGGTCAATTATTGGCCAATGTTTGGCCGATCAGACATATGGCCCGTAGAAGGCCCATTGATTATACGGCTTGTAGAAGGCCCGTAGTTGGCCCATCGTCACTACAGCAGATAGCAGGACCATGGTGACGACGATCCGTATGTTGCCCACGGATATTGTGGCCTAGTTTTATATAATATATGGCGGCCACTAGCACATCGCGGAAAAAGAACTGCACTGACTACAAGCAAACAAATAAACAAGATGACAAGGAAATAAATAAACAAGCAGCATACACTAGGCTATTACGACTATTATACATATTACAACTAGTCGGCATCAAAGTTCGCCACCAGTGCAAATATGGGGAACAAAGCAGCATATTACATACACTTGTTGTCGAAGTTGGCGACGAGTGCAAATAAACACCATGGCAAAACAAGTCTAGAACTGAAACCACTTCACAAGAGCTCAATAAACAATATTGTCGGTATCCACCATGCTGGCAGGACACTTAGCAAACTTATTAGCTTTCTCTTGTTTGGCGCTTAAATCCTCCAGTGCTTGCTGTTGCACTAGAAAGTATGCATCTGAATTCTCCAGGGACTTCCGTAGTCCTTCGATTTCTTGTCGCAGCACAACTACTCGATGTCTTTCAGCTTGTAGTTGAGACTCAAGAAACCGAACTGATTCAGACAGCGAGTTCGAGGAGCTTGTGCCAGCGGTAGTGGCGAGTAACTCAAACACTACACCATGACAGAACTTTGGGGTTGTCTCACTATCTTCAAGATAGTTTTCCTTAGCTGTTTTATTAGCTTTCGTAGAGACTAACAGGGATGTCTCCCTATCTTGAACCTCATATGCATTACTTCCTTTACCATTGCATAATGGGGTACTCTTCTCCAATATTTTGTCCGCATTCTAAAAGAGAAACAAGCAAACACATCACATGTTTAACATGTATATGAAACTCATTTTGGTAAACCAGTTCAGTAGTAAGGTGGACAAGATAAAAACATGAAACAAACATATATCCATGTACTATAGTCACTGTATGGTCTATGTCATTCTTTTTTATGTTGCCAAATCAAGATAGAGACAGTTCAAATCATATCTGTTTAAGACAAAGCAGCATAGAAAGAATATAGGTGTGGAAAACTACACAACACTAACAACACTTGTAATGTGCATGGCATGAGAACATAACTGTTTATTCAATTGAAACTGAAAACAACATAGAGCAAGTTGCAAACAGCAATCCAGTTAAATAAACAGGTTTAAAACATACCTATCGCGCCATTGGAGTTGTAGTTGCATCCTTCAAATTTGAAGTTAGTTGGTATGAGTAAGTACAGTGATGCAAGAGAAAATGAGTATGAACCATAGCTACGGAGCCTGTCCTGAGAACAATTCTTCTTCTTCTTTAAGCGTTGACTTGGGGTTCAGAATGGTGGTCCTGGTGCTTTGGGCACTGCACTTGCCTTACTAACTGCTCGTGTTTGGGTGCTCTGTGGTGGAGGCGGTGATGTGTCAACTGGAACTAGGTTACTATCTGCTGTGGTTGGGGTTAGATGGGGTGTAGCTGGTTCTCCGTCCAACTGGGTATGGGTACAATCTGTGTGAGTCTGCGTTATGTGCGGTGGGGTTGGTTCTTGAGCAAGTACAACTGTGGTCTTATCTGCATCAACGGGTAGCACTATCTTTTCTGAGGACGGTGTTTTTACTCCCATAGATACTGCCATGACCTCCTCCAATTCAACTGGCTAATAAACAAGAAAAGTAATTGAATGTACATACATTGTATGATAAACAGGTGCAATGGTTAGTAGGGAAGAAAACAAGCCACAAAATAATTCACATTTAAGTTGTCTAACCAAACAGGATAGCATGACACAATTTCACATATATGATGGCTAACTAAACATGATAGCATAACACAATTTCACATATATGATGGCTAACTAAACATGATAGAATGACATACTTCAAAATATGATGACTATGCAAACAGGATGACATGATATAACTATACGAAGTCTCTATTAAAGTGGTTGGCATGCCATAATTCACATACATGTCATCGATGGAAACATGATGGCATGATATAATTCACGGATATAATGACATAATTCGAAATATGATGGCTATGTAAACAAGATGAGATGATATAACTATATTATGTCTTTAGAAAATGTGTTGGCATGCCATAATTCAGATACATGCTGTCTGTGTAAACATCATGGCATGATATAATTCAAATATATGATTTATATACTAATCAAGGGAGCGGAGGGCAATCACATATATGGTGTGTAAACTAAGCATATGTCACTCAATATTGTGTATATGATGTAAAAACTAAGCATTGCGAGACAACCTCTGCATGGTATGAGTAATATAACCCTACCAAGTTTGAGCATACACCTCACGGGGGAAATAGGACTGGTCATCTGCCTCTTAATCCTCCTCTGAGGAGCTATCTGTAACCAGCAAGATATCTGCTTCAGCAGGTAGCATTGTCTGCTCTGAAGAACTTGTTTTCACTCCAGATTTTTTTATCACCAATTCAAATGGCTGATGCATAGGAAGATTAGTTGAACATACAAACATTATCGACAAATGGACTACGTAATAGAAAAAAAGGATGGCATGATATAATTCACATATATGATGCTTGGGTAAACATGATGGCATTGCATAATTCACATATATAATGCCTTGCAACAAGATATCATTGCATAATTCACATATATAATGTCCTGCAACAAGAGGGCATTGCATAATTCACATATATGGTAATTACACACTAAACAGGTGGCATTCACCCAAAACATGTATAAACTAAGGAAATTACATAGCAATGCAAGACACCATATGCACGATATGAGCAATATAACCTCGAGGGAGAAATAGGACTGGGCATCTGTCTCTAAATCCTCCTCTGACGAGCTATCCGTAACCAGCAAGACATGCGCTTCATTAGATAGCATTGTCTGCTCTGAAGACCTTGTTTTCACTCCAGATTTTTCCCTTACCGTGTGGAATGGCTGATGGACATGATGAGTAATTCAATGTACTAACATTGTTGACAAATTTAATACGTAATAAAAAAGGATGGCATGATATAATTCACATATCGGATGACTGGCTAACCAGGATGGCATTGCAAAATTCACATATATGATCCATGGCTAAACAAGATGGCATTGCATGATTCACATATATGATATAGAAACTAAACAGATGGCATTCACACAAAGGATGTCTAAACTAAGCAGATGACATATTTGATGTGTATTGTAAGCAATGCAAGGCGCCATATGCATGATATGGCCAACATCAGCAGGCCAAGTTAGAGAAAGACCTCACGGGGTAAATAGTAGTGGTCTGCTCCCTCTAAATCCCCCTCTGAACAGTTATCTTCCTCTTGTTTACAATATGGAACAATGAGAGGGGGCTGCCTTTGCGCCCACCATTGAGCGACGTCTGCATGACAATTTATTGCCACACAAGCCTCCTCTCTTTTGGTCTACATGCTCAGTGCCATTGTGTACAATAACTGACATGCATAGGAATAAAAAATAGTGAGATTATGTAAGGAGTGCATGTAAAAATCTAGAGTGATGTTAGCTACTTATGGGTAGACCCAAAACCAATGATAACATGCAGATAATAGTTTCAGTTAAAAAATACAGATAATGGCTCCTTTAGGGCCTCTTTGATTCACAGGATTTTGAAAATGTCGGAATAGGAAAAGTATAAGATTGGAGTGTCATGCCCACTTGAATGCTATATGATTAGCAAGGAGTGTTTGATTTCACTGGAAAAGCAAAGGAATTGTAAAAAGAGGTTGGAGTGGCTATTAAATTTCCTATGAAATGTAGTGCAGAAGAATCCATTTGAAAAATTCCCATGGGATTCAATCCTATAAATCAAAGGACAACTGTAGGAAAAATTCCAAAGGATTTCAATCCCCCAAATATCCTATAGAATTCCTTTGAATCAAAGGAGCCCTTAATGTTTGTTTCCACCCAACATGAAACTCACAGTGGACACCTGAGATTATTCAGATAGTTGACAGATAGTATTGATTGCTGCCCCAATATGTACCCCACAACCATTTAAAAACTCAAGTTTGAGCATTAGTTTGGACCTGACTCGGAGTCTAATCGGTCAATAGGACGATAAAGTAGCATCCCATCATGTTAAGCGATGCATAACGTAAGCAGACCCGAAAGAGTGTGACCTCTCTTGCGGACCCGTGTAGTCCTCAAGGTCCTCTGCTCAGTTGATGATGCTAATGCGGTTGTCGTGGCTACCGACGGCGGGGAAGAAGATCTGAGGCGGGGAAAGACAGTCTGGAGGGCGGATCCTGCTACCTCTTGAGCTTGCGTTGTATTCCCTCGAGAGGAAAGGGAGATGCAGCACAGTAGCGAAAGTATTCCCCTCAGTTTTTGAGAACTAAGCTATCAATCCAGTAGGAGACCACGCATGAGTCCGTCGCACCTGCACAAACAAATAAGAACTTCGCAGCCAATGCGATAAGGGGTTGTCAATCCCTTTACGGTCACTTACGAAAGTGAGATCTGATAGAGATGATAGTTTATATTTTTGGTATTTTTAGTTTAATAGAACAGCAAATAAAAGCGATAAAAGTAAAGTAGATGTAGATTGATATGTTGAGAATAGACCCGGGGGCCATAGTTTTCTCTAGTGGCTTCTCTCATGATGGCGATATTCTACGGCGGGTAAACAAATTACTGTCGAGCAATTGATAGAAAAGCGAATAATTATGAGACTATCTAGGCACGATAATTGTATATAGGCATCACGTCCGAGACAAGTAGACCGAAACGAGTCTGCATATACTACTATTACTCCACACATCGACCGCTATCCAGCATGCATCTAGTGTATTGAGTTCATAAGAACAAAGTAACGTCTTAAGCAAGATAACATGATGTAGAGGGATAAACTCAAGCAATATGATATAAACCCCATCTTTTTTTATCCTCGATGGCAACAATACAATACGTGCCTTGCTCCCCCTACTGTCACTGGGAAAGGACACCGCAAGATTGAACCCAAAGCCAAGCACTTCTCCCATTGCAAGAACTATAGATCTAGCAGGCCAAACCAAACCAATAATTCTAAGAGACTTGCAAGGATATTATGAGCACACATAAAAACTTCAGAGAAGAACCAAATATCTTTCATAGATAACCTTGATCATAAACTCACAATTCATCGGATCTCGACAAACACACCGCAAAAAGAGATTACATCGAATAGATCTCCTCGAAGACCGAGGAGAACTTTGTATTCAGATCCAAAGAGAGAGAAGAATCCATCTAGATACTTGCTATGGACCCGAAGGTCTGTGGTAAACTACTCACAACTCATGGTGATGGCGATGATGATGATGATGAAGGCCTCCATGATGGATCCCCCTCCGGTGGAGCTCCGGAACAGGCTCCAAGATGGGATCTCCACGGGAACAGAAGGTACGGCGGTGGAATTAGGGTTTTCTCTCTGTTCATGGAGTTTCTGGGGTACGTAAACTTATATAGGAAGAAGGAGGGCACCGAGGGACGCTCGAGGGGGCCACGAGGCAGGGAGCTCGCCCCCACCCTCATGGGCCAGCCCTCCGTCCCCTGACGTGGTTCTCAAGCTCCGCGTGCATGATTTTCTCCAAAAATATCTCTCGCGAAGGTTTCATTCCGTTTGGACTCCGTTTGATATTCTTTTTCTGCAAAACCCTGAAACAGGCAAAAAATAGCAATCTGGAATGGGCCTTTGGGTTAGTAGGTTTGGTCCCAAAAATGATATAAAAGTGAATTATAAAGCCCATTAAACATCCAAGACTTCATAAATAATAGCATGGAACAATCAAAAATTATAGACACGTTGGAGATGTATCAAGCATCCCCAAGCTTAATTCTTGCTCGTCCTCGAGTAGGTAAATGATAAAGATAGAATTTTTGATGTGGAATGCTAACCAATATAGTTTTTCAATGTAATTCTCTTAATTGTGGCATGAATGTTTAGATCAGAAAGATTCAAGATAAAAGTCTATATTGAGATAAGAAATAACAATACTTCAAGGATACTAACAAAGCAATCATGTCTTCTCAAAATACTATGGCTAAAGAACGTTATCCTTACAAAATCATATAGTCTGGCTATGCTCCCTCTTCATCACACAAAATATTCATATCATGCACAACCCCGATTTCAGCCAAGCACTTTTTTTCATACTCTATCTTTTCAAACCTTTCAATTTTCACGCAATACATGAGCGCAAGCCATGGATATAGCACTATGGGTGGAATAAAGGTGGTTGTGGAGAATACAAAAAGGAGGGAGATAGTATCACATCGACTAGGCGTATCAACGGGCTATTGAGATGCCCATCAATAAATATCAATGTGAGTGAGTAGGGATTGCCATGCAACGAATGCACTAAAGCTAAATATGAATGAAAGCTCAACAAAAGAAACTAGTGGGTGTGCATCCAACTTGCTTGCTCACGAAGACCTAGGGCATTTGAGGAAGCCCATCGTTGGAATATACAAGCCAAGTTCTATAATGAAAATTCCCACTAGTATATGAAAGTGACTAAGCATGAGACTCTCTACAATGAAGAACATGGTGCTACTTTGAAGCACAAGTGTGAAAAAAATAGTAGCAATTGTCCCTTCTCTCTTTTCTCTCATTTGTTTTGGAGGGGCTTTCTCTTTTTTTTATTAGCCCCTCTCTATATTTTTTTGGGCCATCTCCCTTTTTTTATTGGCCTTTCCTCAGATGGGACAATGCTCTAATAATGATGATCATCACACTTTTTATTACAACTCGAAATTACAACTCGATACTACAACAAGTATGACTCTACATAAATGCCTCCGGCGGTGTACCGGGATATGCAATGAATAAAGAGTGACATATATGAAATATTATGCATGGTGGCTTTGCCACAACTACGATGTCAACTACATGATCATGCATGCCAATATGACAATATGATGCGTGTCATATAAACGGATCGCTGGAAAGTTGCATGGCAATATATCTTGGAATGCCTATGGAAATGCCATGATAGGTAGGTATGGTGGCTGTTTTGAGGAATAATATGGTGGCTGTTTTGAGGAAGGATATCTAGTAGGTTTATGGCACTGGCGAAAGTTGCGTGGTACAAGAGAGGCTAGCAATGGTGGAAGGGTGAGAGTGCGTATAATCCATGGACTTAACATTAGTCATAAGAACTCATATACTTATTGCAAAAATCTACGAGTCATCAAAACAAATCAATCAACGCATGCTCCTAGGGGGGAGGTTGGTAGGAGTTAACCATCCCGCGCAACCGACCTCCACACAGAGGTTGGCACTCTACAAATACCTCGTGCTCTAACTTCGTCACATAGCGGTTCACCATACGTGCATGATACGGGAATCACTAACCTTAACACAAGTATTTCTCAATTTCATAATAACTCCACTAGCATGACTCTAATATCACTATCCTCATGTCTCAAAACAATTATCAAGCATCCAACATCTCATTCTCTTCAATGCACTTAGTGTGATTTTTTTTACTACATTGACATTGGATGTCTATCATGTGAAGACTAGTTTCTTTAGCCTAAACACATTACCATGCTGTTTTAATATTCTCTCAAAAGGATATAAGTGAAGCATCAGAGTTCAACAATTTCTACCAAATATTACCACCACCGTGCTCTAAAAGATATAAGTGAAGCATTACAACAAAAACTATTCAACTCAAAAGATATAAGTGAAGCACATATAGTGTTCTAACAATTTCTAGGCCATATTTAACTCTCTCAAATAGTTGTGTCCAGCGAGGATGATTGTGGCAAACTAACAAGCAAAGACTCAAATTATACAAGACGCTCCTAGCAAAACACATAACATGTTGCGAATAAAAATATAGCTCCAAGTATAGTTACCGATGGATGAAGACGAAAGAGGGGATGCCTTCCCGGGGCATCCCCAAGCTTAGGCTTTTGATTATCTTGAATTTACTTGGGTGCCATGGGAATCCCCAAGCTTAGGCCTTTGCTACTCCTTGTTCCATAGTCCATCAAAGCAATACTCAAAACTTGAAAACCTCACAACACAAAACTTAGACGAAAATTCTCGTGAGCTCCGTTAGTATAAGAAAGCAAACCACTACTCAAAGGTGCAGCAATGAATTGATTATTTGTTTATACTGGTGTTAAAACTACTGTATTCCAACTTCTCTATGGTTCATATCCTCCAATACTACTCATAGATGCATCGGAATAAGCAAACAACACACAAAAAACAGAATCTATCAAAAACAGAACATTCTGTAGTAATCTGCAGGTTTCGCCTACTTCTGGAACTTCAAAAAATTCAAACTAAATTGATAAATTTGCGGAATTTTTCTACCAATCATCTGCAAAAAGAATCAACTAAAACTCACGCTCCAGTAAAATCTGAAGACTACTTTAGCGAGCACTAACGATTCTGTTTTTCACAGCAAGATCATATAAACTTCACACAAGTCTTCCCAAAGGTTCTACTTGGCAAAAACACTAAACAAAACATGAAACCACATCTAATCAGAGGCTATATGCAATATTTATTCCCTAACATCAACAAAAACAATAAACATAAAATTGGGTTGCCTCCCAACAAGCGCTATCGTTTTACGCCCCTAGCTAGGCACGATACAAGATAAATCTAGGTATTGCCATCCTTGGAAGGCAATCCATAAGTGGCTCTCATGATAGATTCATATGGTAATTTGATTTTCTTTCTAGGAAAGTGTTCCATGCCTTTCCTTGAAGGAAATTGGAATCTAATATTTCCTTCCTTCATTTCAATAATTGCACCAATCGTTCTAAGGAAAGGTCTACCAAGAATAATACGAAATGAAGGATTGCAATCTATATCAAGAACAATGAAATCTACGGGCACATAATTCCTATTGTCAACAATAAGAACATCATTAGTTCTTCCCATAGGTTCTTAATAGTGGAATCCGCAAGATGAAAATTTAAAGAACAATCATCAAGCTCATGGAACCCTAGAAAATCACACAAAGTTTTTGGGATAGTGGAGACACTAGCACCCAAATCACACAAAGCATAGCATTCATGATCTTTTATTTTTATTTTTATAGTAGGTTCCCACTCATCATAAAGCTTTCTAGGTATAAAGACTTCCAACTCAAGTTTTTCTTCATAAGATTGCATCAAAGCATCAACTATGTGTTTAGTGAAAGCTTTATTTTGACTATAAGCATGAGGAGAATTTAGCACGGATTGCAACAAGGAAATACAATCAATCAAAGAGCAATTATCATAATTGAATCCCTTTAAATCCAAAGTAGTGGTTTCATCACTATGCAAAGTTTTAATCTCTTCACTCCCACTTTTAGCAATTTTAGCATCAAGATCTAAAAACTCCGAATCATTGGGACACCTTAAAGCAGAATTATCTCCAATCCTATCTTCATCAAGATTAATACTAGAGAACAAGGATCTAATAGGAGACACATCAATAACTTTCAGATCTTCATCATTATTTTCGTGATAACTAGAAGAACATGATTTAATACAATCTTCTTTTTTAGCATGCATTCTAGCGGTTCTTGCTTTGCATTCATCAATGGAAATTCTCATGGCTTTGAGAGACTCATTAATATCATGCTTAGTTGGGATAGATCTAAGTTTCAAAGAATCAACATCAAGAGTAATTCTATCCACACTTCTAGCAAATTCATTAACCTTAAGCAATTTCTCTTCAAGCAAAGCATTGAAATTCCTCTGCGAGATCATAAACTCCTTAACACTAGTTTAAAATTCAGAAGGCATCTTTCCATAAGAGTTATTGTAGGAATTACCAAAACTATTAGAGGAATTACTAGGAAAGGCCTAGGATTAAAATTACCTCTATAAGCATTGTTTCCAAAATTATTCCTACCAACAAAATTCACATCCAGAGATTCATAGTTATTCTCAATCAAAGTGGACAAAGGCATATCATTAGGATCAGAAGAAGCACTCTTAGCAGCAAATAATTTCATAACTTAATCCATCTTTCCACTCAAAACACTTATTTCTTCGATAGCATGCACTTTTTTACTAGTAGATCTTTCGGTTTGCCATTGAGAAAAATTAACCATAATATTATCTAGGAGTTTAGTAGCTTCTCCTAAGGTAGTTTCCATGAAAGTGCCTCCGGCGGCCGAATCTAAAAGATTTATAGAAGCAAAATTCAAGCCAGCATAAAAGTTCTGAATAATCATCCATAGATTCAAACCATGTGTAGGGCAATTACGTATCATCAGTTTCATTCTCTCCCAAACTTGTGCAACATGCTCATGATCTAGTTGCTTAAAATTCATAATATCATTTCTAAGAGAGATGATCTTAGTAGGAGGGAAATACTTAGAGATAAAAGCATCTTTGCACTTATTCCACGAATCAATACTATTTCTAGGCAAAGAGGAAAACCAAGTTTTAGCATGATCTCTAAGTGAAAATGGAAATAACTTCAATTTAACAATATCGTTATCCATACCCCTTTTCTTTTGCATATCACACAAATCAACAAAGTTGTTTAGATGGGTAGCGGCATCTTCACTAGGAAGGCCGGAGAATTGATCTTTCATGACAAGATTCAACAAAGCAACATTGATCTCACAAGATTCAGCATCGGTAATAGGAGCAATCGGAGTGCTAATAAAGTCATTGTTGTTGGTATTGGAGAAGTCACACAATTTGGTATTGCTCCGAGCCATAGTGACAAGCAAGCAATCCAACACAAACAAGCAAACAAGAAGCAAGCGAACGATAAACACACTGCGGAAGAAGGGCAAATAAAACGGCAAGGGTGATGTGGGGGAGAGGAAAATGAGAGGCAAATAAATGTAATGCGAAGGATAAGGGTTTGTGATAGGTACTTGGTATATGACTTTTGCGTAAGCTTCCCCAGGAACGATGCCAGAAATTCTTCTTGCTACCTCTTGAGCTTGCCTTGTATTACCTCGAAGAGGAATGGGAGATGCAGCACAGTAGCGTAAGTATTTCCCTCAGTTTTTGAGAGCCAAGGTATCAATCCAGTAGGAGAGCACGCACGAGTCCCTCGCACCTACACAAACAAATAAGAACTTTGCAGCCAACGCGATAAGGGGTTGTCAATCCCTTTACGGTCACTTACGAAAGTGAGATCTGATAGAGATGATAGTTTATATTTTTGGTATTTTTAGTTTAATAGAACAACAAATAAAAGCGGTAAAAGTAAAGTAGATGTAGATTGATATGTTGAGAATAGACCCGGGGGCCATAGTTTTCTCTAGTGGCTTCTCTCATGATAGCGATATTCTACGGCGGGTAAACAAATTACTGTCGAGCAATTGATAGAAAAGCGAATAATTGTGAGACTATCTAGGCATGATCATTGTATATAGGCATCACGTCCAAGACAAGTAGTCCGAAACGATTCTGCATATACTACTATTACTCCACACATCGACCGCTATCCAGCATGCATCTTGTGTATTGAGTTCATAAGAACAGAGTAACACCTTAAGCAAGATGACATGATGTAGAGGGATAAACTCAAGCAATATGATATAAGCCCCATCTTTTTATCCTCGATGGCAACAATACAATACGTGCCTTGCTGCCCCTACTATCACTGGGAAAGGACACCGCAAGATTGAACCCAAAGCCAAGCACTTCTCCCATTGCAAGAACTATAGATCTAGCAGGCCAAACCAAACCAATAATTCGAAGAGACTTGCAAGGATATTATGAGCACACATAAAAACTTTAGAGAAGAACCAAATACCTTTCATAGATAACCTTGATCATAAACTCACAATTCATCGGATCTCGACAAACATACTACAAAAAGAGATTACATCGAATAGATCTCCTCGAAGACCGAGGAGAACTTTGTATTGAGATCCAGAGAGAGAGAGAAGAAGCCATCTAGATACTAGCTATGGACCCGAAGGTCTGTGGTAAACTACTCACAACTCATGGTGAGGGCGATGATGATGATGATGAAGGCCTCCGTGATGGATCCACCTCCGATGGAGCTCCGGAACAGGCTCCAAGATGGGATCTGCACGGGAACAGAAGGTACAGCGGTGGAATTAGGGTTTTCTCACTGTTCATGGAGTTTCTGGGGTACGTAGACTTATATAGGAAGAAGGAGGGCACCGAGGGACGCTCGAGGGGGCCATGAGGCAGGGGGCGCGCCCCCACCCTCGTGGGCCAGCCCTCCGTCCCCTGACGTGGTTCTCAAGCTCCGCATGCGTGATTTTCTCCAAAAATATCTCTCACGAAGGTTTCATTCCGTTTGGACTCCGTTTGATATTATTTTTCTGCAAAACCCTGAAACAGGCAAGAAACAGCAATCTGGACTGGGCCTTAGGGTTAGTAGGTTAGTCCCAAAAATGATATATAAGTGAATGATAAAGCCCATTAAACATCCAAGACTTCATAAATAATAGCATGGAACAATAAAAAAATTATAGATACGTTGGAGGCGTATCAGATCCCTGCTATGGTGAACCCTTCTGTCGTTGGAGCAGCTGAGCTGGGGTGGACCACAACACAGCAGGAGTGGGACAAACCACATAAGGTTTTCTTTGACACATATCTGTAACATAAGTAATTCTGTTAGGGCTTGTTTGAACTAGAGGATTCTAACAATGCAGGGATAGGAAATACACTAGAATAGGATAGGAATGCACGTGCAAAATAGAGAATTTAAAAACACGAGATTTCTGTCAATCTGGGTGTTTGGTTTACAAGAATTGTAAGATCACAGGAATGCAAAGAAGGATGGTGAAATTAAGTCAAACCACAAGAAAATGTACAGTTATAATGCTATTATGCTACCATCTCATAGTCTTGTGCTTCATGAATAGAAATTTGAAATGGAGGCCAAGTCGATATTAAAATTCTTATGGTTTTTCTATCAAGGAGACACTAAAGGAATGAATCCTACAGTTTTCCTTTGCACCATTCCTTTAAACCAAATGCATGAATAGTAGTACCATAGGAAACTTTCCAATTCCTATGTTTTTCCTCCATTTTCCCATTCAAGCACTAGCGATTCTAGTAGGCATGCTTGAGCACGGAAAAGCATACACTCGAACAATTTTTTTGTGCTACTTCTAGTACTTTGGACCCAGGCCATTGCCCTACAAGCTCAACTCCCAGGCCCATCTAGAAATGCACAGCTCAAATGCGCAGAAATAATGATGGCTTTCAAGAGAGTCCACGACGGATAGCTAGGTTGCCTTGTACGCTTTTTTACTCTACATATTATATATATTGTCCACTAATAGATGGGTAGCGGCATCTTCACTGGTAAGCTCAAACGCGCAGAAATAATGATGTCTTTCAAGATCGAAGCAAGAAGAAAATGGAGTGATTACTGTAGAACCTCTTTGGTGGCGCCGATTAGGCCACAGCTTCATCTGAGGAATCAGTGATGATGCTGCTCTTCCAGCGGTGTGGGAATGGAGGTGGCGTGAAAGACGAGGGGAACGTCAAGGAAGCTCCTTGGAGGTGGAGGACGGGGTGGCTGAACCGGCGGGACGACGAGATCGACAACGGATCCTCATCCGGTGCTGTGGATGAGGGAGGTCGAGGTGTTGTGGTGGATGAGGGAGGTCGAGGTGTTGCGGTGGATGACATCGTCGGGGAAGAGGCTCCGGCTGGGTGGCGGACGGAGGAGGGTGTGGGGCTTCACGGGTTTTCTTGACCTCGGTGTTCGAATGGGGGCGGCAGAGGAGGTGGGAGGGGGAACCATGGCTTACTGACGCACTTGTCCAAAATATTGGGTAAGTTACGAAAATACCCCCACCGATTTGAACTAGGTGGTTCTTTCGGTTCAGGGGGTATCACGGGAATTTCGTGTGTCGGGATTTCGCAGGAGGTGGGAGTTTTCACGCGCGTTGTAATTTTGGGATGGCAACGCGCGGGTAGAGATGGAGGGAGTTTCCCAAGCACATCAAGACAAAGAGATAGCTTCAAATTTTGGGATAACAGGCCGTGTGTTAATTTTTAGGAGAACGGTACGCTACCAAACCAATTCGCACAACACAAGAGAGTGTCTTGTCCCGCTTTGCTGTATGAATTACTACAAATGCCAATCAATGCTTTGAATCCATGTTATCATATATACTTAAGAAGTTCACCCCCACTACTTGATTTATCTCAACATGCAGCCTATCCACCTCATCAAAGTTGGCAACTCAGCATAAGGAGAACTATCCATGCGCCACATCATCCATTTTCCTGTAGCCTTCCACACGCTGGAGGATTTCCTAGCTTCCCCTCAACGCATGGCTGTACGAATCCTGGCGAATTGACTCCCCCTCCATTAATATCTTATTCATCTTCTCCACCAAATAAAGGCACCCTTTTGTTTTCTATTTCAATGAATTGTGTGATTACTCTCCCGTATGCATTGGTTCCTCTTCGTCTTCTGTAACCGAGAAGCCATCCATGAACCATCGATTGTAAATACGATATCGAGCTCGAGCCGCTGGGGAACAGACGAATCGTGGAGTCCCATCTCCCTCCAGTACGTGATAATGCATCCTTCCAATGTTTGATCTCTACTTGATAGTTCACACACGGTCTACCTCATCTACGCCCATTCCTTCATGGGGACCTCGTAGGTTCCTCCATGGACATCTCCCAAAGCGATCACGTACACAACGAGCAGGAGCCCCTCCAAGACATAGACTCTCCGATCTTTGTATTCCTCGAGCCAGACAGGCGACGACGTGCCGCCCCAGTAGTTCGACAACTGCATCCTCACTATCTTCATGGGCGTTCGAGCGTCAACTCGCCCCCACCTATGACATGCCGGTGCCAAGCTCCGCACATCCATAAGATGAAGAACCAGGCCCGTAGAATCGCTGATGAAAATGCCCCATCTTCCCTCCAATCATCTTGAAGACTCCAGGTAAGGTGTGGCACACGAGCCCGCACTACCCCTGGTCTGGCAGCTTGACCCTCTGGCTTCTCCGATAGCCTAGCTTATGATTCCGGAAGTGGAACATTACATTAGGCAACCAGGCGGCTAGGTGCTTTTCATGTGGAGTTGTGGACTCAGGGGCGGCGCTAGGGGTATTCTTGGGTCTTCATGTGAATACCCATGATTTTTACAAAACAGTGTTGATTTTGATAAACCAGTGACAATTTTAGAAAAACAACAATGACTTTAGCAAAATGAATACACATGAATACCCGGTTGCAAATTCCTGGAGCCGCCACTGTGTGGACTAGGGTGGCCGCCACTATGCCACACGGACACGGTTCCATGAACGCATCCACACATCCTCTGAGCAATGGTGTGAACCGGGCAATTGTCGCTTTAGTCGAAGGCGGAGGATGGGCGTCATGGACGCCGGTAGTTCTCCAACTATCCCTTAATCCATCGGATCAACTGAATCGTCATTTGGTCGCTCTCCCAGTACCGCGGGCACTCCCAGTTGTTGGGACACTGAGCACACTGCCAGCAGGTCGCCCTTGCTAATTTTTTCCGTGACTATATCTCGGTGACTTTTTCCCATTGTTGCGTGCTGCCCATAGGCCATAGTTTGTGCCCTACTGGTATGATAGCCTTCAACACTTTGGTTAGGCATCCTCTCCCAAATCCGCGTATATCTTGCTAAGTTGCTCATTATAGATGTGAACTCCTCCTTTTCTGAAAAACAATGTTAGATGTGAACTCACTCGTACTTTTTATTCAGTAAATTTTTTTGCGGGGATATTCAGGATGTTTCTGATGTGATAACTGAACTAAAAAAGGCAGAAGTAGTTTTATCAATGTGCTTCTTATGTGAGACGTCAACTCACAATTTCAAAGAGTTGGGAACTGAAGAATTCAGTGAGCATAACAGAATATTCAAACAAAGCGAAGGATTCTTATCTTCTATGATTTTCTTTGATGACTTGCTAATTAAGATAGCCCTCATTGCTTCAATCGATTATGCCTTGATTGAGGAAGCAAAATGGTCTCACATAGTTGTTTTTGATTACTAGGGTAATTATTTCTATGTTTCAGGACTTTATATTACTCTGAAACTTGCCTTCTTTGAGACACTCATGAATTGCATTGAGATTGATAGAGGTTTGAATGGCTGTTTTATTCAGAGCATTCTCTTTTTTTCTTCAGTGCTAGAAGCAATAGGATGAAGCTGCATAGGGTACAAACTTAGTCTCTGGACGTGACGTCATCACAAACCAAGATAATAAGCATGTCTCTTAATGTATGATAAGTTCTTGCTCTAAAAGTAGAGAGGGGCTATGAAGTGTACTTGGCATTTTCAAATATTCCCCAAGATTTATAGAGAGAAGCCTATCATAGCGAATTTATTCTTAGTAAATTGACATTTTCTTTCATGACTAGCCATGTAAAATAAACCACAGGAAAAAGCCGTCTTACAGTGTCACTATTTGCACTTGCATCCATCTTACATTTGAGACAATTAATTCTCATCTCTCATGTCAGGTGCAGAAGTATGAAAGCAGACTCGCAGAATCGCTCCTACAATGTGTTCTTCTTTGTTGTGTGGCTGTCTACCTTTAAATCATACCCCAAATAGCATGTTGCAATTTTTCATCTTAAAATTATATACTACGCAAAAAGATTTATTCAGTTTATGTCAGGGATATTATTACTAGGTATAAACCACCCAGGAGGGGCCGGTTTATGCCTATGAAGATTGTTTCTACTGAAGCCCAGCCGAACATGGAACAAGGCGCTTTAGTCCAAGAAGCTTAAGGCCCAAGAGGCATTAGGGCCCATGATTTGTAAACCGCCATATGATGTGTAACTTGTGATGTAAGATAGGAAGGATATAGACCGAGCCGGACACGTTTATGAGCCGGCATTGGGACTCTGTAAACCGGACCGGGCGTCACCTCGTCTATAAAGGGACGACCCGACGACGGTTTAATACAGAGAACAACAGCTCGAGACACAGGCAAAGCGGATTCGCTCCTTGATCATCGAAACCCTAGCAATACTACACCAAACTAGACGTAGGCTTTTACCTTCATCGAAGCGGCCAAACTAGTATAAAACCCCTGTGTCCTTGTCCGCTTTAACCCCTTTAAGCTAACCCGTAGCGATGGCCTCACGACTAAGTCCTTTTGCTAGGACATCTGCCGTGACAAAACCACGACAGTTGGCGCCCACTGTGGGGCTATCGCACGATGGTTTTGAGTTCTTGAAGGGCAGCTTTGAAGGACTCAAGGGCTATGCAGTGGGCCGGATGACTAAAAGTTTGTCGTGGCAAAATCTACATCGACGATGCAGGCTGGGGCCCCGAGGCCGATTCAATCGAATACGGGTACCGGGTCCCCTTTGGCGGCATCCACGTCTTCATTGGCAAGATCGGCGAACCGGGCCCTGAATCGAACATCTTCCCCAACATCATCGAGCCGGCTCAGCGTGCGAGATTTACCCAGATTCGGCCTGCCGCAAAGCACGTTTTCGTCGGAGCAGTCCATGGAGTACAAGTTGAAGATGGATCGGACTCTGGCGGTGAGACTGTTATCTATTCCGGCGATGAGTCGTCCTCTGGAGAGACAGAATCTTTATACCTATTGCAGGATGGCCGGTCTGAGGGCTGTTCCGATGGTGGCAGTATTCCGGACCCCCTTGATCCGCCAAACCGAGTTGCCATTTTCATGGCTGGATCACAGCCTATGCAGCAGTCATCAACTACAACAGCGCTAACATCAGATACAGTGGGGGCTAGGGCTAGAGGCCCTGGTCCGTCACCAGCCGAGACTTTGTCCACCTTGGTCGATACTTTGACATCACTATTAATAGCAGAGGTAGCCCAGGCCGATAAAGCACAACATGATGCGCAAATCGCTCAGGCGAAGAGCCAGATAGATCAAGCCAAATTGGACCTAGCGGCTGAGAATACCAGGATGGTTGCGAAGCAGGCCAAGCTGGATGCTCAGGCCTATCGACTCATGTTGGATCAGACTGCTTCACAGGAGGTAATGAAGAGAAGGCAACGATCTAGCTTGCCACTGGTTTACAAAGCAAGGAACCTTTTTAGTACGCCAGGAGAAGGAACTAGTAACCAACCGGAGGTAAACCGAGGAGGAGCGCCGGGCACATGAGCGTCAGTCCAGCCACAGGCTGTGGAGCCAACCCGCCAGGTTGTCCCATCACAGCTTGTGCCCACTCCTCCCGGTCATTATTCTAATCCATTGGATAACATAGTCGCTGCCGCTTCACGACTGGCCGCCCTTCCCATTGAAGGAACATCCTCTGTAGCGGTGGAGGTACGACGGGCTAGGGAGTTTTGGAAACTGCGTTAACTCAGCAGCAAGCTTATTCTCATAGCCGTGAGAGGATTTATTTATCCCCTCGCCCAAGCCGGAGCTATAATAGGCGTCTGGCTGAACCGGCCATGTCAAGCAGCGCGCGGAGACGTAACCCGCCGCGAAGGGGTGACCCGGCAGGAGGAGATGCGAACGCTCAGGACGTGGTGGATCAGGGCAGGCAGCGCCAGGAGGCCGAGTTAGCGGCACAGCACGAGGCCCGTCAGTCAACGCCGGTTCGTCCGTCTACCTCAGTTGAACCGGGGGTGATGTCTAGCTCCTTGGGAGTGCCTTGTATTACTCCCGCTTTACGCAATGTAAAACTGCCCAAGGATTTCAAAGGACCACACAAGGTGCCCAACTATACTGCGGATCTATCCCCTGAGGCATGGGTCGAAAGCTATGAGATGGCAATGGATATGCTGGATGTGGATGATGCAGCATGCGCTAAGTATTTCACAATGATGTTGGAGGGCACAACTCGCACTTGGCTGAAGGGCTTGCCACCCAATTCCGTCAGATCATGGGCCAAATTGCGCCGCCGGTTTATCAATAACTTCAAAGACACGTGCAAACAGCCAATGTCCGTCGTCGATTTAGCTGCCTGTGTTCAAGGAGAGCACGAATCAACAAGTCATTGGGTGCGTCGCGTGTCGGAGATCCTACATTCCTCCAACAACATCAACCCAAGCACAACAGTTGTAACCTTGGAAGGCAATTGCCGGTTTGAACCTTTGAAGTTGAAGTTGGGACGACTCAAACATAACTGTGATGACATGGGAACGCTCATGGGCGCCTTGGTGAAGTATGCAGATTCACATAGTGCCAAATACCCGGATTCAGATGAGGATAAGTGAGGGAAGGCGAAGAAGAATGGTAAAGTGCTGCAGCTCAATCCGGCGAATCAAGGATACAACGGTAAGCACAAAGCGGATAATAATTAAGATTTTGTGGCCAACACCAATGCTCAGGAGAACGGCCAGCGCCGCAAGGGTAGACCGCCGCCAAGAAATGGGAGGTCGCCTATTAATCTGGAATGCCAGATGAACATACCTTGCCCAAGGCACGGTACAGCAGAAAAGCCAGCTACACACCTCTAGAAGGACTGTTTCATTATGCAGGAAATCATGAACCGGTCTCGGTACGATCATGGACCGTCCGGCGGATCAGGCCCCGGTTTTCAATGGCCGGGTTATCAAGGTGGTGGATCCGGTTTAGGGTACCAAGGCAATAACAGCAACCACAAGGGGGACAATCAGCATAACCAACATCACGGCCAAGGCGGTTATAATAATCAAGGAAATCAACAGCGCCAACAGCAGCAGCAATCCGGATATCAGAGTAATCCGAAGGAGCTGAGCAGTGCGCAGTATCACGTCTTCACCACGAGCTTATGTAAACGTGATTAGAAAGTTTACAAGAGGGCAGTACATTCTGTTGAACCGGCGGTGCCGCGCTACCTGCGTTGGTCAGAGCAGCCCATTGTGTGGAGCCGAGAGGATCATCTGCCCCGGGTTAACAATCCGGGTCAGCTGGCCCTAGTTGTGGCACCTCAGGTGGGTGGCTACAAGTTTACCAAGGTGCTTATGGACGGAGGCAGCGGCATCAACATTCTATACTATGAGACTTTCTAGTGCATGGGGCTGACAGATAAGAAGCTTCGGCAATCCAACACAGTTTTTCATGGCATGGTGCCTGGTAAATCAGCATATCCAGTTGGTACGATAGACTTGGAAGTCACCTTTGGAGATGAGCATGATGCTAGGTCTGAGACTTTGACCTTTGAAGTGGTAAAGATCAAGAGCCCGTATCATGCCCTGTTCGGGCGGCCGGTTTACGCTAACTTCATGGCAAGGCCGTGTTATGTTTATCTACAGCTCAAGATGCCGGGCCATAAGGGAACCATTACGGTCCATGGGAGTTGCAAGATTGCATTGGAGTGTGAGGAATGTGATGCAGCTTATGCCGAGGCGGTTTGTGCCACTGAGGAGCTGATGTTTTATAAAGATAATGTTAATCCGACAGATATGTCGCCGTTGAAAAAGCCGACCACAGAGCATGATCCGGCCTTGAAGTTCAAATCAGCTGAAGAGACCAAATAGGTTGACTTTGTTCCTGGCGATTCATCCAAGCAGTTCACCATCAGTGCTAACCTAGATCCAAAATAGGAAAGCGCGCTCATCGAGTTCATCCGTGAGAATCGTGACATTTTTGCATGGAAACCTTTTGACATGCCAGGTGTACCGAGGGAACTCGCTGAGCACACTCTCAACATTGATCCTAAGTTTAAACCGGTTAAGCAATTTCTGCGCCGCTTCAATGAAGAAAGGCACAAGGCTATTGGTGAAGAAGTGGCTAGGCTCTTGGCGGCAGGCTTTATAATTGAGGTGTTTCATCCAGAGTGGTTGGCTAATCCGGTGCTGGTGCTTAAGAAAAATGGCACTTGGCGAATGTGTGTTGATTACACAGATCTGAACAAAGCTTGCCCAGCTGATCCCTTTGCCCTCCCCCGTATTGATCAGATCATTGATGCTACGACAGGTTGTGAGCGACTAAGTTTTTTGGACGCATATTCAGGTTATCATCAGATCAAGATGGCAGTTAAGGACCAGGAGAAGACGACCTTTATAACTCCCTTTGGAGCCTTCTGCTATGTATCTATGCCATTTGGTCTTAAGAGTGCCCAGGTGACCTATCAGCGTTGTGTGCAGAACTGCCTTCATGGACAGATTGGGCGGAATGTTCATGCGTATGTGGATGACATTGTGGTGAAATACAGGAAGGAGGAAACATTAATAGCAGACTTGAAAGAAACCTTTGATAATCTCCGGGTTTACAAGATGATGCTTAATCCGGACAAATGCGTTTTGGTGTTCCAGCCGGCAAGCTACTGGGATTCTTGGTATCAAACAGGGGAATTGAAGCTAATCAGGAGAAGATCAAGGCGATCACATCCTTGGCGAAACCGGCGTGCATCAATGATGTCGAACGCTTGGCGGGCCATATTGCGGCGCTCAGCCGGTTTATCAGTCGTTTGGGGGAGAAGGCTATCGCACTTTATCAGATGATGAAAAATACATATCACTTTGTTTGGAGTGATGCTGCTGATGCTGCGTTCGAAGAGTTGAAGAAGCAATTAGCGGAAACGCCAGTCCTTGTTGCACCAGTCGATAATGAGCCGCTATTGCTATATGTGGCTACTAACACCCGAGCTGTAAGCATTGCCATTGTGGTAGAGCTTAAGGAGGCAGGCAAAGAATATCCAGTTCAATAGCCAGTTTACTACATCAGCGAGATGCTCATTGAATCAAAGCAGCGATACCCGCGTTGGCAGAAATTGGTGTACGGAGTATTCATGGCACACCGGAAGCTAAAGCAGTATTTTCAAGGCCATCCAATCACTATGGACAGTTCAACCCCTTTAGGCGATATAATCCAGAACAAAGAGGCGACTGGTCGAGTTGCAAAGTGGGCCATTGAGCTTAGTGCTCACGGATTGAAATATGTGCCCCGTACTGCAATCAAATCCCAAGCATTGGTGGACTTCATCAACGATTGGACGGAGTTGCAAGCACCAGAGGAGAAGCCGGATCACACGTATTGGACTATTCACTTTGATGGATCCAGGCAATTGGAGGGCTCGGGGGCTGGAGTCGTATTAACTTCCCCATGGGGTGATAAGTTCTGTTATGTCCTCCGTTTAATGTTCCCTTGTACTAACAATGCAGCTGAGTATGAAGCTCTCCTCCATGGTTTACGGATGGACAAGGAGATGAATATAAGCCGGGTTAAATGCTTTGACGATTCAGACCTGGTGGCTCAACAAGTGTCCGGCAAGTGGGATTCCAAAGATCCACTTATGGCAGCATATCAACGAGAGGTAGATGTTGTTGTTGGACACTTCAAGGGTTATCAAGTGGACCATATAGACCGGCGAAAGAATGAAGCGGCCGATGCGTTAAGACGGCCGGGTTCTCAACGTAAACCCGTTCCACCCAATACCTTCCTGGATGTATTACACAATCCGTCAGTTCACTTACCTTCAGAAGAGGACTTGGCTGTTCCTGATCCGGAGGCACAATTGGTCGCAGCACTTCACTATTCCGGATTGGACGCTTCCCTACCTGGCGTACATGAACCGAGGTGAGTTACCGGAGGACGAAGTCTTGGCTAGACAAGTAGTCCGGCGATCCAAGTCAATGACTATTGTCAATGGAGAACTACATCATCGCAGCGTCTCTGGGGCGTTTCAGTGGTGTGTGTCGCCGGATGAAGGCTGTGATATTCTTAAAGAGATCCATGAAGGAGATTGTGGTCATCATGTCGGTTCAAAATCTTTGGTGGCTAAAGCTTTTCGTCATGGGTTCTAGTGGTTGACGGCTCATGCCGACGCAGAGGACTTGGTCAGAAAATGTGATGGTTGACAGAAGTTCTCACGGCGTGCTCATATACCGGCGCAAGAGTTGAGCATGATTCCAATTACTTGGTCGTTTGCGACTTGGGGGCTTGATATGGTTGGACCCTTCAAGAGATCCCAAGATAAGAAGACCCACCTTTTGGTGGTGGTGGATAAGTTTACCAAATGGGTTGAAGCGGAACTAGTCAGTAAGTGTGATGCAGCAACAGCGGTCCAGTTCATCAAAAAGGTGATTTTACGGTTTCTCTTTCCACCCAGCATTATAACTGATAATGGTGCCAATCTATCCAAGGGGGCTACGGAGGAGTTCTGTCAACGAGAGCACATCCGCCTTGATGTATCATCAGTACCTCACCCTCAATCTAATGGCCAAGCTGAAAGAGCCAATCAAGAGATCTTGAGAGGCATCAAACCCCGGCTTATGGTTCCTTTGCAGAGGACACCGGGTTGTTGGGTGGAGGAGTTACCATCTGTGCTATGGAGCATCAACACTACACCTAAGCCATAGGCTCCGCTTTATGTACATATCTTTACATTGTATATATTATGATCAATATAATAAACTGGCGCCCCCGATAAATTGGGGTATCAGCCGCCTGTTTTTCATAAGAGTTTGTCACATGGGGCCTTATGTGTGCAAGGGAGTTCCTATGGCCTCTTAAACTGGCAACCACGTCAAGGCCATCATAAGAGCATAGCTCTGGTTGCTTCGTCAACTCCCACATGATGATGTGGGGCAAAAGAGAGTTTTCATGCCTAGCACAACTCAAACATAGGCCCCGACGAGCATAGCTCAAATGCTACCAGGGGGCTCCTAATGCAAAGCATCAACAAGTTGACAACCCTTATAGTAGGCTATCAAGCCATGGCTTGGAAGCCTGGTGTATACACCTAAACCTCGGATCAGCTTGCCTGCATTAAGTAAGTCACTCTGTCGGTGTATTTGGATCGACACCTATGGGATCACAAGAATCCCTACTACGGTTGCGGGGCGCGGGGTTGAGAGAAGAGCGGATCTAACGATTAGGACACGGTTCCTTTACCTAGGTTCGGGCCGCAAAGATGCGTAAAACCCTACTCCTGCTTTGGTGGATTATATATTGGTGTTCTTCAGCTAACGAGGAGCTCCAAAATAGTCGTGAGGGGTTCCGAAAAGCCGAATCCTTCTCCTGGTCGCCTCGGGCCTCCTTTTATAGGGAAAAGGGGCTGCCACAGTGCCACACAGGAGGTGTAAAGGGTACAGTGATGCGAGGTTATCCCTCGCATTACAGGACAAGGTGCATTTAATGCGCCCTGCTTAGGTGTCCTTGCTTTATCGGGGACGAGGGGAGACGCCCGTCTTGTCCGTCGCCGGTAGGGTTACCTCACAGTTGTCCCTCATGGGGGTGCCGAACGTGAGGTATGCCCCTGAATGGAGAGGGTCCGTCAACGCCAAGCTGACCCTGTTCTTCGAGGGCGTCCTCAGCGCCTTGACTGATATTCACTCCAACAGAATGGCCACGCTCGTCGCGGAGGCTCGGCGGCTCTGCCGGGGAGTCATGACCAAGGTCCTCACCAAGGTGGCGTTCTGGAACCCCGCCCTCGACTTCGAAGCTGCGATGGACAGCTTGCCGGAGGATGCCAACCTCACGGCGCTCAAGGAGCGCATCAAGCCTGTCATCAGCCGCATCGACAAAATCAAGAGGGTGGAGGGCCAGCGCCGGGATTAGATATCACGTTCTTCTTTGCCGCTGCGAGTTCATGCCCAAGACAAATTTTATCTTTAGTTAGAACCGCAGCGATGGCATGATGTAATATAACTTTGAAATATCTTCAAAACCATGCATGTTATTTTCCTGTTTGCTGCCTCCCTGTGTTTCCACCCTACGTTAACTGGGTAGGCTTGCCGGCGCGAAATACCCAAGCGGTGTCTTGGGGACGGGTCCCCATTGGCCTGCCGGGTGAGCGTGCTACCGGGTTTATCACCTTGCCGCTCTCAACGCAGCCGCCCAAACTGTCGAGTTTGACTCGAGTCAGAGTCGAGAGCTTTGCCAATTGCGGAAGGATCTGCCACCTTGCCGCTCCCAACGCAGCCGCTCGAGCTGTCGAGTTTGACTCGAGTCAGAGTCGAGAGCTTTGTCAGTCGCGGAAGGCTACCCTACCGTTTCAACGCAGCCGTTTGAACTGTTGAGCTGACTCGAAACAGAACAAGGCGTTGCCGATCGGGAAGGGCCCCATCCGCATGCAGGTTTCTTTTTGCACAAGGAATGACGGCTCCGAGGATAATAACTTTAAATGATAGGATAGAAATATCCACAGTTCGATGTAACTTAGCTTTTATTCGCAGCCGCTCGGAGGCAAGTCTTCTGTCTTCCTCAAAGGGCCACTGAGACGAGAGAGCGTCGGGCCGATCACCAGAGCCGATTCTCACAACTGCGCCCCCTACCTGGCGTGCCAAAGATGTCGGTGTATTTGGATCGACACCTATGGGATCACAAGAATCCCTACTACGGTTGCGGGGCGCGGGGTTGAGAGAAGAGCGGATCTAACGGCCAGGACACGGTTCCTTTACCCAGGTTCGAGCCGCAAAGATACGTAAAACCCTACTCCTGCTTTGGTGGATTATATATTGTTGTTCTTCAGCTAACGAGGAGCTCCAAAAGAGTCGTGAGGGGTTCCGAGAAGCCGAATCCTTCTCCTGGTCGCCTCGGCCCTCCTTTTATAGGGAATAGGGGCTGCCACAGTGGCACACAGGAGGTGGAAAGGGTACAGTGATGCGAGGTTATCCCTCGCATTACAGGACAAGGTGCATTTAATGCGCCCTGCTTAGGTGACCTTGCTTTATCGGGGACGAGGGGAGACGCCCGTCTTGTCCGTCGCCGCTCCTCCTCGTATCGACACGCACCCTGGTCAGCGGTGCCTGAGGTACCATGTAGCCAGACAGACAGCTGAGGTGGCGCAACGGCGGGCCTCCATGAAGATCTGTGGGTCGCCACGCAGGAGCCTGTCCAGCTGGTTGGGTCGGCATCTGCGTGGGTCGGTGGAAACCCAGTTGGTGCGGGCCTGATGGTGGCCTCGTGGGTGTTCTCGGCAAGGGCCTTGCCAGGGCCCCGGCAAGGGTCTTGCCGTGGCGCCTGCTGTCATCCCCGGCAAGGTGCTTGCCGGGGGTCTTGTGGACCTCCTTGGCTGGGATCCCGCCAAGGGTCGTCTTCTTACCTTGCATTTGATCTTCAAGGTCTTCACAAAGATCTGCCTGCCAACACGAGGATATCTCCCGAATCCTCCCCCCATGGGGGCGGTGGACTCAAGGTTGATTCGCTCCGTAGGCGG
>LR738711.1:356057215-356187076 GCA_902687465.1 Secale cereale
GAGCTGCCGCGACAAGGGTCTTGCCGGGGCTGCCAGAGCCGGCCCCGGCAAGGATCTTGCCGGGGGAAACCGCTTCGTCCCCTTGCTCTTCGTGGTCTTGTTCTTGGCGTCGCTCCAGTATTCGTCAAGCTTCAGTCTTGTCCCGGCTTGCCTCCCTTGCCTTGCTTGGTGGGACGGCGCCGTGGCTCAGACTGCCCGTGCACAGTCATAGGGGTACAAAGAGTGCACCCCTCTTTTTGTACACCGACACACTCCGCCCAGGTAAACCTAGTATGACCCGTCGAATGTATACACAAGTCAATCTTTACAGACCCTGAACTTGGTAACGTTAAATTGACGATCATCAAGTATTTACACAAGTCAATCTTTACAGACCCTGCACTTGGTAATATCAACATTGATGATTTGGTTCAGGATTGAGGACCATCTTAACAGGCCTTGCAAAATGGTTAATGATAGTAGCCTGACAGCTCATAAAAAGCCTCGAGTTTGGAGCCTGACAGCTCGTAAAAAGCCTCGACTACATGCTCTTATTTGCCCAAAAAATTATTTTTTATCTTTTATAATTTATAATTTTTTTATCTTCAAGGTCATTGGTATCCATCCAAGTCCATTGATTCAAGGAGTGGATAACTATAAGTTGCCACTACACCTGCGTTTACAGAGCCTTAGTCTAGGTTACAAACACCAGTACTAACTACAGTTAAACCGGAGTTCATCATAACCTAGTTCGATTTCATAATGAACCGGCAAATAATCAAGGGAGTCACCAAAACTTGCACCTTGGATCATCATCTTTGCCTACCGGATTAAGGTTCATCGGGACACACTTAATCACAGGTATGATACATACTTTATATTTTATACACAATTCAAGTTATAAACTTCGACCATGTGTTTGGGCATTATGACCCGTCCGGCGATAAACCGTCAGGACACTTTAAACATTGTTTTATGCAGAAGCAGGTGAAATAAACCATCAAAGGCATTATAAGCAAGACATAATTAAGAAGTTGCCAACTGAAGTAATATCATGCAAAGGATTGTATGTGACAACATAAAGTATTTCAGCTATCCTATTACAAGGCGCTAGAGAGCCCAAAAGAATATCAATTTTTTTCTCAAGTACTAGGACATAAAAGTTAAACCCGCACCGGTTTAAAACTCCGCGTCAGCCTGATGTGAAGGTTGAGGATCAGCTTTCTCCGGTTCTTCGACAGTCTCTTCCAGCTGCAGGAAGTCAGTAGTGGTCCAGTCAATCTTGGTTAGCGCTCGGAAATAAACTTCATCATTCATGAGGTCTGACGGATCAATGTCAGGAGCAAAAGTGTGCTTACGGACGGGCGGAATAAGATTTTCAATCTCATAAGCCGAACGCTCTACCCGCACGTTCTCAGCATCATATCCCGGATGATATCTAGACAGATCAGCTTCGTCAGCTAGTTTGTTAGCCAGAGGCCGCATATCCTTGGTTAATGCACGTAAGTCATTGCTGGAAAAGGCTGATTCGTCTTCCTTCATACTTGGGTAGCCGTTCATCGCCTCTGCCGGATCAAAATCAGGCACCCAAGCTTTTGCTCGAGTTAAAGCCATCAGAGCACCCGCCCTTGCAGACGACTTCTTCACCTCCACTAGGCGGGCAGGCAGAATGGACAGCTTTTCCAAAGTACCCTTGATTGTGGTGGGAGCCAGTTTGTTATGCGAGGTAGCACAGACAGCCCTCTGAGCGTCAGAATATAACTGCTCCACCAGAGTATATCCGGCCTTCAATTTCTTTGGCATGTCATCGCCAAGATGAGCAATGTGTCGTCCTGCATTCAAAAGTATGAGTTAAACCAGAATGGTACATGATTGCAATGTTCAGAGCTATGTTAATAGTACTTACCAAAGATGGCATTCGTCATGGCATTTATCTGCCGCTTCAATCCGGACAATTCCTCTGTCACCGGATTAAGAGCAGCCTCTGCATCAGTGGCTCTCTTCTCCAAGGCAGCCTTCTCAACATTCCAGTCTGACCGCTCTTGTTCAAAGTTTTTCTTCAGTTTTTCTACGTTTGCTAAAGCAAGTGTCAGCTCGTCTTTGACTTTGAGAGCAGCAGTTTCTTGGAACTTCAAAGTATCCTGGAGCTCAGTCACTTTAGAGTTTTTCCGGATCAAGTCAGTCTGCCAAAATGAAAGCACATTATATATTCATGAGGCATTTCAGTCAAGTCCCAAGCACATCACAAGTTATGCACTTGACACTTGGGGGCTAATGTATATTTGCAGTTAAACAGACATCTTTTCAGTCAAGTCCCAAGAACATAAACAAGTCATATACTTGGCACTTGGGGGCTAATGTGACATTGCTCAGAACAGAATTCAAGTAGAAGTCCCGGTTCATCCTAAAGGAGTAAACCGGCCCTTGGGGGTTACACATATGCAGAACAAACTGTCTACTGGATCTACTAAAGTTCTGGTTCACCCTAAAAGGCTAAACCGGAACTTGGGGGCTACGATGGAGTAAGGATAAAAGTTACAAGATGCAAGAAGAAATAGAGGACTAGTCAAAAGCAGAGAGGTTACCTCATAGCGCTCCTTCATCAAATTTACCAATCCAACTTCATGATCACGGCTGGTGTACAACCGGTTTAGATAGCCGGAATGGAGTTCCTGGGCGCTGAGCTGAGCGTAGCTGGACAAATCAGTACTCCACTTGCCTTTGTCCTTGCTGAGAACTTCATCCTTGGCAGTATGCTTGGACAAAGCGAGAGGCTCTCTAGGAGCAGTAAAACCGGTCCCTAGTGATTTCAACATCTTCAGTTGAAGCGGCCGCGCCTTTAGCTGGGCTCGCTGGAGTAGGGTTGGCTCGGATGGGATCGACCGGTTCGTTATCGTCATCCATTGGAATGTTTGCCCGTTCGACAAAGATTTCATGATCCGTGGGAATAGGATCGTCATTCAAGGTGTCAATAGGTTCTTCAGTATGTTCAAGATCCTCAGCCGGTTCAAGAATCGCATCATCGCCCATCGACTTATTCAGTTTAGCCTTTTTGCTAGGCTTGGGTTTACTGCGAAAGTTAAAGATAATGAAAATCAAAAGAGTCAAAGATAAACGCTAAACATGACAAAGTGAAAAACAGCTTACCCAGGAACAATCTTGAGGGGAGGAATCTGTGTGGCTGTTGATTCGCCAGAAGATGAATGAGGAGTTTACTGGTAATTCGAATCAGACGTATTAAGGGGTTGTTGAATAAGACCTGCTTTGGGGTAAATAGCATCCGGAGTGAGTAAAACCTCGGAACGACGCCTCCGAGCTGGAGTGTGCGGTAATCTGCTGGATTCAATAGCGTGACCGCTATGACGAGTGGTGCGGCGAGCTTCATGTTGCGGTTTCTTCATAAGAAAGTTTGGATCCAAATAAGCAAAAGGATGAGAAAACTGTACTTTCCGGCTTGTCCGACGAATGTTTGGTAGTGGCAGCGGTTCTGAACCGGAAGAAAGAGTAATTACCTCAACATCGTCCGCTTTACTGCCTTCGGCGTGTCCCTGGGAACAGTCATTGTTAATAAAAATGCAGATAAAGAAAAGACAAGGAAGTCAAAAGAATCAGGTGGTACCTCGAAGGGCCGGTTCATCTTCTTCCGGATTGGATCCAGATGCGGCAGTGTTCTTCTTCTTAACGGTTTTCTTGACAGCCTGGGTCTTTTGGCGAGGTGCTTTCGCCGTTTTATCTCGGGCCTTCCTTTTCCAGAAAGGATCGTTGTCCTATTGAAAGAAATAAAGACACTTCAAGACAGGTGCTGCAGACGGATTAAAACAAAGAAAAACAATAGGGAAGAGATTTTTACCGATGGTGGTTTGTTGGTCACACAGAAGGGTGCCAAGCCCGTCTGACTGCAAGCTTCTATAGGTAAATTCAGCAGCCTCTTGACGGATTCATTGATCTCGTTTTCTGATAACACCGCTTCTGTGTGGCGCAAAGGATCTTTTGGATTCC
Source organism: Secale cereale (assembly GCA_902687465.1). Lineage (NCBI taxonomy): Eukaryota > Viridiplantae > Streptophyta > Magnoliopsida > Poales > Poaceae > Secale > Secale cereale. The sequence goes on from LR738711.1 coordinate 356,061,194, forward strand.
CAGTATACCCACACATTAAATCGGAACGCCGGTTTAGCGGGAGAACACTCTAAGGAATCCAGCAGCGGAAGAAGTCAACCCCTGTCAGACCATTGGCCATAAAGGCCCTGAGCTTTGAAAGCTGAGGGGCGTACTGAGCTCGTTTCTGGGCACTTAGCCGCTATGGAAAGGGGTGATTCTCTGAATGACTGTGGGGGCGATAACCCGGCAACAGATTCTCCTCTGCTGGGGAAGTATCTAAGCAGTAGAACCAAGTCTGATTCCACTCTTTTGGATGGCTGTGGAGACTGGCGTGAGGAAAAGTAACATCTTTTATTTTCTGAATAGTCATCCCGCCAAGCTCAGTGTTTGGACCATCATGAAATTCCGTGCGACGGTTTAGGTGAAAGAAATCCCGGAACAATTCAACTGGCGGCTCCTCTTGCAGATAAACTTCACAAAATACTTGGAAATTGCAAATGTTTGACACAGAGTTGGGACCAAGATCTTGCGGATGAAGTTGGAAATTTGCTAACACGTCACGGAAGAACTTTGACCCGGGAGGGCTAAATCCCCGGGCTAAGTGATCAAAGAAGACGACAACCTCTCCCTCTTTGGGCTCTGGAGGACATTCTGATCCGGGAACCCTCCAGTGAAGGACATTTTTTGGGATAAACCACCAATTTTGGCCATTTTCTCTAAATCCTCCTCAGTAATCCGGGATTGGACCCAGTTGCAGGACACAAACTTCTTGGCTTGAGTGGCCATTTTTTCGGAAGGAAAAGTCTGAAAATACAATGAAGAGCCGGTTTACAATCTAAGCAAGGTTAAACCGGCATGCTCTATGAAGGTACTGGTCTAAACGGCGGTTTAGGCAAGGGCCTAATGATATCTACCGGGTTAAAAATATCTGGAACAGCTAGAACAATGGCACCTACCGGATTATAGAGTCTAAAAAAGCTAAACCGCCAACAAGGGTAAACAAGACACATATCTGAAGTTATGAAGAAACAACTTTCGCATAGACAGTAGTGAAATATGGATCTACTGCATGGTAGAAATTCATAGATATTCAGGTGATATTCAGAGGACCGACGAAAGCTCTAGCAGATGCAATCTAAACTGGTATTACAGGGAGAAAAACAAGTATACTAGCAAAGCGGGATTACTGCTATGATGTGGAGACAAGAAGACTAGACCTACATTTTGATTCATGGGGTCGTAAGGAAGAACCGTGAAGAACAACGCCTACCTGCAAGCTCGTATGAAGGAACCCTAAAACAAGATCTATGAGCGGCATAAGGAGAGGACGTACCCGAGGCGACGGGTGCGGAGAAGCGCCGGCGAGTTTCTGAACCGATCAGGTTGATGCAGTGGCCAAGACCCGACGAAGATGCGGAGCTTGACGATGGCGGCGGAGCTCGAGTACGAACGAACGGAGGAAGAAGAAGAAGAGGCAAGGGGAAAAAAGAGATGCCCCTCTGCCCTATTTATAAGCCAAAGGATAAAACGGCAGGCACGGGAATCGAGGAGCCGAAAAAGTACATATGGGACAATATTGTCGCCTCGATCTTCAGAGCTTTTAATGAAAAATAAAAAAACCGATACAAGTGTTAAGTGAGCAGATGACGTCACGACGGATTAAATGCGATCTGAGAAGATGACATCACGCCGGTTTATGAAGCACTTGAAGCCGCGGAAGGGGAAATCTCTACAAGACGTTGAAAATTGACATGAACAGGTTCAAATCAATCAGAGGCCTAATGTTAGGGATATTATTACTAGGTATAGACCGCCCAGGAGGGGCCGGTTTATGCCTATGAACGTTGTTTCTACTGAAGCCCAGCCAAACATGGAACAAGGCGCTTTAGTCCAAGAAGCTTAAGGCCCAAGAGGCGTTAGGGCCCATGATTTGTAAACCGCCATATGATGTGTAACTTGTGATGTAAGATAGGAAGGATAGAGACCGAGCCGGACACGTTTATGAGCTGGCCTAGGGACTCTGTAACCAGACCGGGCGTCACCTCGTCTATAAAGGAACGACCCGATGATGGTTCAAGGCAGAGAACAACGACCGAGACACAGGCAAAGCGGATTCGCTCCCTGGTCATCGAGACCCTAGCAATACTACACCAAACTAGACGTAGGCTTTTACCTTCATCGAAGGGGCCGAACTAGTATAAAACCCCTGTGTCCTTGTTTGCTTTAACCCCTTTAAGCTAACCCGTAGCGATGGCCTCATGACTAAGTCCTTTTGCTAGGACATCTGCCGTGACTAAACCACGACAGTTTATGTATTATATCATGTGCATATATGTGACTAAAAGTTCCCGCAACAACGTGCGGGGTGTCTATAGGATCAAAAGTATGTCTAGAGGGGGTGATTAGACTACTTGACCAAATAAAAATCTAGCCTTTTCCCAATTTTAGTTCTTGGCAGATTTTAGCAACTTAGCACAAGTCAAGCAATCAACCTACAACATGCAATTATATGAGTGTAGCAGCGGAATGTAAAGCAATTGCATATGAAGGTAAAGGGAGGAGTTTTAGGGAGCAAACGTAATGTAGACACGTGGATCCGATAGGTGGTGCTATCGTACATCCACGTTGATGGAGACTTTAACCCACGAAGGATAACGGCTGCGCGAGTCCACGGAGGGCTCCACCCACGAAGGGTCCACGAAGAAGCAACCTTGTCTATCCCACCATGGCCATCGCCCACGAAGGACTTGCCTCACTAGGGTAGATCTTCACGAAGTAGGCGATCTCCTTGCCCGTGCAAACTCCTTGGTTCAACTCCACAATCTTGTTGGAGGCTCCCAAGTGACACCTAACCAATCTAGAAGACACCACTCTCCAAAAGGGAATAGACGGTGTGTCGATGATGAACTCCTTGCTCTTGTTCTTCAAATGATAGTCTCCCAAACACTCAACTGTCTCTCTCATAGATTTGGATTTGGTGGAAAGATCATTTGAGTGGAAAGCAACTTGGGGAAGGCTAGAGATCAAGATTCATATGGTAGGAATGGAATATCTTGGTCTCAACACATGAGTAGGTGGTTCCCTCTCAGAACAGTGTGGAAGTGTATGTATGTTCTGATGGCTCTCTCCATGAATGAAGAGTGGGTGGAGGGGTATATATAGCCTCCACAAAAAATCCAACTTTTACACACAATTTACAAAACTCAGTGGGACCGAATCAGACAACTCGATCATACCAATTTAGTTCATAATGTGACCTTTGGGCATTTTGGTGGGACCGATATGATCAACTCGGTGGGACTGATTTCATTAGGGTTAGGGCATAATTTAATCTCGGTGAGACCGATTACACAAACTCGGTAGGACCAATTTTGGTAATAAGCACACAAAGAGTTGGTCAGGCAAACTCGGTGAGACTGATTCGCTCGTTTCGGTGGGACCAAAACGTTATGAAGGGGAAACAGAGAGTGTGCATTGCGAACTCGGTGGGACCGATCGCTCATCTTGGTTATACCGAAATGTTAAGAAGGGAAACATAGAGTTGGCAATCCCATCTCGGTGAGACCGAGATCCCTTTTGGTGAGACCGAAATGATTAGGGTTTAGTGGCAGTGGCTATGGCAGATAAACTCGGTGGCGCCGGATAGAACTTTTCGGTGGGGCCGAGTTTGAATTTTGGGTTGGGACATATGTGGATGTGGAAAAGTGTTTGAGGGTTTTGGAGCATATCACTAAGCACTTTGAGCAAGAAACCCATTAAGCAACACCTCATCCCCTTTTAATAGTATTGGCTTTCCTGTGGACTCAATGTGATCTTGGATTACTAAAATAGAAGATGTAGAGTCTTGATCTTGAGCCAATATGTACCCTTAGTATTTTGAGGGGTCCACATTCCTAATCCATGCCATGCCAATCATTGAACTTTCCTGAAATATTTATCTTGAAATGACATTAGTTCAATGAGCTATATGTTGTTAGTAATTACCAAAACCACCCAGGGATAGTTGCACTTTCAATATCCCCCTTTTTGGTAATTGATGACAACATATAGATCAAAGCTTCAACAAAAGATAATAAGATTTAAATACATTGTCGCTTTGAGAAGTATGTGATAAGCAAGAGCTCCCCCTAAATTTGTGCATTATTCAAAATTTGCGTTTGAATGCAAATGCACAATCGATTAGGATCATGTGTTACTCTTCCATGTCACATACATCTTGGTGGAGCTCTCAAAATGATATGAAATAAAAGCATGCACTCATCACCAAGAAAAGTGAATGATCATATAGGGATTCAAAAGATAATGTCATCCAAGCAAGCATTAGGGTATCATATGATCAATCACATGATCAAACAAGTATCTCACACACAGACATAGAGTATCAAGCAAACACACAAATAAAGTTCAACCAAATAGCAAGAGAGACCAAGAAGCAAAACACACTCTCTCGAAGCCTATGATCTATACATATTTCTCCCCCTTTGGCGACAAGTTACCAAAAAGTTTGAAAATGCATAGTGCTATGCGTCTCTCAGGCTTGATCTTCGGGAGGCGGTGTAGAGAGAACTCCAAGGACGAAGGCTTCAGATGACATAGTTGGAGCTAGTGGAGTGGCAACTGGAGGTGGCACTGAAGCTGTGGCTGCTGGTACTGATGTTGTAGTTCTAGTATCAGGTATTGGCACTGTAGCAGACCTCTAACCTCTAGGCACTCTCAGAAAGGCATTTGTGGGAGCCTGCCCTTTCCTCTCCTTTGCTTCCTCCTAGAGTTGCTCAACTGCAGACTGTATCTCTGTCACTTTCAGATCAAGACCATAGAACTTTGTTCCAATGATCCTCCAAGCTCTCCCAATTCTGAGTCAGGGTGGCCAAGCCCATCTCAATCCTCATAGTTGCTTGAATCAGATATGCCATTTGATCTTGTTTGGACTTGAGGGACATTTGAGATGACTCTGCAACACTTGGCATCTTGGCAGCTTTCTCAGCTCTGGCTTTCTCTCTCTTCTCATGTGCTTGCACTGATGAAGGTTCATTTTCATCCATCACAACTATGTTGTCCTCAAAGTTTCGATATAGGGGTAGGTACTCCTTGTCCAACAAGTATATGTCTGTGCCCATCTTGGAGTTGAACCTGAATGTGTGGAGCATACCCACATGATCTTTTCTGGTCTGTAGCAGTCCTCTTGATTATTTCTACAATCAGACTCATGACTTTGAATTTCCGAGGCACATCAAAAATATGCAGCAAGTTGATTGAATGGCCACTGATCATCTTGTGATCTCCAGATTTGGGCAACAATGTATGCCTCAAGATTGTGTTGATTGTGGCTAGACCAGACAACAAGAAGTGCACAGATCCAAACTGATGTGTTTCCAATGCTTTGTCAGGGATCTCTTTGTACATGTTAGTCATGGAGTTGTGGTCTTGCTTCTTCTTGGCATACACATCCAAGTCATCCTCATGGTCTTCAGCGGCTTTAATCAGCTTGGCCCACTCATCAACAGTTGACTGGTACCTTGTACCTTCAGACATCCATACAATTCTACCATCAGGATAAAAGTGAGCTGTGGAGTAGAATTGCATGATGAGTTCATCATTCCATTTGGTCAACTTCTAACCCGCAAACTTGTCAACACCACATGCTTTGAAACTTTCAATCACATTTGTAAAATGATCTTCATTGTCCTTGATGTAATCCCAATCAACCCATTTCATATCACACACTATGGGCTTCTTGTCATGCAGAACTGTCTCATAGAAGTCTTGCTGTTCTTTGGTATGAAACATGTAGTCCACAGAAGTCCTTGTCCTCACAACATATGGGTCACTTTGTCTCCATCTTCTGAGGCTTGCATCCTTCCTCAACTTCATGTCCTCAACAAAAATATGAGTGTTATCATGATCAGGGATCTTGGGCTTCAACTTTCTGAGCACTTGGACCTCAGCATCTTCCTCAACCTCAGACACTCGAGCCTTGTTCTTCTCTGAAGCTGGAATGTTTCTAGTGTTTCTCTTGGGTGCAGACTTGGTGGCTTGAGCAGCTTTGGGAGCAGTCTTGGGATTTGAAGGAGCAGCCCCTGACTTGATAGCATCTCCCATTAGCTTCTGAGCTTTAGGTGCTGGTGCAGCAACCTCTTCCTCTTCTTCAGCTGCTTCATCATCATCCTCTCTCATGGATGGCTTGCCAATCACTCTGGATGTTGTCTTTCTTGCTCTCTTCTTTGTACCTGCTGGCTCATCATCTCTGGATTCAAGTGTGAAAACCATAGTCTCTTGAGTAGAGGCTCTGGCCTTAGACATTGGAATCCTCTTGGCAGGTTCCTTCTTGTTTAAGCCTGGCTTTGTTGCAATAGCTGTGCCATACTCCTTCCTGAGCACCTTCTTCTTTGAAGTGGCCTCATCAACAACAAAATCTTCATCATCAGTGTCAAAAGTTTTCTTCTTTTTGGCCTTGGTGGCTACCTTTGGCAAGTTTCTAGGTGTGCTCCTGCTACCCTCATCAGAGCTGCTAGAGGGACTAGTTCACTCACTCAAGTTGACTTGCTCCTCGGATAGGTTCTAGCTGTCACTCTGGTCAGACATCTTGGCAAAGAAAACTGAAAGCAAACCCTGTGAATAGATGTAGATGAGGTAGAGTGGATAAGCATCACAAAGTGAAGAGTTTTTATAAAACATATGACTCAGAAACTTTGTTTTAGTTCTCTACAAAAAGCATTTTGGAGCTACCGATTTGTTAAACTCGGTGATACCGAAGCAATTCTGGAACCTAAACTAGTGAACTCGGTCAGACCGAGTCATAGTTCGGTGGCACTGAGATTGTTAGGGTTTCACAGAGAGTCGAACTCGGTCGCACCGATTTGAATTTTCAGTCAGACCGAAAAATCACATGTGCAATGGCCTAAGCCAAATCGGTGAGACCAATTTCTACAACTTGGTCGGTCCGAGCTGAGTTCGGCAGAGACCTAACCCTAAATTTTCGAATCAAAACTAATTTCTACAGAGTTTCTGCTGGATAGGATGATTTAAATCGTGGCAAGAATCATGGCAAGGCAATGTGCTAAGAATCAGAGTAAATAATAGCACAAAGATCAAGTTCATACCCTAACTCGGCGGTGAACTTGCTACGACGGCAACGGTGGGGCAGATTGCCGTTGACGGCGGCGGAGACCAACGGCCGGAGGGCGCTGGCGACGAGGAGATGATCCGGAGACCCGAGGAGGCAGAGCAGGTTACGCCCGGGCGAGAGGGTTTTGAAATTTTTCCAAAATTTGACCCGTAGGTATATATAACTTGACCCTGTCGGTGTGACCGAGTGGAACAACTCGGTGGCACCGAGATGCAAAACTGCTAGCAGTTACTGCAACTCGGTGTGACCGAAAAGTTCAAATCGGTTGCACAGAGATTGACAACCTAGATCAACTTAGTGAACTCGGTGTGACCAAAGTGGATGACTCGGTCATACCGAAATGCACAAAGAGGTTTTGGAAGTTTAAGTCTATGACGAATCGGGGACTCCGAGTGCTCCTCACACAGAGTGGTTGGAATCTGACTTGATCAAACTTTGTGATGTAGCATGAATAGAGTTTGGGACGAGAAAAGCATACATAGCTAGAGAGGATTCTTAGGCATTCTTGTCCATCCATTTGGCAAAATAAAAAGAGCCAAACAATCAAAGCAACAAAGGGATGTCCTCGAATGAGAAAAATATGCATTCAACATGCTCACACAATATGATAGAAAAGGAAACATGTGGCAAAGCATGCACAACCATTCTAGCATCTATTAAGCAATTGGCGATGACTAGGTCATCTATATATGAGTATATTGACTTAGGAGTCAAATGAGAACATTTGATCATAGGTCATACTCATCATTTAAGCACAAGTGGGGTTACCACTTTTACATAAAGCATTGTTGTGTTCACATTATTAGATATGCTTTAGCTCTATTTGTTAGAGTAAATCTCCCCTAGATGTTATATCCCCCTTAAGAGGGATGAACTAACCTTGGGTTTTGTCGATGATGACTTCATGTAGGTGTTGAACATGTAGATGCTCAATGTTGATGCAGATCATTTGGAGCTATCCATTGGAGTGAGTTGCACTTTCAATACCTACACGGGTTGGTCCCACCAGGAACAAACAAAGATATCCATGGACATAGAGTGAATTGCACACAAGATGATGCCCATGAAAGCATTAGGTTACCTTGTCCCTTGTCTTTCCAACAAGAGGGTTTGTGACTCCTTGAAGTAGTGCAAGATATGGAAGTTGTTTGCACTTGTCCTCACCAAAATGATATGAGTGAAGTATGTTGGCGGAGTCACCCTCAAGAACTCTCTAGTTCTTCTTCTTCGGGATCCACACCATCTTGATGGGAATCCTTCGAGTTGTAAGCATACTTGATGAAGTAGAACTTGATATAGTCTTGGGAACCCACTTGACCAAGACCTTAGGAGCTTCTTCAAATGTATCAATCTCCTCTTGAAGCTTCTTCTTGCCATTGAGCTTGTGGTCTTGTGGTGGAAGATCATCTTGTACTTGTGTCCCTTGAAAAGAAGTAGGATCATACTTCTCTTGTTGAGGAACGAACTTCGTCTTGGGGTATTGATCTTCTTCCCACTCAACTCCATTGGCATTGAACTTTTGTTCAAAACCAACACCTTGATTCTTCTGGTGTCTTCCTTGCTTGCGTATAATTTCCTCGAATTGCTTACTCCCGGCAAGGCTCTTGTAAACACCTTTCTCTATAATTTCCTTCAATAAGCTGTTTTCTTTCTCAAGTGTAACTTGGCTAAGAGAATCATTAGTGGAATCAAGAGAACTACTAGAAGCAAAAATATTGGATTTATCATGATTGTTGTTACTACTAGAGGAAGAATCTTTCTTGTTCTTGTTGCTAGACTTTACTTGTGGCATGTAAGTAGACAAGAGTAAACACTTGGCAATGTAAGAACTTTTCTTGCGAAGATCATCATTGATTGCTTTTAATAACTCATGCTCTTGCTCAAGGTTGAGCTTTTCAAAGCGTAACTTCTCACGAGTCTTTAAAAGTTCTCGATGATCTTCCAAGGTAGTTTCATGAGCTAACTTAAGAGTGTTTAGCTCTTTAGTTAGACGCTCAATCTTCTCCTTATCATTTTCATTCGTTTTATCTTGATTAGCATGATTAATAGCAATTTCATCATAGTTATCATCATAGGTTTCATCACTATTGCTACCAACAAGTAAAGCATCATCTCCTAGCAAGTCATCTTCATCACTATTGAAATCAAGATACTCGGGGTGTGATACCTTAGGGCCTTTAGCCATGAAGCATCTTCCAATTCCTTCATTTGGTGAGTCAAATATGTCGTAGGAGTTGGTTGACACAAGAGCAATTCCGGCAACACCTTCATATTGAGTATCTTCGGAGTCAGAGTAATAGCATCTCTCGGAGTGGTCATCGGAGTCGGAACTAGATACCCACTCACCAACATGAGCTTGATGTCTTCGTCTTGTATAGCTCCTTGATGATTTGTCCTTCCTTTCCGAATCCTTGCTTCTATGAGAGGGTCATCGTTCATAGCGAACATCTCTACTCCTTCTCTCTCTTGGTGGTGCTTCTTCTCTTCTACTTCTCCTTTTAGGTGAGTCTTCTCTTCTTTTGTGTGGAGCGGTACACTCATTGGAGTAGTGTCCAGGTCTTCCACAATTGTAGCAATTCCGATCACGACTAGAAGATCTTTTGTCATTGTAGGACCTTGACTTGGAACTTCTTTCTTTGCTTCTATTCTTGTAGAACTTGTTGAAGTTCTTCACCATTAAGCTCAGTTCTTCATTGAAGACTTGTTTCTCACTTGATGATGTAGGAGCATCACATGAGGCTTTGTAAGCACCACTAGATTTGTTGTGGAGCTCTTCTTTATCTATGAGTGAGATCTCATGAGCACCCATTCTTCCAATAACTTCCGTAGGCTTGAGATCTTTGTAATTGGGCATCATTTGGATCAATGTGCACACGGTGTCATATTTTCCATCCAAGGCTCGTAGGACCTTCTTGATGATGAATCTGTCGGTCATCTCTTCGCTTCCTAAGCCGGTCATTATATTGCAGCATCTTCAACTCTTCCGTGGTAGCTTCACGATTTGGTTCCTTCCCATCAAAGAATTCACCTTGCAAACCAAGACACACAATAGCCCAAATGGCGGGGTTATGTCCAAGAATATGTATTTTCATCTTATGCTTCCAACTAGCAAAATTAGTACCATCAAAGTAAGGACCTCTACGGTGGTAACTTCCCTGGCTAGACGCCATACTCTCCTAGGTTGTGAAACCAAGGCTATGATCACCAAATCTATGGAAATAAAGGCAAATGGAGACAAAAGCTCTGATACCACTTGTAGGATCGAACGTATGTCTAGAGGGGGGTGATTAGACTACTTGACCAAATAAAAATCTTGCCTTTTCCCAATTTTAGTTCTTGGCAGATTTTAGCAACTTAGCACAAGTCAAGCAATCAACCTACACATGCAATTCTAAGAGTGTAGCAGCGGAATGTAAAGCAATTGCATATGAAGGTAAAGGGAGGAATTTGAGGGAGCAAACGCAATGTAGACACAGAGATTTTTTATGCGTGGTTCCGATAAGTGGTGCTATCGTACATCCACGTTGATGGAGACATCAACCCATGAAGGGTAACGGCTGTGCGAGTCCATGGAGGGCTCCAGCCATGAAGGCTCCACGAAGAAGCAACCTTGTCTATCCCACCATGGCCATCGCCCACAAAGGACTTGCCTCACTAGGGTAGATCTTCACGAAGTAGGCGATCTCCTTGCCCGTACAAACTCCTTGGTTTAACTCCACAATCTTGTCGGAGGCTCCCAACTGAAACCTAACCAATCTAGGAGACACCACTCTCCAAATGGTAATAGACGGTGTGTCGATGATGAACTCCTTTATTTTCTGCTTCAAATGATAGTCTCCCCAACACTCAACTCTCTCTCATAGATTTGGATTTGGTGGAAAGATGATTTGAGTGGAAAGCAACTTGGGGAAGGCTAGAGATCAAGATTCATATGGTAGGAATGGAATATCTTGGTCTCAACACATGAGTAGGTGGTTCTCTCTCAGAACAGTGAGTAGTGGAAGTGTAGGTATGTTCTGGTGGCTCTCTCCACAAATGAGGAGTGGGTGGAGGGGTATATATAGCATCCACACAAAATCTAACCGTTACACGCTATTTACTAAACTCGGTGGGACCGAATCAGACAACTCGGTCGGACCGATTTAGTTTATAATGTGACCGTTAGACATTTCGGTGGGACTGATTTCATTAGGGTTAGGGCATAACGTAATCTCGGTGAGACCGATTACACAAACTTGGTAGGACAGATTTTGGTAATAAGCACACAGAGAGGTTGTCAGGCAAACTCGATGGGACTGATTCGCTCGTCTCGGTGGGACCGAAATGCTACGAAGGGGAAACAGAGAGTTTGCATTGCGAACTCGGTGGGACCGATCGCCCATCTCGGTTAGACCAAAACGTTACGAAGGGAAACATAGAGTTTGCAATCCCATCTCAGTGAGACCGAGATCCCTTTCGGTGAGACCGAAATAATTAGGGTTTAATGGCAGTGGCTATGTCAAATGAACTCGGTGGCGCCAGATAGAACTTTTCGGTGGGGCCGAGTTTGACTTTTGGTTTGGTACATATGTGGATGTGGAAAAGTGTTTGAGGGTTTTGGAGCATATCACTAAGCACTTTGAGCAAGAAACCCATTAAGCAACATCTCATCCCCTTTTAATAGTATTGGCTTTCCTATGGACTCAATGTGATCTTGGATCACTAAAATAGAAAATGTAGAGTCTTGAGCTTGAGCCAATATGTGTCCTTAGCATTTTGAGGGGTCCACATTCCTAGTCCATGCCAGGCCAATCATTGAACTTTCCTAAAATATTTATCTTGAAATGGGATTAGTTCAATGAGCTATATGTTGTTAGTAATTACCAAAACCACCCAGGGATAGTTGCACTTTCAGTATCATCTAGTGTTTGTATAATGCATGTAACCTACTCAAATGAACATTTTAGGGCATTCCAAATGTATAGTACCGACTGCAATATGAACTAAATTTGAATTTGTTTCTCTATTTGAATAAGATCTATAATCATGATTGTTGTCAAGTTAAACCATCATTTGTATATTATTTTGGGAACACACAACATGTTTATTGTCAGGTTAGATATCAACTACTTGTACCATTAAACTTGAATTCAATATTTTGAATCCACTTTATAATGATTTCAAATAATAGTACATTTCAGGCTCTAGCTAGATCTTGATAATCTAAAACATGTTTCATATGCATAGTGTGTTTATGACACAATTTATGCATGGTGCCCCACCCCCACAACTACAAGTATTTAGATGTGGGCTGCAAAAGCCACGCATTATCACAAATTCAAAACGTGGTGTGCATGGATGCAATGTGGTCACACGATGCCTGCCATCGGTATCTGAATTTCAAATGAAATGTGAGATTGTTCGATATATATGTACTCTTATAGAAAACAGAGTTGGTGATGATGGTGTGCCTGCCATCCTGCAATATAGGTCGTCCGATCTATATCTAACAGATAGGAAGGAGACTACGACAATTTTGCAAAAAGATACCCGCACTCCTACCTAAATTTGCAAATAAGGCCTTCTCTCGTTCATCCTTATCTCCCACAAGATAAACTACTCATATAAATGCATCTTGATGTTTCGTGCAACGCACGGGCATCTTGCTAGTCACTATTACATTCACGTGTGAATGGGTCTAAAACACCATGGTCTATTATTCAAATATTTGAATCCACTTTTACAAGGTATGATCTCTTTTAGTCATGTACACCCATACACTCATCTTCTCTATATAGCTACCACTTAGTTTTTGGTGCATGCACACGCCCCTCCTCCCTCCCTCAACATTCTCTAGATTGCACTCATTTGTTAATTATTCCTTAGGTCGTTCTCCCACTGTCTTTGTAGGTGTCCTCGGGTGCTTCTTTTCGACACACAACGATCGGTATACCTGTCTGGTCAGGCCTGCCTACCGTATACACAATTTCTCTCTTCTCCTCTCACCCTCCTTGCCCCCTATCTACCTCTCACACGCTCACACGCAAATGCACACCCTCATCCTTTTTTCATCTATCTCGCACTCACACACTCCTCCCTTCTCTCTGTCTCATATGCCTCTTGCACCGCATCATCCTAGTTGCATCCCTTTATCTCTATCTGTCTATCCGGCCTTCTTTGCCTCAAACACATGCATGCATATACCAATCAATCTCTCTCGGGGTAAACGACACCTATGGGATCCCGAGGACCCATACTACAGTTTGCGGGGTGTAGAGTTGTGCAAAGAGCAGGTCCAGTCGATCAACGCGTGGGAATTTTTACCTAGGTTCGGGCCGCAGATCATGCGTAAAACCCTAGTCCTGCTTGTGTGTGTATATCTCATGTTCTTGAGCTCTTGAACTGGCTACTATGCTTGCCTGTCCAAAAAGTACGAATCCTCTCCCAGTACGCCTCGGTCCTCCTTTTATATGACGAAGGGGTCGCCACAGTGGCACACAGAAGGTGGAAAGTATCTACAGTGTACAAGCTTATCTCCTGACATCATAGGACAAACACATTTAATGGGCCGCCTATGTGTCCTCTTGCTTTATCTGGGACGACAATGGAGCTTGTCCCGCTTGTTACCGCCTCACCTCCCTCCGACACACGTCCAGGCTGACAAGGCATGCAGCGCCACGCTGACTGCTGGCTGGTGTGGTGGCAGGGTCTTCACGAAGATCTGCATGCCACAACGCATGTGCTTGGCTAATTGGCTTGGAGGATGCATGCTGCCACGCAGGCACTTGTCCAGTTGGCGAGTTGGTCATTGCGTAGGAGCGGCCGCGGGGCAGCGAAACCTTGGCGGGTGCGGGCCTAGCTGTGGCCCCACAGACGCTCCCAGCAAGGGGTCATGCCGGGGTCTCATAGTTGTCCTTGGCAAGGATCTTGCTGGGGGTCTTCGGTCGTCCTCGGCAAGGCTCTTGCCGGGGTCTTCGTCTTTTGGTCCCTTGTCTAGGTGTCCAGGCCCTTGGTCCCACAAAGATCTGCATGCCACCATGCAGGTGCCCCTGAATCTTGGTCTTGACGTTGTCGATGGTGTTAGAGCTCTCAGACCCAAGGGTGGTGGCCTCACTGGTGTTGGGCAGGCTACCCCGTCAAGACTCTTGCCAGGGTTATGTAGGCCGCCCTGGCAAGGGCGTTGCCGGGGTGGGGGGTAGTCCACCTTGCCGCTCTGTTCTTCATGCCTCTAGCTTGGGTGTTGCCTTGGCAGTCTCGTGCTTCTCCTTTCTCTACTCCGCCAAGCGTGACCGTAGGCGTGGCTACAACTACCCACGCACAAGTAAAGGGGTGCAAAAGGGCCCCTACTTTTCTTACACCAACAGGAGCCCCCGGGCCTGGGCCACACATAAGCGCGGAGTGTTGTTGGGCCAGGCCCAAAATGGTGCACGGGCATCCATGGAAGAGTTTTAACTTCGACGATTCCTTTGCCAGCTGCGCTTCCCCACAATTCACATTAGGAGCATGACGTGGGGGTCGTGCGTGGAGCGGTTGTAGCGTGCTTGCGTGCTTGCGTCACGTCGCCGTGGATAGTAAAGAGGTGTCCCACATCTTCCCCATAAAAAGGGGAAGCCGCAGGGGTGCTGCTCATTTACAAAGTGGACCCTGGTCGTGGCCATCATCGCACCCACGTCCCACGATCATGCGGCGGGGAACGATCGCCCCACTTGTCTTCTTGATTCTGGCTCACCCGCCACGTACCCCCCCATGCCTCAAGGAGGGTATGCGGTGGATATGGAGGGCACGAGCATTAACGCTGAGGCGGGAAACTAGGCATCGCTGATTGGAGCAGACGGTCGGTCCTGATTCCCTGCGCCCGTGGCAGTTGGATTGGTAGAGTGGGGCAGCCGCCCTTAGGTTGGGGAGCCGAGCCCCGGCCCCGCCCCTCTATAAAAGGGGAGAGGGAGGGTGTCTTTCTACATTCACCTCCTTCATGCTTGATCCTTCTCTTCCAGTCGCCATGGTTAGAGGGCGCACCATCACTCCAAAGGCGGCGACGAGGGCTTCTGCTCGACAAAGCGTCCCCCTCCTCTAGAGCTCATGGTATTGGAGCCCGCTGTGAGAGGAAGAGGGAGGGGCGAGGCCGAGGTCACCATGGCACTCGGTGGAGAGGAGGACGAGGCGGCGCACCGGCCGCGCTCCCGCCAGCGTCCCTTCCCGCACTAGAGGGCCATGTCGGAGACCAGCCCCACAAGTTCTTCATCAGGCTATACAAGCCAGTGTGTGGTCACCTCCGCCTCCCCATCCTGTTTTCTTAGGAAATGGAGCTTGATCCGCCGCAGGCCCTGAGGCTGCATATGTGGGGCTGCAGGAATGCCAGCATGCGGGTCGACGTCGACTTCCCCGCCACTCACGTCATGTACCTCCGCCGTGGGTGGAAGACCTTCGCCCGCGCCCATAGCCTGTCGTAGGGGCACGTTATCCAGTTCAAATTAATGGAGAACGGCCTGCTCTGCGTCAAGGTCTTTGGACACTCGGGATTCCGCTTAGGGTGCTGCATGGAGAGCTCCACCGACAACGAAACCTCCTCCTCGAGCGACAACGACGAGGAAGTACGGGACAACGACGATCACGGCGGCGGGTGGGAGGACGCCAGTTCCGACTCCAGAGCCGGGTCCTTGGTGGGATCGAGCATCCTTGCCGTGGCTAGAAAGAAGATAGGATAGGAGCATGGAACCTTGGTGGTCCATTAACATTTGATGGAATCAAAAAGTAGTAAAATACAACATGTATATACACATACATATAAACATGGAAATCAACGGGAAACTGTACATACTAAAGGGTTTCTCTTCCCTGACTACCCATAGGGTCTATGCATGGCTTTGTACACAGGGTTACATGCCTTTCCGGAAAGGCTAGTACAAAAGGGGGTTGTCGGGGCTCCCAGCAACCACGCCTTAGGGGTAAAACTTGCGAAGATGTTTAATATTCCAGGACTTGCTCACCGGAATGCCATCTTGGGTCTCCAGGCGGACAGCACCGGGCCTGGTGACTCGTATTACCTGATAAGGGCCTTCCCACTTCGATGTTAACTTGTTTCATTCTTGGTGGATTGGGTCCACCGAAGAACAAGGTCACCTTCCTCAAGGCTTCTAGCATGAACCTTGCTGCTATGGTAGCGGCGCCAGGCTTGCTAGTAGCGAGCGGCTCGCACTACAGCCTGAAGACAATCTTCCTCAAGGAGTGTCGCGTCATCTTGGCACAGATGCTCTTTCTCAAGCTCATCATAAGCGAGCACTCGAGGTGACCCGTATATGAGTTCTGTGGGGAGAACTACTTCTGCCCCGTATACCAGGGCAAAGGGTGTCTGGCCAGTGGCTCGATTTGGTGTCATCCTGATTGACCAAAGAACCATTGGCAACTCATCAATCTAGCGTCTTCCGCACTTGTGTATCCTGTCGAAAGTTTTGGTCTTGACACCTCGCAACACTTCTGCATTCGCCCTCTCAGCTTGGCCGTTGCTTCTGGGATGAGCAACAGAAGAAAAACAAACCTTGCTGCCGAGGTCTTGGACATACTGCATGAAAGTGTGGCTCATGAGCTGTGTGCCATTGTCTGTGATGACTCTGTTTGGCACACAAAAATGGCAGACTAGTCCCTTGAAGAACTTGATAGCTGATTGTGCAGTCACCTTTCTCACTGGTTCTACTTCCGGACAGTTTGTGAACATGTCGATCGCGACGTACAAGTACTCAAAGCCCCCGACGGCATCGGGAAAAGGGCCCAGTATGCCGAGCCCCCAGATCGAAAATGGCCAGGAAAGAGGGATTGTTGGAAGATATTGAGCTCGTTGATGATGCTTATTTGAATGGAACTGTCACGCTTCACACGTGGTTACTAGTGCAGTTGCATCCTGGAGGGCGGTGGGCCAGAAAAAACCTTTCTGGAATGCTTTGCCGGCAAGGGCTCTTGAACCTATGTGGGAGCCACACATGCCTTCGTGTATCTCTGCGAACAGCTCCAGTCCGTCCTCCCGAGGAATGCACTTCAATTTCACACTGTTCGGTATTCTTCTCTAAAGGGCATTATCCACAAACTGGTACATGCTGGACCGACGGGCTACTTTTTCTGCTTCTTCCTGTTCCTTAGGGAGTTCCCCTGTTTGGCGAAAACGGATGGTGTGCTGCGCCCATGCCGGAGCCTGGGGCTCGACGACAAGGACTAAAGGCTCTTCTTCGGCTGTGGGGGCAGCTGCCTCTACGGTCGGGGCCTGGGGCCCTGCCGGAGGTTGCTGCCCCCCGGCAAGCTCGGGGTACCCGGCAACGTCCTTGTTGGCGGCTCCTGGGAGCTCTGCGGGAAAGTACTTGCCGGGGCCTGCCTTCCTTCGTTTGTTATGTCCCGTAGATGGCTCAACGGATGGCTGGGTTAATTGAAGCACAAAGGTACCTGGTTCCATAGGTAGCTTGAGGGAAGCGCGTTTGGACAAGTCGTCGGCAATGTTGTTCTTTGCTCGAGGAACATGCTCTGCCTGAAAACCATCAAAACACTCCTCCAACTTCCTCACTTCATCCACATCGGCCTCCATCAATGGGCTCTGGTAATCTTTGTTAACTTGCCTGACGACAAGCTGCGAATCACCCTTGACGATAAGCTTCCTGATTCTGAGGTATGCCACAATCCTAAGACCAGCAAGCAGTCCCTCGTACTCTGCAATGTTGTTTGTTGATTGTTCCCGGGGAAAGCGCATTTGGACTACGTACTTGAGGCGCTCTCTGGTGGGTGCGACGAGTAGCACGCCGGCACCAGCACCTTACAGCGAGAAAGCTCCATCAAAGTACATCATCCAATCACGGCTCGTCTCCTTGCCGGGAAGGGTTGATCTCCTGAATCTCTTCGTCGGGCTTTGAGATCCATTCTGCAATGAACTCTTCCAAGGCTCGGCTCTTGATTGTTGAGGTACTTTCAAACTTGAGGCCAAAGCTTGATAGTTCCAACGCCCACTACACAATCCTCCCAGTTGCATCTTGGTTGTGCAGGATCCGTTGCAAAGGGAGGCGAGTGACGACGGTGATCTCATGTGCTTGGAAATAGTGGTGCAGCTTCCTCGAGGCCATAAGGAGGCCGAAAAGTAGCTTCTGCATACCGGAATATCTTGATCTAGCCCCATGCAAGAGGGAACTAACAAAATAGACCGGGTGCTGCACCATCTTCTTCTTCTATTCGACTTCGCCTCCTTGCGGAGACTCTGTCTTGCTGGGACCAAGCCTTGCTGGGGGCTCTACCTTGACGGCATCAGGCCCTGCTAGGGAGAGCTCTGGCCCATCATCTGATGAATCCGCCGCTACTGCTACCTCTTCCTCAAACTCCCTCTATGCTACTAGCACAACACTAACCACTAGATATAGCAGCAACGGCTCTTGCGGTTTAGGCGCGACTAGTGTTGGCGTCGAGGAGAGGTATCTTTTCAAATCTTACAGCGCTGCCTCTGCCTCCGGAGTCAATTTCATTGGACCCGCCTTTTTTCAAAATTTTGAAAAACGGGAGGGCGCGCTCAGAAGATTTGGAGATGAACCTACTTAGTGCAGCAACGCAGCCAGCGAGCTTATGAACATGTTTGACTCGTCTTGGCACCTCAATCTTCTCATTCGCTTTGATCTTGTCGGGATTTGCTTCGATTCCGCGTTGAGACACAAAGAAACCAAGGAGTTTGCCGGAGGGGATGCCGAACACGCACTTCTCTGGGTTGAGTTTGAGGTTGATCTTGCGCAAGTTTGCAAACGTTTCTTCCAGATAATGCACGAGCGTGGCCTTGTGCTTGGTTTGACCACTATAGCATCCATATAGGCTTCCATATTTGTATGTAGCCGGGGCTCAAAACCGAATTGGACTGCTCGGGCAAATGTCGAACCAGCGCTTTTCAATCCAAAAGGCATCCATACAAAGCAGTACGTGCCACATGGGGTGATGAATGTTGTTTTCTCTTCATCTTCCTTCATCATGAAGATCTGGTGGTATCCTGACTAGGCGTCGAGGAATGACAGTAGGTCACACCCGGCAGTGGAGTCTACTATCTGGTCAATGCATGGCAAAGGGAAAGGGTCATTCAGACATGCTTTATTGATATCCGTATAGTCGATACATAGCCTCCATTTCCCGTTTGCCTTACGCACTACCACCGGATTGGCAAACCACATGGGGTGGAGTACTCCTCTGACTAAGCCTGCCGCCTCCAACTTCCTGATCTCCTCGATGATGAACTCTTGGCGCTCCAAACCTTGCTTCCTGAACTTCTGCTTGATGGGCCGCGCATGAGGACAGACAACAAGGTGGTGCTCAATCACCTCCCTGGGAACGCCGGAGATGTCGCATGCTTGCCATGCAAACACGTCGACATTCTCCCACAGGAAGGTGACGAGCGCGCCTTCCCTATTTGTTGTCAAGGGTGGAGCTTATGGTAAAAGCCCCACCCGTGCCGCCCTCCCTGACGGGGACCTTCTTAGTGTCTGGTGGGGCCGCCTTGGACCTCTTGCTCCTACTGGAGGAGCTCTCTAGCACGTCCGCAACGGGAACGCGTCGCTCCAAAGAGGCGGACTCCGTTTGATATTCCTTTTCTGTAAAACCCTAAAATAGGCAAAAAAAAACAACAACAATCTGGACTGGGCCTTTCGGTTAATAGGTTAGTCCCAAAACAATATAAAATTGTATAATAAAGCCCATTAAACATCCAAAACATCAAATATAATAGCATGGAATAATAAAAAAATATAGATACGTTGGAGACGTATCACCAACTACTTTCCGTTGGTGCTTAAGCCCAACGTTATGTCGTGGTTGATGCACCTGCCCATGGGTTCCATCTCTTCCTGGTCGGATATGTGCCACGAGTTTGTTGGTGCCTTTGCCAGGGGCCACCAAGCTCCTACCAGGAAAGCGATTTGCAAGTCATCCCCAGAAGGACGGCGAAACCCTGCGCAAGTACATACAAAGGTTTAGCCGTGTGTAGTACAACATCCCAGACGTTCACCCCGCCGCCGTCATCAGTGCATTCCATTAGAATGTGTGCAACCGCAAGATGCGCGAGGAGCTAGAGATGAACAAGGTTAAAGATGTAGCCGAGCTCTATGTTCTGGCTGATAGATGCGCTCGGGCTGAAGAAGGAAGGAAGTACCCCGGCGAAGACGCCGGCACGAAAACCGACTCCATAGACGGAGACGCCGTCGCTCCAGCGAAGAAGGGCGACGCCGCAACAGGAAGTGAAAGGGCAAGGTTTTGCTTGCCGTAGAGGGATCCGACGACTCAGGCGCCGCCAAAAAGGACAAGGCTGACGACCCCGGCAAGGAAGTTGCTGGGTGCATCGCCTGCCGGGCCTTGGTGGCTGCCAACAAGCCAGGGGGCTCTAACAAGTAGTACTGCAAGAGTCATCGTACCAAGGGCCATGACCTTCAGAATTGCCGGCAGGTCGAGCTGCTCGCAGAGAAGCAGAAAGCTGAGTATGAGAGCCGTGATAAGGAGAAAGGCTTGGACGGTGCCGAGGCGCCAGACAAGAAGTGTGGCGGCTAAGGTGGTTGCCGCGGCCAAGATAACCAACCAGAAAGGCTCGCTCGGGGCTGCGACAAGAAAGAGGGAGACAATGATCATGGTGAAGACAACGAGTCCAACGAGCACAAGTTCCATAAAGCTATAGAGGCCATGGGGACAGACATCAAGGTGGTGCTCAATCACCTCCCTGGGAACGCCGAGGATGTCGGATGCTTGCCATGCAAACACGTCGACATTCTCCCGCAGGAAGGCGACGAGCGCGCCTTCCTATTTGTTGTCAAGGGTGGAGCTTATGGTAAAATCCCCACCCGTGTCGTCCTCCCTAACGGGGAACTTCTTAGTGTCTGGTGGGGCTGCCTTGGACCTCTTGCTCCCACTGGCGGAGCTCTCTGGCACGTCCCCAACGGGAACACGGCGCACCAAAGAGGCGCGTTTGCCGGAGGGGGTGCATGATCTATTGCTGAGGTCAGAAGCCTTGCCGGAAGGGGCCTTGTCGGCAGAGGCAAATGTCTTGCCGGTTTTCTTCTCCCTCGGGGTCTCAGCGGTAGGAGCAAGTGCCTTGGCGACGTCTACTGCAACTGCCTCTCGGTAGAGCTGGTCGGCGCAGATGAGCTCATCTTTCTTGTTGGAGGGGACGGTGATGATGCTCATTGGGCCGAGCATCTTCAACGTGTTGTATGCGTAGTGTGATGCCGCCATAAACATGGCCAGAGCTGGGCAGCCGAGGATCCCACTATAGGGCAAGGGGATCTTGGCAACGACAAAGACAATCTTCTCTGTCCAATAATTCAGCTTACCCCGAATGTAACGGGTAGAGCGATCTTTCCTTTTGGCTGACTCCTCCTCGGGTTGACCCCTTGAACTGTGCCCATCTCCTAGAGATCTCCATCTGGGATTGGTAGCATCTCGATCACAGTGGGCGAGATGAGGTTCACACTAGCCCCACCGACAATTAGCACTATCATCACCTTGAGGTTACGTATCGTTGGTAAAACCAACAATGGAAAACACCCGACCGCAGTTGTACGACTTGGGTGATCCTCGGTGTCAAAAATGATAGGTGTGCTGGACCACTTTAGTGGCCTCTGGGCGTCGAACGATGGCTCTATTGCAGTGACGTCATGCGCCTACTGTTTTAGTTGGCGGTGAGAGTTATGCAGCGAGGCACCACTGTCGACGCACATGGCCTCTGTAGCTTTCTGGAACTCATGCTCGCTGGACTCGTCATCTTCACCATGATCATCGTCTCCCTCTTTCTTGTCGCGGCCCCGAGCGGGCCTTTCTGGTTGGTTATCTTGGCCGCGACGACCACCTTGGCTGCCACGCTTCTTGCTGGGCGCCTCGGCATCGTCCGGGCCTTTCTCCTTATCACGCCTCTCATACTCAGCTTTCTTCTTCTCTGTGAGCAGCTCGACCTACCGGCAATTCTGGAGGTCATGGCCCTTGGTGCGATGACTCTTGCAGTACTGCTTGTCGGAGCCCCTGGCTTGTCGGCAGCCGCCAAGGCCCGGTAGGCGGTGCACCCGGCAACTTCCTTGCCGGGGTTGTCAGCCTTGTCCTTTTTTGCGGCGCCCGGGTCGTCGAATCCCTCTACGGGAAGCACAGCCTTGCCCTTTCGCTTCCTATTACGGCGTCATCCCTTCTTCGCCGGGGCAATGGAGTCTCCGTCTATGGAGTCGGTTTTTGTATCGGTGTCTTCGCTAGGGTACTTACTTCGTTCTTCAGCCCGAGCACATCTATCAGCCAGAACATAGAGCTCAGCTACATATTTAACCTTGTTCATCGCCAGCTCCTCACGCATCTTGCGGTTGCACACATTTTGATGGAATGCACTGATGACAGCGGCGGGGTGAACGTCTGGGATGTTGTACTGCACACGGCTGAACCTTTGTTTGTACTTGCGCAGGGTTTCACCGTCCTTCTGGGGGATGACATGCAAATCGCTTTCCTGGCCAGGAGCTTGGTGGCCCCCGGTAAAAGCACCAACAAACTCGTGGAA
This sequence comes from Secale cereale, assembly GCA_902687465.1. Classification (NCBI taxonomy): domain Eukaryota; kingdom Viridiplantae; phylum Streptophyta; class Magnoliopsida; order Poales; family Poaceae; genus Secale; species Secale cereale. The sequence goes on from LR738711.1 coordinate 356,083,780, forward strand.
CAGATCTGACCAGGAAGAGATGGAACCCACAGGCAGGTGCATCAACCACGACATAATGTTGGGCTTAAGCACCAACGGAAAGTAGCTGGCGAGCACCTTGTTGTCGCGAGCCCCAGCGGCTTGCATCGCGATGGTGTAGATGCTGAGGAACTCCGACGGGTGAGTCTTGTCGTTGTACTTTTCTCCAACCTCGTGCTTCAACGTGCGGTGTGAGGGCCACTGGAACTGCCGCAACTCACCGGGAAAGGCCGGACAACCCACCTCGTAAGGTAAGTCACCAGAGCCCCCCGGCGCCGGGTGGTCCATAGTAGGCCCCGCACACCTGTCTGATTGATGGCGCGCTTCCTGCCGTCACTCGATAGTGGTCCGAGCGTCTTCCTGGGCTCGCTCCTGAAGGACTTGACATTGGTCGTGGCGGGCTGGCGGGTCGGACGACGCCGTTGAAAAGTTGTCATGAGCGTCGGCCCGACGAGCCGGCGGCTGCTGTTGCTGGCATGGGGGAGGAGAGTGCACTATGGTCGTGGCAGCTCCGGTCCTCCCACAACCGGCGTGTGTCGGCTCACCAGAGCACCGGCGCGAGGGTCCCACTGGCTGCGGTTTATCTCTATTGGTGAAGCTGATGATTCTCCGGATGGTGGCTCTCCACTAGGGAGTAAAGTCGAGGAGGAGTTGTACGCGCGCTAATGCTTCTGCTGGCGTGGGTGGCGGCGAAAGCTGCGTGGATTGTGACGAGCTCTGACTTCTAACCATGTTAGAAGGAGCTCTATCAGGGTCATGCTGTCGCACGCCACTTCCAACCGCATTCGGACGTGCAAGCTGGCCCGGTGCATCTTGAGAGTGATGCAAAGGGCACTTCCCACGGAGGTGCCCAGGGGCACCGATGTCGCGGCGTTGCTCGTCATGTATGAGCTCGGAAGATCATAGAGCGGGCGCCGGCGGAGGCATCCTGGAGGTCGCCGCGTCACTCGTGGGCAGCACGGCGAGGCCTTAGGACCTAGCGGCGCGTGGCTCGGCGTCTTGGGCACGAACGACGCCGCTCATCTGGCTCCGATGGCCAGATTGTCGTGGAAGCTCGTGGACCATGCCTCTGCCACCATCCGCAGCCGCCCCATCGCCCGTCCATGCTGGTATGGGTGGTTCAGCCCCAGACGAGCCGATCGCCGCGATCCCTGTCACACCCTGCATTTTGTAACATGTTATTTGCATCAATGTAGCATGAAAATTTGGACCAGCAATTTTTTTTGGCATCATTTGGCTTTTATTTGGAATTGAGTTTTTCTCCATGTGCTTTTCATGTGCTCATTAAAGTCAACTATTACCTCTTGTAGAATTCATCTCCATAACCAAAACTTCTGCCCAATGATCATACCAAGTGTTTATAACAGTATAGTATTTTCTTATAAAATTAATTTGGCCAAAATGTATTTTTAAAATTTAGTATTCCAAAAACCCCTGAATTGAGGTTTGCACTGCAAGTGCTTGATTTAGGGTGAGAAAATTATTTCAAAAAGTGTATTTGAGACCTAGTAGTCATAGGACTCCCAGAAACCACAAAAGTATAATTTTAAAAGTTATTTTCCTATTTTATTTAAAAGCTTTTTCTTAAGGCCAGAAATGGTTTTTAATAGGGGAAAATTATTTAAGTATTTCAAAAATATTTGCCAAAATTCAGGGAGACTCATAGGACATATATTGTCCATATATAAGAGTTTCAACACTTGGTCATGTTCAAAATAATGGGCTAATCCCTCTAAAACCCTTTCTGGATATTTCAAGCTTTTGAAATATTTACAAAGGAAATATTCTCCAAAACCTCCAGGGAAATTCTAACATGTCATATATGACATATTTGATGATCTTGCCAAGCCCCATGCCCTGAGAAGCAAGATAACATCCTCAAAACCCTTCAAAACCATTCTGTCCATATTTGAAGTTTGAGCAACTTTACATTGCCAAACTTGCCCAAATGCTCTCAAATTTGGTGCACATGCTAGAATGGCCTAATAAGGCCTCTAGACCAAATGGCACAAGGTTTGGAGTAGGGCAACTTGATCAGAATGCCCCAAAACCCTTTCTGTTCAAATTCAAACTTGAACAACTTTACATTACCAACTTTTTATCTGAAGCTTCAAACTTTGTGAGCATGATCAATACCCCAAATGATGAAGCTACACCAAGTGGTGCATCAAGGGGAGATGATTAGCTTGACTTAAACAAGATGAAGCCATTTCTGTTGTTTTCTAGGGTTCACCAAAGTTACTTTGGCTAGTTTCTTCAAATGAGCCCAAATTTGGTGAAACACCCTATTTACATATGACATTCAATCATGTTAAGTGTCATGGCTAGTGGAGATCATTTGCTTGACCAAAACTTGATCAAACACCTTCTGACTTTTTACCAAAACCATCTTCTTGGCCTCTTTTACCAATTACTTTTGCCTCAACTTTCTACCACAGCTTCATCTAGTTACATTTTATCTCCAGTAACTCCCCCATGTCCACAGCTCCATGATTGGGGGGGGGGGTGAAAACCCCAATTCACCTTGCTGGACAGCCCATTTCTACGTAGTTACCAGCTTCACCTCTCTCTCACTTCACCTCCAGAGCATCCAAGGCCTCAGCTGAGACGTCTGCTTCGTGCTGGACCCCCCAGACACGATGGACACGCCCAGAGGGCCAATGGCATGCCATGGCATGCAATTAGCACGCTCCAGAGCGCGCTACAGTGCGCACCCGCAATGTAGCTTCGCCCAATCCAACGCCGCCGACCACCTCGGCTTCCCCCCTCGTGCCAAACGATGCACCTCGACGTCTGCGACCCTCCCCGGCGTTGTCCCCCTCCTCCCTCTCCCTCCAGTGGCCGCCCTCGCACGCGCGCTGGCCGCCCGCAAGCTCCACTCGCCGGCCTCACACGCGCGCACCCTCTGGAGCCTGCCCCGCTCCTCCTCTCCCCTCTACTAAGCGTAGAACTTGTCCATGATCCTCCCCGACTCCAACACGAGCGCCTGCACGGTCTCTGGCCTCGTCTGCGACCTCGCCGGCGCACGAGTACACGGTGGACCGGGGCGCGGCTATATAAGCACGCCTCGAGCCTCTCCAACGGCACCCAGCTCCTCCCCACATCCCCAGTAGTACTCCAGCACCATCCATTCGCCCTCAGAGGGCCTCAGTGCTCGGGATCGACCGGAGCTCCGCCGTGTCGGGCGACCGGAGATCTCGCAGTACATCCCCTCTCAGCTCCAAATTTTGCTCGATCTAGCACCGCCATACCTCACTGACTCATTCCCCTCCTTCTTCCCGTCCTATTGCAGCCCGGAGCGAGCCAGCCAGCAACCTCCCGACGCTCCTCCGCCGTCCCACCACGCCGCCGATGAACCAGGCCTCTCAAGTGGGCCGCACCACCACCACTGGAACGACGACTCCTCGCTGAGCCCGTTCCTGCCCTCTGTTTGCCCCGCCGTGCCCGGAATCGCCGCCGGTGAGCTCGCCGTTGCTTTGGCCGTGAGGTTGAAGATGACAGGCGGGCCTCGCCTATCATCCTCACCGCTCTCTCTCCCCTCGCAGCCACTTACCGCCGGGCCCCGCCCGTCAGGTTTGAAAACCTGGCGCGCGCGCGCTGGCTCCCGTGCGGCTGGGCTGTTCGCCCTGGGCCGTGCACTGTGGCCGTTCTGGCCCAGTGGCACAGGGCCTTTTCCTTTTATTCTTTCTGTGATTATTTCTATTAATTTCATAGAATTAAATATTTGTCCAAATGAATTAATTACAACTCCTAAAATATTGTAAAATTCCAACCTATTTAATGGTGTCACTTTCACACATATCCATGAAACTTTTCTGTTCTGTTCAAATTTAAATTCAAATTTGAGCATTAAAACTCATGTTCAAAAATCCTTAGATTCCATTCTGTCACTCCAAAACTCCAACTAAGAATTTTTGCCATCTTAGTTTTCCCTCTAGTATTTAACAAAAATAAGTTGACATTTTTCTGAGCACTTTGATTTTTCTGTTTTCATTGTGGTCTTATTTTCCCGTTGTTATTTTGCGACGATTAGATCCCGTATTTGACGAAGTTGCTGAATAAGAAGGTGGAGAAGGATTTGAAGACTTTGAAGACCAAGCCAATCCAGGCAAGCAACCCTTTGACCATGATACACTTGTGTTCTTCGGAACCCGTTGGTTTCCGAATGCATGATGGTAAGAGTTACGGTGGTGACCTAGTTATGAACCACCACATGATGCATGTTTCACTCATGATCTTGCTATGTGCTAGATGTCATGCAAATGGTTAGTAGTGATGCTTAGTGATGCATGTGTGCCATGCAACCTTCGTGGTTGCATTCTTTTCATAAACCCCATCGGGTGCCCCTAATGCCCGAGGGTGATGTGGAGTTAGGTCATCACTTGAGAAAGAAGTGATGTGCCGGGTAAAGGTCTTGTGCATGGGTGAAATAATGGATTAGATTTATGTGTGACTACCGTCCCAACCAAACATGTGCAACCACTCTACCCCTTATGGGACGGGGCTTTATTGATTACTTAGGCCGATACTAGCATGGTGCCCGCATTACTAGTGACGGGAAGACTTGAGGTCTTTCCCGGGACGGGGTCGTGCTTGGATAGACGACCATGACTGTTTTTACAGGGCATCGGACACACCGTTGGTCCCTTCGGGTACGCGTGACATTGAAATTAGGGCAAGTCCCATGATCTATTGTTTGTACTCGAGGGCCGTGTACCAACGAGTGGACTCTATGTTAGTGTCGTCTAAGGAAAGATAATGACCGGGTGCTTCCCCCGAGTACTTGAGGTATTGCGGGATCGTGGGTGACACGAAAGCTTCCCGGATCTTGTGGGTAAAGTGCGCAACCTCTGTAGAGTGTAAAACTATTCGAATAGCCGTGTCCACGGTCATGGACAGTTGGGTGGTGCTACTTAAACTATGTCTAGAATTTTACTACATCGGTGAAAGTATGTGTGTGTGATGAGTCAAGGTGGTGACTTGACTCGATGAGATGAATTCTATTCATGTTGATATCGGCAACCTGTCCTCGAGGTTACGTGCAATTATTGGTGCATATACTTGATGGTAGAATAATTAATCTAGCTCATTGCTAGATTGCTCATTATTGTTCAAATGCATTGTTACTTTGAACCAAATCATGGGTTGCTTGCGAGTACATTCAAAGTACTCATTGGCTTGCCACTGGTTATTTAATTGGCCAGGCATGGAGGAACAGGAATATGAAGAAGAGTTTTATGGAGACGATCATGCGAACTAGGAAGCTATCCCAGTCAGAATGCCTGTAGGGTTAAGGCAGATGGCATGGGTTCTACTTATCATCGAAGACTTCCGCTATTTGAGTTATTTGCTATTCAGCCCTTGAGGCTTTATCTATGTAAGACTTGGCCATAATGGCCTTAATTTGTGTAAGACGGTATGTATGGATGTAAGACTCTTGTTATTCAGCTTCTGTGTGTTCAGTGAGCATTGATCCCTGGGATCACTGTACACGTGCATTCGGTGATCTCGACTTCTAAGTCGGGGTCCCCACAGAGCTGGTATCAGAGCCATCCTGACTGTAGGAAGCCTTAGTTAGCATGGGCGTTAGTTAGTTGAGACCCCTTTTCAAAAACCTTCTGAACCTCTCTTCTTTTCTAAACCTTACCAACCTGAGATTTCATCAGCTTATTAACCTCTCCTATTCAACCTTTGTAGATGGCCGCTGTACCTGAAGAGCACCTGACCACTGGGTTTCCCTTGCTTCTCGAGGATAGCCTCCAGGAGTGTCAGTTCCACCGAGCGCCCATCCTCACCTACCTTGAGCATTGGGTTAGCGACACTGAGGTGGAGTACCATGTGGAAGTGATCGTGAAGGCAAACGATCCTCCCACAAGTTGGTTCTTCGAGGGACACCAGATGGCAACACTACCTCTCGCTGTCGAGGCTGCTGCACTCAAGGCACTAACCCGTCTTCGCGAGCTTCTTCCGGAGATGGCAGCCAGATGACAACCCGCTTCTTGCCTTACCGGAAGGAAGGTGAAGATGAAAGCAGCGCACTAGCCCCTCCACTGAAGGAATGACTCTCGCCTTGATTCCAGACCTACTTCAGTCTATGTGCCGACAGCTTGGCACAAGACTTGGCCTCGGAATCGATGAAGCTCCAAGAAGAACTTCACAAGACCAAGGCACTTCTTCGTCGAGCTCAAGAGAAGACAAATAGGATCAAGAAAGAAGGAGCGCCTTCCGGACAGTCCACTATCGCATACCGAGGCGGAAGGCCCTCCGGAGATGTATCTTCCAAGAATGAAGAACCACCTCGGCGACGCCGGATGACGGCAAGGGAATATCGCAAGCTTTTCCCTGCACCACCGACAAAGCACTGTCGTATCCAACTCCTCCACTCCCCCACACCCTCAAGTGACAAGGGGGCCCAGACAGATGAAGACAAGGAGGAAGACCCAGAAGAGCCGGAATACGCGACCGAGCGTTCCGCCGCTTAGGCATTATTCGCTACTCGGATATGCCAGTTCGTGACCTCTACGGTAGGATAGGTCGTGTAACCCCTATGCGCAGTCAAGTCCTTGTATGGTTCATAGGAAACCATCTAGTGTTTGCTTTTGTTGTCCTTGGATGTATGTTGTATTCTTCCTTCGGGAATATGTAAATGACTGCATCACCCATTTGGATTTTAATGAATGTGTTTGGCCTTTCGGCCCTTGCATGATTTGATTAGTGTCACACCCACCCCCTTACTAGGCACCCATCTATCTTGCTTTCCCTCTTTCAAGTCATGAGACCTTTTACCGCTCCAACAGGATGCCTGTTGTAACTCGTACTGGTACCTCTACCCAGCAGCCTGAAGCCGGAGCATCCGCTCAGTCAGAGACGGGCCACGACCAAACCAACGACCAAGCTCCACCACCACCTCCTCCGAACATGGACATGGCTCAGCTTCTCCAAGCTTTCCGAGAGGAACGCCAAGCCAACACCGCAGCCCTTCAGTTGATTGCTCAAGCTGTCACCAACAACCGCCAGCCGGCAGGGAATGGCAATGGACGTTCCACGTTGGCAGAGTTCAAGAAGCATGCACCGCCAACTTTCATCGAGACTGCTGAACCCCTGGATGCAGACGACTTGGTCCGCACCATTGAGGACTTGCTGGAACTAGTCGGATGCACCGAAGACCGCGAGAAGGTGGCTTATGCAGCCCACTGCCTCGGGGGGACTGCTAGAGCTTGGTGGGATGGATTCAAGGTCATGCATGCTGGACAAGACATCACTTGGGACAACTTCAAGGCAGAATTCCGCAAGGCCCATATTCCTTCCGAGATCATGGCTATTAAAAAGCGTGAGTTCCGAGCCCCGAAGCAAGGAAGTGGCACTGTCAAGGAGTACATGCAGAAGTTCAGTGTTCTGTCAATGTATGCCCCTGAAGATGTCAGCACTGATGCTGCAAAAAGGGAGCGCTTCATGGAAGGCCTCAATCAGACTATGCAGTACTCGCTCGTCGTGTGCGACTGCCCGACCTTCCCTGACCTGGTGAACAAAGCACTTATGCTTGAAGACAAGCGGCGTGCTTTGGAAGACACTCGCAAGCGCAAGATGGTCAACAAGGGAAGTTCCAGCAACCAGAAGCCTCGTCCGTGGCAGTCAGCCCCGGCCAAGCCAACCTATCAGCAACCAAGAGCTCCTGCACCTCGCACCAACTATCAGCCTCTGCAGTATGCCAACCCAAGGCCAGCTTTCAACCCCAATAACAGTGGTGAAACAAGATCAACAATCCAAACCAAGTCACTTGCTTTGGATGTGGTCAGTCAGGACACATCTCAAGGGTGTGCCCCAACAAGAAGCCTGATGCCCCGCGCCCCAATGCGCAGAACCCAGGGCAAGGCCGCGGGATGCCACCACGGAACCCAGCTCCTCGCAACCCGCCTAACCATGGGAAGGGGCGTGTGAATCACGTCACTGCTGAAGAAGCCCAGGAAGACCCGGACGTCGTGCTGGGTACGTTCCTTGTCAACTCAGCACCTGCAACTGTCTTGTTTGATTCTGGAGCAACGCATTCATTTGCCACTCAGAGATTTGCATTAAAAAGTGGCATGACCCCTACACCCCTGAATAACCCCATGGTGGTACAAACCCCCGGAGCAGAGATGAGAGCCAAGATAGGCTGTAAGGGAGTCAGTATTACCATTAACGGTGTAGATTTCCAAGCACACCTCATCGTCCTGAGATCACAAGGCTTGGATGTGATCCTAGGTATGAATTGGCTCGGCAAGCACCAAGGCTTGTTAGACTGTGCCAATCGGACAGTCACTGTGACCAATGACCAAGGAGTCGAAGTCAAGTTTGCTTCCAACTCCTCTTCCGCTCAAGCCATTCAAGTCAACTGTCTGTCTGAAGTTGGGCTAGAGCAAGTACCGGTGCTATGCGAATATCCTGATGTCTTTCCGGATGAACTACCGGGAATTCCCCCTGACCGTGACATTGAGTTCATCATCGAGCTCGTGCCCGGGGCAGGACCCATCTATAGGAAGCCTTATAGAATGGGGACGGAAGAATTAGCCGAGTTGAAGAAGCAGCTGGAAGAGCAGCTGAGGAAGGGATTTATCCGCCCAAGTGCCTCCCCTTGGGGATCACTAGTTCTGTTTGTGGCAAAGAGGGACGGTACCATCCGCTTATGCATTGACTATCGTTCCCTCAATGAAGTTACAATCAAGAACAAATATCCACTTCCCAAGATTGAAGATCTATTTGATCAGCTCAGCGGAGCCAAGGTGTTCTCCAAGATCGACCTCCGATCTGGGTACTACCAGCTGAAGATCAGACCCCAAGATATTCCGAAGACGGCATTCGTGACCAGATATGGCCTGTATGAGTGCACGGTCATGTCTTTTGGGTTAACCAATGCCCCAGCTTATTTCATGTATCTCATGAATAAAGTCTTCATGGAATATTTGGACAAGTTTGTTGTTGTCTTCATCGATGACATTCTTGTCTTCTCGAAGACGGAGGAAGAACACGAGCAACATTTGAGGATGGTCCTAGACAAGCTTCGGGAGCACCAACTATATGCCAAATTCAGCAAGTGTGAGTTCTGGCTGCATAAAGTTGGATTCTTAGGTCATGTCTTGACTGAAGAAGGATTATCAGTTGATCCCGCGAAGATCGAAGCTGTGACCCAATGGCAATCTCCAACGACCGTCAAGGAAGTCAGAAGCTTCCTCGGACTTGCGGGCTACTACCGCAAATTCGTGGAAGGATTCTCTAGCATTGCCCGTCCAATAACTCAGCTCCTCAAGAAGGACAAGAAGTTCGAGTGGACGCCAAAATGCGAAGAGAGCTTCCAAGAGCTCAAGAAGAGGTTGACCACCGCCCCAGTTCTGGCAACACCTGATATTCACAAGGAGTTCTTGATATTTGTGATGCCTCTCGAACTGGATTGGGAAGCGTTCTGATGCAAGAAGGCCGAGTCATAGCTTACCTCTCCAGGCAGCTACGACCTCATGAAGAGAACTATGCTACTCACGATCTTGAGTTAGCAGCAGTGGTTCATGCCTTGAAGACATGGCGGCATTACCTCCTAGGGAAACGGTGTGAGATATACACAGACCACAAAAGTCTGAAGTATATTTTCACCCAAAAGGAATTGAACATGAGGCATCGAAGATGGTTGGAACTCATCAAAGACTATGACCTCGGTGTTCAATATCACCCCGGGAAGGCTAACATGGTGGCCGATGCCTTAAGCAGGAAGGCTTGCTCCTTGAATGCCATTATTCGAGAAAGGCAGCCAGCCTTGTTTAAGGAACTCGAACAATTCAGTTTGGAATTAGTCACCCCTGGATTTCTGGATCATTTGGAAGTCAAACCAACCCTGATGGACGAATTCAAGAAGGCGCAAGGTGGTCATGCAAGCATTGAAGGCATCAAGAAGAAGATTAAGCTAGGCAAGGCCCCAGGATTCTCCGAAGACGAGCACGGGATTGTTTGGTACAAGGGCCGCGTCTGCGTACCAAACCAGATGGAGTTGAAGAACCTGATCCTGCAAGAAGCCCACGACACTCTATATTCCATCCACCCTGGAGGAACCAAGATGTATCAAGACTTGAAGGAAAGATTCTGGTGGCACGGGATGAAAAGAGAGATTGCAACCTATGTTGCAAAGTGTGATGTGTGCCAAAGGGTCAAGGCTGAATATCAGCGACCCGCTGGATTGCTTCAACCACTCAAGGTTCCTGAGTGGAAGTGGGAAAAGTCGAAATGGACTTCATCACTGGATTACCAAGGTCGAATAGAGGACATGACTCCATCTGGGTCATAGTCGACCATTTGACCAAGGTGGCCCATTTCATTCCTGTCAAGATTACTTACGATGGCAACCGGCTGGAAGCTCTCTACATCGACAGAATCGTGAGCCTTCACGGCGTTCCCAAGGAGATTGTGTCAGATCGAGGAACCCAGTTCACCTCAAGGTTCTGGAAGAAGTTCCAAGAAGCCTTGGGAACCAAATTGTCTTTCAGCACGGCTTTTCACCCACAGACCGGAGGTCAGACAGAACGAGTAAATCAAATTCTCGAAGACATGCTCCGAGCCTGTGTCTTGGCGTATGGAGCCAAGTGGGAAGATTGCCTCCCTTTTGCCGAGTTCGACTATAACAACAGTTATCAGTCGAGCCTTCAGATGGCACCATTTGAGGTGTTGTACGGACGCAGATGTCGCACGCCCCTCAACTGGTCAGAGGCTGGAGAAGGGCTAGTCTTTGGACCGGATATTCTCCGCGAAGCAGAAGAGCAAGTCCAACTAGTCAGAGAACGTTTGAAGGCAGCCAAGTCAAGGTAGAAGAGCTATGCTGACACTCACCGTCCGGGCATGAGTTTCCATGTCGGGGACCATGTGTACCTGCGGGTAACTCCTCTAAAGGGAACCAAGCGTTTCCACGTCAAGGGGAAGCTCGCACCAAGGTTCATTGGACCCTTTGAGATCACTGCACAACGAGGAGAAGTGGCTTACCAGTTGGAACTACCACCTGAGCTATCCAATGTGCACAACGTATTCCATGTGTCACAACTCCGGAAATGTCTCCAAGTTTCGGACAAGCCTGATCTCTACAAGGATGTTGATCACCAAGCCAATGATCTGCAGCCTGATTTGACCTACCGCGAGAAGCCCATTCGCATTCTGGATGAAGCAGAACGACGGACGCGAAGCCGCACCATCAAGTACTTCAAGGTCCAGTGGAGCAACCACACTGAAGCAGAAGCAACCTGGGAACGTGAAGACTATCTTAGATCCGAGTATCCCGACCTCTTTTAAGACCTAGTCTAGGAATCTCGGGGACGAGATTCTTGTAAGGGGGGTAGGTCTGTCATACCCTGCATTTTGTAACATGTTATTTGCATCAATGTAGCATGAAAATTTGGACCAGCAATTTTTTTTGGCATGATTTGGCTTTTATTTGGAATTGAGTTTTTCTCCATGTGCTTTTCATGTGCTCATTAAAGTCAACTATTACCTCTTGTAGAATTCATCTCCATACCCAAAACTTCTGCCCAATGATCATACCAAGTGTATATAACAGTATAGTATTTTCTTATAAAATTAATTTGGCCAAAATGTATTTTTAAAATTTAGTATTCCAAAAACCCCTGAATTGAGGTTTGCACTGCAAGTGCTTGATTTAGGGTGAGAAAATTATTTCAAAAAGTGTATTTGAGACCTAGTAGTCATAGGACTCCTAGAAACCACAAAAGTATAATTTTAAAAGTTATTTTCCTATTTTATTTAAAAGCTTTTTCTTAAGGCCAGAAATGGTTTTTAATAGGGGAAAATTATTTAAGTATTTCAAAAATATTTGCCAAAATTCAGGGAGACTCATAGGACATATATTGTCCATATATAAGAGTTTCAACACTTGGTCATGTACAAAATAATGGGCTAATCCCTCTAAAACCCTTTCTGGATATTTCAAGCTTTTGAAATATTTACAAAGGAAATATTCTCCAAAAATTCCAGGGAAATTCTATCATGTCATATATGACATATTTGATGATCTTGCCAAGCCCCATGCCCTGGGTAGCAAGATAACATCCTCAAAACCCTTCAAAACCATTATGTCCATATTTGAAGTTTGAGCAACTTTACATTGCCAAACTTGCCCAAATGCTCTCAAATTTGGTGCACATGCTAGAATGGCCTAATAAGGCCTCTAGACCAAATGGCACAAGGTTTGGAGTAGGGAAACTTGATCAGAATGCCCAAAACCCTTTCTGTTCAAATTCAAACTTGAACAACTTTACATTACCAACTTTTTATCTGGAGCTTCAAACTTTGTGAGCATGATCAATACCCCAAATGATGAAACTACACCAAGTGGTGCATCAAGGGGAGATGATTAGCTTGACTTAAACAAGATGAAGCCATTTCTGTTGTTTTCTAGGGTTCACCAAAGTTACTTTGGCTAGTTTCTTCAAATGAGCCCAAATTTGGTGAAACACCCTATTTCCATATGACATTCAATCCTGTTAAGTGTCATGGCTAGTGGAGATCATTTGCTTGACCAAAACTTGATCAAACACCTTCTGACTTTTTACCAAAACCATCTTCTTGGCCTCTTTTACCAATTACTTTTGCCTCAACTTTCTACCACAGCTTCATCTAGTTACATTTTATCTCCAGTAACTCCCCCATGTCCACAGCTCCATGATTGGGGGTGAAAACCCCAATTCACCTTGCTGGACAGCCCATTTCTACCTAGTTACCAGCTTCACCTCTCTCTCACTTCACCTCCAGAGCATCCAAGGCCTTAGCTGAGACGTCTGTTTCGTGCTGGACCCCCCAGACACGTCGGACACGCCCAGAGGGCCAATGGCATGCCATGGCATGCAATTAGCACGCTCCAGAGCGCGCTATAGTGCGCACCCGCATTGTAGCTTCGCCCAATCCAGCGCCGCCGACCACCTCGTGCTTCCCCCTCATGCCAAACGATGCACCTCGACGTCTGCGACCCTCCCCGGCATTGTCCCCCTCCTCCCTCTCCCTCCAGTGGCCGCCCTCGCACGCTTGCTGGCCGCCCGCAAGCTCCACTCGCCGGCCTCACACGCGCGCACCCTCTGGAGCCTTCCCCGCTCCTCCTCTCCCCTCTACTAAGCGTAGAACTCGTCCATGATCCTCCCCGACTCGAACACGAGCGCCTGCACGGTCTCTGGCCTCGTATGCGACCTCTCCGGCGCACGAGTCCACGGTGGACCGGGGCGCGGCTATATAAGCACGCCCCGAGCCTCTCCAACGGCACCCAGCTCCTCCCCACATCCCCAGTAGTACTCCAGCACCATCCATTCGCCCTCAGAGGGCCTCAGTGCTCGGGATCGACCGGAGCTCCGCCGCGTCAGGCGACTGGAGATCTCGCAGTACAGCCCCTCTCAGCCCCAACTTTTGCTCGATCTATCACCGTCGTACCTCACTGACTCATTCCCCTCCTTCTTCCCCTCCTATTGCAGCCCGGAGCGAGCCAGCCAGCAACCTCCTCGCCGCCGACGAACCAGGCCTCTCCGGCGCGCCGCACCACCACCACTGGAACGGCGACTCCTCGCTGAGCCCGTTCCTGCCCTCCGTTTGCCCCGCCGTGCCCGGAATCGCCGCCGGTGAGCTCGCCGTCGCTTTGCGCGTGAGGTTGAAGATGACAGGCGGTCCCCTCCTGTCATCCTCACCGCTCTCTCTCCCCCCTCGCAGCCACTGACCGCCGGGCCCCGACCGTCAGGTTTGAAAACCTAGCGCGCGCGCTGGCTCCCGTGCGGCTGGGCTGTTCGCCCTGGGCCGTCCATTGTGGCCGTTCTGGCCTAGTGGCACAGGGCCTTTTCCTTTTATTCTTTCTGTGATTATTTCTATTAATTTCATAGAATTAAATATTTGTCCAAATGAATTAATTCCAACTCCTAAAATCTTGTAAAATTCCAACCTATTTAATGGTGTCACTTTCACACATATCCATGAAACTTTTCTGTTCTGTTCAAATTTAAATTCAAATTTGAGCATTAAAACTCCTGTTCAAAAATCCTTAGATTCCATTCTGTCACTCCAAAACTCCAACTAAGAATTTTTGCCATCTTAGTTTTCCCTCTAGTATTTACCAAAAATAAGTTGACATTTTTCTGAGCACTTTGATTTTTCTATCCTCATTGTGGTCTTATTTTCCCATTGTTATTTTGCGACGATTAGATCCCGTATTTGACGAAGTTGCTGCAGAAGAAGGTGGAGAAGGATTTGAAGACTTTGAAGACCAAGCCAATCCAGGCAATCAACCCTTTAACCATGATACACTTATGTTCTTCGGAACCCGTTGGTTTCCGAATGCATGATGATAAGAGTTACGGTGGTGACCTAGTTATGAACCACCACATGATGCATGTTTCACTCATGATCTTGCTATGTGCTAGATGTCATGCAAATGGTTAGTAGTGATGCTTAGTGATGCATGTGTGCCATGTAACCTTCGTGGTTGCATTCTTTTCATAAACCCAATCGGGTGCCCCTAATGCCCGAGGGTGATGTTGAGTTAGGTCATCACTTGAGGAAGAAGTGATGTGCCGGGTAAAGGTCTTGTGCATGGGTGAAATAATGGATTTGATTTATGTGTGACTACCGTCCCAACCAAACATGTGCAACCACTCTACCCCTTATGGGACGGGGCTTTATTGATTACTTAGGCCGATACTAGCATGGTGCCCGCATTACTATTGACGGGAAGACTTGAGGTCTTTCCCGGGACGGGGTCGTGCTTGGATAGACGACCATGACTGTTTTTACAGGGCACCGGACACACCATTGGTCCCTTCGGGTACGCGTGACATTGAAATTAGGGTAAGTCCCATGATCTATTGTTTGTACTCGAGGGCCGTGTACCAACGAGTGGACTCTATGTTAGTGTCGTCTAAGGAAAGATAATGACCGGGTGCTTCCCCCGAGTACTTGAGGTACTGCGGGATCGTGGGTGACACGAAAGCTTCCCAGATCTTGTGGGTAAAGTGCGCAACCTCTGCAGAGTGTAAAACTATTCGAATAGTCGTGTCCACGGTCATGGACAGTGGGGTGGTGCTACTTAAACTATGTCCAGAATTTTACTACATCGGTGAAAGTATGTGTGTGTGATGAGTCAAGGTGGTGACTTGACTCGATGAGATGAATTCTATTCATGTTGATATCGGTAACCTGTCCTCGAG
This sequence comes from Secale cereale, assembly GCA_902687465.1. Lineage (NCBI taxonomy): Eukaryota > Viridiplantae > Streptophyta > Magnoliopsida > Poales > Poaceae > Secale > Secale cereale. The sequence continues at coordinate 356,098,998 of LR738711.1, forward strand.
GTTACGTGCAATTATTGGTGCATATACTTGATGGTAGAATAATTAATCTAGCTCATTGCTAGATTGCTCATTATTGTTCAAATGCATTGTTACTTTGAACCAAATCATGGGTTGCTTGTGAGTACATTCAAAGTACTCATTGGCTTGCCACTGGTTATTTAATTGGCCAGGCATGGAGGAACAGGAATATGAAGAAGAGTTTTACGGAGACGATCATGCGAACTAGGAAGCTATCCCAGTCAGAATGCCTGTAGGGTTAAGGCAGATGGCATGGGTTCTACTTATCATCGAAGACTTCCGCTATTTGAGTTATTTGCTATTCTGCCCTTGAGGCTTTATCTATGTAAGACTTGGCCATAATGGCCTTAATTTGTGTAAGACGGTATGTATGGCTGTAAGACTCTTGTTATTCAGCTTTTGTGTGTTCAGTGAGCATTGATCCCTGGGATCACTGTACACGTGCATTCGGCGATCTCGACTTCTAAGTCAGGGTCCCCACAATCCCCTTCTTCTTGGGAGCCATGGTGATGAGGAAGTCGATGCGCTAACTCCTAGACCAGATTTTCACAACCTAGCGCTCCTACCTGGCGCGCCAAAGATGTCGGGGAAAATGACACCTATGGGATCCCAGGGACCCCTACTACGGTTTGCAGGGCGTAGAGCTGTGCAAAGAGCAGGTCTAGTTTATCAACGCGTGGTAATTTTTACCCAGGTTCGGGCTGCAGATCATGTGTAAAACCCTAGACCTGCTTGTCTATGTATATCTCATGTTCTTCAGCTCTTGAACTGGCTACTATGTGTGCCTATCCAAAAAGTATGAATCCTCTCCCAGTACGCCTCGGGCCTCCTTTTATATGACAAAGGGGTTGCCACAGTGGCACACATGAGGTGGAAAGTATCTACAGTCTACAAGGTTATCTCATGACATCATAGGACAAACGCATTTAATGCGCCATGTATGTGTCCTCTAGCTTTATTTGGGACGGAAATGGAGCTTGTCCCGCCCGTTGCCGCCTCACCTTGCTCCGACACGCGTCCAGGCTGACGAGGCATGCAGTGCCACACTGGCTGCTGGCTGGTGTGGTGGCAGGGTCTTCACGAAGATCTTCATGCCACCACGCAGGTTCTTGTCTACTTGGCTTGGAGGCTGCATGCTGCCACGCAGGCACTTGTCCAGTTGGCGTGTTGGTCGTTGCGTAGGAGCGGCCGCGGGGCAGCGAAACCTTGGCGGGTGCGGGCCTGGCTGTGGCCCCGAAGATGCCCCCGGCAAGAGGTCTGTTCGGGGTCTCATAGTTGTCCTCAGCAAGGATATTGCTGGGGGTCTTCGGTCGTCCCCGGCAAGGCTCTTGCCGGGGGTCTTCGTCTGGTGGTCCCTTGTCTAGGTCTGTAGGCCCTTGGTCCCACAAAGATCTACCTGCCACCATGCAGGCACCCCTGAATCTCTGTCTTGATGTTGTCGATGGTGTCAGAGCTCTCAAAACCAAGGGTGGTGGCCTCGCTGGTGTTGGGCAGGCTGCCCCGGCAAGACTCTTGCAGGGGTTATGTAGGCCGCCCCGGCAAGGGCGTTGCCAGTCGAGGGGCGGTAGTCCATGAATTTTGGCATGACTTGTACTAGAATATGTAGGAAATATCGAGTGGCTTGGGTTTTCTAGAAAGATAATTAAACGACATTTCGGGTTGACTTTAAGTGAGAGGAGAGTTTAGGAAGGAATACTCGACAAACCTAAAGTCAATCTGTTGCATATTGATTAATAGTGATTTGTGTGTTCAGTTAGTTGAATACATGAGTAGAACTAGGGTATTTAGTTATGCTTCTTAACAAAATGAATTATTCGGATTAATTATAAGATTTTCAATTAATGTTTCAAATATGAACATAGGAAATGCTTGACGACGAAAAGGATTTCGGTATGTGCGAATACTACGAAGACATGCGCGGCCTGTGTGACTGAAATTTCCTAGTTGATGGTAGGCGCTTCAGCATCAAGCTGGATGAGACCTTCGAAGTGGATATAGTAAGTCACGACGACAAGTCTTTTTTCATAATTAAGCATCACTTCTGCTTCATTTGCTTCAACTAATATATTTTTTTACTGTTCTACTAGCGTATCCCATGCCATGCAAGAATTTTTGTCTTGGATAAGATTGGTTTCAGTCCTATGGAAACTATGGAGGTAAAGAGAGTTCACTTGAGGACTGAGCATGGTTATACTTTCGAAGCAAAATTATAAAATATTTTGAATGCACAAATTGGAGAGCACTATGCAAGGCTTATGCATTTGAGCCTGATATGCTTATCACCTTTGATATTTGTCCTGAAGATGATGATATGATATTGAAGGTAATATCGACATCTCGGTCGATGTGCAGACGCCTCCAGTTCTACCATTATGTGAGTTTCTCAACCAATATTTATGTCTTCGATATTGTTTATTCAAAAATAATTGACAACTAATTTCTATTGACAACCTACTACTATCCCGGGGCTAAACTAAACTGCGAGGAGATAAGTCATTATGTTTCATGGCTTGAGGATCTTGATACTGTCAAGACAAATTATTTTCCTAGACTAAAAATTATTAGTACTCAAAATGTGCAACCACTAGCATGCGTATTGAACTACGGCCACATCTATTTAGGAAAGATGGTAAGATTCTTACTATTTGTCCTGAGTGCATCTTTTGCAAACATTATTTTTAAGCTAAACTTCATTGCTAAGTATGTTAGTACGATGTTCTTCAATAGGGACTCCCGATGATAGTTGTGCCTCAATGGATCGAGCATAAAGGTCGGATGACAATGGTTAGCTTACGGCCAAGACATCCTACATTGCACTTTAGTGCATTTAAGATTCCTCGAAGCGAGCGAGTCTTAATAGTCAAAGACTGGAGCAAAATTGTGAAGGATCGCAGCAGAGAAGTACTAGGGGGCAGCAATCAGAAGCGTGACCCACAATTAGGAGACAGGTTCATCTGCATGCTCCAACATAATGAAGCAGGAGTGCTACACATGTTCTATGCTATTTTACGTGAGAGAGAGCAGCAGGAGTGATTAGCTAGACTATGACTATGACGATTAAATAGCTAGTGTTGGTGGTAATGACTATGATGATTATTATTAGCTAGTGTTGGTGGTGATTAGATAGCTACACTATGACTATGATGATTAAATAGTGTTGGTGGTAATGACTATGATGATTATTAGCTATTGTTTTTGGTGACGATATGATGCAAGAGTTTTTATATTAATATGATGATGATGTTGATCATGATTATCATGATGATTTGTTATTAGCTAGTGTTGGTGGAAGGAACGTGTATTAGATTCATGTGGATGCATCAAAAGTGACCAAAAGTTGAATTAGTAGGGTCGTCGTCCAAATTCAACTTTTGATTCATCCAAATGAATCTAATCCATGTTTCTTCCTCACAACCTCTTAATTGGTACTATATCAAAATTTGTATAACGGGGTATAAATATGCTAAAAAATGAAAAACACTATACTAGTAGCGCTGGACAGAAAGCATGCTAATACTAGTTAGATTAGCAGCGGTGTGGCTTCACTAAAAGTAATGCAGCTATTATCAGCAGCGCATTTCTACAAAGCACGCTACTGCTACCCATGTATAGCAGTAACGTGGGCTGAACCACGCTACTGATACAGGTTAGCTGTATCTGTAGCGCGGTTGCCCGCGCTACAGATACAGCTAAAACCCGCACTACTGCTAGGCTTTTCCCTAGTAGTGACATTTCAGTTCGACTGCACAAAGGGAGATCAGTTTTGCTATCCTCATCCAACTCCGAGCCTAATTTTCTCCAATAAGTGGTTAGTTTTATGAATGATTGCAAAGGTGACTGGCTTCTACTTGTGTGTGTATGTTTCATCAACAACTACTCGTGCCACTATTAATGTTATAACACCTGTTCAATATCTTCGCAAACAGGCATGCTCAGCAAGCTCGGTTTTAGTGGAACCACACAACATGATCGGATGGCCCATGTCCTCCATAGAATCCTATCTTAGCTAACATTTATTGTTCAGTTCAACAGAGTTGCGTGAAACTAGCTACCAACCAGTGACGCCGGGAAATGGAACCACGCCTATGGACATCATCCTACAATTTTTTATTTTTATTTATTTGTACACATTCTCACAACTTTGTATTCAGTTGTGATGTAAATATGATCTACGAATCATTGAGATGCATTAGCATGCATGTTAGTTTCCTTTGTATTTGATGGAACGTTGTAACGAGACAACTTTGGAGGCAACATGACACATGTAAGCAAGTTGAAAGCTTCATAGCATTACAAAAAAAATCATTATGCAGGAAAAAAAGACCCCAAGGGCTATCCCTCATTGGCTTTTTTTATAGGAGAAACTCCGCGAGCACCCATGTCAAAGCCGAGACATATCACAGAAGCTTGATAGGAATAGCACAAATCTTTCAAACATCATTTTGCCCACATGTGGGACATCTAGAATCTGGGTCCACGTGACCGCTGGCGAGATTAACCCCACTCGTTGCGCCGCAGTAATAATGCCTAATGAGCAGTCAAATCACAGAGCCCCACCTTTCCCACGGTATACTACTCCCTTCATCTAGGTGAATAACTCATTCTGCACCGCAACCAAGGAAGAGGGGAAAACGAGAGAATTTAGTGTTTATTTGCTAATTAATAGCATTGCACACAATGAACTGACCACTACGTGTTGAGTTTGGTAGTCTCAAGTCACTGAAAGCACACACGCCTCACATCTCTTTCAATGCATTAACTTTCAAACGTCCCATAAATGAGTAGGCATGATGCATTAACTCTCACTTTGTTTTGGAATTATTTGGTTTTCGTAAGGTAACTTACACACCTAGACGGAGGGAATAGTAAAAGTTGCTCGAGCGAAACTACCATCTTTTCACGCTTTGTTGAATGGCGGCTTCGGGCGTTAATTATGCCATGGAGGTTCCTCTTGGACGGAGGGAGTAGTGCACATGCCAGGTTCATTGGGCTATCGTGTTTCACACTCCTCCATCGTGATAATAGTGGAGACAATAGCTTTCATAAAAAATAAAAATTGAACAGTACTACTGCAAAAGAGCAGTGACACTATCCCGCCCGACTTCCTTGCTCGTCCTCAATATCTGAAAGAATAATTTCCTTCGCCGACATGTGGGATGTCGACCATCCTGGTCCACTTGCCATGACACCAGAATTAGAGTGCATCACATGGAACTGCAGGGGAGACTCACCTCAGTCGTAGCGCCGCAGTAATAATGAGTAATGAGCCATCAAATCGCAGGCCCAACCTTTCCCACTGTAAGTTGCTCGGACGAAGGGACCATCATGACTTCGTTGAATCCACTTCTTCAAGAAAACTACCGTACCAGCAATACTGCTACCACACACGAAGAATGCACATCACTATAGCACATCATATCACTCAGACCCACAAGGCCAAACAAGCCCGCCTAACGCGCGGGAAAGCTCGTCATTTTGTTCTTGATTTGTATCCAAGAATTTTATTCACGTATACTTCCTCCGTCTAAGTGTATTAACTCAATGGACGGCAAAATAGCTAACATGTGGGAGCGAGTGTGAGTGATTTAACCGACCTCAATAGACGGCAAAATCGCCAGCCCACCTCACTTTGGCCCTGTTTGGATCCATGTCTTAGAGTTGGTGGATTGCTAGAGCTAGATGTCACACGGAGGCCAAGAAGTATGATGATAGCATGAGGTGGGCCATGTATGATGTAACTACACTGGGCTGCCGTGTTTCGGACTCTTCCGGTCTAGTACTCCTACTAGGACACGAAGAATATTGGGTTGATTCTAAGGTTAATTAGATAAAATGCCACTCCAATTATGGCGATTCATAAAAATGCCACTGCAATTTCCAAACTTTGAAAATGCCACTGCAATTTTTGCAAACTCTGAAAAACGCCACTACAGACTTCGAAAAATGCCACTGGAAATGGCATGAAATGGCATTATTAAAGTTTGGAAATTGCAGTAGCATTTCTCGTAATCGCCATAATTGGAGTGGTATTTATCAAATTAACCCTTGATTTTATATCGCATAATATAAAATATTACAACAGTCCAGACGCTCCACCGCGAGGTTTTGCTCCTTCTCGGTCGTCGGAAAGCGTTCTTCTTCGTTTTGCCGACACGTGGGACATCCGGCATCCAGGTCCATGTGTCATGCAAGAAAATGGAGGTAAGTAGTAAAAAGTATGAGAGACTCATCCAGGTACATTGTGAGCTCATTTATATGCGAAGAGGCAGCTTACGTGATAATTCGGCGAGTGTGGTAGTTGTTCGGGAGCCACGTGTGAACGAATCAAAGTTCTACCATGACACGGTGGGCGTTATTTATAAATGAAGTTATCCTATTCGTTGGCACGTACGCAACATTATTTTACACAAGTATATGTACTGTAGTACCCGCAAAATAATAATTTATACTGTAGTAGTACCATCATTATTGTTCGACTTCCGGAAGAGGCGAAGAGCCAAGCACAAGGTCACCTACTCACAACATAATCGTCCGTGTTTGCACAAAGTTGTGTTGCATGTCCACCGCATGTTCATCATTTTTCCAACACGCAGGACATCTAGCAGCAAGGTGAACGTGTCATGCAAAAAATGGAGATAAGAGGTGCGTAAGTGAGTCATGCACTTCGATGGCACAAACTATTCAATTTTTTTCATAGTCTTGTGAATCATTTAGATGCGTAAACATGCTGAACTTAAGTGCTTGTCAATATTAGCTAGTATGCATACCGTATCATGTGAAGATTAGCTTAGTGTGAATGTTGACTAGCGCGTCAATCTATGTATATTGTGGGCATGTTATTCGACCCCTCATTTTGTCGCTCGCTGGGCTCTAACGCTTTCGTTGCCCCCCAATTCCCCCCGCTCCCCATATTCCTCACTCGTACACAAAACCCCCGCTCACCTTCTTCCTCACTCATACAGAAAATGCCTGCTCCTCTTCTTCCACTCCTAAAAGAAAACCCCAGCCCTCCTTCTTCCCCACTCGCACTGCCACTAGGCTTGTCTCTGGCTACCCTACTCAAACCCGTGAGCTCGGCGCGACGTCTGCAAGGAAAATGGATTCAGCAGGCCCCAACACCAAGAATATGAGGCTCTCACTAGCGGCGACGCCGGTTATAGATCCCGCAGCCGGCAGCGCAGGGAGAAGCGGCGAGCCCCCCACCCCACTCGGATCTGAGGAACCTACAGAATCTCCGGTGGACCGCATCAACTATCTCCCGGACGACATCCTTGGGGAGATCATCTCCCTTCTCCCCACCTAGGATGGCTGCTGCACACAAGTCCTCGCATCTCGGTGGCGCCCCCTATGGTGCACCGGGCCCCTCAATCTCGACTATCATCGGATATCTGTCCTTCCTGAATTTGATATCCTCAGAGCCATCGTCTCCTCTCACCAGCAGGGCCCTGTTCAACACCTCTGCATCTCGACACACTACCTGTTGTCCATACCCTGCATGGTGGATGCTTGGCTGACATCCCTTGAATTGGAAAAACTCTAGCAGCTTGAGTTCTACCATTACTACAAAAATTATATGCCACGAACCAAACTCTTTATAATTGTGCCCATACCACCTCTATCCATCTCGTGGTGTTCCTCCTCTCTCCACACCCTCACCATAGCCCGGTGCCATCTACTAGACAATCTAGTACTAATGATTTGACTCCCACTGCTAAAAAGACTTTCGCTTGTGGTGGTTGATCTTTCGGAGGCCTCACTAGACATCATCATCCAATCCGGTTGTGCTGCCCTGGAGCGCTTGCTTCTTGTTTTTAGATTAGAAATCCGTATCCATTTTCTCCAAATAAAGTTGCCTCACCTTATTTTGAAGGAGAGCAGCTCATCATCGAAGATGCCCCTTCACCTGAAAGGTTGCTCCTTGATTATTGTTATAAACCTTTGCAAATCACTGTCGTCTCTGTGCCTAAACTTGAGGCCTTGAGTGTAATTCGTGATTCGTTTGTACATCACAACATGGTGTTTGGCTCCACACTTATTCAGGTACGGTATATTATCATCTATACTTTTGTAATCACAAGCTGCATTTTTCATTTGTGTTCATAAGTTTTATATCATCTTGGAGTACACTTTGGATACTAATATTATGTTATATGCTCAATGAAGAGTTCATCCATCGATAGCCTACCAATGGTGTTGGATTCTGTCAAGATCTTATATATCGGAATGTTTAGTATTGATCTGAACACAATTATTGGCTTGCTGTGATGCTTTCCATGTCTAGAGAATTTGTATGTAAAGGTGATTATTTCATGCACATTGAAAGCCCATATATATTGTACTAGAATTACCATCCAACTGTCGCTCTATCGACATACTCTTTTTTAGACCTGAAATGTTTTCAATCTCCATGTCTACGTAGGCAACAACACATGGAGAAAAACATATAACCAATCGGTGGCGTAATAAGCACCAGGATTTTCTCAGTTCTCATGACATTCGCTTGAGGACTATAACGATAGAAGGTTATGCATCCAATCAGGCAAACAGAAACTTCGTCACATTCTTCCTGTTGAATGCGAGGTTACTATTGTCCATGAGGCTTAAGTTTTTCAACAAGAAATTTGTCACGAATGGATATGTTGAACAGCAAAAAAAGAAGTTTCAGGTCAACAAATGGGCTTCTGAATGTGCTCGGCTTTTATTTACAACAACTTGTCGTCATATGCCAATTAACTTTTTGGTATAGGATGTTGATTTTATGGATCATACCGACCCATTTGTTTTAGACTGCCAAAAATAGTGGTTGGGTTAGATGTTATTGGCATGCATGTTCAGTGTGGGTTTTGTCTAAACCTGATGAACAATTAAGCATGGGCTGTAAATTTTCATAAGAAAGGTTGCACAACCATAAATGTTTACCTTTTCTGTTGTACTTGTGTGTGAACTTGTTAGAATGTATACTGTGGGATTGTTAGAATGTACAATGTCGGATTTTGACGTGCCCAAACTAGCAGTGTGGCCGGACTGCCAGCTACCGGTCAGGGGTCGGCGGCGCTGCCTCGCGTCGTGCCCCACACCCCCTATTAAATCCAGTTTGCTCCATTCCCCAACCACCAGCACGGGATGGCAGTTTCATCTTCTTATCCCTAGAGCTGCCGGGGATTGAAGAAGGGTGGCATCCAATCCACCACCGGTGATGGTTGCCTGTCCAAGTGATTTTCAGAGAAGAAACTGTAAATTTAAGTTTTCAGATAAGAAAGTGCATGTTTCATTGGCAAAGCATTTAAATCAGCACGCACTTTTCAAACATGGATAACAGAATGTTGGAAATTTTAGTCATGGTCGAAAATGGAACTAACAACAAGTTAACATCATACTGATCAACATTCATGTATGGCACATCTTCATATGATGCACGTTCAAAAATATATACTATTTTCATAATGCCAAGACAATGTTGAGTGAGTGAAAAACTGGGTAAACTAGGGATGAAATTTTGGCAACTGGTGGAGATGTTGTGTGTAGATGACAAGGCGGGACCCACATGTCAGTAATAGCTAAGGCAAAAAATTATATAATTTTCAACTACACCATTTGGAATCGAATCCGGACAGTACTGCTTTTGGGTGATACGGTTGTAGCACCCGGGCTACTGCAGGTATGATCGAAACAATGAAGGCACTCTTTTTCACTTCTCTAAGGCGTCTTCCCCGGCTCGGGTTCGTTCCCGTCCATGTCCACAACGTCCTCCTTCGGCTTTGTGCGCTCGTCGTGGCGCCGCCGTCTTCTGTTATCAACATGCTCAACAAACGAGAGGAATATGGATAGGACAAGTACGTTTAGAGGCTGATAGTCAGGACCCACCAGGTCCATGGCCGTACGCAAGCAATTGGCTCATTTGAAAAAATGCTTCTTCCTAATTGTATACCGCACTTTGGGCCCATGGGTTTGTCAACCTAGTATAGTCAATAAAAAATTACAACGAAGACCGTCATCGACGAGCTTTTTTAGGGGTACTGGGGATCAAGCAGGTATATTTTTCAGAGTGCTCAGCCACGACATGCGCAGCCCACGACATACCAACACAGTGGTTTCAACTTATTTTATGAGGCCCATCATGTATGTACCGGCGTATGGGCCTCCCATACTTGGTTTTATTTTTTCTTAAACATCGCCAGCCTAATTTATCTTTTTTTTAATATAACGCAGATCGCTATTCTTTTTTTCTATATATAAGAATAAGAATGCGGGGCCCAATTTATGTTTTCCATTTAACCACATTATATATTATTATTATTGATACTGTTGTTGTTGTTGTTGTTGTTGTTGTTGTATATTTAATTAAAACTTATGAATGTTTACCAGAAGTTCGCAAGGGAAATCTTGGTTGTTTTTTACTCTAAGGCAACGAAAATCCTGGTGATTGCGCACAAAAGCTTGCGATGATTTAAGGACCAATGTAATAATAACATGCTCATTTTTATTTTGAGCAATAAGTCGCTAATTTTCTATTTTTCTATAAAATATAATGTCCAGCTCCGGTTTAATTTTTTATACTAATTGCTCCGTCTAACCTAATATTATCTTTACTACAAAGCCCAGCAAATTCGTGTATTTTAAGAAAGTGCAAATGGGCTATGATTTCTTAAAACAAGTGAAATGGGCCGAATTTACGCTACGCTATTTGTTCACCCAGCCCAGCAAATTGACTGTAAATTCTCGAAAACATGGGTTAAATATGAGCCACATATTTGCAGGGTGACATGTAGGCCAATAGGTCAAAGCCTATGGCAGGCGTTGTCAACTTAGTCAACAAATCATTCTGACATCCACATCCATTGGATATATATATCCAACGGCCGGCATGCATCTTCAATCTCGTCTTCTTCCTCCAACTGACAGCTAGGACCCACCAACAAGGAGCCTGTGGCACCCCGATCTGCATGGAGCCGGGGGCCTTCGCACGTCAACCCAGGATAACACCTGACGCACGACACGTACACGATACGGCATTCTAGGTACAAGAATATTCATCAATTACAAGACATAGAATAGTATATCATTGATGAATACAATGTGTGGCATAGCTCTATGGCTATTTAAATGGTGGCGAAAGTCTTGGTTTGATGGCTCGACGACTCTGGCTGGGCTCCAGAACTCACAGGACTGCCAAAGTTACGGCCTAGCATGACCAAACAAGCAAACAATCCAGGCACGACCTACAGACTGGAATGGCATGCCAGGTCGGTACATTGAATATACTTGCAAGACAACCAAATATATAGCATCCAAACAAGCAGATGACAAAGCAAGAACCAAGCGCATGCAACAACCTATCTAATAACAGAAATTGAGCATGTCATGATATTGACTAGAGACATAAATCAAACTAAGCATCAACATCATAGCATATACTAACATGGCAATAACCAGGCATATCAAAACATACTTCTAACCTGACAATGGCATAACATGTCATAGCATAGCATTTCTAAACATGGCACAATCTAGCCTTTCAATCAAAGCATGGCATGGCATAGATGAGGCATGGATACATGCATGATCTAAACTACCAGTTACCTCTCGTGAAGACATACTGTTCAGCAACCACTTACTTATCCACTGCCTCTCTCGGAAAAATCATGAATCACCGAGATCTCATCTCGTGATCATATCAGAACCTCACCGTGACTTCTCACGGCTATTGAGGGAGTCCTGGACCGAGGGGTCCTCATGTGGCCGGATAACTCATTGTGGGCCGGACTGGTGGGCCGTGAAGATATTCACTGAAGATCATTTCTCGTATCTGGATAGGACTCCTGTGTGTGTATAATAGTAGGTTTTAGGTTTGGGTGTAATCTTTCCTTCCTCTGCAAGATGGTCATGTACAAACCCTAGGGCCCTCCGGTGCATATATAAACTGGAGGGTTTAGTCCGTAGAGGCTAGAGAACAACAGACAACTGATTCATAGCAATCACCCTGGCTAGACTTCTAGGGTTTAGCCATTATGATCTTGAGGTAGATCAAATCGTGTAATCATATTCATCAAGATTAATCAAGCAGGAAGTAGGGTATTACCTCGATCGAGAGGGACCGAACCTGGGTAAACATCGTGTCCCCAGTCTCCTGTTACCATCGATCCTCAGACGCATAGTTCGGGACCCCTACCTGAGATCCGCCGGTTTTGACATCGACATTGGTGCTTTCATTGAGAGTTCCACTATGTCGTTGACCGAAGGACCGATGGATCGCTTTGTCAACAACGACGACACCACCGCCGAGGCGATCTTTCCTCCCGGCCAACTTTTTGTGTTCGGAGGCTTCGTGCTCCGTGCCAACATAGAAGGCCACCTTGAGCAGGTTGAGAGCTACGCCCCTGGCCATCAGGTCAGGATTGGAAGCTTGAACTACGTTGCTGATATCCGCGAAGACTTGATCTTCGACGGATTCGAGCCCATGGCAACCGCTCCCTACCACCACGACGAACATGACCTAAATATGTCATCGGATCACATCCAGGGGATAGTACCTGTAACTGCTCTGGCCATAGATCCGCAGCAGATCGCGTCACCCGAGGACGGGAAGCTCAACCCTGCCACGGAAGCCGCAGACTCAGCGCGCTAGAGCCGCACACAGACCCAACCTTGAGCGGTATATGTGCTACCGGAACGTCGGACTCGTCTCCGGCTACAGGTTCCGAACCATGTGCATCTGCGTCCTTCGAGCTTGATCAGGCACCTATCGTCGAATTCAGCTCTGCAGATATCTTCCCACACTCACCTTTAGGCGATGTGCTAAACTCATTAAAATCTCTCTCCTTAGCAGGGGACTCACAGCCGAATTAGATCCGGTTTGAACTGGAGGCTGATGATGGAGAATTTCGCTTCCCACCCACCACTCACTTGGTAGCCACGGTCGAAGATTTAACCGATCTACTTGACTACGCTTCTGAAGACTTCGAAGGGATGGACCTCAAAGCCGAAGCAGATCTAGACCAAAACCCGCTCGTAAACGGGCGATGGACGGCTACGTCCTCATACGATGTGTATATGGTGGACACACCTAAGGAGAAGGAGGACGACGGCGATAATGATCCCAAAAAGGATAAGCATGTCGATGAACCTCCCAAGCATCGGCGTCTGAAGCACCGATCTTGACCCCGTAAAGGGAAAGATAGCAACACTGTCACTAACGACGGTGATAGTCCGGACCAAGCCGATGACCCCACAGATCCAACGATGGAGCAGGATAAGCGAGAGGATGGTGAACACAGTCCGAGACCGCTGTCTGATCATAGCGATGTCAAAGACAGCAATTATCAACCTGTCTCCGAAGAGAATGTTAGCCTGGGCGACGACGAATTCATCATCCCAGAAGAACCCTTAGAACAAAAGCGCTTCCGTTAGAGGCTTATTGCCGCCGCAAGGAGCCTGAAAAAGCAACAGTGGCGGCTTAAAGCTACACAATACACGCTCAATGATAGAAGGAACGACGTGCTAGATGCTGAGGAAAAATATGGCTGCAATCGCCAACAAAGAGCTATCCTAAGCGTAAACTGCTGCCCGAATTCGACAACGAGGCTGTTGCGCCTATACCGCCGAAGAACAATACCACCGATAAGCCGGACCGACCACCTTGTGGACGGGACATTGTGGCTAGCAACGGCGTACCCAAGCCCGCACCCCCTCCCCGTAAAGGAAAGGAGGCCGCGGCTCAGGGCCAGAAACACGATCTACGTGAGGACCTGAACAAGAAGGCTGGCAAGACCAGATCCATCTATGGATCCAGGGACCGTGCTCCCGCACGGGATGGCAGTTATCAAGCCAAATATGCTGGTCATATACCAGTTCGGAACCAATACCAAACATCACAACCATCAGACCTACGCCACGACATAGCAAAATACATGGGTGCTGCACACCCTCTGTGCTTCACCGATGAGGTGCTGGATCATGAATTTCCAGAAGGGTTTAAACCCGTAAATATCAAGGCTTATGATGGAACGACGGATCCTGCCATCTGGATAGAAGACTTTATTCTTCACATCCACATGGCTGGTGGAGACGATCTCCAGGCCATCAAATACTTACTCGTCAAGCTGAAAGGACCAGCTCGGCACTGGTTGAATAGTCTCCCAGAAAACTCCATTGAAAGTTGGGAAGAACTTCAGGATGCTTTTCGGGCCAATTTTCAAGGGACCTATGTCCGGCCCTCGGATGCTGACGATCTAAGTCACATAATCCAACAACCCGGGGAGTCAGCCCGTAAGCTTTGGAATCGGTTTCTCACTAAGAAGAACCAAATCGTCGACTGTCCAGACGCCGAAGCCTTAGCGGCCTTCAAGCACACTATCCGGGACAAATGGCTAGCTAGACACCTCGACTAGGAAAAGCCGAGGACAAGGCAGCCCTAACTACACTTAAGACCCGTTTTTGCGCGCGCGAGGAGAGCTGGCTAGCTCGTAGCAGCACCAGCGACCCTGGCACATCCGAAGCCAAGGATGACAATGGAAAGCCATGACGTAACAAAAACAAACGTTGAAATAAAGATGGAAGCCCAGATGATACAACAGTAAACGTCGGATTCAATGGCTCCAGACCCGGACAACGGAAGAAGCCATTTGAAGGCAAGAAAGATAGTCCATCTAGCCTGGACAACATATTAGATAGGCCCAGCCAGATCCATGGCACCCCGACTTAACCTGCGAGCCATACCAATCATAGTTGTTGGGTCTTCAAGCAGGCCAGCAAGCTCAACGCCGAACGCAAGGGAAAGGGACCTCAGAGCAAAGACGAGGATGAAGCTCGCCAGCCGAACATAGGGGGAGAGTAGAAATTTCCACTGGAGATCAAAACAGTGAACATGATCTATGTCACTCATATCCCAAAGAGGGAGTGGAAGCGCTCACTCCGAGATGTCTATGCCGTTGAGCCCGTCGCCCCCAAATTCAACCCATGGTCGGCCTGCCCGATCACCTTTGATCGCAGGGACCATCCGACTAGTATCCCTCATGGGATTTTGGCTACCCTAGTGCTCGATCCAATAATCAATGGATACCATCTCACTCAAGTCCTTATGGACGGTGGCAGCAGTCTCAATCTGATATGCCAGGACACTACCTGAAAGATGGGGATAGACCCGCCAAGAATCAAGCCAAGCAGCACGACCTTTAAAGAAGTGATACCGGGTGTTGAAGCCCGCTGCATGGGCTCTTTAACATTGGAGGTTGATGACCCACAAGTGTAGGGGATCTATCGTAGTCCTTTCGATAAGTAAGAGTGTCGAACCCAACGAGGAGCAGAAGGAAATGATAGGCAGTTTTCAATAAGGTATTTTTTGCAAGCACTGAAATTATAGGTAACATCTAGTTTTGTGATAAGGTAATTGGTAGCAAGTGACAAAGGTAAAAGTAAATAAGGTGCAGAAAGGTGGACCAATCCCTTTTGTAGCAAAGGACAAGCCTGGACAAATTCTTATATAAAGGAAAGCGCTCCCGAGGACACATGGGAATTATCGTCAAGCTAGTTTTCATCACGATCATCTGATTCGCGTTCGGTACTTTTATAATTTGATATGTGGGTGGACTGGTGCTTGGGTGTTGTCCTTCCTTGGACAAACCTCCCACTTATGATTAGCCTCTAATGCAAACATCCGCACCTACAAAAGAATTATTAAGGTAAACCGAACCATAGCCTGAAACATATGGATCCAAATCAGCCCCTTACGAAGCAACGCATAAACTAGGGTTTAAGCTTCTGTCTCTCTAGCAACCCATCATCTACTTATTACTTCCCAATGCCTTCCTATAGGCCAAAATAATGGTGAAGTGTCATGTAGTCGACGTTCACATGACACCACTAGAGGAGAGACAACATACATCTCATCAAAAATATCGAACGAAGACCAAATTCACATGACTACTAATAGCAAGACTTCTCCCATGTCCTCAGGAACAAAAGTAACTACTCACAAGACATAATATGGTTCATGATCAGAGGGGTATTAATATGCATATTGCATCTGAACATATGATCTTCCACCAAATGAACCAACTAGCATCAACTACAAGGAGTAATCAACACTACTAGCAACCCACAGGTACCAATCTGAGGTTTGGGTACAAAGATTGGGTACAACAGATGAACTAGGGTTTGAGAGGACATGGTGCTGGTGAAGATGTTGATGGAGATAGCGCTCCCCAAGATGGGAGAGTTGTTGGTGATGACAGCGGTGATGATTGCCCCCTCCCAGAGGGAAGTATCCCCGGCAGAACGGCTCTGCCGGAGCCCTAGATTGGTTTCCGCCTCGAGACGGCGGCGTCTGGTCCCAAAAGCCTCCTTATGATTTTTTTCCAGGTCAAAACACCTCATATAGGAAAAGATGGGCATCGGGGGACCCTCGATGGGCCCACGAGACAGGGGGCGCGCCCTGGGCAGGGGGGCGCGCCCCCCACCCTCGTGGACAGCCGGTGGCCCCCCTCATGGACTTCTTTTGGCAGATATTTTTTATATTTTCTGAAACGGAGTTCTGTTGAGTTTCAGGGCTTTTAGAGTTGTGCAGAATAGGTTTCTAGAGTTTGCTCCTTTTCCAGCCCAGAATTCCAGCTGTCGGCATTCTCCCTCTTCATGTAAACTTTGTAAAGTAAGAGAGAAAAAGCATAAGTATTGTGACAAAACATGTAATAACAACCCATAATGCAATAAATATCAACATATAAGCATGATGCAAAATGGACGTATCAACTCCCCCAAGCTTAGACCTCACTTGTCCTCAAGCGAAAGCCGATATCGAAAAATATGTCCACATGCTTAGAGATAGAGGAGTCTATAAAAACAAAATATGGACATGAGGGCATCATGATCATTCTCATAGTAGCAACATATATAAATATATTCATATGATTCTTATGCTAAAGTAACAATTCATCCACAATATCAAGTATGAATCATAAACTTCATTGAAAACTAACAAACTTTGATCTCGGTCATTGAAGCAATTGCAATTTATCGTAACATCGGAAAGAGTCAATATAAGAGCTATTCAGCAAGCCTACATACTCAACCATCATATAGTCTTTCACAATTGCTCACACTCATGCAATACTTATGTTTATGGAGTTTTAATCAGACACAGAGAAAGATAGGGGCTTATTGTGTTGCCTCCCAACCTTTTACCTCAAGGGTAATGTCAACAGTAATCGACCATGAAAACTTACATCCAAGTGGGTATATATGTCAGGATCTTTCCAACACAATGTGCTTGCCAAAGGATAAAAAGGTAAAAAGGAAAGGTGGATTTCACCTTGACTCTTATAAGTCAAGAATAATAGATAGGCCCTTCGTAGAGGGAAGCAGAGGTTGTCATGTGCTTTTATGGTTGGATGCACAAAGTCTTAGAATAGAAGAACTTCACTTTATATTGCCACTTGTGATAAGGACCTTTATTATGCAGTCCGTCACTTTTATTACTTCCATATCACAAGATCGTATAAAGCTAATTTCTCCCACACTAATAAATTATACATATTTTAGCGAGTTTGCAACATGACAACTTACTTGGAAGGATCTTTCTCAATCCATAGGTAGGTATGGTGTACTCTGATGGCAAAACTGGGTTTAAGGATATATGGAAGCACAAGTAGTATCTCTACTTAGTGCGAGGAGTTTTGGCTAGCATGATGGGGAAAGGAAAGCTCAACATGTTGGATGATCCATGAAAATATACTTTATTTTGGATATAAGAAGACATAACCCATTATGTTTTCTTCCTTGTTCAACATCAACACTTTAGCATGTCATATTTTAATGAGTGCTCACAATCATAAAAGATGTCCAAGATAGTATATTTGTATGTGAAGCCTCTCTTCTTTTATTACTTCCTATTAATTGCAACGATGACCAAAACTATGTTTGTCAACTCCCAACAACTTTTATTTATCATACTCTTATATGTGAAGTCATTACTTCCCATAAGATCAATATGATCTCTTGGATACTCTTTATGTTTTCTTTCTTTTTATCATGACCCAAGTGAGGAAATCAAGCCCTTGACTCAACACTAATCTTTATTATAGAGCTCACAGACTCAATTACAAAGGGTAAAGATCATAAAGCAAAAGCTCACAACTAGATCATGCTAACTTTATTCTACTCGATCAAGATACTACTAAAAAGATCGAACTACGAAAAATGGTAAAGATAGGAGTGATGGTGATACAATACCGGGGTCACTCCCGCAAGCTTGGCAATTGCCAAGGGGAGTGCCCATACCCATATGATTATGTCTCCTTCTTCGAGGGTGGTGATGATGGAGTTGTTGATGATGTAGGCTTGTTGTCCACCTTCCAAGGCATGGGTTCACCATCGTAGAAGGATGATCGAGTCTCCGGGATAGTCAAATCTGCAGCCAAACTCATCTTCTTGACTCTATATTCATACTCACAGTTTTGGTTCTGCAGGTCATAGATCTGGGCTTGAAGGTGTTCGATCTTCTCTTGAAGATTGGAGATAGCTTCCCCAAAGATCCTTGAGTCCAGCTTGAGGTTGTTGGCGAGCTCCGAGATCATTATGTGGTTGGCGTTGAGTCCTTGTTCCACCACACCTTGGCACTTGAAAACTTGATGCTCCATTGCTTCGAGTCTTGTCTCCATGCTTCCGGTCCTCCTCGGCCCCTCAACATCATGGATGTGCAGCACCCCCTCATGCAACTCCATGGTTTTAGGGTGGTGCAGCACCTCCGCAAGGTAGGGGTTGATGACCTTCTCAAAGAACTTGTCCTTGGGGGTGTTGGAGGATGCCATGATGATCTAGATCTGTCAAAAACAGCAGCTCGAAATGAAAACAGAGGATTTTTGCATGATACATAGGTCAAAACCTTCGGGAGTATATATAATGAATTTTTACCGACTAAAAGGAGTAACCAACAAGAAAACGGAGTCTGGGGGACACACGGGGTGCCCACAAGGCAGGGGGCATGCCCTGGGCAAGGGGGCGCGCCCTCCACCCTCGTGGACGCCTCGTGTCTCTTCCGGACAGCTTCTTATTTTTCTATTTTTCTAAATATTCCAAAATGGAGAAAAATTGCCTTTAGAACTGTTTTGGAGTCGGTTTACTTACCGTATCACATACCTCTTCCTTTTCGGAGGCTGAATTGTTCTGGAAAGTGTCCCTTATGTATTCCTCCGGGGTTACGGTTTCAATAATATTGGTTTCAACATTTATAGGATTACCTGAGATATAATGTTTGATTCTTTGACCGTTCACCACCTTCGGATTTGTGCCTTCGAAGTTGTTGATTTTTATGGCACCGGAACGATAGACCTCCTCGATAACGTAAGGTCCTTCCCACTTGGAGAGAAGTTTTCCTGCAAAAAAACTTAAACGAGAGTTGTATAGCAAGACATAGTCACCTACGTTACTCACGCTTTTGTATCCTTTTGTCATGCCATCTTTTAACTTTTTCTTTAAACAGCTTGGCATTCTCGTAGACCTGGGTTCTCCATTCATCCAGGCAGGTAATGTCAAATAACCTCTTTTCACCGGCAAGTTTGAAATCATAATTGAGCTCTTTAATAGCCCAATATGCCTTATGTTCTAGTTCAAGTGGTAAGTGACAAGCTTTTCCATACACCATCTTATATGGAGACATGCCTATAGGATTTTCGTATGCAGTTATATAGGCCCATAATGCATCATCAAGTTTCTTGGACCAATTCTTTCTAGACCTACTAACTGTCTTTTGCAAAATTAATTTCAACTCCCTATTACTTAGTTCTACTTGACCACTAGTCTGTGGGTGATAAGGGGATGCAATTCTATGGTTGACATCATACTTAGCAAGCATCTTACAGAAAGCACCATGAATAAAGTGTGACCCACCATCAGTCATTAGATATCTAGGGACTCCAAACCTCGAAAAAATAACTTCTTTAAGCATCTTAATAGAGGTGTTATGATCAGCACTACTAGTTGGAATAGCTTCTACCCACTTAGTAACATAATCAAACAACTAAAATATCTGTGTACCCATTAGAGGCAGGAAACGGTCCCATATAATCAAAACCCCAAACATCAAATGGTTCAATAACAAGTGAATAATTCATAGGCATATCTTGACATCTACTGATATTACAAATTCTTTGACATTCATCACAAGATAAGACAAACTTACGGGCATCCTTGAAGAGAGTAGGCCAATAAAAACCGGATTGCAATACCTTGTGTGCAGTTCTATCTCCCGCATGGTGTCCTCCATAAGCTTCGGAGTGGCACTTGCGTAGGATATGTTCCTGTTCATGCTCAAGTACACAACGTCTAATAATACCATCTACTCCTTCTTTATAAAGATGTGGGTCATCCCAGAAGTAATGTCTCAAATCGTAGAAGGACTTTTTCTTTTGCTGGTATCTGAAGCTAGGAGGTATAAACTTAGAAACAATATAATTAGCATAATCAGCATACCATGGAGCAGTACGAGAAGTATTTATGTCAGCTAGTTGTTCATCAGGAAATCTATCATCAATAGGTTGTGGGTCATCAAGTATATTCTCTAACCTAGACAAGTTATCTGCAATGGGGTTCTCGGCTCCCTTTCTATCAATAATATGCAAGTCAAATTCTTGCAGCAAGAGAACCCATCTAATAAGTCTTGGTTTAGCATCTTTCTTTTCCATAAGGTATTTGATAGCAGCATGATCAGTGTGAATAGTTCCTTTAGAATCAACGATATAGGGTCTAAACTTATCACAAGCAAATACAACTGCTAAAATTTCTTTCTCAGTAGCAGCATAATTTCTCTGGGCACTATCTAGAGTTTTACTAGCATATTGGATAACATTCAATTTCTTATCAACTCTTTGCCCTAGAACAGCTCCTACATCATAATCACTAGCATCACACATCATCTCAAAAGGTAAATTCCAGTCAGGAGGCTGGACAATAGGTGCAGAGATCAATGCTTACTTAAGTAGTTCAAATGCTTCTAGACAATCAACATCAAAGACAGAAGGAATATCTTTTTGTAAGAGATTAGTCAGAGGCCTGGAGATTTTGGAGAAGTCCTTTATGAACCTCCTATAAAACCCGGCATGACCAAGGAAACTTCGTATACCTTTGATGTCCTTGGGGCATGGCATCTTTTCAATATCATCCACTTTAGCTTTGTCAACTTCAATACCTCTTTCAGAAATTTTATGTCCCAAGACAATGCCTTCATTAACCATAAAGTGTCACTTCTCCCAATTCAAGACAAGATTAGTGTCTTCACATCTCTGCAAAACTCGATCATGGTTGCTTAAGCAATCATCAAAAGAAGTTCCGTAAACGGAGAAATCATCCATGAAAACCTCAACAATCTTTTGACAAAAATCAGAGAATATAGCCATCATGCATCTTTGAAAGGTAGCAGGTGCATTACATAAACCAAAATGCATACGTCTATAAGCAAAGGTACCGAAAGGACAAGTAAAGGTGGTCTTTTCTTGATCCCCTTTTGACACGGGTATTTGAGAGAAACCAGAATAACCATCTAGAAAGCATAAATGAGTATGTTTGGATAACCTTTATAGCATTTGATCAATAAATGGCAAGGGGTAATGATCTTTCTTAGTGGCTTTATTTAATTTACGGAAATCAATTACCATCCTATAACCTGTAACTATTCGTTGCAGGATCAATTCATCTTTATCATTAGGAACAACAGTCGCACCTCCCTTCTTAGGTACACAATGGACATGACTTACCCACTGGCTATCAGCAAGTGGATAGATAATACCTGCCTCTAGAAGCTTTAGTATTTCCTTCCTTACCACTTCTTTCATCTTAGGATTTAACCGTCGCTGATGATCAATAACCGGTTCAGCATTTTCTCCCAAATTTATCTTATGTTGGCAGATAGTGAGACTAATGCCCTTAAGCTCATCCAGAGTAGATCCAATAGCAGCACGATGCTTCTTCAGAGTTTTCAATATTTTTTATTCTTCCTGTTCTGAAAGGTTAGCACTAATAATAGTAGGATATATCTTCTTTTCATCAAGATAAACATACTTAAGATTATCAGGTAAAGGTTTATGTTCAAACACTGGATCACCCTTGGTTGGAAAAGGATCCCCTAGGATTTCAACAGGCAAGTTGTTTTTCAGTACGGGCCCCTGTTTAAAGAATATTTCATCTATTTCCCTTCTCTCATTCATATGCATATCATTTTCATGGTCTAGCAAGTATTGTTCTAAAGGATCATTCAGAGGCACGGCAATAGAAGCAAGACCAATAATTTCATCCTTACTGGGTGGTTCCTTTTCAAGGGATTGTCTATAGAATTTAGCAAAGTTAAAATCGTGAGACATATCCCCTAACCCCACAGTAACAATATCTTTCACGCAATCTATCTTGGCGTTAACAGTATTCAAGAAGGGTCTACCAAATATAATGGGACATAATTCATCTTGTGGGGAACTAAGAACAAGAAAATCAGCAGGGTATTTAACCTTCCCACACAAGACTTCAACATCTCTAGCAATCCCAACTGGTGAAATAGTGTCTCTATTAGCTAGCTTAATAGTAACATCAATCCCTTCTAACTCAACAGGTGCAATATCATGCATAAATTATCGATATAAATCAAGAGGGATAATACTCGCACGAGCACCTACATCACATAAACCATGATAACAATGATCTCCTATCTTAACAGAGATAACAGGCAAGCCTACAACTGGTCTATGTCTATTCCTAGCATTGGGTTTGGCTATTCTAGCAGACTCTTCTTGGAGGTAAATAACATGTCCATCTAAATCTTCTACCAAGAGATCTTTAACCATAGCAACACTAGGTTCAACTTTAATTTGCTCAGAGGGTGTAAGTGTTCTAGTATTACTTTTACGAACTACAGTTGAAGCTTGATCATGATCCTTTATCCTAACAGGGAACGGTGGTTTCTCAATATAAGCAATAGGAACAATAGGATCAACATTATAAGTGATAGTCTTTTCTTCAACTTTAACAGGTTCAACTACTTTTACTTTAATAGGGGGATGTTATTTAAACCAATTCTTCTTGGGGAGATCAACATGAGTTGCAAAAGATTCACAGAAAGAACCTACTATCTCAGAGTCAAGTCGATATTTAGTGCTAAACTCATGGAAAACATCGGTATCCATAAAAGCTTTAACACAATCAAACTTAGGGGTCATACCCGACTCCTTACCTTTGTCGAGATCCCAATCCTCAGAGTTGCGTTTAATTCTCTCCAATAAATCCCATTTGAATTCAACAGTCTTCATCATAAAAGAACCAGAACAAGAATTATCGAGCATGGTGCGATTATTGAGAGAAAGCCGAGCATAAAAATTTTGAATGATCATTTTTCTTGAAAGCTCATGATTGGGGCATGAATATAAGACTTAAGCCTCCCCCAAGCTTGAGCGATGCTTTCTCCTTCGGGAGGCCAGAAATTATAAATATAATTATGATCACGATGAAGCTGGTGCATAGGGTAGAACTTCTGATGAAATTCCAATTTCAGACAATAGTTCCATGATCCCATACCATCACATAGCCTAAACCATGTCAATGCATCTCCCTTCAAAGATAAAGGGAATACTTTCTTCTTGATAACATCCTCGGGCATACCCGCAAGCTTAAACAATCCATAAACTTCATCCACATAGATTAGATGTAAATCGGGATGCAATGTTCCGTCTCCTGTAAAAGGGGTTTCAAGCAGTTTCTCTATCATAGCCGAAGGAATCTCAAAGCAAACATTTTCAGTAGGTGCGGTAGGTTGAGGAGCAACTCTTAATTTGCTCTTCTGTTCGGGGTGAAGATACCCCGAACAAGCCCCTCAAAGGATTTTGAGCCATAGTAACAAGTGACAATAAATTTTAGCACACTATATAAATTTTTTCTTACCAAAGGCGCTTCACTCCCCGGCAACGGCGCCAGAAAAGAGTCTTGATGACCCACAAGTGTAGGGGATCTATCGTAGTCCTTTCGATAAGTAAGAGTGTCAAACCCAACGAGGAGCAGAAGGAAATGATAGGCAGTTTTCAGTAAGGTATTTTCTGCAATACTCAAATTATAGGTAACAGATAATTTTGTGATAAGGTAATTGGTAGCAAGTGACAAAGGTAAAAGTAAATAAGGTGCAGCAAGGTGGCCCAATCCCTTTTGTAGCAAAGGACAATCCTGGACAAACTCTTATATAAAGGAAAGCGCTCCCGTGGACACATGGGAATTATCGTCAAGCTAGTTTTCATCACGATCATCTGATTCGCATTTGGTACTTTGATAATTGGTAGGTGGGTGGACCGGTGCTTGGGCGCTGTCCTATACTTGGACAAATCTCCCACTTATGATTAACCTCTAATGCAAGCATCCGCAACTACAAAAGAAGTACTAAGGTAAACCTAACCATAGCCTGAAACATATGGATCCAAATCAGCCCCTTACGAAGCAACGCATAAACTAGGGTTTAAGCTTCTGTCACTCTAGCAACCCACCATCTACTTATTACTTCCCAATGCCTTCCTCTAGTGCCAAATAATGGTGAAGTGTCATGTAGTCGACGTTCACATGACACCACTAGAGGAGAGGCAACATACATCTCATCAAAATATCGAACGAAGACCAAATTCACATGACTACTAATAGCAAGACTTCTCCCATGTCCTCAGGAACAAAAGTAACTACTCACCAGACATAATATGGTTCATGATCACAGGGGTATTAATATGCATAATGGATCTGAACACATGATCTTCCACCAAATAAACCAACTAGCATCAACTACAAGGAGTAATCAACACTACTAGCAACCCACAGGTACCAATCTGAGGTTTGGGTACAAAGATTGGATACAAGAGAAGAACTAGGGTTTGAGAGGAGACGGTGCTGGTGAAGATGTTGATAGAGATAGCCCTCCCCAAGAGGGGAGAGTTGTTGGTGATGACGGCGGTGACGATTTCCCCCTCCCAGAGGGAAGTATCCCCGGCAGAACGGCTATGCCGGAGCCCTAGATTAGTTTCTGCCTCGGTTGCGCCTCGAGATGGCGGCGTCTGGTCCCGAAAGCCTCCTGATGATTTTTTTTCTAGGTCAAAACACCTCATATAGGACAAGATGGGCATCGGGGGACCCTCGGTGGGCCCACGAGAAAGGGGGCGCGCCCTGGGCAGGGGGGCGCGCCCCCACCCTCGTGGACAGCCGGTAGCCCCCCTCATGGACTTCTTTCGCCAAATATTTTTATATTTTCTAAAACGGAGTTCTGTTGAGTTTCAGGGCTTTTGGAGTTGTGCAGAATAGGTTTCCCGAGTTTGCTCCTTTTCCAGTCCAGAATTCCAGCTGCCGGCATTCTCCCTCTTCATGTAAACCTTTTAAAATAAGAGACAAAAGGCATAAGTATTGTGACAAAACATGTAATAACAGCCCATAATGCAATAAATATGAACATATAAGCGTGATGCAAAATGGACGTATCAGAGGTCATATTTGGCTCTCCTGATAACTTTTGAAGCGAAGAGCTAATCTTCAACATAGCTCTGTTGCGAAGTGGCTATCATGCACTACTCGGAAGAACGGCCTTCGCCCGCTTTAATGTAGTCCCGCATGATGCCTATTTAAAGCTCAAAATGCCTGGACCACGTGGCGTCATCACGGTCAATGGAAATATGGAGCCCTCTCTCCGTACGGAGGAGGACATTATGGCCTTAGCAACCGAAGTCCAAACGGCCTATTCAAGCCGGACAGCTTATCGATCGTTAAGACCGCGGACACAAGTAAACGTGTCCGGCATATGCCTCAGTGCGGCAGCTCAGATGAACCTGAGCTAGATTAGCAGCTACGCCCCCATCGATAGCCCCATAAGGTGATAGCATGCGTGCCTCGTGTACACAATTATGCCCTTAAAATTCCTTGGGCGGCGCTGGGGGCACACTTCATACAAATAGTCCATAGTTCTGCTTGACCCTATTCGCACTCTAAAGGTATCTTTCAAGGTTCATCAAATGAACCAACTTTATTTACGGCCACACTGGATTCTTTTTCCAGGTTTTTCTTTTTCTTTATTTTTTACAGATGGCCATCACACTTCCCCCTTCAAGGACACATCACAAAGGAGAAAACGGCGTAGACGTGCAGCAGGGCCCCGCACTAAGGTTTCTTTTTAGCTTAAGACCCTATGTAATCCTTTTTATCTTTTTTTATACTTTTCTGGCATGTAAATGCCCAAGGAAGTTATCAGCATTATCTATAAGTAAACGGCTCACCGTACCAGAACGGGATATTACAGAAACAGCTTGATTCATATTATGTTTGGAGTTTTATTCTCTCACCACCTGTGTTCTCTCCACATGTCAGATTGCCACATGTGCCTTGACAACAGGGCTGTATTCAGCCCAGTATATGTTGAGAAGTCCGAACACCTATAGGGAGTGTTCGGCGTCCTGGATATTGCTTTATATGCATCAGTTCCGAATCATGTCTTGGGTCAATAGTTGGGTTGCCCGGGTCCTGTGCTTACCCCTACGTTCCCGATTGTTCAGCTAGGGTGTAAAGGGAGAACTGCCGCTATTGTACTTCTGGTTCGTCCTATCAAGTACCTCAGTAGAGAAAGACGAAAACTGACTGTTATGATAGGCGAGAATCTGGTCTGGGATCGGGTGACTTAGTGTTATACTACGATCGATAGAGATTGTCAGGACCAGATTTTCGGGATAAATCTCCCAGAAAATGACCCTTGTGCTCACCAGCCCCAGGATTACTGTTAGCTGATGAGGCACCAACTTGATACAGGAATTCCAAGCAAAATACAAAATATGTAGTACAAGACCATTCTGGCCTATGAGTACAACACAAGGTTTCTAGTGGCTGACGGCGGAAGCGGTTTGTAGTACATCGGTGTCTATGGGACTCCATTTCCCACAGTAACAGCTGACCAGGATAACTCCTATCTTCGCGAGGCTGCTATCACCATTATGTAGGTTCCGGGGCTGTCATCGCATCGCTCCTCTCCATGCAAGAAATCTGGCCAAGACAATAGCCAGGGACAAACCAGTGAGTACTTTGAATGTATTCGCAAACATTATGAACACATGTATAACATAACAAAAGATAATCGTGCTCTGAAATATTCTATGATCACAACGTCAGTCACGAAATAACAATCCATGATGCAAGCAGGTTGTTCATATAAAACATGAATATGCAATCAAAGAGTGAAAATAAAATAAAGCATGCCTCAGTCGGGCGTCTGAGCGACGTCACATAAAGGGCTTATAAAGAAAATAATAACAAACATGCCACAGTCGGGCGTCTGAGCGACACCACAAAAAGGGCTTATAAAGAAAATAATAACAAACATGCCACAGTCGGGCATCTGAGTGACACCACATAAAGGGCTTATAAGGATAAATAAATAACAGCATGCCACAGTCGGGCGTCTCAGCGATGCCACATAAAGGGCTTATAAAGAAAGTAAGTAACAAGCATGCCACAGTCGGGCGTCTGTGCGACACCACATAAAGGGCTTATAAAGAATAATCACAGTGAGTATCCAGGAGGTAGAACCGTCCCAAGGATACTCAATCATACAACCAATACAAATGGTTAGTCCACAATAATAACGATCATAATCATCATATGTAACAGGTCATGATCAAAGTTCTGTTTTAGTAGTTTTTCCTCCGAAGACCGGCACTAAGACTGACACTTGACCCATCCCAGACTGTAATCCTTACCCATGGACATGGCTATTCGAATAGATATAATCTCTGCAGAGGGTGTACTCTTTACCCACGAGTACCGGATTCCTTCAGTCCAGCAGGACTAATTCCGTCTACGCTCTTTTAATTGAAAACACACCTGACCGCACACACCAGCCTAACTTACCGGTGTCTGGAATCACCCACGACAACCATTAAGAGAAACTCTAAGTGGGGAGGCTACAACCTCGACTAGCATGGGATCACAAAATTTATAACGCACGCAAACTAGGGGAGCTACCCCTTCGGCTCTAACCGAAAACACCCATGCCCCCGGACCAGGTGGCATGCCTACCGGATGCAGCCGGTATCTTCCACCATGGCCTCTCTGTACGATGTGTGCTAGAAAGCGGTTGACAACTTACTGAACCGTACCCTACCCATGGCAGGGACACATGGTAGTACGAAACAAGTATGGGGGTTAACGGAACAAGACTCGATCTACGGCCGACTCAGGAGGTTTAAGTATTTCCTGCATAAACAACATAACAAATGTATTTCAACCAACAGACAGAATCACCATCCATCATACCTCACCATGCCATACCGGACACAACCGTCTTTGCAAGGAACTAGGGGCAAGCTCGTGTCTACACAAGACAGAGGCTTTCCCGGATTCCTTCCGGTAGGCATGAAAGGCATACGAGGGTGATCACTATCACAGGCATATCCATTTCCAACGGCAAGGAATCTTCATTATGCACTCATGCGTATGAGCATATCATCAAATAATATAACAAATGCTCCATGTCAAGGTGGTGTTGCAATCGTATCAAACAACACACACAAATATTATGCCAGGGTTCAGAATGCTTGCCTTCAAGAGTATGCAAGTGGGGTGCACATTTTTTTTGAAAGCTGCCTTCTTCTTCAAAATCCTATTTTACGAAAATTTGAATTAGCACATAGTATAAAAACATTAAAAAAAGTTGTTTGGAAAATTTTCAAATAAATATGAAAATAAACTAGACAAGATTTGAGAAACAACAGAAAAAGAATCAAATCAATTGGACTTATATTTAAAAAGTTGTAGCCAGTCAAAGTTTAGTGAAATCTGTTTTTAATGAAAATCAGAAAAAGAAAACGTTTCGGCAGCACTTACGTTGTCCTCTAGCGAAGACGTATTCGGAGGAATGCGCTTCCACTTAAAACGCGTGTCGACGGGGCTGGGTCACTGACAATGGGTCCCTTGGGCCCACTGGTCAGGATTGACCAGTCGCCCGCGCCTTCTTCCTCCTCTGTCCGAACAGAGGCGAGGCTCCGGCGATCGCCGTCGACGAACGGCGGCTCCCCACGGCATTCTGTGGGCAGGGATGGATCTGCTGGTCCAGGGCGGTCCTCTCGATGGTTGACAGGTTGTCGGGGACGAAGGGCGTCGCCGGCGGCGAGCTCCGCGGCGGACGACGGCTGCGGAAGAATTGGGGACCTGAGCTACGATGGCTCCCGATCAAGTTTGAGAGTTGGGGTGGCTCCGCAAGGTCTAGGGGTGTCGAACGGTAGTACCGGATGGACGGGGGAGGCTCTGCCTGCGACGAACGGGACCGGAGGTTGGCGGCGGCCGAACTGGCCGAAGATGGGGATGACGGCCTCCCTCCGCCGATTGCTGGCTGTGGGAGCACTAGGGGGTAGAATGAGGTCGCCTAAGGGTTGAGATGAGCTCAGGGTCACCATTTATAGTGTCTCCAGGTCAGTTCCGCGGAGGCCGGAGATAAGATCGACAAACCGCCGTTCTGTAGCCAAGGGGGCGCGTCGCAATGGCTGGCGGGGTCTGGCAGGGCGAGTGGATGAGCTCGAGCTGTTCCAGAGGCAGCTGGCGCGCGGCTGTGGCTCGGGTGGCGCCGTCCATGGCAGGCGCCTGCTGTGGACGCCGGCGTGCCGCCAAGGGTCTCTGACGGCGGCGTTGTAGGGTGCCAGGGTGGCTCTGCGATGAGGGAGGAGTCAGGGCGTGCTGGCTGTGAGTGGGGAGGGGCCAGAACGGGCGCGTGGGAGGCGGCAGTGGGACGCGGCGACTTGGTGCGCGCGCGTGCAAAACTTGCGCTCTGGGCGCGCCCAGAGCACGCACGCCAGGTGCTCGACAAATTGCTAGTGCCTGCCAGGAGGCTTGGATAAGGCTGGGGATTAACAGGTCTAGGTTACAGGTGGCTAGGAGATTAGTGGACATGCTGGTTAGGCAAAGCAAGTAGGTCCAAAGTGTAAACTGAAAACTATGCTAAATCTGGCCATGCACACAAGGTGTTTGTTAGAATGCCATGGGCTTCTAGGCATCTCTTGGGGTGGCCAAAAACTCCAGATCATAGTCTCCTTAGATGTAAGTGATGATGGCAAGGTTAGTTTGGCAAAACCAGAAACTTGTTAGAGCAAGTTTTTGAGAAACTCATATCTGGACAGAAAATAAAGGTTGTTATTGCATGGGCCAAAAATATTCCAATGGGTCCAATCTCCTGGACTTAAGGGTTTGGTAGGGTGGACTATAAGCAGGAGAAAGATCATGGGCACTAGAGCAAAACAAAATAGGGTTGCAGTGCAAAAGTGCAAACTGGACCAGATTTGAAAGCTTGATGTAGGGCTCAAAATCTACAAATGGCTGAAATATATTTTTGCATAAAAGTGATGTGGGGACATCACATGACATCTCCAAATTTTGGTGCAATTTTTAAATAAATATATCAAAGGGTTATAGTGCAAAAGAGGCTCCAAAACTTATGAAAAAATCATTTTAAAGAAATAGAGCTCAGGGAAATAATTATAGAAATAAATCCACCGACAGAAGAAATGTTTCTTGAGAGGGTATACAAGGCCAACATTATTTTTGAAAGGTTTCCTTTTTGGAGGGAAAAACTCCACA
Organism: Secale cereale; assembly: GCA_902687465.1. NCBI lineage: Eukaryota > Viridiplantae > Streptophyta > Magnoliopsida > Poales > Poaceae > Secale > Secale cereale. The sequence goes on from LR738711.1 coordinate 356,129,613, forward strand.
ATTCAAAAGAAAAGAGTGGTTCTGAAAAAGAAAATCCAGAAAACAAAAATTTAAATCTACCATGGCAAAGTTTTAATAAATAAATAATGGTTAAATTTTTGGGGTGTTACAGAGATCTACCCCATGTTATACGAAGGGTTGGTTTTTAGCCCAGCCGTGTACAAATGGATACCTTAATTTGGGGCCAGTACTTAGTCCCACTTGTCAAACTCCTATGGCTAAGTGAAAGCAATAAAGCCGCATAGTCTGATTGCCTGGTTCACTCCGCATACACCTCCTACATGGACCAAGACATTGGATAAAGAGTGTTTTTGCATATGACCAGACACCCCAGTAATATTTACATGGGGGCTGAAGCCGACGACTGGAATCTCTCAGATTTATATGAACGGCCGCACAGGAGGTGATAGTCGCTCACATTATAATAGCACATTAGTTATATATACATCAGTTCATACTCTTAAGTCTTTACAACCCGATATAATTACTCAAAGATAATATCTTTTGAGCACCAGCCTTATACAAGGTAGGCGCCTTCTATGACGTCCTCGAAGTATCTCTCCGACTTGCGGTGCTCCTTGCCTTTGGGTGCGCCAGCAGTGGCTATGTCATGCGCCTTCATCTTTGCCAAGTGCACTTTCACATGGGCGAAGGCCATCCGAGCACCCTCTATGCAGGCCGAGCTCTTCAATGCGTCGACCCGCGGACTCGCTTCAACGAACCGCTTCACCAATCCGAAGTAGCTACTTGGGATTGGCTCAGCGGGCCACAGCCGGACTATCAAGTCCTTCACGGCCGGACCCGCCATGTTGTGCAGCTCGACCAACTGCTTCATCTGGTCGTTGAGGGGCACTGGATGTTTTGGCGCATAGACCTGCGACTAGAACAGCTTCTCCATGTTGTTCCCCTCCTGGGCTAGGAAGTATTGGGCGGCGTCAGCATTGCTCCTCGGGAGATCCGCAAACACGCCTGGAGAACTCCATAACCGTGTCAGCCCAAGGTACTTCTGCCCTCCTATGATGCTCCATAAGAGAAAAGTCTTACCGGATGCTATCTTCCGCGCCTGCTTGATTTCCTCGCACACGCTGCGCGACTCGCTTCGCGCCTCCTTTGCAGCCTTGAATGCCGCAGTAAACTCGGTTGCTTGTTCCGAAGTCTTCTCTATCAATGCCTCGCATTTGCGAATAGCATCTTTGAGCTCAACTTCGACTTCGGACACCTGAGTGGTGCTTTCTGCATGTGGCCTTTTCGGCCTCTAGATCGGCAACCGCTTTATCAGCGGCTGCCTTGCTCGCCTCGGCATCCTTCTTGGCCTTCGCGAGGTCGCGCTTGAGGGCCTCGAGTTCAGTGGCGTCAACTGTTTAATACAAAATATCACAAAGAGTTTATACTCATACTCAATTAATATTATTAGTCTTCTTGACATCTCGATTTTTCAAATCTGCATACCTTGTGTCTCATCCAAACACTGGTTGACGCGGTCAAGGTCCGCGTTGGCCTCCGAGAGCTTCCGATTTAGTTCGGCAACTTCTGCAGCTTGTGAAGTTGCCGCAACTAGTGAAGCATGTTTAAATACAAAAGTCATACATTTTAGCTCTACAATATGCTATATTATGGATACTTCGTTCGATTCTGTTTAGAATCACACATAGCATCAGGGGCTACTGGCTATATATGGGCATATAAAATAAATAAAGTTCCACAAAGAACATTACATTGCATACCTCAAAGCCTGTCAATAGGCTGTTGAAGGATTCATTTAATCCGCCTTTGATGGACTGAATCTTCTTCATCACCGCACCCATTACGGTGCGGTGTTCCTCCACAACGGAAGAACTTTGTAGTGCTCCCTCCAGAGGGTCCGGCGCCTTCGAATTGACATCGGGCGCCGTAGGAATAGTTGTATCCTCCCCGCCTTGGGGGTCTGGTCTTCCGACCCCAGTGCCGCACTAGGTTCCAGATCGGTATTCGGGGGGGGGGGGGACTGTTTGGGCCCCCCGACTTTGATCTCCATGGGGACTGTTTCCCCATGGTCATCGGTAGCCGAGGTATTACCCACGGTCACGTCATCACCTGCCCCGCCCCCATCTCCTGGAGCAGGAGACGCACGCTGGGAGGACACTTCGGTGTCCCCGCGGGCCAAGGGCGATGGAGCTCTAACCGGCAGGTCACTCTCCGTCTCTCCAGATGGCAGAGATTTCCTCTCCGATAAGGAGGCGTCGGGGTATGCTCGGGGAGGGCTGTAGGTCAGCAGGTGAGAAATACTTAAAAAGCATTAATATGCTGAATAAACAAGGTGCAACAATTAATATATCCGAACAACTTACGTTTCATCTAGGGGCTTCTTCTAGGGCTTCACCACAAAGCTGTGTTCGGACGATGATTCTGAACGGGCAGGGAGGTTTAGCCTCCTCCGGGGTGCAGACTTGCTTGCATCAGCAGCGACCGCCCTCTTCTTTCTCCTGCCCTGGGCAGGGGATTCTTCTTCTTCATCATCCTCCTCCTCTTCGGAGGAGAGGATGTTTATCTCCTCGGACTTCGCGTCCGCGGGGCAGGGGCCACTCTCGGCCTCCTTGCTCTTCTTCTTGGGGTTCTTGTCTAGCGCCTTGTACGGCGCCGGAACCAGCATCGCCAATAGTTGAGGCATGTCTGGGTCTTCTGGCAAAGGGGCCGGACGCTTGATCTGAACTGCCTTCTTCATCCAGCTTTGTATATCATGTAAAAACTCCAATTCCTATTATCGTTAAAATAAGGAAGGGATATATGTTCGACGGAATTTTTGATTACCTCTTGTGCGGTAAACACAGTGCTATAGCCTGAGTCCTCAGTTTCCTTTGGCCACTCCTTCCGTCTCTTGAAGAGATGTTTCCAGATCTCTTTGTGCGTGGAGCTGAATAGATGCTTCAAGGACCGGTCTCCTGCCGGATCAAACTCCCATAGGGAGGAGTCCCGGCGTTGGCAAGGAAGGACAAGGCGGGCGAGCATTACCTAAACAACTCCCATAGTCCAAAGTGTGGAGGAACATGGAGGAAAGCTTCACACACCACTATGAAAGTGGAGATGTGAAGGATTGAATTCGGGGCTAGATCTTGGAAATCCAGCCCGTGGAAAAACAATAGACCCCGTACAAAGGGGTGAAGAGGGAATCCTAGCCCCCTAACGAAGTGTGAGAGGAAACGACTCTCTCACCCACCTCCGGGACAGGAATCACCTGGTCCTGGGCAGGGACTCAGTGCACGATGCTGGCGTCGAGGTAGCCCGCACTCCGGAGATCCTTCACGGTCTTCTCCATAACCGCGGAGGCCTCCCACTTGCCTCTGGCGCCGTTTCCAGCCATTGCTGGGGAAGAAAGTGGTGGTTGAGGAATGGAGAACTGCGGGCGCAAGAGATGAGGATGCTGGGGCTAGGAAGATTGGAGAGCTCGGGCTTGAGGGAGGCGTGGGGCTGATGGAAGGGATTGATGTCCTTTTTTAACACTATGAATACAGAACGTCCCCCCACTTTAGCCATAAACCTCGCCGGTTCCCAAAGCGATCGTGCGTAATGCGCGGTTTGGATGCTCACGTCACATTGATAAGTATCCCATAATAAGCGGGCACGATCTCTATTCTGATAAGATGTGTCAGTGGGGTTATACCTCAAAATGCAGACCAAGTAAAACGGTTTGATATGTTAATGGGATGGACGCGACGCTTCACCAAAAAGTTTTCAGTAAAGACACATTATTCATTTTCTTTCAATGCCTTGCCCTCAAGGCTAGGGGTTGTACAAACCATGCAGAGCCGGACACAGAACACTTTTTGCAGAAGATAGTGCCTTGATATGTTCGGAAGAAGGAACCCGCCTTGCAATGCCAAAGACAATACAGAAGCCGAACTAATCGTCATCGAAGACATGTTCAGGGGCTACTGAGGGAGTCCTGTATCGAGGGGTCCTCATGTGGCCGGATAACTCGTTACGGGCCGGACTGGTGGGCCGTAAAGATCATCACTGAAGATCGTCTCTCGTATCCGGATAGGACTCCTGTGTGCATAGAATAGTAGGTTTTAGGTTTGGGTGTAATCTTTCCTTCCTCTACAAGATGGTCATGTACAAACCCTAGGGCCCTCCGATGCATATATATATAAACTTGAGGGTTTAGTCTGTAGAGGCTAGAGGACAACAGACAGTTGATTCATAGCAATCACCCTGGCTAGACTTCTAGGGTTTAGTCTCGAGGTAGATCAACTCTTGTAATCATATTCATCAAGATCAATCAATCAGGAAGTAGGGTATTACCTCGATCGAGAGGGCCCGAACCTGGGTAAACATCACGTCCCCACTCTCCTGTTACCCTTGATCCTCAGACGCATAGTTCGGGACCCCCTACCCGAGATCCGCCGGTTTTGACACCGACAACTATCCAATAGTTCAAGTCACCACATAGCACATTATTTATCACATTAGTTATTTCAGGTTTATCATCCACTTCATTTGTACGAAACGACAAGATGTCGGTACGAAACAACACCTATGGGATCACTGGAATCCATTCTACGGTTGGCGGGCGCGAGGTTGTGCAATGAATGGGTCTAAGAGTCAGCACAACGATCGTTTACCCAGGTTCAGGCCGCGAGGATGCGTAATACCCTAGTCCTGCTTTGGTGTATATTTGAGTGTTCTTGAGCTACCTACGGTGCCTGTCCAGCTTTCCAGCATCTGAATCCTCCTCCAATATGCCGTGGGCCTCCTTTTATAGTCCAAAGGGGCTGCCAAAGTGGCACACGGGAGGTGGAAAGGTGTAAAGTGCATATGATTATCCCATGCCATTAAGGGAAAAGACGCATTAAATGCGCTGCTTAGATGTCCATTTACTTTACTGGGGACAGAAAAGGAACCCGTCCTGTCCATGGCCGCTCCGTCTGGTCGCGACGCGCGTCCAGGCCAGCTAGGCAGGCAGCTGAGGTGGCATGGTGGTAGGGTCTTCACAAAGATCTGCATGCCACCACACAGGTGCTTGGTTAGCTGGCCCATGAACCACGTATCGCCACGTGGGTGCCTGCCTGGGCCAGTGGGTGGGCCACTGAGCTGGGGCGGCGACGGGGCGGCAAGGGCTTACCGCAGTCTTGCTTCTGTTCCCGGGAAGGGTCTTGCCGGAGCCTCTGTGAGTGTCCCTCGGCAAGTGGCTTTCCGGGGCTCCGGGGTGTCTTCGACAAGGAGCCTTGCCAGGGCCTTGTGGGCATCCTCAGAAAGGAACCTTGCGATCGCCGTGTCTTCTAGTTCTTATCTTGGGAGCCATAGACCTTTGTCTTAACAAAGATCTGCATGCCATCACGTGGGCACTTCCTGAGCCTTGATCCAATGTTGTTGATAGCGTTGGAGCTCATAGGCTTCAAGGGTGGCTGCGACAGAGGCATTTGGGTGAATCGCTCCGGCAAGAGCTCTTGCCGGGGGCGCGCAAGCCACCCCGTCAAGAGTCCTTGTCGGGGGGAGAGCCTGTCTCCTTGCTTGGTCTTCTCGTGCTATCGTCTTGGCGTTGTTCTGGCAACTCTGCGACTCTGGCTTGCCCTCTCTGCTCTGTTATGTTTGGTCACAGGCGTGGCTCTGACTGCCCGTGCACAAGTAAAGGGTAAAAAAAGAGCGCCCCTACTTTTGTACACCGACACACTTTGACCAAGACCCAATAGTGTGACCTACTATGAACTGTGCCCATGACCGAGGACGCGGCCATCGATAGATTCAACACACACTCTATAGAGGTAGCGCACTTTCCCCACACCAAAGAACCCATGGCCTCGCACTCCCATTCGGGTAGACCAACGTCGTTCCGACCAAACCGACCTACTGTCATGACACTCTCCCGGCTACTCCGACCAACACCCCTTTTGGGTTCATTCCTGGGTGGCCCCGTGCCTACCAAAGGCATCAACGGCCAGTGTCGTGGCGAAACATAAACGGTCCCAAATGGGGACATGAGCTTAAAAACATACCTGGGCACACAAGGCTTATGTCCGCCTACCTGATCAGGGTAGCGTGCACCCATAACCTTCCCTCATTGGAGGCACCGGCGAGAGGCATGACAATAGATCGCATTAAGGCCTTCCCATAAAGGCAAATGTGGCTGCACTAAAGAAGTTCGATTTGGTGGCACTATGACTCGATCCCATCGATGATAGAGGAGATTTGTTATTATTAAGTCATGTTAATATCTTCTCCATCATCATCAACATGCAAGCATGATAAACATGGATGCAATAATGAGCATGAACATACAAATGCATGAAAAAAATTCCAAGTTTCTCGAGTGAACAACTACAGCATAAATACCAGGTACTAGCATATCAACGGTGTACTATAATCATCATAGCATTTATATCGATGACATGAAACTAAAGTAGAGTAGTGACATAGCCTTATCAATAACAGCATCCTAGTTAGCATGGCAAAAATAACAAGGAGGCAAATGCATGCATTGCAAGCACGATAAACATAAAGCATAATGGAATAACTGCAGACGAAACTGATAAGAAACTACTGCAACTACACACACACAAGGTGCAAGCAAAGTCAACATGCAAGTTCAGGTCTCATGATAAGAGGATGGCTTGCCTGGGGTCGACGAATACTCCGGGAAGAAATGTGATCACCTCGCGGAAATATTTGCCGGAAAAATATTCGCTCTCAGAGGGGCTGGATTAGGGCAAGGGCAAAATGGGTATTTTCAGAATGTGCAAATATAAAGAAAATAGTCCCATCGGAAAGGGCTCAACGAACAGAGAACGTGAGAGTTGGAATCACCTGAATCGTAGTCACGAGTGCAAAGTTGTGGCCGTTCACTTTTTAGGCAGAAAAGACACTAAACAATGAACGTTCACAAAATAGCCACTTCGGCGGGCCGGGCTGAAAAAGAGAAAGCGCAAACTTCAGAATATGTTTCCACAGCAGAGAAAGCATACTCCAGGTAATATGTTTTCACTGAATAGAAAACGTAGAGTGGCTGCGGCGTGTCCACTTATCTGACATGGCGCTCTACGGTCGTCGACAGGTGCGGTCACGCGGGGGTGGGGCTTGTCTGGCTATGGCTTCTTCTTCCTCCCGCTCGGAGTGCGCCTGGCCGAGGGAGCGGCCATCCCGACGGTGATCATCTGCGCGTCCGGCCACGACAGGCGATGGGCGACCTACCCATGAGCTCAGGAGAGAGCAGCGCATCTCGCGGTGGCCTCCGTTGCCGGCGAGGAGCACTGGAGAGGGAGAAGTTGAGTTAACGGCGGGGAGGGCTTCGGCCGCCGGAGAAGATGGAGCTACGGTGGTGCAGAGGAGGGGCTGAGGCTACGGGGAGGTCCGTCGAGCTCCAGGGGTTGCAGTGGTGGAGGAGGAACGGAGGGAGGGGCGCGGCATCACCTAAATCGAGCGATACCCGAGGCGACGGCCATGGCGATGGTGGGGGTCGGGGAGGTGCTCCGGGGCGAAATGAGGAGCGTGGGGAGGCGTAGAGGAGGGCGGGGGAGCTGCTGATGAGCTCGGACGGGGCGCGAGGGGGCTACTTATAGCCGGGCGAGGAGCACCCGAGCCGGTCGCCACCAAGCATGTCCGGCCACAGCTCTACCGGCTGCAGCAGTCACAGGGGGCATGGAAGACGCCGAGGAGGAAGCGGACGAGGGCCATAGGGTCACGGAGACGAGCAGCGCTCGGAGACGAGAGGAGGAAGAGGATAGAGGGGAAGAAGGGGACAATGGCCATGGGAGCGCACTCTGCAGCCATTGGAATGACTCGCCGGAGAAGAAAACGGAGGGGGAGAGGGTTCCAGCGAGAAGACGATGTCGAGGGGGAGCTGTATGACACGTGCGGACGAGCCAGAACCGGCCGGAGCAGACGTGCCGACGACAACAGTGGCTAGACCACCGTTTTGGGTGGCATCGCCCGTGGTCACCACCGGGTAGGCACGCTCTGGCTTCCTTAATGATGCCTGCTAAAATCTACAGCGCAGTCCGTGCAAGATAGAGCAGTACTGCGGTAAAGTGACGAGCAAAGACAGAGGGAGTGGAGTAAACCAAGCTCCACAAGTTTGCTGTAGAAAACTTGGCCACATCCTTGAGATCAAACCAGGGAGGTTAAAAAGTAAACTTGTGGTCTAGGATTCTTAGGTTAGTAAGGATTACGATCCTGCGAAGTTTGAGATGATTTTGACAACTATTTAACATAGTTGTTGTGCAACAACCAAATCTCGTCCAGAAGCTAAATCATGAAGTAACACTCACTAGGAATGTTGCATTGGGCTAAAACTTGGCAACACTTTATGATTTGATCATATAATGATGCTGTAAGACTTTCATACCAAATGTACTTGCCAAAATGGTACTTCCTTCACAACTATTATTTCTACCCAGAAATTTGAGAAAAATCATCAGGGAAAATGGCTAGATGAAATGAGCCAAAATCTTCTGGAGGGGCATTATATGGAGAGGAGAAGGCTTAGGAATATTTTCAGCCATAATGGAGCAAGATAAAATATACTTGCTTCACAAACTGAAAATTTGGACAGAAACAACGAATTGATCCTGGGCTCACATAGATCAATGTAATGAGCTGAATTTTGGTGGGGACTAATGATTTGGGATATGTGAGAAGCTGGTAAAGTTTCATCCCATTTGGACACTCCGTGAAGGTACTTCCTTCACAAAGTTGCAATATGGTCAGAAACTTTGAAAACTTGCACAGGGAGATAGGATGAAGGGATTGGGATGATTTTTGGTATCCAAGGGTGATTTGTCAATGTTAATCACTCTACAAAATTTCTTCTCAAATGGAATTGGGAATAAAGCACTTCCTTTGCAAAATTTCAGATAAGGCAAAAACTTGCATTGGATCATGTGCCCAATTTTGAACTATGGGTCATGAGGTTTGAATGGAACTAATGAAGATATAGCAAGGACAAGCTCCAAAAATTATTTGGGAATTTTCTCTACTATCAAAATGGTAGTTCCTTTAGAAAGTGGCAGAAATGGAATATTGGCTTAAAATAAGAAAAGGCAAATTTCCTTATTTAATTATGGCCAATTTTTTTTCAGAGCTTGGATTAGGCATAAATATAGTATCCACAAATTTTCATGAATTTTGGAGATGGCTAGCTATGCCTTTGGATTTTATTCCTCTGATAGACAAGAAAAGGAATAAATCACAAATGAAAAATATTGCGTAGGACTAAGCAATATTTTTGCATATCCAAGGTTTGAAAGGGTAGGAGGATATCTGAGAAGAGTTGGAAGATCAACAGATCAAGGGAAATGATGGATCCTTTGTAAGCACAAAGGAAATATTCAAATTCCAAAAATTGGAATTAGGGTTTTGATGGATTTGAGATGATGCAAATGGGGTCTTGCCCAGTAACAAAGACACGAGCAAGGTTTTGAAAGGTTGAAAATGAAAAGAATTGTCAGAGTATCCAGCAACTCAGGAGAAATATTTGAAAAACGATTGCCAGGAAGGAATAACAGCACAAAAAATTGATAACCCAATTTTTGGGGCTATTACAGAGCCTGACATGTGGGCCATTAGGTTGCCCATGGAATGCTTTGTCAAATTAGTCAACTAAATGATTCTGACATCTGTAGTCATTGGATGTACATCTAACGGTTGGCATGCATCTTCAATCTCTCGTCTTCTTCCTCCAGCGCTGGCGGGACTTCCTGCTCCCACCTCCGGCGGCAAGCAGGCGCTGCTTCGCACGCCTAGCTGCGAAGTACTACACCACCGCCGGTCAGGCCACCCCTCAACCCCTCCTGTTATTCTCTGCCGATTGCAGCCCCAGGCCACACCGAAACAGTCAACCCTCTCTGGCTGCAACTCAACTGCCGCATCTCCCCCGGCTCCAGGTCAATCGCTTCCTATGCCTCACCGTCGTCCACCGCCTTGGTGCTGTTAGCGCCGCGTGGTCAACGTGGTCAAGGAACGTCTTCCATCAGAAGAGGACGGTACATGGAGAGGCCGACAGCTGGTTCCACGGCCGCACGCAAGGAAGTGCCTCCTTATTACGGGAAAAATGATTCTGTCCCTGACAGCTTGGACCCGTTGGCTATATCTTCGCACGCAAGGAAGTGCCTCCTTGTCCTCCCTGACAGCTGGGACCCACCCGGTGGAAGCGTACGTAGCGTTATCTTTCTGGTCGCGAACGTGTATGTACACAGCGGTCGATCGGTCTCTCTACAGCGAAGAACCGTGGCCGAGTGAGGAGCGACACATGTCGTATGTATAGTCCCTTCAAAACTGTGTACACGTACATACAACCACATGGCAAAAAACATGGCTACGAACGTAAATATGGGTAGAGTCTCAAACGCGTACTCGAGCATATGTACGGCCAGGGCTGGTGTACATGGAGAGGCAGCGGACGGCAGCAACGGCGTCGTGTTCATCGAGAACCAACTGGCAGGGTCGGAATAGAGAAAGAACATCATGTTCATCGGGAGGCAACCAGCTTGGATGGAACAACCGAAACCTTCGTGTGGCGTACCGCAAAATGGAGGGAAACGGCCTTCTGCTGGAGCGCGTATGGTCGAAATGGGGTCCTATTCATCGGGAAGGGTCTGGCGTACCGCAAAACGGAGGAAAAAGCCTTCAGCTCGACCGGCTACGATCGAAACGGGATCCTGTTTATCGTGAGGGGTCTGGCGTACTGCAAAACGGAGGAAACGGACTACATAGTTCTCGAACCCGTAGGGTCCGCACGCTTAACGTTCGATGACGATATTGTATCATATAAGTTATGTGATTTGGTGACCGAATGTTGTTCGGAATCCCTGATGAAATCACGGACATGATGAGGAGAATTCAAATGGTCGACAGGTAGAGATTGATATATAGGATGATGGTATTCGGACACCGGAAGTGTTCCGATGGGTACCGGGTACTTATCGGGTCACTGGAAGGAGTTTCAAGCACCCCCGGCAAAAGATATGGGCCTTATGGGCCACGAGGGGAAACACACCAGCCACAAAGGGGCTGGTGTGCCCTCCTATGGGCTGGCCAAATGGGAGAAGGAAAGGGGAAGGAGCAAAGGAGAAATGGGAATAGGATTCCCCCTTTCCCTTCTTTCCTTCCTACTCCGAATAGGAATAGGAGAGGGGGTTTGGTAGAATTGGAGAGGACCCCAAGTAGGATTCCACCTACTTGGGATGCCCCCTTGGCTGCCTCTCCTCCCCTCCAACCTATATATACATGGGGAGGGGGCGCCTATAACACACACCAACAATTGTTAGCCGTGTGGAGCGGCCCCCTCCACAGTTTACGCCTCCGGTCATATTCTCGTAGTGCTTAGGCGAAGCCCTGCACAGATCACTTCACCATCACCGTCACCACGCCATTGTGCTGATGAAACTTATCTACTTTCTCAACACTTTGCTGGATCAAGAGTTTGAGGGACGCCATCGAGCTGAACGTCTGCAGAACTCGGAGGTGCCATACGTTCGGTACTTGATCAGTCGGAACGACAAGAAGTTTGACTACATTAACCGTGTTGTCAAACGCTTCCGCTTTCGGTCTACGAGGGTAGGTAGACACACTCTCCCCCTCTCGTTCCAATGTATCTCTTAGATAGATCTTGCGTGAGCGTAGGTAAATTTTGAAATTGCATGATATGTTTCCCAACAGTGGCATAAAACAGCAAACTTGACGAAACACCGTTGTAGTTTTGATGAGTAGGTAAGAACGGTTCTTGCTAGAAGCCCGTAGAAGCCACATAATACTTGCAACAACAAAGTAGAGGACTGAAAGTGCAACTATCCCTGTGTGGTTTTGGTAATTCCTAACAACATATAGGTCATTGAACTAATGCTCTTTCAAGATGATCATTTCAGAAAGTTCAATGATTGGCATGGCATGGACTAGGAATGTGGACCCCTTAAAATGCTAAGGACACATATTGGCTCAAGTTCAAGACCCTACATTTTCATTTTAGTGATCCAAGATCACATTGAGTCCATAGGAAAAGCCAATACTATTAAAAGGGGATGAGGTGTTGCTTAATGGCTTGCTTGCTCAAAATTCTTAGTGATATGCTCCAAAAGCCCTCAACCACTTTATCATATCCACATATGTTCCAAACCGAAAGTCAAACTCGGCCCCACCGATTTGATCTATCCGGCGCCACCGAGTTCATTTCACATAGCCATAGCCAGAAACCCTAATCAGTTCGGTCTCACCGAGATGGTATTGCAAACTCTATGTTTCCCTTCGCAACGATTCGGTCTAACTGAAGTGAGCGATCGGTCCCACCGAGTTCGCAATGCAAACTCTCTATTTCCTTTTCGTAATGTTTCGGTCTCACCGAAATGAGCGAATCAGTCCAATCGAGTTTGCCTGACCAACTATCTGTTTGCGTATTACAGAAATCGGTCTCACTGGGATTACGTTATGCCCTAACCCTAATGAAATCGGTCCCACCGAGTTGATCATGTCGGTCCCACCGAAAAGCCTAACGTTCACATTTGAATTAAATCGGTGTGACCGAGTTTCATGATTCGGTCCCACCGAGTTTGGTAAATTGTGTGTAACGGTTAGATTTTCTGTGGAGACTATATATACCCCACCACCCACTCTTCATTCGTGGAGAGAGCCATCAGAACGTGCCTACACTTCCACTATTCATTTTTTGAGAGAGAACCACCTGCTCATGTGTTGAGGCCAAGATATTCCAATCCTACCGTATGAATCCTGATCTCTAGCCTTCCCCAAGTTGCTTTCCACTCAAATCTTCTTTCCACCATATCCAAATCTGTGAGAGAGAGTTGAGTGTTGGGGAGACTATCATTTGAGGCATAGGAGTAGGGAGTTCATCATCAACACACCATCTATTACCTTTTGGAGAGTGGTATCTCCTAGATTGGTTAGGTGTCACTTGGGAGCCTCCGACAAGATTGTGGAGTTGAACCAATGTCACGCCCAAGATGCGATTATATCCTGATCACATGAACACCTCATGATTGGGGCACAACCACATTTCGTGCACTTATCACGATGGATATCATTACATCGTACCATTATATACATACATGAGGGATACATACAAGTCACATGAATACAACATCATCATATACAAGTCATCCGACTACGGATGAAAAACATGAAAAGCACAATGACATCCATCCTGCTTTCCCAGGCTGCCGACCAGGAACCTATCCCAAGACTGAACAAGATGAAGAAGAAGAAAGAACTCCAACACAAGTAACATCGCTCCCACGTCAAGTCGTCGGAAACCTGCACCTGCAACTGTTGTTATAGTATCTGTGAGCCACGACGACTCGGAAATCCCATAACCATGGGTACCAAGACAAGCAAAGCTTAATGGGCATGGAAAGGTAAAGTGGTGAGGTTGCAACAGCGGCTAAGCATTGTATGGTGGCTAACTTACGAGTACAAGAATAAGATGAGCATCTACGCAAACGGTCGCAAACTAGTAATGATCGCTAAGAGATCCTAAACTACCTACGAGTCAAACATAACCCCACCGTGTTCTCTTCTCAAAGTGAAAAGAGACGGTCACGGTTACTCACGCGGTTCCTGTATTATATTTCGGATCCTCTGTCAAGTTTTCTACAACCAAACATTAACAGATTCCAATCTGCCACATAACAGCGGGCACGGCTTTCGAAATATCATAATCCTGCAGGGGTGTCCCAACTTAGCTCATCACAAGCTCTCACGATCAGCAGAGGTAAAAAACCCATATCTTAGCGACAACCCGATCAGACTCGGAATCCCGGTGCACAAGACATTTCGTCAATAGTAAAACAAGTCCAGCAAGACCTCCCGGCGTGCGGACACCCTGAGAGTAGCCGTTCGTATCTCGACTCAGGCCACGTCCGGATGGGACATCCTATGAGTAATACCAGATACCTCGAGTTTCCCCGAGGCGGCCCCGCAGTCTACCCGTTTGGGACCAACACCATCAGCACTGGCCCCCTTGTATGTAGAAGAACCCTCAGGCAGCGCTAACTACCTATGCAATTTAATTAATTAATTAAGTTTTTATTATGTTGCAAATTAAAACCAAAGTTGGGCCTTGCTGGAGGAGTTTTATTCAAAGATGAACTGTCAAGGGGTTCCCATATACCCAACCGCGTTAGGAACGCAAAATCAAGGAACATAACATCGGTTTATCGGTTCTTAAGGCGGCATGAGTGGAACAAAACACCGAGCAAAATGCCAAGCCTTCCACCCATTTCCAAGTGGATATGTGTGTTAATTATAGTAATAGATATTGTGATACTCGAAAGCGAAGATCCGACATGGAGCAATCTTCATCTTCACCTACAACTAACAACGCTATAAGAGGGGCTGAGCGAGCGGTAACATAGGCAAACAATGGTTTGCTAGGATGGTGTCAAAGGTTAGAGGTTTCATGGCAATAAGGAGAGAGGCTGACAATAAATAAATATGTAGCGCGACATTTAGCGATAGCATCGAGACATCTAGCATGGCAATGACAGTAAAGGTATCCAAGGTGACGGTCATCTTGCCTGAGATCGCGCTAGGAAGAAAAACGAGTCCATGAAGAAGACGTACGGGCGTAGATGTCCCAAGCGTAGTCGAACAAATCCTCACAATCGCAACCAAACCGGAACTAACGAGAAGAAGCACAACCGGAAAGAAGCAAACAGCGTGGTAAACACACAAGGACAAACATGGCACGATGATCAACCAAGTATGATGCATGACAAGATTAAATAGGCATGGCATGGCAAAGTGCAACAAACGATACTACAATTTAAGTGGAGCTCAATATGCAATGGGTTGCATATTGACGAAACCCCACCACGATTATTTAGTTCTATCTTGTTTATGCACCCAACAATATTAAATGTTGTTAATGATGGCAAGAGGTGAAGCATAAGTGAACTAACTATTTAGGCAAGTTTAAATGAGGCCGAAAACATCAAACAATAATTCCGGAAAATCCTCATATGCAATTACTGGATTTGGTACTATTGTGCCTAAAACCATATTTTTTATGTTGTTAAACAGCAAAATAAAGTATGCCAGGCTAATCTATGCATTTTCTACCCCGTTTTCATATAAAATTTGTTTAAATCTGAGCTACAGATGAATAGTTATGAAATAAACCATTTTAGCATCTCATTTATGCAAAATAATGCAAACAACAATTTTAAACATTGATGAAAGTTGTATATTGTGAAAGTACATGAAAAACTGAGCAAGATGCATATCTGACAAGTTTTATTTAGATGCATGTTTATTTAGTTAATAGCAAGTTAAACTAGGGGCACTTCTGTGATTATGCAAAGCACTAGAGAGAGCAAATGCTAAATCCACAGGCAGAGGAAAAAAACATTGGCCCGAAGAATCACATTTCAGCGGCCCAGCTGTGGGATCAGGCCCGAAGCACAAAGTGTGAGTGTGGCAAAAACTAAGGCACCTGGGAATCGAACCCAAGACCTCCTGGTCTGGGCGCGGCGAGGGAACCAGCTAGCCTGTTGCATGTTTTGTGCTCAAGAATGGACCTGACTCTAACTGAAGTGCAGTTGTGATAGATTACAGACAAACTCTAACTGAATGAATTAGCTCGAATGATCCTGACTGAAAAAATAATTGAATGGTCTGGGCGCGGTGAGGGAACCAGCTAACCTACTGCATGTTTTGTGCTCAAGAATGGACCTGACTCTAACTGAAGTGCAGTTGTGATAGATTACAGACAAACTCTAACTGAATGAATCAGTTCGAGCGAACCTGACTGAAAAAATAACAGAATGAAAAAGAAACAGGGGCGGCCTGGGATTTGATCCCAGGACTTCAAACATGCAAACGAGTGCGCCGACCAGTGAGATAGATGTGTGTTTGTGACAAATCAGGGGCGTTGCAGTATTTGAACAAGATCAGAAGCCAAGTCTTGCTTTTCCCATGAATCGATAGAGACATGGCCGGCGACGGGAGCCAACACCAACGTCTGCAGGTCGCCGGCGGGGCTGCGGAAACATGCATGGGTGCGCGCATGCATGCGGGGAGTAGAAGAAAGAGGCCAGAGCTCGAGCATCGGGCTGGAGCTCGTCTCGGCTTCGGCGCACAGCGATGCAGAGGCGAGCATGGCACACCAAGCGAGCGGTAAGCGGGCAGGTGCGTGCGGGATGATGCATGGATGTGCGAGCGTCCGCGAGCAGGTTCAAGGTCAGAGAACCAAAGCACAAGCCTGGGGGCTTGCTTCCATGGAAGCCATGCCGAATGGAGCTGTTGCTCTCGTAGATCGGCACATAGAGGAAACGCACCATGAAGAGAAGGGCTTGAGGAGGAGCAGAGCGTCACCGTGGGTTTGCTAGTGATGACAGACTCGTCGGGGAAGCAGATGAGACGCCGTGGGGACGCGCTGACCGGCGGCGATGGTTCGGCCCGAAGAAGAGGACAACGAGGACATCGTGGAAGGAGCTCTGAAGACCGTGTGGACGCGTGTGTAGGCAAGGAAGATGACGGTTAACGCGCTGGTGCTCCTAGTGGAAGAAGCCGGACGGAGACGGGCAGATCAACCCGAGCTCGAACTCAAGCTCAGTTCGGCCATGGCGATGGCGAGCGAATGCAGCGATGAAGAGGACGTCGAGGAGGAAGCCTTGGAGTCCTTGTGGCTGCGGCAAGGCTGAGGAAGATGATGAAGACGTTCGCGACACTCCCGAAGAAGAAGACGGTGGCTGCAGGAGGTGGGTCGGGACGGAGAGGTGCTCGGGCTCCCTCTCGGCCATGGCGACGGCTTGGCATGGAGAGGCTTACCTGGGTGGCCGCGAGGGCAGGAGAGGAGGGAATGGAACAAGGACGTCTAAGGCAAGGCACATGACGTGCTAAATAGGGCTCTCGGGTAGTCTCCAGCCATCAAATCACGGAGGATGTCAATGTGGACACTCCTGATGGTCTGTCGTACATGAGGTACAAGAAGTACAGAAGGATCAATGAAGTTGGGATGATCGAAGAGGTAAGTGGGCTGCGCGGGACGGCTGTTTCTGGGCTGTGGGCGGCCTCTGCTATTGTCCTTTTCTCTTATATTTCTTCAGACAAAAAAATGAAGAGAAAAGCACAGGAGGGAGGAAGAGGTGTATGAGAGATATAAAAATATCGTCATGACTCTGAATTTATGCGCTATTTTATAAAATTGTTTTGGAAACTTGTATAGGTAGAAAAATAATTCAAGTTTGAATTAAATTCAGACTTGACCCATTTTTGAACCCAACCTAAACAACTTAAACTAGGGTGAAACTTGGCAGAGAGGTATAAGGCATGGAGTAAGATTATCAGGGGGAAATGAACATTAATGGGGAGAGAATAATGTCACTTGCAAAACATGACAGAAGAAGGAAGGGAGAGGTAATGATACATGGGCATGGCTTGAGAGAGAGAGACAACAAGGACTGATGCACACACAACATAAAAGCCACACATAATATGAGGATGACTGCAATGCGCATGATGATCTGAGCAACAACATGGATGATACAATGCAACACAAGGCAAAACAATGCACATAATCTGATGCAAGATGAGACAATGCACTCAACATGAACATGGCAAGAAACATAGGATTGCACAATTCAATATGACAATTATTGGGCATGGCAATGCAACAAGTAAAACAACAAAGAAACAAAATGAAGCCATAAAAGAAACAATTGAAACTAGATCATGGAACTAGATCATGACCAAGGCAACAAACAATTGAAACACACAACAACAACGAAATAAATTGAAGACAACTGAAACATCGGTCTCGGGGTGTCACAACACTCCCCAACTAACAAGAGATCTCGTCCCGAGATCTTAGGAACGAGACGGAAGGGAAATAGGAAGAACATGAAACCAAAGAACCTTGAGAGGATGAGCCACTTGAAAGGACGAATACAACAGAGATGAACGAGATTGAGAAGCTTCGTTACAAAAGAGTAACACGGAACAAACGAAAAACTTGATGGTAGAAAGACAATAAACAAGAGCTGAAGGAAGAAAATGAATTCGGGAGCCACTCCGGTTAATAAGAGATAGAAAAGGAATTCGAACGAAGGAATCCGGGCAGCACTCCGGCTGAAAAAGGAAGGAATAGAACCTGAACTTAAGAATATGGAATGATACTTGACGAGATGAACAACACAACGCCTTCGGAAGAATTGAAATAATGGAATAAAAATAACGGAGAATAAGATGACAACTTTGAGCACGAGTGACATGAACGAGAATTTATAAGAGAAAGACTTGAATGGAGTTGTTAAGATGATCAACAACAAAATAATAAGCTTGTTGTGGGCTTATTTAAACATCTCAAGACTTGGGGTTAACTATGCCGCAACCAAAATATTGAATAAATGACATGAAGAACGAAATGCAAAACTCCACTTCAAAAGAATACGGAGGATTATTTGCACTTCAAGACGCGAGAACAAGAATACTTGAGCTGCTCCAGAAGAATTTTGCAGAACACTTGAAGAATGAATTATCACATGAAGAACCACCATGAGGAACTCCGGTAACAAAAGCATGATGATATAGAAATGACAGATGCAAATAATAAGATTAAAGCCTTGCGATGATTTTAGACGGGGTTCCGACGAGATAGCCGAGTAAACTTGAACTCCAGAAAAGAAGATACAAAACACTTGGGACTAGAATTTATTCAACATGAACAAATTCCGATGGAAAGGATTAAATCAACTTGAAGAATAAGAATTATGTTATGCTTATCCTTCACCAATTAAATTGATGTGAAGCAATAGATTCACATACTAATTATTCTCGTTGAAATTGGTTAACAACGGATATACCGCTAAACTTGAGAAAGTCTTCATGGACCACCGGTATGATTGGAAAGAACGAGTGAATTGATATGATCACACCTGAAAAGAACTCTTGAATGAACCACCGTAAAGAATTGATATTGAATGAAGAAAATAGAATGAATCGCCGGAAGAATAACTTGAGGGAATTTAGATGCAAGAGAACGAAGAGATCGAGAACTGACTAAATTATACTTGGACGGAGCACCGGAATAATATGGAGACGAACGAAGAGGCATCAATGAAGAATATTTGGAGGACGAAGTTGAAAACTGAGAACGAAGAAATCTTCTGAAATGATGGCCTTCAGAGGATCACAATGGAAAGAATTCATGAAATACGAGGAAAATAATTTATGACAAATGGAATAATTTGAGAGGATAACTTGAAGCTAGAATCACGAATCTTCGAGAGAACGGACAAGATTTAGAGGAAACACTTCTTCATTCTTCAGTTGTTGAGAATGACGATGAGATACACCACCAAAATTGTTGAGATACTACGGAAGAATGAAAAGAGGGAAGATTGAACCGAACATGAAAGAATTGAAAGCGATGTTGGATAAGGCATATGACTGATGGAATCCATACTTACGTCACACTTAAAAACAATTTGGGAATAGCTCCGGAAATATTAGAAGAGTCTGGTAAGATCCTGGGAATAAACATGTGGGTTATGAGCCCACTGAAGAAAACCCACCGTTGGAAAGGACTTAAAAGGAGATGATGCACCGGAACGATTGAATGACTCGAATGAGGTAGCCACCTCGAATTAATTTGAACATAGACGAATCTCCTGAGATTTCTTCGGAACTTCGGAATAATTAAATGGGGAGAGGTGAACGAGACAAGAGGAAACATTTTACCCGAGGGAAAGAATAAGATCAATGCCAAAAACTTGAATTGGATCCACCGGAAAAGAAAAGAGATGAAGAAGGACGAACTAGATGAGAATTCACCGGTTGGAATAATCGAGGAAAGAATGCAAAGGATTCGCACGAATAGGATGGATACTCGATTAAGGACTCCGGCTCCAAAAGAAAAAGGATGGGCGGGTGGGAAAAAGAAGGACCACTTCGGATGGGGAAAACAACGCCGGTTGGAAAGAACCGAGGATTGAACATGCAAAGATGAAGAGGATCGAATCAACTTGACGAGAATTGCACCGAAGGAAAAGAACAGACATCGCAACAAACGGAACTAACCGCATGATCCTAACAAAATTGAAGGGGAAGAGAAGTAATTCAAAACACCTACATCAAGATTCCTCACCAGAGCGACGAAGGGACTGAGTAAAAAGAATTCCTACTCTCCGATATAACTAGACTCCACAATAGTTTTCAGTTAGACTCAACAACGGCTAGACTACGATCAATCAAGGGGGGTCCTATGGTCGGTCGAGGCTCTGATACCAACTTGTCTCGCCCAAGATGCAATTATATCCTGATCACATGAACACCTCATGATTGGGGCACAACCGCATTTCGGGCGCTTAGCAAGATGGATATCATTACATCCTACCATTATATACATACATGAGGGATACATACAAGTCACATGAATACAACATCATCATATACAAGTAATCCGACTACGGATAAAAAACATGAAAAGCACAATGACATCCATCATGCTATCCCAGGCTGCCGACCAGGAACCTATCCCAAGACTGACGAAGAAGAAGAAGAAGAAGAAGAAAGAACTCCAACACAAGTAACATCGCTCTCACATCAAGTCATCGGAAACCTGCACCTGCAACTGTTTTTGTAGTATCTGTGAGCCACGAGGACTCAGCAATCCCATAACCATGGGTATCAAGACTAGCAAAGCTTAATGGGCATGGAAAGGTAAAGTGGTGAGGTTGAAGCAGCGGCTAAGCATTATAAGGTGGCTAACTTACGAGTACAAGAATAAGATTAGCATCTAGGCAAATGGTCGCAAACTAGTAATGATCGCTAAGAGATCCTAAACTACCTACGAGTCAAACATAACCCCACTGTGTTCTCTTCTCAAAGTGAAAAGAGACGGTCACGGTTACTCACGCGGTTCGTGTATTTTATTTCGGATCCTTTGTCAAGTCTCTACAACCGGACATTAAAAAAATCCAATATGCCTCATAACCGCTGGCACGGCTTTCGAAAGATCATAACCCTGCAGGGGTGTCCCAACTTAGCCCATCACAAGCTCTCATGATGAGCAGAGGTAAAAATCCCATATCTTAGGGACAACCCGATCAGACTCGGAATCCCGGTGCAAAAGACATTTCGACAATGGTAAAACAAGTCCAACAAGACCTCCTGGCGTGCTGACACTCTGATAGTAGCCGCGCGCATCCCGTCTCAGGCCACGTCCGGATGGGACATCCTACGGGTAATAGCATATACCTCGAGTTTCCCCGAGGCGGCCCCGCGGTCTACCCATTTGGGACTAACACCATCAGCACTGGCCCCGCCATATGTAGAAGAATCCTCGGGTAGCGCTAACTCCCTATGCAATTTAATTAATTAATTAAGTTTTTATTATGTTGCAAATTAAAACCAAAGTTGGGCCTTGCTGGAGGAGTTTTATTCAAAGACAAACTGTCAAGGGGTTCCCATATAACCAACCGCGTTAGGAACGCAAAATCAAGGAACATAATGCCGGTTTATCGGTTCTTAAGGCGGCATGAGTGGAACAAAACACCGAGCAAAAGGCCAAGCCTTCCACCCATTGCCAAGTGTATAGGTGTGTTAATTATAGTAATAGATATTGTGATATTCGAAAGCCAAGATCCGACATGGAGTAATCTTCATCTTCACCTGCAATTAACAACGCTACAAGAGGGGTTGAGCGAGTGGTAACATAGGCAAACAACGGTTTGCTAGGATGGTGTCAAAGGTTAGAGGTTTCATGGCAACAAGGAGAGAGGCTGGCAATAAATAGATAGATAGTGCGACATATAGCGATAGCAACGAGACAACTAGCACAGCAATGATAGTATAGGTATCCAAGGTGACGGTCATCTTGCCTGAGATCCCGTTAGGAAGAAGAATGAGTCGTAGATGAACGGGCGTAGATGAACCAAGCGTAGTCGAACAAATCCTCACAATCGCAACAAAGCCAGAACTAACGCGAAGAAGCACAACCGAAAAGAAGCAAACAACATGGTAAACACACAAGCATAAACATGGCATGATGCTCAACCAATATGATGCATGACAAGATTAAATAGGCATGGAATGGCAAAGTGCAACAAACAATACTACAATTTAAGTGGAGCTCAACATGCAATGGGTTGCATATTGACGAAACCCCACAACGATTATTTAGTTCTCTCTCGTTTATGCACCCAACAATATTAAATGTCGTTAAACATGGCAAGAGGTGAAGCATAAGTGAACTAACTATTTAGGCAAGTTTAAATGAGGCCGGAAACATCAAACAATAATTCCGGAAAATCCTCATATGTAATTACTGGATTTGGTAATGTTCTGCCTAAAACCATATTTTAGTGTTGCTAAACAGCAAAATAAAGTATGCCAAGCTAATCTATGCATTTTTCTACCCCATTTGCATATAAAGTTTGTTTAAATCCAAGCTACGGATGAATAGTTATGAAATAAACCGTTTTAGCATCTCATTTATGCAAAATAATGCAAACAACAATTTCAAACAAGGATGAAAGTTTATATTGTGAAAGTACATGAAAAACTGAGCAAGATGCATATATGACAAGTTTTATTTAGATGCATGTTTATTTAGTTAATAGCAAGTTAAACCAGGGGCACTTCTGTGATTATGCAAAGCACTAGAGAGAGAAAATGCTAAATCCACAGGTAGAGGAAAAAACATGGGCCCGAAGAATCACAGTCAGCGGCCCAACTATGGGATCAGGCCCGAAGCACAAAGTGTGAGTGTGGCAAAAATTGCGGCACCTGGGAATCGAACCCAAGACCTCCTGGTCTGGGTGCGGCGAGGGAAGCAGCTAGCCTGTTGCATGTTTTGCGCTCAAGAATGGACCTGACTCTAACTGAAGTGCAGTTGTGATAGATTATAGACAAACTCTAATTGAATGAATCAGTTCAAGTGAACCTGACTGAAAAAATAACAGAATGAAAAAGAAATAGGGGCGGCCTGGGATTTGATCTCAGAACCTCAAACATGCAAACGATTGCGCCGACTAGTGAGCTAGATGTGTGTTTGTGACAAATCAGGGGCGTTGCAGTATTTGAACAAGATCAGAAGCCAAGCCTTGCTTTTCCCATGAATCAACAAAGACATGGCCGGCGACGGGAGCCAACACCAGCGTCTGCAGGTCGCCGGCGGAGCTACGGAAACATGCATGGGTGCGCGCATGCATGCGGGAGCAGAAGAAAGAGGCCAGAGCTCGAGCATCGAGTTGGAGCTCATCTCGGCTTTGGCGCACAGCGATGCAGCGGCGAGCATGGCGCGCCGAGCGAGCGGTAAGCAGGCAGGTGTGTGCGGGACGATGCATGTGTGTGCGAGCGTCCGCGAGCAGGTTCAAGGTCAGAGAACCAAAGCACAAGCCTGGGGGCTTGCCTGGAAGCCATGGCGACCGGAGCTGTTGCTCGCGTAGATCGGCACATAGAGGAAACGCACCAAGAAGAGAATGGCTTGAGGAGGAGCAGAGCGTCACCGTGGCTTTGCTGGTGATGACGGACTCGTCGAGGAAGCAGAGGAGACGCCATGGGGACGCGCTGACGGCGGCGATGGTTCAGCCCGAAGAAGAGGACGACGAGGACGTCGTGGAAGGAGCTCTGGAGACCGTGTGGACGCGTGCGTAGGCGAGGAAGACGGCGGTCGACATGCTGGTGCTCCTAGTGGAAGAAGCCGGATGGAGACGGGCGGATCAACCCGAGCTCGAACTCAAGCTCAGCTCGGCCATGGCGACGGCGAGCGAATGCAGCGATGAAGAGGACGTCGAGGAGGAAGCCTCGGAGTCCTTGTGGCTGCGGCAAGGCTGAGGAAGATGATGAAGACGTTCTCGACGCTCCCGATGAAGAAGACAGTGGCTGCAGGCGGTGGGTCACGCCGGAGAGGAGCTCGGGCTCCCTCTCGGCCATGGGGACGGCTTGGCATGGAGAGGCTTACCTGGGTGGCGGCGAGGGTAGGAGAGGAGGGAATGGAAAGTCGACGTCTAAGGCAAGGCACATGACGTGCTAAATAGGGATCACGGAGGATGTCGACATGGACACTCCTGATGGTCTGCCGTACATGAGGTAGAAGAAGTATAGAAGGATCAATGAAGTTGGGCTGATCGAAGAGGTAAGTGGGCTGCGCGGGACGGTTGTTGCTGGGCTGCGGGCTGCCTCTGATGTTGTCCTTTTCTCTTATATTTCTCCAGACAGAAAAATAAGGAGAAAAGCACACGAGGGAGGAAGAGGTGTATGCTAGATATAAAAATATCATCATGACTCTGAATTTATGCTCTATTTTATAAAATTGGTTTGGAAACTTTTATAGGTAGAACAATAATTCAAGTTTGAATTAAATTCAGACTTGAAGCATTTTGAACCCAACCAAAACAACTTAAAATGGGGTGAAACTTGGCAGAGAGGTATAAGGCATGGAGTAAGATTATCAGGGGGAAAATCAACATTAATGGGGAGACAATAATGTCACTTGCAAAACATGACAGAAGAAGGAAGGGAGAGGTAATGATACATGGGCATGGCTTGAGAGAGGGAGACAACAAGTACTGATGTACACACAACATAAAAGCCACACATAATATGAGGATGAGTGCAATGCACATGATGATCTGAGCAACAACATGGATGATACAATGCAACACAAGGCAAAACAATGCACATAATATGATGCAAGATGAGACAATTCACTCAACATGAACATGGCAAGAAACATAGGATGGCACAATTCAATATGACAGTTATTGGGCATGGAAATGCAACAAGTAAAACAACAAAGAAACAAAATGAAGCCATAAAATAAATAACCCACATGGAAATAGATTATGACCAAGGCAACAAACAATTGAAAGACACAACAACAACGAAATAAATTGAAGACAACTGAGACATTGGTCTCGGGTTGTCACAACCAAGGAGTTTGTAAGGGCAAGGAGATCGCCTACTTCATGAAGATCTTCCCTAGTGAGGCAAGTCCTTCGTGGGCGATGGCCATGGTGGGATAGACAAGGTTGCTTCTTCGTGGACCCTTTCTTGGGAGAGTCCTCCGTGGTCACGCAGCCATTACCCTTTGTGGATTGAAGTCTCCATCAACGTGGATGTACGATAGCACCACATATCGGAACCATGCCAAAACATCTGTGTCTCCACTTGCGTTTGCACAATCCAAACCCCTCCCTTGACCTTCGTATGCAATGATTTACTTTCCGCTGCTACAACTCTAGAATTGCATGTGTAGGAAGATTGTTTGAGTTGTGCTAAATTGCTAAAAACTGTCAAAACTTAAAATTGGGAAAAGGCTAAGTTTTTATTTGATCCACTAGTTTAATCACCCCCCTCTAGACATACTTTCGATCCTACAAGGACGTCTAACTTGTTTTTGCAGGGCATGTTCTGATGTGATATGGTCAAGACATGATGAGTTATACGTTATTGTATGAGATGATCATGTTTTGTAAGATATCTGACAACCGACAGGAGCCTAATGGTTGTCTCTTTATTGTATGAAATGCATACGCCATGTAGTTGCTTTACTTTATCACTATGAGTTAGCAATAGTCGTAGAAGCAATAGTTGGCGAGACGACCACGACGCTACGATGGAGATCAAGATGTCAAGCCGGTGAGGATGGAGATCATGACAACGCTTTGGAGATGGAGATCAAAAGCACAAGATGATGATGGCCATATCATGTCACATATTTTTTGATTGCATGTGATGCTTATCTTTTATGCATCTTATTTTGCTTAGTACAGCGGTAGCATTATGAGAGGATCCCTTAACTAAATCTCAAGGTAAAAGTGTTATCCCTGAGTATGCACCATTGCTTCAATGCATCATGTTGAGACAACACGTGATGATCGGGTGTGATAGACTCTACACTCGCATACAATGGGTGCAAGACAGTTTTGCACATGCGGAATACTCGGGTTAAACTTGACGAGCCTAGCATGTACAGACATGGCCTCAGAACACTCAAGACCAAAAGGTGGAACGTGAATCATATAGTAGATATGATCAACATAGAGATGTTCACCATTGATGACTACTCCATCTCACGTGATGATCGGACATGGTTTAGTTGATTTGGATCACGTATCATTTAGATGACTTGAGGGATGTCTATCTAAGTGGGAGTTCTTATGTAATTTGATTAATTGAACTTTAATTTATCATGAACTTACTCCTGATAGTATTTGCAAATTATGTTGTAGATCAATAGCTCGCCTTGTAGCGCCCCTATGTTTTTGATATGTTCTTAGAGAAAATTGAGTTGAAAAATGTTAGTAGCAATGATGCACACTCGGTCCGTGATCTGAGGATTATCCTCATTACTGCACAGAAGAATTATGTCCTTGATGCACCGCTAGGTGACAACCCTATTGCAGGAGCAGATGCAGACGTTATGAACGTTTAGCAAAGCTCAATATGATGACTACTTAATAGTTTAGTGCACCACGCTTTACGGCTTAGAACCGGGACTTCAAAACTGTTTTGAATGCCATGAAGCATATGAGATGTTTCAAGAGCTGAAATTGGTATTTCAGACTCATGCCCATGTCGAGAGGTATGAGAGCTTTGACAAGTACTTTTCCTACAAGATGGAGGAGAATAGCTCAGCTAGTGAGCATGTGCTCAGAATGTATGAGTACTACAATCACTTGAGTCAAGTGGGAGTTAATCTTCCAGATAAAATAGTGATTGACAGAGTTCTCTAGTCACTATCACCAAGCTACTAGAACTTCATGATGAACTATAATATGCAAGGGATAACGAAAAAGATTCCCGAGCTCTTCGCGATGATGAAATCAGCGAAGGTAGAAATCAAGAAAGAGCATCAAGTGTTGATGGTTAACAAGACCACTAGTTTCAAGAAAAAAGGCAAGGGGAAGAAAGGGAACTTCAAAAGAATGGCAAGCAAGTTGTCACTCCCAATAAGAAGCCCAAAGCTAAACCCAAGCCTGAAACTGAGTGCTTCTATTACAAAGGAAATTGTCACTAGAAGTGGAACTACCCCAAATATTTGGCGTATCAGAAGGATGGCAAAGTGAACAAAGGTATATTTGATATACATGTTATTGATGTGTACCTTACTAGTGCTCGTAAGTAGCCCCTTGGTATTTGATACCTGTTTGGTTGCTAAGATTAGTAACTCGAAACAAGAGTTGCAGAATAAACGGAGACTAGTTGAGAGTGAGGTGACGATGTGTGTTGGAAGTAGTTCCATGATTGATATGATCATCGTCGCACACTCCCTATACTTTTGGGATTAGTGTTAAACCTAAATAAATGTTATTTGGTGTTTGCATTGAGCATGAACAAGATTGGATCGTGTTTATTGCAACATGGTTATTCATTTAAGTCAGAGAATAATTGTTATTTTGTTTACATGAATAAAACCTTCTATGGTCATACACCCAAGGTGAATGGTTTATTGAATCTCGATCGTAGCAATACACATATTCATAATATTGAATCCAAAAGATGCAGAGTTGATAATGATAGTGCAACATACTTGTGGCACTGCTGTTTAGGTCATATTGGTGTAAAGCGCATGAACAAACTCCATACTGATGGGATTTTGGAATCACTTGATTATGAATCATTTAATACTTGTGAACCATGACTCATGGAAAAAATGATTAAAACTCTGTTCTCCGGAACAATGGAGCGAGCTACTGACTTATTGGAAATAATACATACCGATGTATGCGGTCCGATGAGTGTTGAAGCACGCGGCGGGTATCATTATTTTCTCACCTCCATAGATGATTTGAGTATATATGGGTATATCTAATTGATGAAACACAAGTCTGAAACATTTGAAAACTTCAAAGAATTTCAGAGTGAAGTAGAGAATCATCGTAACAAGAAAATAAAGTTTCTACGATCCGATCATGGAGGCGGATATTTGAGTTACGAGTTTGGTCTTCATCTGAAATAATGTGGAATAATTTCACATCTCACGCCACCTGTAACACCACAACGTAATGGTGTGCCCGAACGTCGTAACTGTACTCTATTGGATATGGTGCATTCTATGATGTATCTTATTGATTTGCCTTTATCATTTCGGGGTCATGCATTAGAGACAGATGCGTTCACGTTAAATAGGACACCGTATGAATTATGGTTTGGAAAGAAACCAAAGTTGTTGTTTCTTAAAAGTTCGGGGCTGTGACGCTTATGTGAAAAGCTTCAGCCTCATAAGCTCAAACTCAAATCGGAGAAGTGTGTCTTCATAGGATACCCAAAAGAAATTGTTGGGTACACCTTCTACCACAGATCCGAAGGCAAGATCTTTGTTGCTAAGAATGGATCATTTCTAGAGAAGGAGTTTCTCTTGAAAGAAGTGAGTGGGAGGAAAGTAGAACTTGATGAGGTAATTGTACCTTCACTCCGATTGGAAAGTAGACCATCAGAGAAAACTGTTCCCGTGATGCCTACACCAACTAGTGAAGAAGCTAATGACAATGATCATGAAACTTCGGATCAAGTTACTACCGAACCTCGAAGGTCAACCATAACACGTATCGCACCAGAGTGGTATGGTAACCCTGTCCTGGAAGTCATGTTGTTAGACAACGGCGAACCTTCGAACTATGAAGAAGCTATGATAAGCCCAGATTCGAATAAATGGCTTGAGGCCATGTAACCTGAGATAGGATCCATGTATGAGAACAAAGTGTGGACTTTGTTGGACTTGCCCGATGATCGGCAAGCCATTGAGAATAAATGGATCTTCAAGAGGAAGACAAACTCTAATGGTAGTGTTACGATCTACAAAGCTCGACTTGTCGCAAAAAGGTTTTCGACAAGTTCAAGGTGTTGACTATGATGAGATTTTTTTCTCACTCGTAGCGATGCTTAAGTCTGTCCGAATCATGTTAGCAATTGCCACATTTTATGAAAATTGGCAAATTGATGTCAAAACTGCATTCCTTGATAGATTTATTAAATAAGTGTTGTATATGGTGCAACCAAAATGTTTTTTCGATCCTAAATGTGCTAACAAAATGTGCAAACTCCAGCGATCCATCTATGGACTGGTGCAAGCATCTGGGAGTTGGAATATACGCTTTGATGAGGTGATCAAAGCATATGGTTTTATACAGACTTATGGTGAAGTCTGTATTTACAAGAAAGTGAGTGGGAGCTCTGTAGCATTTCTAATATTATATGTGGATGACATATTGTTGATCTGGGATGATATAGAATTTCTAGATAGCATAAAAGGGTACTTGAATAAGAATTTTTCAATGAAAGACCTCGGTGAAGGAGCTTACATATTGGGCATCAAGATCTATAGAGATAGATCAAGACGCTTGAGAAGATTTTCAGTGAGTACATACGTTGACAAAATGTTGAAGGAGTTCAAAAAGGATCTGTCAAAGAAGGAGTTCTTGCTTGTAGTGTAAGGTATGAAGTTGAGTAAAGACTCAAAACCCGACCATGGCAGAAGATAAAGTAAGAATGAAAGTCAGTCCCGACGCCTCAACCATAGGTTCTATAAAGTATGCCATGTTATGTACCAAACCTATTGTATACCTTGCCATGAGTATGGAAAGGGGGTACAATAGTGATCCAGGAATAGATCACTGGATAGCGGTCAAAATTATCCTTAGTTACCTTAAAGAGGACTAAGGAAATGGTTCTCAGTTATGGAGGTGATAAAGAGTTCGTCGTAAAGAGTTACATCAATGCAAGCTTTGACACTAATCTAGATGACTCTAAGTATCAATCTAGATACATATTCAACGGGGGAGAAATTAGAGTAGCTCCATGTAGAGCACTGTAGACATAGAAATTTGTATAATACATACGGATCTGAATGCGGCAGACCCATTGACTAAACTTCTCTCACAAGCAAAACATGATCACACCTTAATACTCTTTGGGTGTTAATCACATAGCGATGTGAACTAGATTATTGACTCTAGTAAACCCTTTGGGTGTTGGTCACATGGTGATGTGAACTATGGGTGTTAATCACATAAAGATGTAAACTATTAGTGTTAAATCACATGGCAATGTGAACTAGATTATTGACTCTGGTGCAAGTGGGAGACTTAAGGAAATATGCTCTAGAGGCAATAATAAATTTGTTATTTTATATCTCCTCATATCATGATAAAGGTTTATTATTCATGCTAGAATTGTATTAACCGGAAACTTGATACATGTGTGGATACATAGACAAAACATTGTGTCCCTAGTAAGCCTCTACTAGACTAGCTCATTAATCAAAGATGGCTAAGTTTCCTAACCATAGACATGTGTAGTCATTTGATGAACGGGATCACATCATTAGGAGAATGATGTGATGGACAAGACCCATCCATTAGCATAGCATATTGATCATTCAGTTTTATTGCTAGCGCTTTCTTAATGATAATACATATTCCTTCGACTATGACATTATGCAACTCTTGGATACCGATGGAATGCCTTGTGTGCTATCAAACGTCACAACATAATTGGGTGATTATAAATATGCTCTATAGGTATCTCCGAAGATGTTTGTTGGGTTGGCATAGATTGAGATTAGGATTTGTCACTCCGAGTATCAGAGAGGTATCTCTAGGCCCTCTCGATAATGCACATCATAAGAAGCCTTGCAAATAAAGAGACTAATGAGTTAGTTACAGGATGATGTATTACGAAAAAAGTAAATAGACTTCTTGGTAACGAGATTGAACTGTGTATTAAGATACCGACGATTGAATGTCGGGCAAGTAACATACCGATGGACAAAAGGAATAACGTATATTGTATTATATGAGTTATGTGATTTGGTGACAGAATGTTGTTCGGAGTCCCAGATGAGATCACAGACAAGATGAGGAGTATTGAAATGGTCGAGAGGTAAATATTGATATATAGGATGATGGTATTCGGACCCCGGAAGTGTTCTGGGGGGTACAGGGTATTTATCAGGTCACCCAAAGGAGTTTCGGGCACCCCCCGACAGATGATATGGGCCTTATGGGCCATGAGGGGAAACGCACCAGCCACAAAGGGGCTGGTGCGTCCCCCCCCCCCATATGGGCTTGCCAAATTGGAGAAGAAAAGGGGGAGGAGAAAGGGGAAAAAGGGAATAGGATTCCCCCATTCCCTTCTTCCCTTCCTACTCCGAATAGGAATAGGAGAGGGGGTTTGGCAGAATTAGAGAGGACCCCAAGTAGGATTCCTCCTACTTGGGGCGCCCCCTTAGTGGCCTCTCCTCCCCTCCAACCTATATATACATGGGGAGGGGGCGCCTAGAACACACACCAACAATTGTTAGTCGTATGCTGCGCCCCCCTCCACAGTTTACACCTCCGGTCATATTCTCGTAGTGCTTAGTCGAAGCCCCACGCGGATCATTTCACCATCACTGTCACCACGCCGTCGTGCTGAGAGAACTCATCTACTTCCTCGACACTTTGCTGGATCAAGAGTTCAAGGGACATCATCGAGCTGAACGTGTGCAGAACTCGGAGGTGCCGTACGTTCGGTGCTTGATCGATCGGAATGAGAAGAAGTTCAACTACATCAACCATGTTGTCAAACGCTTCTGCTTTCAGTCTATGAGGGTACGTAGACACACTCTCCCCCTCTCGTTGCTATGCATCTCCTAGATAGATCTTGTGTGAGCGTAGGAAATTTTTGAAATTGCATGCTACGTTTCCCAACAATGGGCGGTGACGGTTCAATAAAAGTTGTCAGATAAAAACCACTACTCACACATGTGTCGCAAGCCTTTGAGGCTAAGAGATCTCAATACTTCAGATGCCGAAGTATGACCCATAGAGCATGTGGCCAGGCAGTAGTGGTAGACGAGGACGTGGTGGCGCACGCACATCTGGTTAACGACGACCTTGGGACAAGAGCCGGCACAAGCGTGGGTGTACTCGAGGTCGAACCCGACCACCTTGTACTTATCCTCGGCAAGCAACAACTCCATGATGTGTATGGAGTGCTCCACCCAGACCAGGTCGTTGGTGTACACCATCAAGAGGTCCATGAACCTTCTGTGGGTATCTGCCATGTCACGCAAGGTGAACTGCTTCTCGTCGTCGACAACTGCTCGAAGCGACATTGGAGCCGCGCAGGATACCCTCTAAGAATTTCTCGTGGTGGGTGTGCTTCTTGCAATGGTGGGGCGCGATCGAAAGGTTAGCCGCTGTAATAAATGGGGCCCGGCCGACCTATAATCGTCACGTCTTGTCACGGCGTTAATAGCAAAGGATTCCAGTGCATGCTTGACAACACTGCACCGCACACATGGGCTTGAAGAGGCGCCAAATGTATCATCGATGAGCCTGTTTCCGCGCTACCGCGCAGTTTACCATGCAAGGTTCCCGCCCGACTAGTTTGGCCACGCGTCGGCTAGAAGAGGGACAAATCATGGGCGTTTATTGGCAAAAAGCTTTGTAAAAACGAAGTGTGTGGAATGACTTATGACATAAGTTTACTCGTGTGTGATAAGGTCAAAGTTACACAGAAGGGCGATGATGGATACTCGAGTGCGATAATTAATTATGCGCTCTACAGGGCACATACTGGAAAAACCAACTGTGTGCAATAATGACGAAGATCGCAGTCAATTTAGCTATACAGATCGTGTGCTGTGAGATTGACAAGGTAAATAGATTCAAGAATGGTTAATAAAATCTTAGACCATTGCATATTAATGTCAAAATAGTGCTACCAATATGTGAGTCTCATACAATGCCATTTCAACGATTGTAGCACTAAAGCTCGAAATATTACAAGGTTCAAATTCCAGAGTTATATGGCTCAAATTCGAAGATTACAACGTTCAAACTGATATTAGAACTGAAATTCAGTTCATCAGCTACAAACACTCGTGCTGATCCGCTGAACATGGATATCAGAGAGGTTCAAACTAATATTACTACTTCTAAGTCTGGTTTTGAAACCTCACAATTTTTGCAAAGAGTTCAGCCACTAAGAAGTCATGTATGGGGTTGACACGATGACTTCTGATTACTCTGTCATCTGAAGTTCCAAAATAAAATTCAGCATTTTTGGAGCCTATTCCATTCTGCCGCAAGCGCCGGCACTGATCAACAAACCATTCATTTTTGCGAAATAAATAAAGGACAAACCTCATTTCCTTCAGCACCCTTGCTCTAAGAACAAAGAACCTGGCAAATATAATCTCCGGTAAGGTCCCTCGGTAGGAGTTCAAAGTAATTTCTAAGAGATGCAGATCTAGGCATTTGGCGTGATTGTTATATTGTATCACATTATCCACCATTGGACCTAATCTTATCTGCAAAAGAGGAAAACGTGTTAGTGCCTACATGCAGTTTTGAACATTACTACAGGCCTATTTGGTTTGCAGGATTTGTAAAATGCACTAACATGCCCTCTTCAATCTGACATGATTAACATGGGCATTTGATTACATTCTAGAAAAATGTAGCCTTCTTCACAAGAGGTTGGTCTGGATGAAAACTTCCCTAAGAAAACAAGTATAGATGAATCCAAAAGAGAAATGCTTATTGATTGTAACCATATGGATGAAGCAACCAATATGGGTGGTGGAACATGTATGTACTAAAATCCTCCACAAGAATCCTTCAGAAATCGTAGTATATTGTCAGTGTAAACCTGGAAAAAGGTGTCACAACTTGAACTCCCTAATGGTTAACATTTAACAGGAAAGGAACATCACCTCGATATATAGCTTCTCCAGGCACGGAAAGCATCTCAGGAAACTGACAACTTGCTCCAGGTTGGAACCGATAGATTTTAGTGCCAAGACCTTCACTGTGCACAGTTTCGGCGTCAAGCTTGTCGGAATCATTTTCTGAATGATAGACGATTAAACATCTTCAAAATTAGAAATAATATTAATTTGTAGGAGAGGTAGAAGGCGGCTGTTGTATCTAAATGGGTGTGGATCCAATAATAAGTTCAGAGTATTTGTCAGACGAGTAGCCCACCACTGTAAATTTTGGCGCAGAAATGACATTGATTCTTGTTGGACCTTCTTGATCAACTACAAGTAATCTCTCAAGTGCAGGTGTGTCCTCAATGACCGTACCGTGGTACACATCTTGTGAGGTCTTCCTGCCGCACCAGTGTCGGGGGAAACTGTCCACCACGAACACCTATGGGACCGGAGCCCCTTGTTGTTGCGGTGAGGGAGCGGAAGGAGCACAAAGAGCGGATCGAGGAGAGCACGCGGGCAGTTTACCCAGGTTCGGGCCGCGCGGACGCGTAAAACCCTACTCCTGCCTTGGTTTGTATTAAGTTTGTGAGCTCGGGAGCTTGAAGAACTAGCTACACCGAGCCAGTAAGCTTTTTAGGTTTCGAACCCTTTCTACGTTGTGCATGGGCCTCCTTTTATAGCTCAAGGGGTCACCGACAGGTGTCAACGTAGAAGAAGGGCAAAAATGTAACTTTGGTGGTAGTTATAACAGTGCGGGAACAGTACATGGGTAGTGGATGAACAGTGGTCATCACCTAACTTGACAGTGGGGGACAAGAGCATTAAATGCCCATCGCCGTCGACCCCAAAAGCGCCCGCCCTTGCGTCTCCGTTCGCCACGGCGGTAGCCTCGTCACCGTGGAGTGCCACCGTGTCCCCCAGGCTGCACAGCCATCCGCCACGCGTCCCTGGTAGGGCCCTAGGGCGACGCGTGGGCCGATGAGCTGGAGCGCGGGCACACAGTGCAAACTTCCCCCGGCAAGCACCTTGCTGGGGTCTTGATCTTGTCGGGCCGGGAAGCTTGTCGCTCCCCGGGTCTTGCCGGGGCGCAGAGTGCGCCGAGGCTTGTCTTCTAGATACAGTCTTCTGGTCTTCCTGGCAAGCTCCTCTTGCCAGGGCCTTGTGTTAATGACATAGTCTTGAGCCTGGGACGGCCTTCCCGGCAAGCTCCACTTGCCGGGGCCTTGATCTTCTATCTTGTATACTTTGTTTTTGAATGGCTTAATAAGGACCAGAGAGGTTTCCGGCAAGCACGTGGTAGACCCTGCCGCGGGAAGCTGCTACTGCCCTTGCACAAGTTGGGGTACTAAGGTACCCCTATCTTAGTACACCGACAGGAGCCCCCGGGCCTGGGCCACACATGGTGCCGAGCGCTGTTGGGCCAGACCCAAAACAGTGCACGGGCACGCACAGCCCGCGGCACGCCGAATCCCCTCCCCCTAACGGCACGCGTCGATTGCGACGTCGTGGGGGAGATCGTGGCCACGTTCTTTAATGGGAAATGCAGAGCGTCCCCCACTTCCCCCTTAAAAGCAGAGGAAGCAGGGGCCGTTACCTTACTTCGTCTTCATTGCTTCTTCCTCCTCCAGAAATCCCCCTCTGCGCCCCGCCTCCTCATCTCCCCCGCCCTCTTCCGCATCCGCGGCGCCGTCGAGCTTCTCGTCCCTTCCTCCGCCGCCTCCGCCATGGCTCTGAAGGCCGAGAAGGCGAAAGCGGAGAAGACCAAGAGGGAGAAACCCGAGCAGGCGGCAAAGCTTGTCGCTCTGCGGAAGAGGAACGTCGTCTTCGCGCCAAGGCTCAGCGCAAGAGAGCTCTGGAACAAGTACTATATGTTCTGGGCCAAGGAGACCAAGGCGCATCCCCGCACCAGAGTCTACCCGGCCGCCGCCAGAGATCTGTACCCCAGCGGGTATTTCTTCTTTGCTGTCTTCTTCCACTGCGGCCTGTGTCCTCCATTCTCTGAATTTTTCTGCGATATCATGAACACCTACAATCTCCATCTCTTAGACTTCACCCCCCCCCCCCCGCCATCCTTACGATGGCGGTTTTCGCACATCTGTGCGAAAACTATATAGGGATCTATCCAAACGTAGCGCTCTTTAGGCATTTCTTCATGCCCAGAGCAGAGGCCGGCGCTCCCCTCTCCGGAGGGATCTCTTGGGTCTTCCGCTTGAACAAGAAGGAATCTTATCTGCAAGGGGAACTCCGCGGCAAGTGGGAAGAGTGGCGCGCGGATTGGTGCTGGGTAGTGGAGGACGAACTGCAACCTTTCACTGCGCCGCGCACAACAGCTATAGTGCGCGGCAGGGACTGGAGCGATTTGGCTCCGGATGACATCAAGCTCAACGCTGCCCTCGTTAGGATTCTTCGTCTCCGGGTAGCCAAGTTGACCATCGGAGAGGTAGGAGCAGATTTCCTCCGCCGCCGCATCGCTCCCCTAGAAGAGAGGAAAAGGCCAGCATGGGAGTTTGGCAATGCGGCGTACATAATGAGGTTGCGCCCGGGGCTGAACTATAACTTCACGGCGCTGGAGCTGAAGGGGATGCTCCGGGAGCTTTTCAAGCACGACCCGGCCCACCCGGAGTGGTTTAGACCTCCCCGGGGAGTAGTACCACTATGCAACAGCACCGCCCGGGACGCATTGCGCGCAATGATGCCTGCGTGTGACTCTCACGGTGTCGACCCCACCAGGATAGTGCCGACGCCGGACGCCATCATGAGCTTCTGTGATAACTTGGTGGAGGTGCCGAAGAACTCCGAGGAGATCAAGGGTCTCACTCGGGACACCACGGAGCGGGATTTGGCCTATATTGCTTCCCGGGTGGAAGAGGCCGCCGCAGCCGCAGCAGCAGGAGACTTCGGATTCACTGTTGAGGAGGCAGAGGCGGAGGACGCATCGTGCCAAGCAGCGGAGGCAGAGATTCGCAAACTGCTCAAGCTCCCGCCCGACGAGCTCGCCGGGGTCCCCTCTCTGAGGCATGCTGGGATCCCCGGGATTGTGAGCGAGGCCGCGGCAAGGGGCGAGGTTGTCGGAAGAAGCAGAGGCGCCGGAGGGAGCGGAGCCGCCGGAGGGAACCGGGCCGCAGGGCAAGGTGCCAGGCCTAGCGAGCCCGCCGAGGAGGAGGAGGAGGACGCCGGAGCCGGCGAGGATACTGGTGGATCTCTGGGGCTCGACGACGACGTCTCCTCGTCCTCGGAGAGCTCCCCACCCCGGGCAAGTCCCAAGCGTACACCGCCGAAGCGCCTCCGCAAGGCGGCTACGGCGACGAGGACGCAGGCGCCCCGACAGCAGCCCGCTCGCCAGGCGGCGCGCGCCACCAGAGCGAGCCAAACCGCGACGGAGGTGCCCCGCGCACCTGCGCCAAGCGGAGGAGGATCCTCCCAGAGCGGAGCGGCTGCTCCGCCTGCTCCCCGGGCCTCGGCGTCAACAGAGGCCGGGTCTTCGCAGCCCCCAGCCCCGAGGACCGCCAAGCGCCCGAGGGAGCCTTCTCCCCCTGCTCCTCGCGCGGAAGCGCCTCAGGTGGAGTTCGACTTCTCCGCCCTGAGCGACGACGACGAGGAAGAGGAGTAAGTGTTTGCAATTTGTGACTTCTTTGATCCAGTCTTGATTCTTTCTTTGATGATTCTGATTTTGCTTCTTGCTTTGATTTCAGGACCCTGGCCCAGCGAGTGGCGAAGAAGGCCAAGGTTGCCGTGGTAGTGGTCGAGGACGACTCGCCCGTCGCGGCGACAGGGGACACGCCGGCGACGGACTTGCCGGACCCAACCGCTGCTCCGAGGAGCAGCCCCCAGCACAGCCCCCAGCGTAAGTCTGGTTTTGAACTTCTTACTTGTCGGGCGCGCCTGAGGTTCCAGCTTGGTATTTGATGTTTTGTTGACTTGCTTGTCTTGTGCAGAAACGGAGCCGCAGCCGCAGGAGTGCCCGGAGACTACTCCCGAGGAGCCGCAGGTCCCGCCGTCCCCGCCAAGGACGAACTCTCCGGCGAGGGAGAGCGCTCCGCCAAGGGCGGGTACTCCGCCAAGGGCGAGTACCCCGCCAAGGGCGAGCAGCCCGGCGAGGGTGGCCACCCCGCCAAGGGTGAACTCCCCGGCGAGGGAGCCAGTTGTCGATGAAATCCGCGAAGGTAAGTCTTGCAACCTCGTCTTCTTGGACTTGTCTTTTTTGGATATTTGCTTGAACTTTTTCTTTTCTTTTTCTTCTTCTTCTAGATCTTCCCGCGCCGGACCGGATGGAGACCGAGGTCGTCGGCGAGGAAGGCGTGCAGGGCGACGACGGCAACGCCCCTTTCGTCGAAGACATGGCAGGAGCCGGCGAGCCTGCGGCTGAGGAGACTGCCCCGACTGCAGACGCAGCGGCCGGGGAGGGGGACGGCGGCCACACTGCCGGCCCGGAGGCGGCAGGAGCGTCTAGCGCTGCGCCGGCCGCCGATCCCTCCGCCGGCAAGGAGCAGTCGGGCTTCTACCTTGAGGCCCCCAATGGCGTCTTTATACAAGTGCCATGGGGGTCTTCGTCACGAGCCCCCGAGGAGTGAGAGACCTTCGATGGAGAGGTCCTCGCCTCCGCGGGGTTGAAGATCGTTGAAGCGCCCGGCGGGAGTGACGAGCCCGAGGAGGAGAAGCTGCTTCACCGGCTCCTGGCCCTTTAGCGGGCCAGGCAGGCGAAGCTGGACTCCCGAGAAGCCCTCACCGCCAAGGCTAGAGCAGAACTGGAGAAGCGTGCTGCTGAACTCCGCGCCGCCAACCAAGCGGCCCTCCGCGACTTGGCGGAGGAGCGCGAGAGGCTTGCCGGAGAGCAGCAGGAGTTTCTTCTGGAGAAGGCTGAGGCCGAGGAGCAGCAGCGGCTGGTCGGTGAAGAGCTGTCCCGGCGAGAAGGAGAGCTCACCCAGCGGAAGGTCGACCTCGACGCCCACGAGGAAGACCTTACCGCCCGGGAGCAGGCCCTTGGCGGGGAGTTGAAGGAGGCGAAAGCTGCCACAGCCGCCGCGAAAACCGCCAAGAAGGACCTTGAGGCTAAGGTGGCGCAGCTGGAGGAGTTCCTGAAGGCGAGCACGGAGAGGGTCACCGCGCTCAACATAGAGCGCGAGAAGGACGCCCACACCAACTCTGAACTCCAGGTACGCCTCTCCAAGCAAGGCGACGAGCTCAAGGCCGCCAAGGACTCAATTGCTGATCTGGAGCTGAAGGTCTCCACGTTGAAAGAATCACTCGACGCCGTCCGGGACCGCGAAACCAAGCTGAAGGACGAGCTCCGCAAGGAGCGAGGCCTAGTGGAGAGCGCCGCCACTTCTGCTAACAACTTTTGCCGGACCGTCGAAATATGGACTGAAGATCTGGTGGCTTCTGCTACTAACATCGACAAGGAGCTGATGGCGCTGAGGGTGGAACATCTCATATATTCTCCGGATCCAAATCTCCCGCACAGCGCCAAGCTCAGTCTCTTCTTCAGAGGGATCGCGCCGGCACTCGCAAGTCTACAAGAGAAGCTCCCCGCGCAGCTGGCTGAGGAGTCGCGCCAGCTCTGCGCGGGTACCTTGGAGCGCGTCCTGACGAAGATCGTCTACCGCAATCCTGGTATAAATCTCGTCAACGTCCTCCGCAGCTTGCCGGCCGACGCAGATATGGAGGCGCTGAAGGCGCAGGTCGCCCACATCATCGCCAAGGTGAACAAGATCTCCATGCGTGAAGGCGATCGCGTAGACTAGGCCTCTTTCTTCTTATTTCTTTTGTTGCTGCAAAGTGTGCCATGAACATGAACCTATTAGTCATTGCGACAAGTTATCTCTGTAATATATTTATCTTATTTTCGAGCAATTGATGCAGTGTTATCTCCCTTGTTTAGGTCCTTTACTTTGTATGCTTTTTACCCTACGCTTTTAGGGAACTTGCCGATAAGGGACCCTTGCTGCGAGCGCTGAGTGCTGGACTCTGAGCAGCCTGCTGGCAAAGGCCTTACCGGCAAGCATCCTTGCCGCAGCTAGTCGCAACGCACTTAGCTTGCTGAGCGAACTCGAAAACGAAATAAGGGCGCGACACTTGTCGCAGCTCTCTTAAGCCGTTGAGCGTACTCGAAAACAAGACAAGGGTGCGGCTAGCTACAGGTAGGTTCCTCCGCGCACAGGTTTTCCATACAAAGTGTGGTTGTTCGAGGAAGATAACTAAAATTTTAAAAATTTGAACTGCTCAAATTATGGTAACTTAGCTTTCATAGTCTGTTCGTTCTCCGGTAAGCTTCTCTTTCTTGAACAGCACTTGGTTCATCCTCCACCTCCTTCCCCCCCGGCAAACTTGTGCGCGAGGAATGCTTCTTCTGCTTAAGGGAGAAAGAAAAAGGAGAAGAGGAAACAAGTATAGGGTTCCTCGGCATGGTAATGCTTACCGGATATGTGTGTTGCACAAAATGCCAAATGATGCATGCAAATAACAAAGAAAAGCACGAGAATGGCAAATAGTGCGAAAACACAAAGCTTTACTGATGCACGGGATCTGCGCCCGGCTTTGTACAAAGGTTTACATGCAACAGCGGCAAGACTCGTACAAAAGGTGGTTGCCGGAGCGGATCACGGCAACCGCGCCTTATGGGTGAAACTTTCGAAGATGCTCTATGTTCCAGGAGTTGCTCACCGGTAAGCCTTCTTCGGTTTCAAGGCGGACAGCGCCGGGCCTTGTGACTTGTCTCACCCGATAAGGGCCTTCCCACTTCGGCGTCAACTTGTTGGAATTCTTGGCGGACTGAACACGCCGAAGAACAAGGTCGCCTTCCTCGAGACTCCTGGCCCTGACCTTGCGGCCATGGTAGCGGCGCAAGGCCTGCTGGTATCGAGCAGCTCGTACAGCAGCCTGGAGACGTTCCTCCTCGAGGAGCAATGCATCATCTTGTCGCAGTTGCTCTTGCTCGAGCTCATCATAAGCGAGAACTCGAGGAGATCCGTATACGAGTTCCGTGGGGAGAACTGCCTCTGCCCCATAGACAAGGGCAAAGGGTGTCTGCCCGGTGGCTCGACTTGGTGTCGTTCTGATTGACCAAAGAGCCGCCGGTAGCTCCTCTATCCAGTTTCTTCCGCACTTGTGCAGCCTGTCGAAGGTCCTTGTCTTGAGCCCGCGCAGCACTTCAGCATTGGCCCTCTCCGCTTGACCATTGCTCCTCGGGTGAGCAACAGAAGCGAAGCAGACCTTGGCGCCAAGGTCTTGGATGTACTGCATGAAGGTGCGACTAGTGAACTGCGTACCGTTGTCGGTGATGATCCTGTTAGGGATTCCGAAACGGCAAACAACTGCTCTGAAGAACCTGACCGCTGACTGTGCTGTCACCTTTCTCACCGGTTCCACTTTTGGCCACTTTGTGAACTTGTCGATTGCAACGTACAAGTACTCAAAGCCCCCGACAGCACGGGGGAAAGGGCCGAGGATATCGAGCCCCCAGACCGAGAAGGGCCAGGACAAAGGGATCGTCTGGAGAGCTTGAGCTGGCTGATGAATTTGTTTGGCATGGAACTGGCACGCTTCACACTTGGTTACTTGTGCAGTTGCATCTTGGAGGGCTTCTTGCCAAAAGAACCCTTGCCGGAATGCCTTTCCGGCAAGTGCCCTTGCGCCAATGTGGTGGCCACATATGCCTCCATGTATTTCTGCCAACAGCTTCTGTCCATCTTCTCTGGAAATGCACTTCAACCTGACACCATTGAGCCTTCTTCTGTACAGTTCATTATACACGAACTGGTACATACTTGACTGCCTGGTTATTTTCTCTATCTCTGCTGGGTCGTCGGGAAGTTCTCCAGTTTGCAGAAAACGGACGATCTGCTGTGCCCATGCCGGAGCCCGAGGCTCAACGGCAAGGACTAAAGGCATGAGGGCCACTGCAGGAACCCCAGCTTCTACGGCAAGAACCTCTGGTTCTGTCGGAGCTGAAGATTCCCCGGCAAGCCTGCCGGGGCAAGGCTTGTCGGGAACGCTTGCCTCAACTGTACAGACCCTTGGGTCCACAGGAGCAAACTGTTCCTCAGCGTTCTGGTTGTTGATCTTGGGGAGCTTGGCGGCGGCCTCGGGGAGATCCGCCGGCAAGTAGTCGCCGGAGACCAACTTTCTCTTCTTGGCCTGCCCAATTGATGGTGTAACGGATGGCTGAGTTAGCTTGAGCAGGAAGGTCCCTGGTTCCACAGGTAACTTCATTGCAGCACATTTTGAAAGGCCATCTGCTATGTCATTCTGAGCTCTCGGGACGTGCTCCATTTGCAGACCTTCAAAATGCTCTTCAAGCTTCCTCACTTCATCTACATAAGCTTCCATCAAAGGGCTCTGGTAACTCTTGTTGACTTGTCGGACCACCAACTGAGAATCTCCCCGCACAATCAGCTTCCTGATCCCAAGTTCAGCTGCAATTCTGAGGCCGGCAAGCAGACCTTCATACTCAGCAGTATTGTTTGTCGCTTGTTCCCTGGGAAAGTGCATCTGGATAACATACTTGAGGTGTTCTCCGGTGGGTGCTATAAGTACCACACCGGCTCCAGCGCCTTGCAGCGAGAAGGCACCATCAAAGTACATTACCCATTCGCTTGTCGCTTCTTGTACGGGGACGCTTGTCTCTGGAACTTCTTCATCGGGCGTTGGGGTCCATTCGGCTATAAATTCTGCCAAAGCTCTGCTCTGTATGGTTGAGGTACTTTCAAACTTGAGACCAAAGCTCGACAGTTCCAGTGCCCACTCGACGATCCTGCCTGTTGCTTCTGGATTCTGCAATATCCTCTTCAACGGAAAGCGAGTGACCACTGTTATCTCGTGTGCTTGGAAGTA
This sequence comes from Secale cereale, assembly GCA_902687465.1. Taxonomy (NCBI): domain Eukaryota; kingdom Viridiplantae; phylum Streptophyta; class Magnoliopsida; order Poales; family Poaceae; genus Secale; species Secale cereale. Next base: position 356,172,067 of record LR738711.1, read on the forward strand.
ATGGCGCAGCTTTCTCGAGGCCATGAGGAGACCGAAAAGCAACTTCTGCACCCCGGAGTATCTTGATCTAGCTCCCTGTAAGAGGGAACTCACAAAATACACCGGGCGCTGCACCATCTTCTTCCGCACCTCTCCTTGCTCCTGCGCAGAGTTGTCCTTGTCGGGGCCAGAGCTTGTCGGAGTAGCCCCCCGCTTGTCGCTGGATTCGCTTGCCGATGGTGTGGACTCCTAGTCGGCCTCCCTCTCCGCTACTAACGCAGCACTAACCACTTGATTGGTTGCTGCTAGGTATAGCAGCAACTTCTCTTGTGGCCTAGGTGCGACAAGTATTGGAGTGGAGGATAGGTATCCTTTCAAGTCTTGCAGCGCTGCCTCCGCTTCCGGAGTCCATTTCATAGGACCTGCCTTCTTCAAAATCTTGAAGAAAGGCAGGGCGCGTTCTGCAGACTTTGAAATGAACCTACTGAGGGCAGCCACACAACCTGCAAGTCTCCTTACATCCTTGACGCGCTTCGGGGCTTCGATCTGCTCGATGGCTTTAATCTTGTCGGGATTGGCTTCAATCCCCCTCTGAGACACAAAGAACCCGAGAAGCTTGCCGGAGGGGACTCCAAAGACGCACTTCTCGGGGTTCAACTTAAGCTGGATCTTGCGCAGATTTGCAAAAGTTTTTTCCAAATCTTGGATCAGGGTATCCTTGCTCTTGCTCTTCACCACTATGTCATCCATGTAAGCTTCTACATTTCTGTGGCTCTGTGGCTCAAAAGCAGTGTGCACTACCCTTGCAAATGTTGAGCCTGCATTCTTCAATCCGAAAGGCATGCGAATGAAGCAATATGTGCCACACGGAGTAATGAATGCAGTCTTCTCTTCGTCTTCTTTGGCCATAAAAATCTGGTGGTAGCCTGAGTATGCATCAAGAAAGGAGAGCAGCTCACATCCAGCAGTGGAGTCAACAATCTGGTCAATGCGCGGCAAGGGAAATGGATCCTTGGGACATGCTTTATTCACATCGGTGAAGTCTATACATAGTCTCCACTTCCCGTTAACCTTACGCACGACAACTGGGTTTGCTAACCACGTCGGATGGATCACGCCTCTAACCAGGCCCGCTGCTTCTAACTTCTTGATTTCTTCGGCAATGAATTCTTGGCGCTCCACGGCTTGCTTCCTGACCTTCTGCTTGATGGGCCGCGCATGAGGACAAACAGCAAGCTTGTGCTCAATTACCTTCCTGGGAACGCCGGGGATGTCAGATGGTTGCCACGCAAACACATCGACATTCGCCCGCAGGAAGGCAACGAGCGCGCTTTCCTATTTGCTATCAAGTGTAGCACTGATGGTGAAGGTACCGCCAGTGCCGTCCTCCTTGGCGGACACCTTCTTGGTTGCCGGTGGAGCGGCCATCCCTTTCTTGCACTTGCCGGTGGAGCTCGATGGAACGTCCTCGACGGCAGCGCAGCACTCCGAAGAGGTGCGTTTGCCGGAGTGGGCCCCAGAGCACTTGCCGGACTTGGTCTTGGTCTTCTTCCCCTAGGGAGCTTCAGCGGCAAGTGTGTTGCTCTCCGCTGCGGCTGCTGCATCCCGGTAGATCTTGTCGGCGCAGATAAGCGCATCCTTCTTGTCGCCATGGACAGAGATGACGCTTATCGGCCCCGGCATCTTGAGTATATTGTAGGCGTAGTGGGAAGCTGCCATGAACTTGGCGAGGGCAGGACGTCCAAGTATCCCATTGAGGTTACGGGTTGTGGGTGAGACCAGCATCGGCAAGCACCCAACCGCAGTGGTGCGGTCAGGGTGGTCCTCAAGATCAAAAATGATGGGCGTGCTGGACCACTTCAGCAGCCTGCGCGACTCAACGGGCGGCTCTGCTGCGTTTACTTCCCGCAGCCACTGTTTGAGTTGGCGGTGGGAAGTGTGCAGAGAGGCGCCCCCGTCGACGCACAGTACTTCTGTGGCCTTCTGGAACTCCTGCTCGCTGTTATCGCCTTCCTCCATGTCGTCGTCGTCGTCTTCCTCTTCATCCTTGTCGCGGCCCCGGGGAGGTCCATCACCTTGCCGCTGCTTGGCCTTGCCGCGGCGTCCTCCCCGGCCATTGAAAGGCCGCTTCTTGCTTGGCTCTCCTCCGCCACCTTGAGCCTTCTCCTTGTCGCGCCGCTCGTATTCAGCCTTCTGCTGCTCTACGAGGTATTCGACGCGCTTGCAGTTTGAGAGGTCGTGGCCCTTGGTGCGGTGGATCTTGCAATATTGCTTGTCGGAGCCGTCCGGCTTGTCGGCTGCCGCTACAGGGCCAGGCTCCTTGCCGGAGCCGCCAGCCTGTGCTGTCTTGGCGGGAGCCTCCTTGCCGGACATTTCGACGACAAGCACCTCCTTGTTCTTCTTCTTTCTATTGTTCCGCCACCGGCTCTTCTTTGCCGGCGCGGCATCCTCGCTGTCGCTTCCCCCTGCGCCAGCATCCTCCCCGGGGAGTCTCCTCCCCTCTTCGGCGCGCGCGCACTTGTCAGCCAGAGCGTAGAGCTCGCTGACGTCCCGGATCTTCGTCATGGCCATCTCCTCCCTCATGCGACGGTTACGCACGTTCTGGTGGAACGCGCTGATAACCGCAACGGGGTGGACGTCGGGAATGTTGTGCTGCACGCGGCTGAAGCGTTGGATGTATTTGTGCAGAGGTTCTCCTTCCATCTGGGCCAGAATGTGGAGATCACTCTCCTGGCCGTGGGGTTTGTGGCCGCCCGTGAAGGCGCCGACAAATTGGTGGCACAAATCCGCCCACGAAGAAATGGAGCCTTCCGGCAAGTGCATAATCCAAGAACGTACGTTCGGCTTAAGCACCAGCGGGAAGTAGTTCGCCAGTATCTTCTCGTCGCGCCCCCCGGCAGCTTGCACCGTGATGGTGTAGATACTTAGGAACTCCGAGGGGTGCGTCTTGCCGTCGTACTTCTCGGGTACGTCGGGCTTGAACACTACAAGAAATATGTCAACTTATGACCTTTTGTTAGTGACCCTGGAAGAATTGGTCATAGATCTATGACCATTTCAGACCAATTGGTCAAAAGCTGCTCGGGGGGCTCCAAACCCTAAACTATAACGACCATTTTGGTCAGAAAGGTCATAATTTCCTTACACGAAATGGTCACAAAGCAGATAGCACTGGTTCGCTGCCTTATTTCTAGCTGTTCATGACCAATATAGATGGTCATAACCTTGAAAATTGTGGTGGGTTGCTACGACTAGGCGCCACCTCATCAGTTTTGCATATGTGTCATGTCCATGTGGCAGTTTTTGCCCTAGGTTGTGAAGCAACCTATATTTCTGTCATTCCCAAAATTCCCCAAAAAATCTCATAAATTCTTTGGGTCATATCTTCGTCAAATATGTAAAAAACCTTCCTTGCCTAGTTCAAAAATAATTCAAAAATATTCATTTTCCTATTCTGTTCAAAAAAACACTTTGTGAAGGAAGTACCACTTTGGCATGTCCAAATGGTATCCATTTTCTACAGTGCTTTCCTATGCCCAAATAACTATCCTCCACCAAATGCCAGCTCAATCCATTCATTATTTTGAGCCCATCTTCAACATTCGTATTTATGTCCAGTGTGGTACTTTGCAAAGCAAGTACCACCTAGACTCCTCCTTTTGAGCTGAAAATTTGTGAAGACGGTCTTCTTAGTAGCTGATCATCCTCAACCAAAACTCACGCCCATTAGCCATGTGCATTTTCCGTACCGCTAATCAAACACTTGGCTGCTAATTCATGTTTGAGCATCGATCGGTCTCCTCGTGAGAATCTTATGTTGTAATTTTCTTCCTAGCACCTACCTGGGGAGTGGCCAACCCACTAGACATGCCTAGGCCGCCCAGAACACATGGCAACGCCACAGTCACGCGGTGACCACGCAGCGGGCATGCGAGTTTACGCGCTCTAGAGTTGCGGCCCTCGACCACCGCCCAAACCTCGACGTATCGCCACCAAACCATGTATTTATGATTAAATAGGTACTTATGTACCTAGAAATGATTTTTGGAAAAAATAAATAGCAAACTATGAGGCAGCCGCAGTTCAAATTTGACCCGCTTCCACCTGAATCGGCGGAAATTTGTCTTTTTCACGAGAGGTGGATCAAAACTTTTTACACCCAATCATTTTGTCAATTGTGCATTAAATATGTCCTAGTATTTTATAAAAATGATTTGGTCAAATTTTGCAACAATTATTTGGGAGGTCCTTCACAAAAAAACCTCCTTTTGGGCACTCGAAAAATGGAAAATGAATTTTTCGTCCAAAGAAAATGAAAACTTCCTTAGGCAACTTTGTTTGCCATTCCAAGATGCACCCTTGTGCACAATATGAGATCATTTGAACAAACTATGCCATGAATGTGGCCATAGGATTGATCATTTGGCTTGAAAGCCATGAATCTTCACGCATGATAGCTCATTTCTGAGAACACTTTTTTAATAGAATTGCCGTATTACAAGTTTAATATTATTCCTGGTAACTTGGTCATATATAATGACACAATGCGAAGGTGTTCCATTTTTTTGAATTTTTTTGAATTTTTTATGCCCGTTTCAAAATGCGGTCAAAACGGCGGGAATGACCGTTCCTAGCTAGTGGTTGAATCTTGGAATTTTTTTGGTGTTTCTCTGATTAAATAGGTACTTATGTACCTAGAAATGATTTTTGGAAACAATAAATAGCAAACTATGAGGCAGCCGCAGTTCAAATTTGACCCGCTTCCAGCTGAATTGGCGGAAATTTGTCTTTTTCACGAGAGGTGGATCAAAACTTTTTACACCCAACCATTTGGTCAATTGTGCATTAAATATGGCCTAGTATTTTATAAAAATGATTTGGTCAAATTTTGCAACAATTATTTGGGAGGTCCTTCACAAAAAAACCTCCTTTTGGGCACTCGAAAAATGGAAAATGATTTTTTCGTCCAAAGAAAATGAAAACTTCCTTAAGCAATATTGTTTGCCATTCCAAGATGCACCCTTGTGCACAATATGAGATCATTTGAACAAACTATGCCATGAATGTGGCCATAGGATTGATCATTTGGCTTGAAAGCCATGAATCTTCACGCATGATAGCTCATTTCTGAGAACACTTTTTTAAAAGAATTGCCGTATTACAAGTTTATTATTTTTCCTGGTAACTTGGTCATATATAATGACACCATGCGAAGGTGTTCCAATTTTTTGAATTTTTTTGAATTTTTTATGCCCGTTTCAAAATGCGGTCAAAACGACGGAAATGACCGTTCCTAGCTAGTGGTTGAATCTTGGTATTTTTTTGGTGTTTCTCTGATTAAATAGATACTCATGTACCTATAAATGATTTTTTGAAAAAATAAAGAGCAAACTCTAAGGCAGCTACAGTTCAAATTTGACCCGCTTCCAACTGAATCGACGGAAATTTGTCTTTTTCACGAGAGGTGGATCAAAACTTTTTACACCCAACCATTTGGTCAATTGTGCATTAAATATGGGCTAATGTTTTCTAAAAATGGTGTGGTCCAATTTTGCAACAAATATATGGTAGGTCCTTCACAAAAAAGCTCATTTTGGGCACTCGAAAAATGATTAAAAGTGCTAGAAAGATCAAAAATGCATACAAATTGGTCCTTATACATAAAATGTGGTCTAACTCTAATGAATATTTGTGTGGTGCCCTTTTGCAAAATATTTTTGATAGCTACTTCACAAAATCCCTCTATTTTTAGTACTTGGACTCTATTTTAAATCACTCACTTTCTCAACCAATCAAAACACTTCCCATGGATTGATGACATGGCGCCCATCCATCCATCCATCCATCTCTCCATCCTACATCCATCCATCCATCTATTCTACAGAAAAAAGAGAAAAAGAGTATCCCCACCCGCAGCCCAAACCCTAGCCCTCACCCCCGACCCCTTCCCCTCACCCCCGACCCCTTCCCCGTCCCTCGTCCTATCTCCCCGCCGCCGCCACCTCCTCCCCGACCCCTTCCCCATCCCTCGTCCTATCTCCCCGCCGCCGCCACCTCCTCCCCGTCCCCCTCACCGCCGCCGCCGCCGCCGCCACTTCCTCCCCGTCCCCGGCCCCCTCACCACCGATCCAGATCCAGATCGACGCCGCCACCCCTCTCTAACCCTAGCTTCCCGTCGTCAGCGGCGGCGCCCTCCCTCCCTCGCCCTATCCTCCTCACCTCCTCACCTCCTCACAACTGCCTCCACCACGCCACAAACTCCGGGATCCATCCATCCACTAGGGTTCTACGGCCGACCGGAGTCCAGGCCATGGCGCGGAAGATGCTCAAGGGCGGGGAGGCGCCCGCCGTCGCGGACGGTGGCGAGGAGAGCTACGACTACGACCTCTTCGTCATCCCGCAAGATCACCTCCGCCGCGCTCGCGTCCCGCATCGGCCGCCTCGAGGCAGAGGTCGCAGGGCTCCGCGCACAGCTCGGCCAGCGCGACGAGGCCGCCGAGGACCTCCTCGCCTCCTCCGCCGCTGGCCAGACGTGGGTGCCCCGTCCAGCAGTCGCCCCGCCACTCCAGCGCCGCCTCCTCGCGGTGCGGCGCGGTCGCGTGTGCGCGCCCCGATGCGCCGGCGGCGCTCCTCCTCCTCGCCCCGACGGGGGAGATCATGGCCGCCTCCGCCTCCTCCGTGGCGCCCGGGCAGACCTCGCCTCCTCCCGTGGCTGGATCCGTCCGCCTACACCCTCCACAGGCTCTTCAACACCAACCTCGCCTCCTCCCGTGGTTTGCTAAGTTCAACCTTAGTTCAAAACTGTGAAGCCACTGATTAGCAGTACAAATTGCTGCATTTTCATATTTCCATTCAGGATGATGCAACCTTAGTGCTGTTTTTCTGGACAGAACATTCAGAGCTAGACACTTCCGATGGATATGTATAATTATCTGTGTATGCAAAACACTAGTACCACCCTTTCTGATAGATATTCATTCAGGATGATGCACATTAATTAGTCAATGTTCCATACTGAAAGTTCACAGCGGGTTCCTGCTTATGTTTATGTCATTTAGGCCCTACATTGATAGTTCACATGACTAACTCATACGCATGATCTTCTGTTTCTTCTTATATTGAGGCAATGGTCTCTAATGAACTGAAAATAGAAAAAATGATGCGTGAATGCACCTTCAACCAGCTAGCTCACTAGCATAACCCGTGATAAGTGATAACTAAAGTCTGGGGCAACTGTAGAGATTCTTTAATGATGTTCTTTGCATTCCAGCTATCTTTAAGATGCGATGTTACTGTTCTTTATGGTAGGATTATCCTCATAGTTCTGTTACTCCGAACATTTTTTTTTCAGAGATGCCTCTTGCCTCTACCTGCTGCACCATCAAGTCATCTTCCTTGGCCACAAAATGCTGCAATTTTTCATACGTGCTGCTAGTACATATACACTAGTATATACACACTACTAGTACTGCCATTGTATGATTAATGAATTCATACGTGCTGTCCTCTGATGCAAAAAATTCCTCACTTTCCTTTACTTACTACTATTATAAAAAACACGATTGATTAATCATTATGGGAGGGGAATCATGTATGTATTTCATTACGGAAGAAATAAACATTGCTTGCTTGTTTTCATCTTTGCAGGCATGTATCATGAATGCAGCAGGCGAGGATGATGACGACGCCGAGGAGGATGAGGACCTGAGCTCGAGCCTGACCACGATGGTGCACATCACAAGGTCCCTACTGCCTGCCGGCAATTACTCCCTGCAGGTAGCACATCCCTCTGCCTCCCTCTGCCCACTCACTTGTTAGTCTCTCGGTAGGGTGCGATTGTTGTAGCAGCCATCATTTGCATGGATGCATATATATGGATTTTCCCATGGTTTGTTTGAATCCAAACATCTTTCAATGTGAACCCTTTCGTGCTTGAAATGTAAACCATGTACTTAGCTGGTTTTATGGGTTGCATAAGTATGGCTGTTTTTCTTACCTTTGTCTGCTTGTGTGTTTGCTATGATGAATCACAAGGACGGTATCTGAGTAAGGCTAGCTTTTGACAAATGCTTCGTTCCTCGATTATACCATCCTAAACTGATCATATATTCTGAGCAAACACCCTTCCATTGTTCCTGTTCTAGTGTTTTTTTGTTTACTAGCATTGAAATGTAAAACATATGCTTTGCTTATATCCTGCATTAATTTGATTGTTTGCTGTGAATCTATGATGAATCACAAGGACGGTATCTGAGTAAGTTGGCTCTTGCAGAAGGCCAACTTCCTTGATTATAAATCCTAAACTGATCATAAACTCGGAGCAAACATATTCATTGTTCCATTTTTCTGTAGCAAGGCTATGTGTTGATTAGTCTCAAATATTTTTATGCTATCATTTTGTGTTGTGTCTATTCGAGAGAGACTTCACTCGCTTGTTTGAATATTACAGGAGAGATGGGTAGAGAAAAAAAACTGGAAGTCATGGTTTTTACAGGCGGAGGGAACTTGATATGCTCAAGGGCCACGTGGAGTCGGTTGTCAAGCTCAAGGGGCCCGATACCAAGACCAATCCAGCAGCCCGTACACGGTGGGATGATATGGGCTCCCATGACTACCTTCTTGGCTACAACTACTTAGGTGAGTCCCTGGTATCTCTTTTCTCTTGTGTCTGCTATAGGAACTAGCTTTCAAGCTATGGTTGTCGAGCTGATGATATAGTCTTGTTTGTCTTTGGATATGGAAGGCCTCATTTCTAGTATATTTTAGTTTTATGAAATGGCGTTGTTCTAGGATTATTGATAAACAAACTTGTGTTCCGAGCCACACTGCTCAGGGACAAAAAAACCTGACTTGGTTGCTTGTCAATGACCAAGCATACGTGTGTGTTGAACTCACCCTTTAGCATTTCTGTTTTATTGGAATATGTTGAGTACATATTGGAATATGCTAAATGCTATTGCCTGATATAATATAATTATGAGCTACATCTGTTTGCTTATTTGTTTTGTATGTTTTTTTATAAATGATGATAGTTTGTGCAAGATGTTCACATGTTAATTTTTGTTGACTAAAATCTCTTATGCCCTTGACTAAGCTTGACCCAGAATAGCAACATCCTTGATGCGTACTGACCCTCACCTCGTTCTTTCTCTCGCAGACTCGAAGGAGACCGTATGCAAGGCACCTCCTCTTCGGTTGTGAGAGTGTAGGGGTCGTGGGTGTGGCTAAGGGGTTGTGGGTGCGGCTAATGCCTATGTTTGTGGCCGCACTTGATACTGCCCTCTCTTTAAGGGCACGTATCATTTTTTCTAACTCTTCTATCTTTTCCCAAGTCTTTATTATCTTGCCTAGCCTTGTACTGATATGTTTTGTTTGATGCTAATTACCCAAGTTAGTGCATGATGTTAAGGATAACCTGAGAACACTTGCCTAAGTTTATAAGATATGACATGTGACAGTCCAAGCCTGCTGCTCTTTCAATGCTTTTGCTGCTGTACTATGCTTCTCTAGTTGTTTTAATGCTTCTGCTGCTAGCCTGCTAGGCTGTTACTAGCTTGAATAGGTGTGCACTTGTGCTGCTGGTGGTGCTGCTTGTGTTGTTGCTGCTGATTTAATGCTTATGCTCATGCTGCTATTGATTAAATGCTTATGTTGTTGCTGCATGCTTATGCTACTGATTCAATGCTTTGGAAATTTATTGAATTGAACCTGTTGTTATCCTTCCTCAATCCCTAGCTACTGCACGACTGCCGGGGTGCATACTCCCTACAGTTCCTGGAGCATCTCGACCTCTTATTGCAGTATGCTTGATGTGTGAATCTCTGTCTCCTTACTGTTTTGCTAGAACCATAAATCCTGATGCATGATGATTATAGTCTGGGTTGTTAGATCTGTTATGTTGGTGCTTAAAATTTGACATGCCTGGATTCTGAATGAATGAATGAACTCGTTCTTACAGTTCTTTTCATTTCTATGATCAATTTAGTTAGAGTTGCACATGTCAGTATACTATATACCGAAAAAATCCTAGCTAGTGAGAAGTGAGAACATTTGTCACTCCATGAACATATACTGGTTAGTGTTAGTCATACTATTTATCTACATGGCATTTGCTGTCAATTCTTGCTTATAAGTTATTGGATTCCTCATTGGCTATTGTTTGATGTTCTATACACATTCTTATTCTTATATTTTCATTCTTGTTCTTTGCACAGGTGAAGTGCGAATCAAAGTCCGAAGCTGTGAAGCATATTAACAAACAGTAGCATATTATGTGTTGTAATTGTAGGCAGTAGTAGGCATATCTGGCTTGTCGTAGTATATTGTAATGAATGTAATAGACTAATGTAGTGTTGTTTTGGATGAATTTCGTTTTCTATCTGGTCTGATAATTATTGTGTATGTGATTTGAATACTTTTGAAATGGAAACCTGACAAGGGCGTCCAAGATATAATGGTTGAATGGCAAAGTTCGATTTTTTTTATGTGGGACCAATTTTGGGATAAGCATGACAAGTGGGACCAATTTGTGGTGGGATCAGCTGCAAAATAAAATGGCTGAAAATAGAAAATCAATAGAGTAGCCAAAAGGCCACGGCCTGGAAAATAAAAAGGCCTAATTGTTGGGCTAGGCCCATGTAGCTAGCGAAAATTAACAGAAAAAATAAATATTAAAAAGGCTGAATTAATGGGCTCGGCCCATGTAAAACACCGAATCGGACCGGGCTGAATCTTGCCAGTGACCTTTTCAATCGGTCGCAATTTTGCCACGTCAGATTGCCACGTCGGATCCGACATGGCTTGGGCAGACAACCAGTGACCAAAACAAAAGGTCATTGGTTCAACGACCTTTTGTTTTGGTCATAAACGTCTACGACCTTCTCACAGAGAAGGTCGCTATAGTCAGTTTATGACGGCCAGCTTTTGACCTTATGTTTTTGGTCACAAAAAGGTCACAAATGGAAATTTGTGACCATTCAGTGACCAATATTGGTGGTCACAAGTTGACATATTTCTTGTAGTGGAAGTTTTTCATACTGGGCCACTGGACACGCCGCAGCTCGTGGGTGAACGCAGGGCAACCTGCCGCGTACGGCAAGTCGCCTGGTTCACCGGGCGCGTGCGCGTCGACAGCGGTCCCAGCACACTGATCAGATTGTCGCCGGGCTTCTCGCTGGCGCTCGATCGTAGTTCGAGCATCTTCTTGCCGCCGATCGTCAAGGACTTGGCGCTGGTCCCGACGAGCCCGCGGATCCGACGACGCCGTGGAGTCGTCGTCGACGTTAATCCGGCGGGGAGGCGTCTTCTGCTTCCGCGGCGGGGAGTGCACCGTAGTTGCACCCCCGGCGGTCTTGTCGCCGTCGGCCTTCGTCTTCTCGACTTGCCGTGGCCGCGAGGTCGTCGGCTGCTGCGGCGAGTCGTTATTGGCGAAGGCGATCAGGCTCTGGATGGTTGCCCTCCAGTCTTCGGCCTTGTCCGCCGCTGGAGGGAAGTCGAGGAGCAGTTGCGCTCTTGCGAGTGCTTCTGCTGGAGAGGAGGGGAGCGGTGGCGAGCGGTGCGAGGAGCGAGATATGCTCGGGCTTCTAACAGGGTTAGAAGGAGCAGGGTCTCGTCCCGGCGACCGCGCCTTGCTTGTGCCAGGACGATGGCCTGGAGCATCCCGCGATCCTCCGGTTTGCCCTTGCCCCAGCAAGCGGATGGTACCTCCTGTACCACAGCGCTGCTGGGTGGTCGTCTGCTGAGATGGACGTGGCGCGTCTACGGACACCGAGGCTCGGTCGCCCGTCTTGTCCTTGGACTTGGCGGTGCCGCGAGTTTCCTCGCCGGCGACCACCCTTCCGCCGGCGTCTCCTCCACCCACCGTTGGTTCTGGTGGCGGTGGAACAGACGCAGACGGGCCTGCGACCTCCGAAACCTTCTTCTTCGGGGCCATGTTGCTGTTGCTGATGAAGCTAACGAAGTTGGAGAGGTTGATGAAGAATGCGCCCGCGTGAACGCCGGATCAGGTTCGCACAACCTCGACGCCCCCTACCTGGCGCGCCAAAGATGTCGGGGGAAACTGTCCACCACGAACACCTATGGGACCGGAGCCCCTTGTCGTTGCGGTGAGGGAGCGGAAGGAGCACAAAGAGCGGATCGAGGAGAGCACGCGGGCAGTTTACCCAGGTTTGGGCCGCGCGGACGCGTAAAACCCTACTCCTGCCTTGGTTTGTATTAAGTTTGTGAGCTCGGGAGCTTGAAGAACTAGCTACACCAAGCCAGTAAGATTTTTAGGTTTCGAAACCTTTCTACGTTGTGCATGGGCCTCCTTTTATAGCTCAAGGGGTCACCGACAGGTGTCAACGTAGAAGAAGGGCAAAAATGTAACTTTGGTGGTAGTTGTAACAGTGCAGGAACAGTACATGGGTAGTGGATGAACAGTGGTCATCACCTAACTTGACTGTGGGGGACAAGAGCATTAAATGCCCGTCGCCGTCGACCCCAAAAGCGCCCGCCCTTGCGTCTCCGTTCGCCACGGCGGTAGCCTCGTCACCGTGGAGTGCCACCGTGTCCCCCAGGCTGCACAGCCATCCGCCACGCGTCCCTGGAAGGGCCCCAGGGCGACGCGTGGGCTGATGAGCTGGAGCGCGGGCACACAGTGCAAACTTCCCCCGGCAAGCACCTTGCCGGGGTCTTGATCTTGTCGGGCCGGGAAGCTTGTCGCTCCCCGGGTCTTGCCGGGGCGCAGAGTGCGCCGAGGCTTGTCTTCTAGATACAGTCTTCTGGTCTTCCTGGCAAGCTCCTCTTGCCAGGGCCTTGTGTTAATGACATAGTCTTGAGCCTGGAACGGCCTTCCCGGCAAGCTCCACTTGCCGGGGCCTTGATCTTCTGTCTTGTATACTTTGTTTTTGAATGGCTTAATAAGGACCAGAGAGGTTTCCGGCAAGCACGTGGTAGACCCTGCCGCGGGAAGCTGCTACTGCCCGTGCACAAGTTGGGGTACTTAGGTACCCCTATCTTAGTACACCGACAACCAGCAACACACATAAATAGTCTGAAGAGTCATGGAGGTGATGTGGAAGGTACTCAACCCATTGATCGCCTGAAGACGAAGGTACTCGGGTGCAGTACAGCCACGGAGCAGGCGCTCCATGCAACCGTTTGAGAGGCAGACGATGACGAGCTCAAGGTGCTTCACTCGTGGTAGAATAAGAGCGGGCGCGTCATTAAGGGGGGAAATGGCAGTTCCTAAACTTGGCGACGCGCAGCGTGGGCGTGAGGTGGAGTGCGGACGTTGGCAGCGACCGCATATGCCCATCATCAAAAGTGAGCTCCTCGAACTAATCTAGGGCGGGGGATCGGAACCAATCGTCAAGCTTGGCTCGGTTCTTGCCGTTGGAATGGAACTTGCCCATTCTAAGACCTCTGGTTGGGCCAAGGTGACTACCGAGGATATTGGAGAACGCATCCAAGCTTTTGTGATAGCCATGGCAGAGCTTGTGGGTGTCGATGAGGTTGAGAAGGCTGGAGTTCCATAGGGGGCGCCACCGCCGGGAAAGGATAGTTGTTCGTGCCCCATATTTGATTGGGGGGAGGGAGATGATGACTGGCAACATATCATCGAGGAGGCTGCTGATGAAGTCTAGGCCTGCTGAAGTCGCTTGCGGTTCTAGCTCGCCCCGCCTCCGCTTGTTGGCAGCACCGTTCTCCACCTCTGGAGTCTCCTTGTTAGCGGCGCTTCCTCATAGAAATGGGAGTACAGGGAATATTTAGTTAAAAAGGGCAAATAGAAAATTGTATTGGTAACTCGGAGTTATTAGGTAGGAATATAGGAAGAAAAGGGAATAACAATTGGTTTCTTAAATACTACACAATTCATTTGACATTGCTGGGTAAGTCAACATGCAGATAGTTGAAAATAAAACTTACTTCGAACAAAGTCTGGACGGATGATTTTGTTAGGGAAGTTAGCATATATCTCATGACCAGGCCCTTTTATGTGCAGTGCAATTTTAGTGCCACCTTTTAGTACATAAAACTTAGAAATTTCTTTCCAAAAGCCAGTGCCAAAATAGGAGTCACCACGTTCATCAAGTCTTACAGTAGCAACGATTGTAAATCCATGGTTTGTGTGCAGTATGACATCCATGCAGTCTTGATCTATGTAATGGGAAATATTGTGCACTACATAATCTGTTGCATAGCAAGGGATGCGTTGCCGAAAATGGTAGGATTGTTAAAGAAAATATGGTAACATGCAAATATGGGCCCAAATTGAAAGAACTGTACAGCAGTTGAAGTCGAAGGACAAAAATCTATAATTAAACAGATAGGGTAAATATGATGTCATGGAAATATGAGAGTAATCGAAATAACAATACATCATTAATTTCCCTAATATGGAAAGAAGAGGGGGGAAACCCCTTTGACGTATATGGTGCATGTGGCACCTTTTATCCAAATGTAGAAATATTTAGAATATGTTTAGGAAAGTAGGCCATGCCAACCGATATAGGGTGAGATTGAACATACTGCGTGCATCCTCAAGTGATCTGGTACGGTGAGATGGAATCTCTAGCGGAGGTCGCAAAGTCCTGATGTGTCGGCGCACTGTACATTCTATGAATGAAAGAAAACCCTCAAATCAGCTCCAATAAAAATGAAGTCACGGCGATTTCCGCCGGGTGATTAAAGGAGGCGGATGAACTGGGATAAGAGATGAGATAATATCTCATTATATTACTTACCTTGTCGTCCATGAGAAAGAACCCTCAGTACGGCAGATTCCCCAACCGAGCGGAGCTGGGTCGACTGCGAGCAGCGTCGAGAAACTCGATGGCGATAGGCGGCGGCAAGCGGAAGTGGCGAAATGTGGTGGGCTTTGCCGGCAGCCTGGCAGCGGCGGCAGGCGTCGAGCTAAGTGTTTACCGCTGCGATAGGCAGTGCCATGGCTTCGACGTGGAGGAGTTTGTGCAGGTATGAATGGGGACCGGAGGGGTTGGCGGGTGGGGTGAGGGTTTTTATGACGTGGGGATGGTGAGGGTTTTCTTTT
>LR738711.1:356187131-356205974 GCA_902687465.1 Secale cereale
GGGGGTTTGTGCGACAAAGAATTTTGGAGGCGACGGTTTGCTAGAGCGAACCGTGTGTGATTGACGCAACATGCAAAATGAAAGTCATTGCACACGGTTCCAATTCTGGGAACCGTGTGTGATTGATGAAATAGGAAAAATGGAAGTCATTACACATGGTTCCAATTTTGGGAACCGTGTGTGATTGACGTACTACCTCCGTCCTGGTTTATTGGTCCCCCTTTATATTTTTTTACCAAATTTTGACCAAATATTTAGCTAAGAAATGTTTATGCATGTCACAAAAAATTATATCATTGACACTATGCTCAAATACCCATCCAACGATATAATTTTTGCTGACCTGCACTAATATTTTGTCAGTTAAACCTTTGGTCAAATTTTAACAGAAATTACAAAGGGGACCAATAAACCAAGACGGGGGTAGATTCCATCAACCGAACTGGTTGCATCCATATCACACGGTTAGACATAAGTAAACATAGATTGAACATACTCACACATAGATAATAAGCGTACACAAACACAAGCATTCAACCATAAGTACATAGTTCAACCGTCATTAAACATTGCTCAAGCGTACATAGTTCGGTCCCACATCTCATCTCACAAGCTAGCACGATCCTGAAGCTTCTCCAAGTACTCGGCGTATGCGCCATGCTCCACCCTACGAGAATACTTGTGCTTGAAGGAGCCAACAGCCCGTCCTCTTGAATGTGCCAAAAAACTTTGATAAGGGTCATAAAGATTGTGGTAGCAAAATGGGCATCGATAGCCGCCGTTCCAGGTCCTAGTATGCATGTTATGCATTCCCGCATAAAGATCCCTCGAGATTTGCCTCTTGTACCTCCTCTGGCCATCTTCATCCTCGATTTCCATATCGTCAGACAGCACCTATACAAATGCTAAAACAAATTTGGCATCAAATCAATGATTACATGTCGTGCAGTAGGATTGGGAATATATGGATATTTATTTATACATATCCAGACATTATGGTTTGATTTTTAGGCATAGTCGTCTATGTATAGACCAATCATGAAGAAAATAATGGCACAAATATATGTAGGTCATTCAAAATCAATTGTCAAGTCCTGGTTAGGAATTATTAGTGCAAACACTAACCCTAGTCGGATTACTAGCAGAAATCATTTGCACAGATGAAACAACTAGTCACTTATCACTTGTAACATTGAAACAATCAATACACTACACGGATCTAACAAAACTTACTCAGATTTCATGGATTGGGAGAACATAACCATAGGATTTCTATTCCAAAAAGGGGGAGCAGGAGTAACCAGAGAAACTCTATGATCTATCTGACACATAAATCAGTATAGATGACTAACCAGCTGTCCGTCGTCGTCGGAGTCATCGCCGGAGTGGTCGTCGGAGTCATCGTCGGGGTCGTCACCAGAGTCGGTGTGGAACTCCGCCTCCGGGTGTTGAAGCTCGACGCCGTCGATGATGTTATGGTGCAGCGATAAATCGCCGGCGGTGACGGCAACCTCTATCTCCATCTCCACGTCGTGCTCCGATGCTTTAGCAGCCCCGGCGTCCCCACTCCCTCCGATGGGCGCTTCGGCATCATCCTCATACACTGACGGCTTTGAGGACTGAGAGCGACGTCGAGGATGCATGCGGAGAGAGAGGATTGTGTGTGTGTGGCGATGATGGGGGGTGCGGCCCCTCGGGCGCACCATTAATATGGAGTAGTGGGAGTTGTAGGAGAGAGGTGGGCAGCGGTCAAACCGATGGTTCGCCTCCCGATGAGCCTGCACACCAGACTGCTGGCATGCCTACCAAAGTTTCACACAGCTACTCACATGCCTCCCGATGACACTGCACAGCGAGCACGCCTCCGTCAATTCACACACCTGCACGCACGCCTCCCCGTCTTCATGCGCGGTGGACTGCTCGCATGCATCCCGTCAACTCACGCCTGCTCGCTCGGCACACGGGTCATGTGGCGGCACATATATTGTTATTCTATTTGGATGATTAATGTTGTCGCTTTATTGCTTAACCGAAGCATGGCACATATCCATTGTTGCTCTAACGCTCATGGTTCGAATAAATAATCCGTTTTGGATATTGGTTCCCAATTATTAATAATCTCCCTGTAACATCCCAAATTTTCAATTTGGAATATTATACACGGGTCATCTTGCATATCATAATTCTTATTGCATTCGTGTGTTTCAATCTTCGAAATTCCAAGCAACTCAAGGACCCACGGAGAGAGTTGGGGATTTTTCCGTTTTCATATTTGAGTTTTGTCAAATATCGGTACGAGGATCACTTTGGTTTTAATTGTTTTCCTCTCCGAAAATATTTCATAACAAAATATATGAGCGTAGAACATATGACTTCTCCAAAACAAAAGAAATATTGGAGGAAAAATATTAAAATCAATTTTGGTATTTTATTCGGATTTATTTGCAATGTTATTTGCATAGGAAAAATAAGTGTTTTTCATAATTGCATTTAGGTCCGGTAAAACTGTTCACTTTGTCCTAAATATTATTAGAGGACGGTGAAAATTTATTTCGGAATTTTTTGAGTCCATTTAGTTTTTTTTTCCGTCCGTTTTGCTACGTCAAGACTGTTCAGAAAAAAAGGAAACCGACCTACCGGGCCTTGTCCGGCTAGGACTCCGCCCGGTCGGCCTCTTTAAATCCCGAGCCGCGCCACCCCGCAGCCCACCCCGCCCCTCCCTAACCCTAACCCTAGCCAGCTCCCGCCGCCACCGCTGCTGCCGCCCGCCAGAGCCCCGCCGTCGCCGGAGCCCCGCCGCCGCCGGAGTTCTGCCACTTGTGAGGTAGCCGCTGCTGCCGCCGGTTTTCATGAGAAAAACCGATCGGTTTTTTTCTTGAAACCCTATATCTCGTTTTTTCGGTTTAGTTTTGGTTTTTCGGTTCGGTTAAATAGCGGGCGTTCGTCCGTACGTTCGTTTTAATGAACGTTGTTCGCCCGTTAGTCGCAGACAGCGAGCATTCGTTCGTTAGCATGTTCGTCAGTTTTTCTTTTTCAGGGTTTTTCCGCGATTATTTTCGATCACGATTTCTGCCCTGATCTTCGTTTTAGTTTATCTTTTCGCTCGTTAGTCGGAATTAGACGATTCAAGCGCCTAGATCTTCGCCTCGAAGCCCTCTTTCCGGGTAACCAACTTGAACAAAGCTTTGGTACTGTAAAATTTGACTTTAGTTCAAGCTAGTAAACAGATCTTGTTTCTTTCGTAGTTTGAGTTTCGTTGCTCCGTTTGATTTGATTCTTTTTGCAAACCGGAGTTCTTCAGTTGAACTTTCTGGTTAGATCTTTCTATTCGAGCTTTACCCGTGCATCTTAGCTTGGTTGCTTATGTATGCTATTGTTTGCTTGCGACAGAATTCCCGGAGTGCGAAGCGTGCTACTACGAGTCCCTAGGTTTTGTGAATCGTCAGCAAGGCAAATAACACTTTGATCATACCCTTTATTACCCAGTTTTTATGCATTAGATCAAACCCTCACACATTGCATGAGTAGGATCTCTTAACATGTGGGTCTAAGAAGTAGATTGTGGTAGAACCTATTACCTGCATTATTTTCAAACCCCTGGGAGTTACTTCTACGTTATGCTTAGGTTGTCATGCTATGCTCATAGACGTGGATTGGGTTTGAGAGTATCCATGACAGATGTGAGATTGTTAATTAATGGTTCAACTTAAGGTGGCTACTTTAATACACATCTGGGCGGATTGGTTGCAGGGCACCTGGAGAATCCAGTGTTGTCCTAGGAAAAACCCGGAGGAACCGTGTGATTTTTCCTATGGAATGCCACCCGGGCTCAAAGGGATCATAAGACTATTCATGCTAGAAACTCCGTGTGCAGCCACAATGCCATTATGGGCTCTGGCATAGTTGAGTATGTTGTGTGAGCTCTTTCAATGGTGGACAAGCAGATGTAGGGGAAAGTAGGTGTACCGGTCCACCCGGGGTAAAGAGTAAATGCTTCTGAAAGACTGTGTCTCGGTCATCCGTTTCTCAAACACCATGCAGTGCGAGAAATTCAACGGAGGAGATCGAGTCTTGTGCGGAAAAGTGTGCAAACCTCTACAGAGTGTACAAACTAATCATGATTAGCCATGTCCTCGGTTATGGACATCTTGAGTATCTGGTACATGAATTATTGGTTGATCTCATCACTCCAAAACTAATTTTGTGGGTTGATAATGATTACTTTAATTGGTATTGAGTTGTAGGAACCTTCTCTATGATGTTTCAACTACCATGATAGTTAAAATAAAAATTATTCCTTTGTTGTAGGAAAAAATGGCTTTATACAAAAAAACTTTAACCATAGAGCCTTCACCAGCCATATATGCATGTAGTGTTAGCCTTTATTCTGTTACTTGCTCTACTGTGTTATCTTGCCAGCATATTCCATGTGCTGACCCATTTTGGGCTGCAACATGTCATGTTGCAGACTATTTAGAAGAAGAGTAAGGTGCGCTAGGTCGTTTGTCATGCACTCAGCTATGTCGTTGGAGTTGATGGACTCACTTATCTTCCAAGGCTTCCGCTGTTATCGTGTTAGATGGCCGTATGCCGTATTATTTTGTAATAAGTTCTCTTTTGAGGCCTTCGATGTAATAAGTGTGTGATTGCCACTCTATTATAAATCCTTCAAGTACTGTGTGTGTCAGCATTACCGATCCAGGGATGACACAGAACACAGAGACTTCGGTCCATGCGGATCATGGTTGCTACACTCCCGTTTGTAATTAGATAAAGATTACATCAAAATTGGTCTCGAATTTGACAAAAAAAAGTACAATGCCACTTTGTATTGGTGTCCATATGACAACACGATAAGTTTCATGAACTTCAAATAAGTTTTGGATGTACTAGAATTTAAAAATCAAGATTCTCAATGTTTAAAATTTATTGCATGGGGAGTAAGCATGCACCTAGTGAGACACATGTGTTTTTGCCATCCATTTAGGTGCACTATCACATGTGCATGCAGCTCAAGTTTGATTTTTTGCACATTATACCAGTAGAAAATCAATCAATTAATGTAGGGATGGAATTCGAGCCGAGTCGAGCCAGCTCGGCTCGACTCGCTAGAGCTCGTTTCGTTAACGAACTAGCTCGACTCGACTCGTTACTATAACGAGCTCAAACCCAAGATTGGCTCGACTCGTTTAACTCGCGAGCTGGCTCGTTTAGCTTGTTAAGCTCATTAAAGATATGTAATAAAACCCTCAAACATGATAAAAATGATTATGTATATATTAAACACACACATCATTAAACAATTTTAATTACCTTGTAACGCATGAGTCTCCTCGGCGGCTAGGCCTTCAACAGCTAGGCCTTCTATTGTGCGCCTAGGATGCTGGGTGCTGAGTGGCTCATCTTCTTTTGTATTGGGAGTGGCAGATCTTTTGTGCCGAGCCTAACGAGTTATACGAGTACTCGTCAGATTGGCTCGTTTAACTTGGTCTATAAACGATCTTAAACTAAAGCTTGGCTCGACTCGTTATTCTTCGAGTTCGAGTCGATTCAAGCCGAGTCACGAGCTACTTGTTTAGCTCACGAGCTTCGAGCTTTTTTTCCAGCCCTAAATTAATGTACAAAAACATCTTAATGATCTTTGTGATTTTTTCGAAATTAAAACGTCCCTCCTTTGCTAACATATGTTCACCACGGGATAATTAATTTAACATGCATCGTAGTTGCCGTGGATTCGCGATGTGTGTGGGTGTGTGCGTCTGGGGGTGGCGGGTGGCTCGTAGTACACTACGAGTTGTGAGCCACCATGCGGGTTGGCTGTTTTGTTAGGCAGGCCGGTTCCACATCAGAGTCTTGAAATTGTTATTTAAAACATTACACAACCATTTCATACATACATGTTTTGGCCACATGCAGTCGATGGTTGTCCTACAAGACACTCGATACTCTTGTGTGACGCTTTTTGTGGGCCCGCGAGGTCGTCGTCCAGCACTTTGACGAACAGCGCAGTGAGGTTAATTTGACCGGCAAGGTAGAATCTTTTTTGTTTGTGCTATGGTGGTATATAGTACGCGTCGAAGAGGTGGGAGGGGACTAGCATATATATTGTACGTACGCGTCCGTTAACAAGTACACCTCACTCAGTGTCGGGAGTTTTTCGTTTCCGAGGCATGTGCCACATCAAAATTGTGAAATTGGCTATTCAAACACCACACGACACCTCTTTGGGCCACAGGCATGCACGCGGTGGTTATCCTAGCTAGGACACTCGCGTGTGACGCTTCAATCTGTGGGCCCACGAGGCCATCGTCGATGCATGCATGCATCACTTTGACCTGCATCGGGAGAGGTTAATTAATTTCACTATCGATGAGGATTCTTTTGGGTTCTACATATTATGGCAGGAGCATATAGTATGCGGTGAAGAGGGGGGAAGGGGACCATCATTTGTAGTACACTTCATGAACCTTGCTCTATGTGTGTGCATGGTTTACGGTTTTTGAGGCATGTGGCAGATCAAAGTTGTGCATTTTGGGTATTCAACATATATATGTTTGAACCACATGCAAAGTGGTGGTTGTTGTCCTCTCGCACCCACTTAAGCGGTTATCAGCGATATCGATGATGTCCATCTGTGGGCCTGCTTGGTCCATCGCTACTTTTTGCCTGACAACAAGAGAGGTTAATTTGACTTAGGAGGGGATTATTATTTTTTGCTTGTAATATGGTATATATATATAGGTCATGTTTTGGGATGACATGCATGATACAGTTTGAGCACACACACATGCATGTGTGAGCATGAATCCCTCCCATCGAGTCAAAGTGGCTAGTACAATGACCCGTCATGAACCGATATCGCTTTGTGTGGGGAGCTAGTGTACGATTTTTTACGCACGCGCCACATCAATGTTGTGAAATGGCATTCAAACATGCATGCACGCATCACCTCCATACATATGCATGTAGTGGTTGCCTTCGAACGGTACACTCCCTCACGTGGTTATCGGCGACAAGAATATATATTCGTGGGACCGCGTGGACATCCATGATCACCTTGACCAACAACAAGATAGGTTACCAAGGCAGATTCTTCATTTGGTTCGTGTTATCATAGTGTAGGTCATGGTGAGATTCAGACCTTAAGTTTGAGCGCACATACTATGCACGCATGCATGAATCCCCGTTTTTGGCTTGAAGTGTGGTGTAACATACATATGCATCGTGAACCTAACCCTCACTCACTGTGGGGATTTCTAGTTTGAAATCACGGCAACACATCAAAGTTGTTCCATTGTTACTCAAAAACACACCTCTCCATACATATGTTTGGGCCACACGCTTGAAGTGGTTGTCTTCAGGGACTAGCTACTTGCATGATTATTGGCGAGCTAGCCCATCTACGGGTTCGCATGGACGACCATCACTTTGACCGACAACAAGACAGAGGTTGTACGACCAAGGTGGATTATTCTTGGTCCATTTTACGATCCATCTTGGTGAGATATGCCTCTCTAGCCCGCCGCCTAAAAGTGTGTGGGCGGGTTGCTACTTCACACTTTGCTAGGTGAACCTCGGTTGGGGGCATGCATTCATAGCTTAGGATTCCCTTCGTGGTGACACGAGGGGGGCTGCTAGCTACTTTGCACTTTGCTAGGTGAACCTCGGTTGGGGGGCATGCATTCATAGCTTAGGATTCCCTTCATGCCGACACAAGGGAGGGGGCTACTAGCTACTTCGCACTTTCCTAGGTGAACCTCGGTTGGGGGGCATGCATTCATAGCTTAGGATTCCCTTCGTGCTGACATGAGGGAGGGGGCTGCTAGCTACTTCGCACTTTGCTAGGGTGAACCTCGGTTTGGGGGGGGCTGATGACCCACAAGTATAGGGGATCAATTGTAGCTCTTTCCAATAAGTAAGAGTGTTGAACCCAACGAGGAGCAGAGGGAACTGACAAGTGTTTCTCAGTAAGGAAATACCTGCAAGTGCTGAAATTGTAAGTAGCAGAGTAGTTTGATAGCAAGATAATTTTGTTACGAGCAACTAACAATAGTAGTAGAAAATGTGTGATACATCCAAAATGCATCACTATTTTATATCGTAATTCATCCTTATTCATTGATATATTTCACATTACGATGATGCTCTTATGTTGTTTTGGCCTATTTTACACAGTTTGCAACTTTCCGGTGCCGAAGCAGCAGACGCGGGATTCAGCGGTAAAAAGTGGACGCTGAGTTGCTGAAGAAGAATACCTCCAAATTACCTGAAAATCGATGGAGGGTATTTTCCAGAAGGATCACGAAGATACGCAAAAGAGCAACCAGAGGGGGGCCACAGGGTGCCCAGGCGGCCACCTGGCGCGGCCCCCACCCTGGCCGCGCCGGGAGGGCGCCTGGAGCCCCTGGCCCACTCCAGGCTCTCCCCTCTGGCCTATATACTCCTCGTCATCCAGAAACCCTAAAAGGGGGAGAGTTTACGGAGTTCCGCCGCCGCTCTGTGGCGGAAACCTACAGAGAAGAAAAGACATCTCCGGCGGGCAGATTTCGCCGGGGAGATCACCTCCCGGAAGGGGAGATCATCGCCATCGTCATCACCATCGTCACGGGCATCATCGAGATCATCATCAACATCATCCCCAACATCAGCACCATCTCCATATTCATCCAATCCCATCTCACAATTGCAACTTGTGTTGTAATCCGTACTATCTATCCTCTCTACTCTATCGGTGTTGATTACTACTTTGTGGTGAATGCTATTGAGTTTTGTTGGAGAAATATCATTGTGTCCAGATTGTTTATCATCCATCTATCTCCACTGATCATGATCTCTTTTATGTCTTGAGAGTAGTTACTTTAGTTCTTGAGGACATGGGAGAAGTCTTGTTGTTAGTAGTCATATGATGTTGAAGTAATATGTGTTGTTTGATACTTAAGTTGTGTTGTTATTTTCCTAGTGGTGTTGTGTGAGTCGAACACTCAACACTTCGCCTTATTAAGGACCTAGGGGAATACATTGTGTACAAAGAATGCTTACGGTGGGTTGCCGGAGTGACAGAAACCTGAACCCCAGTTTGCACGCTTTTGCACAAGGGAACAATGGATCATCGATCGTATTGCTATGGTTAGGCTTTTGCCTTAAATACTATCTTGTATTTGCGGATGCTTGCAAGGTGTTTAATCATAAGAGTGCACTCATCTTAGTCTAAAGGGTGTACTGGCATAGATCCACCCACTCAGCACTTATCAACACATCACATAGTACCGATACGGAATATGGCGAAAGCACATGACTACCTCTCCCGTGTGTCCTCAAGAACACTTTAGCCTTTATAAGTTCAGTTGCTAGGCCTCTCCTTTGCTCAGAAAGGATTGGGCCACTTGTTACTCTCCAGTGCCTTTTACTTTGCTTGCTTTTACTTTCCTGTTGCTTATATCAAGAAAACCCCTAAAAAGTTATCTTTTAGTGCTTGCAGTTATTCCTTGCTCAGAATCACTTATCAATACCTTCTGCTCCTCGTTGGGTTCGACACTCTTACTTATCGAAAACGCTGTAATAGATCCCTTACGGTTGTGGGTCATCAAGTACCGTTTTCTGGCGCCGTTGCCGGGGAGTGTAGCGCTATTGGTAAGTGAAGCTGGTAAGGAAGTTTTTATATTTCTGTTTTTATTTTGATGTTGCTGCTCTTTGTCCTTATGGACAACCTTGCTATTGGATCGTTGCTTGTGGGAAGACGCCCCACATCTGTGGTGGTTGCTCCTCCCCCTACTGAAATTGTGCCCTATAAAATACCAGCTGGTATTATCGATTATGTTTTGGCTAATCGTTATGCAGGAGACAGACATCCCGGTGAACACTTGTTATATCTGTCACAACTATGTTCATTATTTAAGCTTGCAGGTGTATCAATGGAGTTTGTCATGAGGAACTTGTTCTCCGTATCGCTTATAGATAAAGCTTCAGATTGGTATAAGCTTCTCGATAACTCACACTTGCTTGATTGGCAAGAGCTTATGTCTCTCTTTTATACCAAGTTTTATCCTCTTCATGAAATTCATCGAGACAGGAACTATATCTATAACTTTAGGTCTCATGACGGAGAAAGCATTGCTCAAGCTTGGGGGAGATTGAAGTCCCTAATGCTCAAATGTCCTATTCATGAGCTCCCCAAGAAAATTATACTTAAAAAATTTTATGCTAGGCTTTCTCGTCAGGATAAGGAGATGATGGATGCCTCCTCTAGTGGGGTATTTCAGACAAAGAGCGTTGAAGAAAGGTGGGATCTCATTGAAAGGATCCAGAGGAATACCGAAGATTGGGAAATCGATAAAGGTATTGAACCCGCTACAAATTATGAGCATGATTATATTGAGAGCTATGTGAAAACTGATTACTTCAATACCTTTTGCTCTAAGATTGGTCTTGATTCCCATCTAATGATTGATTTCTGTAAGGATTTTGCCTCTCAAGTTGATTCTTTTAAAAAGAAGAGAGATCAGCATCATGAACCTTTCAAAGAGTTACCTGTTGATATTCATGTTACTGAATCTATTTTGCCTGCAGTTATATATGAAAAGCCTCCTTTTCCCGAAAGGATAAGGGAGCACTCTCTTGTGACAGGCATAATAAATAAAAGTGAGAGAAGAATTGATGAGCCTGAGGACCAGATCAAGGTCGATCCTCAAGTTGCATTGGTTAAAGACCTTGTTACTAATGATGTTTTGGATTCCAATGTACATTTTTGTGTTGTTTCCACTAACCTTGTCACAGCCAAGAATAAAGGCCCAATTTCAGGTACTCCATTAGTATCTGTTAAAATAGGAGATCATAATTATTATGGGCTATGCGATTTGGGATCGAGTGCTAGTGTTATCCCCTATTCACTTTATCAAGAGATCATCGGTGAGATTTCACCTTGTGAACTTGAAGAAGTTGATGTTACCATTCATCTTGCAAACAGAGCAACTATCTCTCCTATCAGAATTGTGAGAGACGTTGAAGTCCTATGTGGAAAGGTAAAATACCCTACCGACTTTCTAGTACTTGGTTCAGTGAGGGACAATTTTTGTCCTATTATTTTTGGTAGACCTTTTCTCAGAACTTGTGGAGCTATAATAGATTGCAAGAAAGGTAAAGTTTCTGTTGAATTCAATGGTGAGACATATGAATTTAACTTTTCTAAGTTCTCTAAGCAGCCTCGTGGTACCGATTTGCCTAGTGATGATAAAATTATTGAAAGTATTGCTTCTATTGCTATTCCCCCTAATGATCCTTTGCAGCAATATATGGAGGACCACGAGAATGATTTGCATATGCAGGAAAGAAATGAACTAGATGAAATATTCTTGAGACAACCTGCTATCCTGAAGCACAACCTTCCGGTTGAACCTTTGGGAATTTTATCAAAACCAAAAGAAGACCCGGTGTTCGATCTTAAACCTCTTCCCGATACGCTCAAGTATGCTTATTTAGATGAAAAGAAACTATATCCTGTTATTATCAACTCTAACCTTTCAGGATATGAAGAAGAGCGACTATTGGAAGTACTTCGTAAACACCGAGGTGCAATTGGCTATACCCTTGATGACCTTAAGGGTATTAGTCCATCTATCTGTCAACATACTATCAACCTTGAGCCCGATGCTAAACCAGTTGTTGATCATCAACGACGGTTGAACCCGAAGATGATGGATGTTGTAAGAACTGAGATTCTCAAGCTTCTAGCCACAGGTATTATCTACCCTATAGCTGATAGTAAGTGGGTAAGCCCGGTACATTGTGTTCCTAAGAAAGGAGGTACAACTGTGGTTCCTAATGATAAGAATGAACTAATACCTCAGAGAATTATTATTGGATATAGAATGTGTATTGATTACAGGAAGCTGAACAATGCAACCAGGAAGGATCACTACCCGTTGCCGTTCATCGACCAAATGCTTGAAAGTCCCTATGGAGGACATCATGCCGGATTCAGGAGACAAACTTCTCATATGAGACTGGAGAACCCCTTCCATGGAAGCGCTTCGCCGAGGACTACGTGATCAACGTCAACAAGAATGAGGAGTGAAATCTCCTTGGGTAATGGCATCCCCTTGGCTTGTTCCAAGCTTGGGGGAGTGCCCGGTATCTTTATCTTTATCTTTTGTCTTTTAGAGTCAAGTAGAGTCGTATCATGTCTAGGGAGGTTATTATATGAAATAGGTGTGTGCATTGAGGTCTATCACTCCTTCTGTGGAGAGATTGTATCCGTGAGTGTGGAGTCGTCTATGATGGAATATTAATGAGAAGTCTATTGGTTCCTTTGCTGCACTCGGTATTCTCTTCACGCAATCGACCTTATATGATGATTCTTATGGGGAGTATTGACCTTATATCAGGTATGGCTTTGAAAACTTTATTTAATCTTGGCAAACATAGCTTTGGTCATAACAACAAGCATGATTTTCTTAAAGTAGCGACATAGCCAAAACCTTTATGTTATTATGCTTGAAGTGTTATGCTGACAAGGAAGACAACTTGATGTGTTATGCTTATTTTAATGTTTATGCCTTATATTGCTTTGCATCTTAGTCATCATCAATTGTCTGTTCTCTCAAAGCCTTTGCTAGCCTAAACTCTGTACTAAGCGGAATTCTGCTTGTGCATCCATACCCTTAAACCAATGCCTTCCTTATGAGTCCACCATACCTTCCTATTCGTGGTATTCCACTACCACCTCCTAAAGTATAGAATTTATGTGTTATCCTTAAATGTTCAAAATCTTCTATTTTGTGCCCCTGTTTTAGCTCATGAGGAAGTAGTAGTTAATTCATGATCTTTTTAAGTTGGACAAGTTTTACCCCGGGATTGCATGTCTAATCTGCAAACCCCTAATACGAGGAGGAACTGGCATGAGTGCGCCCGGCTCATAAAAGATAATACAACAGACAAACCCTCCTTCACGCTTTGTTCATGAGAAATCAGAAAACTTTGGCAATGATAAACAAAGGAGATTAAGGGGATGTGATCGTCCCTGTGCGGGAGCCGTTCCTCGAAACTTGTCCAGTTTGAGAAGTAATTGAGTTATCTATTAGCATTCGTTGACAAATCATGCACCTCTCAAAACTTGTTTTCATTCTGTTTGATTTAAGGATAGCACGTGAGTTTTCCCTACTTCCCTAGAGCAGGGCCTATCTCTTAGTTTTAGGTTGAGTTAGTTATTCCTAGTTCCTTCTATTATTAAAGAGAGCAGACATTTGATGTTGACGAGGATTCATTCATATAAAGTTGCATTAAGATTTGTCATATCATATCCTTGTTGACATTATCATTTGATAAGTAAGTTGATTGTCAAGCCCAGCTAAAGCAAACATCTTCCTTTGTGCTAACACTTTCACTTCTTGCCTAATAACATGTTCTTTCAAAAGCTTCAATTGATCTCATCAAAACATAAAGAGAAAGAGCAAAAGTAAAAGCTATTAGTTGTTCTTTGACCAAAGGACATGTTTGCCATGATTTGATGAGTTTCCTTAGCCATACTTTCGATTATAAGTGTTACCACTCTTTTATAAGGGCCTTATGAGTTGAAGATTGTTGTTGAGGATATTTGAGTTTGGTGAAGAAACTGTGATGCTTCTTGTCCGTATTCTATTTATCGACACTTCACTCTCTAAACTTGTGGACAGGTTTACCAAGCTCAGTATTTGCTTGGGGACAAGCGAGGTCTAAGCTTGGGGGTGTTGATACGTCAAAAATGCATCACTATTTTATATCGTAATTCATCCTTATTCATTGATATATTTCACATTATGATGATGTTCTTATGTTGTTTTGGCCTATTTTACACAGTTTGCAACTTTCCAGTGCCGAAGGAGCAGACGCAGGATTCAGCGGTAAAAAGTGGACGCTGAGTTGCTAAAGAAGAATACCTCCAAATTACCTGAAAATCGACGGAGGGTATTTTCCAGAAGGATCACGAAGATACGCAAAAGAGCAACCAGAGGGGGGCCACAGGGTGCCCAGGCGGCCACCTGGCGCGGCCCCCACCCTGGCCGCGCCGGGAGGGCGCCTGGAGCCCCTGGCCCACTCCAGGCTCTCCCCTCTGGCCTATATACTCCTCGTCATCCAGAAACCCTAAAAGGGGGAGAGTTTACGGAGTTCCACCGCCGCTCCGTGGCGGAAACCTACAGAGAAGAAAAGCCATCTCCGGCGGGCAGATTCCGCCGGGGAGATCACCTCCCGGAAGGGGAGATCATCGCCATCGTCATCACCATCGTCACGGGCATCATCGAGATCATCATCAACATCATCCCCAACATCAGCACCATCTCCATCTTCATCCAATCTCATCTCACAATTGCAACTTGTGTTGTAATCCGTACTATCTATCCTCTCTACTATATCGGTGTTGATTACTACTTTGTGGTGAATGCTATTGAGTTTTGTTGGAGAAATATCATTGTGTCCAGATTGTTTATCATCCATCTATCTCCACTGATCATGATCTCTTTTATGTCTTGTGAGTAGTTACTTTAGATCTTGAGGACATGGGAGAAGTCTTGTTGTTAGTAGTCATATGATGTTGAAGTAATATGTGTTGTTTGATACTTAAGTTGTGTTGTTATTTTCCTAGTGGTGTTGTGTGAGTCGAACACTCAACACTTCGCCTTATTAAGGACCTAGGGGAATACGTTGTGTACAAATAATGCTTACGGTGGGTTGCTGGAGTGACAGAAACATGAACCCCAGTTCGCGCGCTTTTGCACAAGGGAACAATGGATCATCGATCGTATTGCTATGGTTAGGCTTTTGCCTTAAATACTATCTTGTATTTGCGGATGCTTGCAAGGTGTTTAATCATAAGAGTGCACTCATCTTAGTCTAGAGGGTGTACTGGCATAGATCCACCCACTCAAACTTATCAACACATCACATAGTACCGATATGGAATATGGCGAAAGCACATGACTACCTCTCCCGTGTGTCCTCAAGAACACTTTAGCCTTTATAAGTTCAGTTGCTAGGCCTCTCCTTTGCTCAGAAAGGATTGGGCCACTTGTTACTCTCCAGTGCCTTTTACTTTGCTCGCTTTTACTTTCCTGTTGCTTATATCAAGAAAACCCCTAAAAAGTTATCTTTCAGTGCTTTCAGTTACTCCTTGCTCAGAATCACTTATCAATACCTTCTGCTCCTCGTTGGGTTCGACACTCTTACTTATCGAAAACGCTGCAATAGATCCCTTACGGTTGTGGGTCATCAATGTGCAACAAGATAGCCCAATCCTTTTGTGGCAAAGGACATGCCAAAATGGTTTCTTATAATAAGCGAAGCGTTCTTGAGGGTACACGGGAGTTTCATCTAGTCACTTTCATCATGTTGGTTCAATTCGTGTTTGCTACTTTGATAATTTGATATGTGGGTGGATTGGTTCCTAGGTGATGTTCTTACTTGAAAAAACCTTCTACTTATGATTAACCCTCCCACAAGCATCTGCAACTACGATAAAATTATTAAGAATAAATTCTAGCCATAGCATTAAACTATTGGATCCAATCGGTCCCTTATGAAATAGTGCATAAATTGGGGTTTAAGCTTATGTCACTCTCGCAACCCACCATCCAATTACTACTCCACAATGCATTCCCTTAGGCCCAAATATGGTGAAGTGTCATGTAGTCGACGTTCACATGACACCACTAAGAGAATCAAAACATACATACTATCAAAGTATCGAACACATATCAAAATTACATGATTACTTGCAACATGATTTCTCTCGTGACCTCAAGAACAAAGGTAACTACTGACAAGTGATGAACATGCTCAAGATCAGAGGGGTAATATGTAGCATAATGGATCTGAACATATAATGTTCCACCGAATAAACCATATAGTAATCGACTACAACATTTAATCAACACTACTAGTCACCTACAAGCAACAATCTATAGTTCCGGTAACAAGATTGGTCACAAGAGATGAACTAGAGTTTCAGATGAGATGGTGGTGGTGAAGATGTTGATGAAGATAGCCCTCCCCAAGCTGGGAGAGTTGTTGGTGATGATGATGACGATGATTTCCACCTCGGGGAGGGAAGTTCCCCCGGCAGAATCACTTCGCCGGAGGGCAAAAGTGCTCCTACCCAAGTTCCGCCTTGAGACGGCGGCGCTCCATCCCGAAAGTCTTCTCCATATTTTTTTCTAGGTCAGAGAGGCTTATATACCAGAAGATGGTCACCAGAAGTGGGCCTGGGTGAGCACAACCCATCAGGGCGCGCCTGGAGGCCCTGGCGCGCCTAGGTGGGTTGTGCCCACCTGGTGGGCCCCCTCTGGGGGTAATCAGCTATAGTATTTCTTATATATTACATAAAAAATTCTCGTGAATTTTCAGCTTGTTTGGAGTTGTGCAGAATAGGTGGCCTGACCTAGCTTTTTCAGGTCCGGATTTTCATCTGTCGGAATTCTCTCTCTTGGTGTATACCTTGCAAATTATGAGAGAAAAGGCATTAGAATTACTCCAAAAAGCATTATTATACATAATAACAGCATAAATAACAGTAAGAAAACAGGATGCAAAATGGACGTATCAACTCCCCCAAGCTTAGACCTCGCTTGTCCTCAAGCAAAAACCGAGAACGAAAAACATGTCCATGTGCTTTGAGAGAGGTGTCTATAAAAACAAAATACGGACATAGAAGCATCATGTTGATTATTATAACAGCAACAAAATTAAACATAAGACTTTTATCATAGAACTTGTATCATAGACTTCTCATGAATAAGTAACAGTTCATCACACAACTGAAGTACAAAGCATAAACTCTATTAGAAACCAACAAACTGTGTTTTCAGTCAACTTTGCAACTACAATTCATCATCTTTTCAGGAAGGGTCACATATCAGAGCCTTTAGGCAAGTCCACATACTCAACCATCGTATAGTCTTCTATGATTGCTAACACTCACTGCATACACATGAGCAAAACTTTTCAACCGGACACATAGCAAGATAGGGGCTTATGGTTTTCCCTCCCAACGTACTCACCTCAAGGGTTATGTCAATAATAATAACTCATGTCACCCATATTCAACTGGACATATGTGCCTAGATCTTTCCTCGCCACATGATGCTTGCCAAAGGATAAAAATAAAAGGGAAAAGAGGGAAAACTTTGACTCTTTGCATAAAAGTAAAAGATAGGCCCTTCACAGAGGGAAGCAGAGGTTGCCATGCGCTTATTTGTTTGTATGCTCAATCCCTTAGTGCAAAAGAACGTCGCATTGCATTGCCCCTTGTGATAGCAACCTTTATTGTGCAGTTTGTCGCTTTTATTCTTCACCATCACAAGTTCATGCAACGCTCAATTTTCTCTTACACTAAATGATCTCACACTTTTAGAAGAAATTTGTATTGCCTTATTGCACCGATAACAACTTACTTGAAGGATCTTACTCAATCCATAGGTAGGTATGTTGGACCCTCGAACAAGGTTTGGGTTTAAGGGTTTTTGGATTCACAAGTAGTATATCTACTTAGTGCGGAGTTTTTGGCTAGAAAAGATATTGGGCAAGCACCACATGTTAAAGGATCTATGACAATATGACTTCTATGTGAATATGAACAAACATAAATCATTAAGTTGTCTTCCTTGTCCAACATAAACAATTCTGGCATATAATATTTTAATGGGGGGTCACAATCACAAAAGATTTCCAGGATATTATATTTATATGTGAATCTTCCCTTCCCTTATTAATTATTTCATGAGTTGCATCATTGACCGATGCTATGTTTGTCAATCTCTAATAAAATTTTCTACTTATACTTTTCCTTATGTGGTGCCATCACCTACAATAAGTGTAACATCCCAAATTTTCAATTTGGATGTTTATAAATAGATCATTCATATGCATCCATGATTTATGCATTTTTGCCCCATTTGTATTATTTGATTCTGATCCAAGGAACTTTGAGCAACTCAAGGACCAAAAGAGAGAGTTGGAAGTTTCCCTAAAACCCACTTTTGAAATTTTAAAATTTGGAAATTGGATCAAACTTGGTTCCATGAAAAAAAATCATTTCCATTATTCCAAAAATAAAGAGAGAAGATAAAATGACTTCTTCAAAATCAGAAGGAAAATATTGGAATTTGAATTTGGAACCAAAATATATTTGTTGGGTTTTATTTGCAATTTATTTTACTAGTTTAACAAAAATGTTTTTTTAATTTGCATTATAGGCAGGATAAATGTTCACAAGGTCATATATAAGACCATATTATTATGTGAACATTTTTCTTCGGATCTAAATAATAATTCTGAGAGGAGCGAACATGACACTCCAAAAAGTCAGAAGAAAACAATGCCGAAAGTTTTGAATTCAAATTTGACTTTCTTTTGAATTTTTTTGAAAAATGTTTTTTTATAAAGTTTTTATTTAGCCTCTGAAAAATAGTTCATCTTGTAGGATTTATTTGTCTGAAATTTTTGATATATATATGTCCTATATTAAAATATTTTTATTTTCTATCTATACATTTTTTTCTCTCTGTCAAAAAAAAAAAACAGCCACGGGCCGTGAAAGGCCCAGCCTTCCTCACGACCCAACTTGGTCGTCTCCTTCCTTGGTCGTTCGTTCACAGAGAGCTCGCAGAACATCCTCCATCCAGCTCCCCACCCCTCCCCTTCCTCTCCCCCGCCCCAAAACGCCTCTGAATGGAACCCCCTCGCCTTCCTCTACCCCTTCCCCTTCCTAGTGCGCCTTGGAGTCGCCTGTAATGGCCATTACGAGGCATAGAAACAGTCACCATTAACACATCTCGCCCCACCCAACTCTGGACCTCCCCAAGCCCTATAAAAGGCACC
>LR738711.1:356206005-356216769 GCA_902687465.1 Secale cereale
CCCCGCCCCAAAACGCCTCTGAATGGAACCCCCTCGCCTCCCTCTACCCCTTCCCCTTCCTAGTGCGCCTTGGAGTCGCCTGTAATGGCCATTACGAGGCAGAGAAACAGCCACCATTAACACATCTCGCCCCACCCAACTCTGGACCTCCCCAAGCCCTATAAAAGGCACCCCGCGAGCCCCTCTCACCCCTCGTCCGAAGCCCTCTCCTTCTGGAGCTTTTCCCCCTCCCAAACCTCGCCAATTGCTCGCCGGAGTTCGTGAAGTCCGGCGACCTCTCACCGTGTGTACATGAAGCTATCTTCAACCAAAACTTGATCAAGTGGTTCACCACATCGTCCTCTACACCGTCCCGTACGCGTCCTTCGCCGAAACACACCGGAGCCGCCTTCTTCCTCGTCTCCGGAGACAAGTCCGGTGAACACCCTGTTCAATTTTTTTCTCTTTTATCAGTATATTTTCCAATTCAGATTCTTTACCAAATCTTGTTTCTAGTATATCTTTTAGTCTATAGATCCAATTTAGTTGATTCTTTTTCCTACGGTTTCGCAGAAATATCCTCTATCCAGAGAACCTAACGAAATATATTTTTGAAAATTTTGAATTTTGAATTCAAACAGATCTGAAATCAAACTTCGTTAGGCCATAACTTGAGTTTCGTAACTCCATTTTGGGTGATTCTTTTTGCAAATCGAAACTTGAGACATGTACCTTCTGTTAAAACCAAAACCATTTATTTTTGTTGCTGTGAAAATTATATTCTGTACAGAAACTTTATTTTGGTCTTTTTGGAGTTTTCGAAGTCTTTTATTTGTTTTCTTTTTGGATCTTTGCTTGTATGCTTATGTATGTTATTGCTTGCTTACGCTAGATCATCCGGAGTGCGAAGCTTGCTACTACGAATCTTTAGAGTTCAACGAACGTCAGCAAGGCAAGTTCACACTTTGATCATAAGTTTAATACCCAGTTTTTACTATGCATTAGTTTCACCCTCAAAGATTGCATGAGTAGGATTGGGAACATGTGGTTATGCTATGTAGTTCATTTGGTAGGAACCTATAACCTTTGATCACCCCGGGAATATTCGTTATGTCATATATTGCTTAGCCATGCTCGTAGACGGGGATTGGTATGTGTGATACATGCAAGTTGCGAGAGATAATAATTTTGGGACAACATAAGGTGGCAACTTTAATACACATCTGGGTGGATTGTTTGGGGCACCTGGAGAAACCAGTTCTTGCCCAAGGGGAATCCCGGAGTACCCGTGTGATTACCCTACGTCCGCCACCCAGGCTTAAAGGGATCATAAGATATTTCATGCCTAGAAACTTCCGTGTGCAGCCACAAGCCATTATGGGCTCTGGCATAGTTGAGTAAGTTGTGTGACCTCTTTCCGTGGTAGACTAGCTGATGTAGGGGAAAGTAGGTGTACCGGTCTACCCAGGGTTTGGAGGAAATACTTCAGAAAGACTATGTCTCGATCTTCCGATCATGGAGGTGGTCGAGTCTTGTGGGGAAAAGTGCGCAAACCTCTGCAGAGTGTACAAACTAATCATGATTAGCCGTGTCCCCGGTTATGGACAACTTGAGTATCTAGAAGTGAATTATTGGTTGATCTCATCACTCTTCTTAATGAAATAATTGGGTTACTAATAACTTGGGAATTTTGGGATTGAGTTGGAGGAACCTTCTCAATAATGGCATTTTTTTAACTTAGTAGTAAATAAAAATGTATTCCTTTGTTGTAGGGTAAAATTGGCTTTATGCAAACATTAAACTTAGAACCTCCACCAGCTAAATTTGCATATAGAGATAGTCTTTTTCTTTATTATTATTCTATGGTGTGACATTGCCAGCATATTCCATGTGCTGACCTACATGGCTGCAACGTCTCATGTTGCAGAGTTTTCCGACGAGGAGTAAAGGTGCGATAGGTCGTTGTTCTGCACTCAGTTTGTCGTGGAGTTGATGGACTCATTTTACTTTTGAAGCTTCCGCAGTTATTTTATCCAGATGGCCTTTGGCCATATTATTGTAATAATACTCTTTTGAGGACCTCGATGTAATAAACTGTGTGATTGAACTCTGTTATAATTCATCGAGTACTGTGTGTGTCAGCATACCGATCCAGGGATGACACTTAAGCACAGAGACTTCGATCCATTTGGATCGGGTCGCTACAAGATGGTATCAGAGCACACGCTGACTGTAGGACGCGACCACTAGGAAATGGAAAACCATAGGAAGAAAACTCTATTTTACCACTTCCTTATATATATCCATTGGTCTGTACTGTTCTCTATTCATTTCTATCTCTTCTATACTTCAATTCAATAGTTGTTGAACCCCATGACCAAGTTGCTCAGCTGATGAGACCAAGACACATGAAGACATCATTGACGAAGAAGAAGAAGTAGAGTTGACTTTGATTTGAGAAGATTTAGTTCAGACCACCACAACCAAATGTAGTCCAACGAATGATTGCGGTAGTATGAAGAGATCATATCTCTTGTGGATATGACCTTACCTGTAGGTTTTGCTTGTGTGGTGTGATTTGTGTGAATTGCTTGATTTGAAGTTTTATTGCTATCATAAGCATATGGGTAGTGATTTCTCTCATTAGGCCCTTATTCTATTCTAATTTCTCATCCACTGTAAACCTAACAGATGCCTCCGAGACGTGACCCAGAATTCCCACTGGAACTTACCCAATTGGTCCAGAACCAGAACGCCCTCATGCAGCTACTCATCCAAAATCAAAACAACAACAACAACCCACCGTCACTACCCTAGAGGGGAAACGGATCAAGTATGTGTCGAGGCATACGCAAAGGAGGACTCAAGTGAATTCGCTTTCGGGAGTTGTTCAGGAGGAAGTACCAGTTCTGAAGGATTATCCCGATGTATTCCCCGAGGAATTGCCCAGCATGCGACCTGATCGGGACATAGAGTTTTTGATTGAATTGTTACCAGGCACCGAACCAATATCCAAGAGACCATACCGGATGCCCGCAAATGACCTGGAGGAAATTAAGAAGCAGATTAAGGAATTATTGGAGAAAGGTTATATTCGACCGAGTTCATCACCTTGGGGAGCCCCAGTGCTTCTAGTTGAGAAGAAGGATGGATCCTTGAGAATGGTTGTGGATTACCGTGCGTTGAATGAGGTGACGATCAAGAACAAGTACCCTCTGCCGATGATCAATGATTTGTTTGACCAGCTACAAGGAGCAAAAGTTTTCTCAAAAATTGATCTTCGATCTGGATATCACCAGCTGAAGATTCGAGAACAAGATATACCCAAGACAGCCTTTACCACGAGATATGGGCTTTATGAGTATACAGTCATGTCTTTTGGTTTGACTAATGCCCCTGCATATTTTATGAATATGATGAATAAGGTATTCATGGAGTTCTTGGATAAGTTTGTTGTGGTATTCATTGATGATATATTGATTTACTCAAAGAATGAAGAAGAACACAAGGAACATTTGCGCTTGGTTCTTGAGAAGCTCAGGGAACATCAGTTATATGCAAAATTCAGCAAGTGTGAATTCTGGTTGAAGGAAGTTGGATTTCTCGGACATGTTATATCAGGGGAAGGAATAGCAGTGGATCCTTCGAAAGTTGAAGCCATCACCGAATGGAAGGCACCCACCTCAGTCGGAGAGATTCGCAGTTTCCTTGGACTTGCAGGATATTACCGAAGATTTATTGAGAATTTATCCAAGATCGCTAAGCCCATGACAGAGTTATTGAAGAAAGACACCAAGTTTAATTGGACCGAGGAATGTGAGGCTAGTTTTCAGGAGTTGAAGAAACGTTTGGTCACAGCCCCAATACTAATTCTTCCGAATATACGCAAGGATTTTCAGGTATATTGCGACGCTTCTCGTCAGGGACTTGGAGGTGTTCTTATGCAAGAAGGAAGAGTTGTTTCATATGCCTCACGTCAACTTCGACCCCATGAGCGGAATTATGCCACGCATGATTTGGAGTTAGCAGCCGTAGTGCATGCGCTCAAGACCTGGAGGCATTTTCTTATTGGAAATCATTGTGATGTTTACACGGATCACAAGAGTTTGAAATACATCTTCACGCAGAAGGATTTGAACCTCAGGCAGAGAAGATGGTTGGAGCTCATAAAAGATTATGACATGAAATTGCACTATCACCCAGGAAAGGCCAATGTTGTGGCAGATGCATTGAGCCGCAAGAGTTATGTCAATACCCTCACAGCAGGAGGATTACCTCAAGAGTTAATTGATGATCTCAGAGATCTTCGATTGGAGATAGCACCACGAGGTTTTGTTACCGCAATGGAAATTCAATCCACCTTGCTGGGAAAGATTCGAGAAGCCCAGAAGTTAGACAAAGGTATTGCAGAAATAAAGGAAAGGATGAACCAAGGAAAGGCAGCAGGATTTCGTGAAGATGAACACGGAGCCTTATGGTTTGAGAAGCGTATTTACGTGCCAAATAACACAGAGATCAGGAAGTTGATTCTTCAGGAGGCTCATGATTTGCCTTATTCGATACACCCAGGAAACACCAAGATGTATTTGGACTTGAAGGAAAGTTTCTGGTGGACAGGTATGAAAAAGGATATTGCCGAGTATGTCGCAGTATGTGATGTATGTCAAAGGGTAAAGGCAGAGCACCAGAAACCAGCAGGATTACTTCAACCTTTGCCGATACCGGATTGGAAGTGGGACAAGCTTTGCATGGACTTCATTACAGGATTACCCAGGACCTGATCAGGCTATGATTCTATTTGGGTAGTAGTTGATCGCTTGACCAAGGTAGCTCACTTCATCCCCGTGAAAACCACATATACAAGTGCTAAGTTGGCCAAGATATATATGACCAGGATCGTATGTCTGCATGGAGTTCCGAGGACCATCGTATCAGATAGAGGAACACAATTTACCTCAAAGTTTTGGCATCAGTTACACGAAACTTTGGGTACCAGGCTAGAGTTCAGTACAGCCTTTCATCCGCAGACAGATGGGCAGACCGAGAGAGTCAATCAGATTCTGGAGGACATGTTGAGAGCTTGTGCGCTAGATTATGGATCTAGTTGGGATGATAATTTGCCATACGCAGAATTCTCATATAACAACAGCTATCAAGCTAGTTTGAAGATGGCCCCTTTCGAAGCTTTGTACGGAAGGAGGTGCAGGACACCATTAATGTGGGATGGAGTTGGAGACCGTAAATTATTTGGTCCCGACCTTATCAAAGATTTGGAGGAGAAAGTCAAGTTGATCCGTGACAGACTTAAGATAGCCCAATCCAGACAAAAGAGTTATGCCGATACTAAACGCAAGGAAGTAACTTATGAAGTCGGAGATAGAGCATATCTTCGTGTGTCTCCACTTCGAGGTGTTTAACGGTTTGGAGTTAAAGGCAAACTAGCACCACGATTTGTGGGGCCATACAGAATTTTGGAACGCATGGGTGAAGTTGCCTACAAGTTGGAATTACCCGAAGCCTTGTTAGGAGTTCATGATGTGTTTCACGTTTCCCAGTTGAAGAAGTGCCATGCGGGGATGGCCGATATTCCTTTGAGAGATACAGTGCCAATGGAGGCCATACAGTTGGATAGTGATCTGACCTATGAGGAGAAGCCCGTCAAGATTCTCGAAACAGCAAGCAGGGTTACCCGCAGCAAGGTCATCAAGTTTTGCAAGGTTCAGTGGAGTCATCATACTAAGGAAGAAGCCACCTGGGAACGCGAAGAAGATCTTCGACAAGATCACCCACACCTTTTTGCTAGCCTACCAGAATCTCGAGGGCGAGATTCATCTTAAGGGGGGTAGGTTTGTAACATCCCAAATTTTCAATTTGGATGTTTATAAATAGATCATTCATATGCATCCATGATTTAGGCATTTTTGCCCCATTTGTATTATTTGATTCTGATCCAAGGAACTTTGAGCAACTCAAGGACCAAAAGAGAGAGTTGGAAGTTTCCCTAAAACCCACTTTTGAAATTTCAAAATTTGGAAATTGGATCAAACTTGGTTCCATGAAAAAAAAATCATTTCCATTATTCCAAAAATAAAGAGAGAAGATAAAATGACTTCTTCAAAATCAGAAGGAAAATATTGGAATTTGAATTTGGAACCAAAATATATTTGTTGGGTTTTATTTGCAATTTATTTTACTAGTTTAACAAAAATGTTTTTTTAATTTGCATTATAGGCAGGATAAATGTTCACAAGGTCATATATAAGACCATATTATTATGTGAACATTTTTCTTTAGATCTAAATAATAATTCTGAGAGGAGCGAACATGACACTCCAAAAAGTCAGAAGAAAACAATGCCAAAAGTTTTGAATTCAA
Organism: Secale cereale; assembly: GCA_902687465.1. Taxonomy (NCBI): domain Eukaryota; kingdom Viridiplantae; phylum Streptophyta; class Magnoliopsida; order Poales; family Poaceae; genus Secale; species Secale cereale. The sequence continues at coordinate 356,212,360 of LR738711.1, forward strand.
ATTTGACTTTCTTTTGAATTTTTTTGAAAAATGTTTTTTTATAAAGTTTTTATTTAGCCTCTGAAAAATAGTTCATCTTGTAGGATTTATTTTTCTGAAATTTTTGATATATATATGTCTTATATTAAAATATTTTTATTTTCTATCTATACATTTTTTTTCTCTCTGTCAAATTTTTTTTTTAAAAAAACAGCCACGGGCCGTGAAAGGCCCAGCCTTCCTCACGACCCAACATGGTCGTCTCCTTCCTTGGTCGTTCGTTCACAGAGAGCTCGCAGAACATCCTCCATCCAGCACCCCACCCCTCCCCTTCCTCTCCCCCGCCCCAAAACGCCTCTGAATGGAACCCCCTCGCCTTCCTCTACCCCTTCCCCTTCCTAGTGCGCCTTGGAGTCGCCTGTAATGGCCATTATGAGGCAGAGAAACAGCCACCATTAACACATCTCGCCCCACCCAACTCTGGACCTCCCCAAGCCCTATAAAAGGCACCCCGCGAGCCCCTCTCACCCCTCGTCCGAAGCCCTCTCCTTCTGGAGCTTTTCCCCCTCCCAAACCTCGCCAATTGCTCGCCGGAGTTCGTGAAGTCCGGCGACCTCTCACCATGTGTACATGAAGCTATCTTCAACCAAAACTTGATCAAGTGGTTCACCACATCGTCCTCTACACCGTCCCGTACGCGTCCTTCGCCAAAACACACCGGAGCCGCCTTCTTCCTCGTCTCCGGCGACAAGTCCGGTGAACACCCTGTTCAATTTTTTTCTCTTTTATCAGTATATTTTCCAATTCAGATTCTTTACCAAATCTTGTTTCTAGTATATCTTTTAGTCTATAGATCCGATTTAGTTGATTCTTTTTCCTACGGTTTCGCAGAAATATCCTCTATCCAGAGAACCTAACGAAATATATTTTTGAAAATTTTAAATTTTGAATTCAAACAGATCTGAAATCAAACTTCGTTAGGCCATAACTTGAGTTTCGTAACTCCGTTTTGGGTGATTCTTTTTGCAAAACGAAACTTGAGACATGTACCATCTGTTAAAACCAAAACCATTTATTTTTGTTGCTGTGAAAATTATATTCTGTACAGAAACTTTATTTTGGTCTTTTTGGAGTTTTCGAAGTCTTTTATTTGTTTTCTTTTTGGATCTTTGCTTGTATGCTTATGTATGTTATTGCTTGCTTACGCTAGATCATCCGGAGTGCGAAGCTTGCTACTACGAATCTTTAGAGTTCAACGAACGTCAGCAAGGCAAGTTCACACTTTGATCATAAGTTTAATACCCAGTTTTTACTATGCATTAGTTTCACCCTCAAAGATTGCATGAGTAGGATTGGGAACATGTGGTTATGCTATGTAGTTCATTTGGTAGGAACCTATAACCTTTGATCATGTGACGCCCCCGATTTGACCGTACACTAATCATGCACGCAAATGTGTACGACCAAGATCAAGGACTCACTGAAAGATATCACAACACAACTCTAGACACAAATTAAAATAATACAAGCTTAATATTACAAGCCAGGGGCCTCGAGGGCTCGAATACATAAGCTCGAAAACACAAGAGTCAGCGGAAGCAACAATATCTGAGTACAGACATAAGTTAAACATGTTTGCCTTAAGAAGGCTAGCACAAAAATAGCAACGATCGAAAAGGCAAGGCCTCCTGCCTGGGACCTCCTAACTACTCCTCGAAGCCAAACTCCATGTAGAAACATCCTCGGGATCTTCTGGCTCCTGGACTCCACCGATCTGGTTGCATCAACCAGAAAGAAGAAAGAAGGGGGAAAAGGGGGAGCAAAGCAACCGTGAGTACTCATCCCAAGTACTCGCAAGCAAGGATCTACACTACATATGCAATGATATCTGTGTAAAGGGGGTAATATCTGTGGGCTAAACTGCAGAATGCCAGAATAAGAGGGGGATAGCTAATCCAATCGAAGACTACGCTTCTCGCAACCTCCATCTTGCAGCAGTAGAAGAGAATATAAGGAAGTAACAAGTATCCTCGCGTCTCGCAGCCTCCGTCTTGAAGCAGTAGAAGGGAAATAGATGGTAAGTTCACCAAGTAACATCGTATAGCATAAATCTACCCGGTGATCCTCCCCTCGTCACCCTGTGAGAGAGCAATCACCGAGTTATATCTGGCACTTGTAAGGGTGTGTTTTATTAAGTATCCGGTTCTAGTTGTCATGAGGTCAGAGTACAACTCCGGGTCGTCCTTTTACCGAGGGACACGGCTATTCGAATAGATTAACTTCCCTGCAGGGGTGCACCACATAACCCAGCACGCTTGATCCCATTTGGCCGGACACACTTTCCAGGGTCATGCCCGGCCTCGAAAGATCAACACGTCGCAGCCCTACCTAAGCACAACAGAGAGGTCAGCACGCCGGTCTAAACCCTAAGCGCACGGGGGTCTGGGCCCATCGCCCAATGCACACCTGCACGTTGCGAGGGCGGCCGGTATGCAGACCTAGCCTCTCCTAATACCAGAGTAGGCTTTCCAGTCCAATCCGGCGCGCGCCGCTAAGTCGCTGACGTCAAGAAGGCTTCGGCTGATACCACGACGTCGAGTGCCCATAACTGTTCCCACGCAGCTGGTTAGTGCGTATAGACCAAATGGCCAGACTCAGATCAAATACCAAGATCCCGTTAAACGTGTTATTATGACATAACCGCGGACAACGACCAGGGCCAGGCCCACCTGTCTCCTAGGTGGTCGCAACCTTCCCTGTCGCTCCGCCACAAAGTAACCATCAGGGGGCTGTCGGGAACCCAGGCCCACCTCTACCTGGGTGGAACCACCTGCCCCTTCAGCCCCCATATCCGAATCATCAACATGTGTAAGTAAAATGTATGTAGTATATACCCGTGATCACACCCAAGTGATCACGGCCCGATAGAATAGCAGGGTAGACGGACAAGGGTGTAGGGCCACTGATGGTATACTAGCATCCTATACTAAGCATTTAGGATTGCAGGTAAGGTATCAACAATGGTAGCAACAATGACAGGCTATGCAGCAGAATAGGATTATCGAAAGCAGTAACATGCTACACTACTCTAATGCAAGCAGTAGAGAGAAGAGTAGGCGATATCTGGTGATCATAGGGGGGGGGGGCTTGCCTGGAAGCTCTGCAGACGAAAGGAATCTTCGGAAGCGTAGCCGTAGTCGAACACCGAAGCATCAATGGTCTCGGGGTCTATCATAGTATCGGAGTCTACCGAAAATAAGCAACGAAGGGGAAACAAATAAATAACAGAGCAAACAATAGCGTCACAAAGCATAACATGGAAATACGCGGTGCTACGTGTGACCTAACGCAGTAGGAGGTGATACTGGCAAGGACGAAAAACATCCGGGAAAGTATTCCCGGTGTTTCGCGTTTTCGGGCGGATGAAACGGAGGGGAAAAGTTGTAGGTTCGGTATGCTAGGGATGTGTGGTGGACGAACGGACTGCGTATTCGGATTCGTCTCGTCGTTCTGAGCAACTTTCCTGTACAAAGTATTTTCATCCGAGTTACGGTTTAAAAGATATGATTTTCTAAAGTTTTTATTAATTTCTGGAATTTAATATTAATTTAATTAATTCAAAAAAGGGTTTATGACATCAGCACGACATCATGCTCATGTCAGCATGGTTGACTGGTCAACCTGACCAGTGGGTCCCACTGGTCAGTGACACAGTATTTAATTCTATATTTAATTAACTAATCCTTATTAGTTTAACTAATTAAAGTTAATTAGATTAATCATAATTAATTAGTTTAATCTTAACATTATTTAACTTAGTTAATCATCCATTAGGTTAATTAAAGACAGGATTAATTAGATTAATTATCTAGTTAATTAATTAATTAATATTATTAATTATTTATTTTTATTTATCTATTTTATTATTATTTTTATTATTATTTTTATTATTTTTTTTTTATTAAACGTTCTGGGGTGGGCCCCTGTGTCATTGGCCCAGGGCCAAGCGGGTTCGGGCACTGGGGCGGCGGGTGCCGCCCGAACGGGCGCTGTGCTGGGCGTCCGACAGCCGAACGCCCACCCAGATCGAAGTACTGGCGGGGCGCTAAGCGCCGGCGGCCATCGCGTCGAATGGCAGCAGCGGCGCCGGGCGGGTGGTGCCCGACGGGCCACCGAGCGGGGGCTGCGGCCAGACGCCAGCGAACAGGGCCGCAGCAGCGCGGCACAGCGAACGGGGAGGGGGGTTGAGGCGCGGTGGCCAGGGGCCGGCGATGAGGGGCGTTGGGCGCCCGATGCAGTGGCCCGGCGGGGCGCCGGCGGCCAGCCGGGAAGGGCGGCGTGGTCGGCCGCGAGCGATGCGAGGGGGGACGAGCTGAGGGGGGGGCGCTCACGAGGGGGGTAGAGTAGGGGTGGCCGGCGGCCTTGCGTAGC
>LR738711.1:356225242-356249116 GCA_902687465.1 Secale cereale
GCGACGACAGTGTCGGGGTCGAGGGCGCCGTCACCGTGGCGAGAGCCCCTCCTTGATCCAGATGGGATCGAGTGGAGAGGGGGGGAGGGACGTGGGTGAGTGTGTGCGGTCGGGAGAGGAGTGTCGATGGGCTAGGGTTGCGGGGTGGGGTTTAGTAGCGGGGCACTGGGGGGCCGGCTGGGCCAGTTGGGCCGGTTGGCCACCTAGGCCAGTTGGTCCAGTGGGGGGGGGGCTTCTCCCTTTTCTATTTTTTTGTTTGTCTTTGTTTTTATTTGTTTTACTTTTTCTTATTTTCTTTTATGTTTTCATTTTAGTTCTCTTTTACTTTAGTTTTACATTATATAAAAGTAGCACATAAGCTAGTGTTAATAAATATGATAGTGCCACAAACATTATGACACCTGAATGGAAGTATTTTCTATTTATTCATTAATTTGTATGCATATTAATTAATTGGTTTGTCGCTGTTATACACAATATAGTGCTCTTAATTGTTTTATAAAAATAAGGATTCTCCACCATAATTCCTTATGATTTATTTGACACATCCCGAACATTTTAGTTTTAATGTTTGAAAACTTTTGTTGTTTTCTTTTAATTCAATTTTTAATTTGGATCGGTTTCGAACTAACACGAGATTAGCAACAGTGATCGTGGTGACGTGTCGTCATTAATAGAGGGTTACTGTAGCTTAACTATCCGGGCGTCACAGATCACCCCGGGAATAATCGTTATGTCATATATTGCTTAGCCATGCTCGTAGACGGGGATTGGTATGTGTGATACATGCAAGTTGCGAGAGATAATAATTTTGGGACAACATAGGTGGCAACTTTAATACACATGTGGGTGGATTGTTTGGGGCACCTGGAGAAACCAGTTCTTGCCCAAGGGGAATCCCGGAGTACCCGTGTGATTACCCTAGGTCCGCCACACAGGCTTAAAGGGACCATAAGATATTTCATGCCTAGAAACTTCCGTGTGCAGCCACAAGCTATTATGGGCTCTGGCTTAGTTGAGTAAGTTGTGTGACCTCTTTCCGTGGTAGACTAGCTGATGTAGGCGAAAGTAGGTGTACCGGTCTACCCAGGGTTTGGAGGAAATACTTCAGAAAGACTATGTCTCGATCTTCCGATCATGGAGGTGGTCGAGTCTTGTGGGGAAAAGTGCGCAAACCTCTGCAGAGTGTACAAACTAATCATGATTAGCCGTGTCCCCGGTTATGGACAACTTGAGTATCTAGAAGTGAATTATTGGTTGATCTCATCACTCTTCTTAATGAAATTATTGGGTTACTAATAACTTGGGAATTTTGGGATTGAGTTGGAGGAACCTTCTCAATAATGGCATTTTTTTAACTTAGTAGTAAATAAAAATGTATTCCTTTGTTGTAGGGTAAAATTGGCTTTATGCAAACATTAAACTTAGAGCCTCCACCAGCTAAATTTGCATATAGAGATAGTCTTTTTCTTTATTATTATTCTATGGTGTGACATTGCCAGCATATTCCATGTGCTGACCTACATGGCTGCAACGTCTCATGTTGCAGAGTTTTCCGACGAGGAGTAAAGGTGCGATAGGTCGTTGTTCTGCACTCAGTTTGCCGTGGAGTTGATGGACTCATTTTACTTTTGATGCTTCTGCAGTTATTTTATCCAGATGGCCTTTGGCCATATTATTGTAATAATACTCTTTTGAGGACCTCGATGTAATAAAGTGTGTGATTGAACTCTGTTATAATTCATCGAGTATTGTGTGTGTCAGCATACCGATCCAGGGATGACACTTAAGCACAGAGACTTCGATCCATTTGGATCGGGTCGCTACAATAAGATTAGCATATGATCTTCTTAATTTATTTCCTTTCCTTTATTTATTCAATTATAACTTTTTCTTTTTATTGCAGCAAGAAAGTAAAGAAAGTAAAAACTCAAAACTAAACTTTATTATATATCTTGCACATGATTACAAAGATATACCACTAAACAAACTCAAAGAGAAAGGATCAAACTAAACTTTCATTTATTCTAAATCAAAAGATCGAACTAAGATAAGCAAATGCAAAAGGATAGTAGGGATGATACGATACCGGGGCACCTCCCCCAAGCTTGGCGAAAGCCAAGGGGAGTGCCCATACTTGATACTCAGTTTTGCTTTGGTGGTGAAGAAGATGGTGGTGGTGAAGTAGATGCGATCTTGTCCTCGGGTTTCCATGATAGAGGTCCACCATCGAAAGAGGAAGAATGAGTCTCACGGGTCCTACAACTGGCAGCCAAACTCATACCTTTGAACCTTGCCTCATATTCAAAGACTTGGCTCTGAAGATCATAGATCTGGCTTTGAAGGTAGTGGATTTGCTTGTTGATGGTGAAGATGATATCCTTCATGGACTTGCCATCCACCTTGAGATCATGGGATATGTCCGTGATCATGAGGTGATTGGCGTTGAGTCCACGCTCCACCATCTTCTTGCACCGGAAGACTTCTTGCTCCATAGCCTCCAGCCTAACGTCCACGGTTTCCGTCCCCTTGGGTCCTTCCTCATCGCGGATGTGCAGCAACCCCTCATGCATCTGGATGACCTGGGGTTGCAGCACGACCTCCCGTAGATATGGGTTGATGACGTTCTTGAAGAACTTGTCCTTGGAGGAGCTTGGGCTAGCCATGATAGATGGGATCTGCCAGAAAACAGTAAGAAAAGAAAATAGAGGATTTCTTCGTGATACGGTGGCTAACAGGTTCGGGGAGTATATAAAGAATTTTTTCTTGGGAAACAAGTAATATGCAGAAAAACAGAGTCCAAAGGTACCCAAGGTGGCCACAACCCACCTGGGCGCGCCAGGCATGCCTGGTGTCTTGTGCCCACCAGGGTGCGCTTCCCGGTAGTTTATTATTTTCCTATTTTTGCAAATATTCCAAAACTGATAAAAATTATTTTTGCGGATTTTTTGGAGTCTGTTTACTTACCGTATCAGGTACCTCCTTATTTTGACAATTCTGGAGTGTTCCGGAAGGACTCTTTTATGTGTTCTTCCGCTGTCAAAGTTTGGATAATATCGCTTTCGACATTAATGGGCGTACATGAGATATAATGCTTTATTCATTGTCCATTAACAACCTTCGGGTTAGTTCCTTCAGAATTATTTATCTTGATGGATCCATACCGATAAACCTCCTCGATAACATAGGGGCCTTCCCATTTAGAGACGAGTTTGCCTACAAAGAACCTGAAACGAGAGTTGTACAAAAGAACATATTCTCCGACTTTGAACTCACGCTTTTGGATTCTTTTATCATGCCATCTTTTAACTTTTTCTTTAAATAACTTGGCATTTTCATAAGCTTGGGTTCTCCATTCATCTAATGAGCTAATATCAAATAACCTCTTTTCACCAGCAAGTTTGAAATAAAAATTAAGTTCCTTGATTGCCCAAAAAGGTTTATGTTCTAACTCAAGAGGCAAATGACAAGCTTTATCATAAACCATTTTATAAGAAGACATACGCATAGGATTTTTATAAACTGTTCTATAATCCCAAACTGCATCATCTAATTTCTTAGACCAATTCTTCCTGGACCTATTAACAGTCTTTTGCAAAATTAATTTTATTTCTCTATTACTAAGCTCAATTTGACCACTAGACTGAGGATGATAGGGTGATGCAATTCTATGGTTAACATCATATTTAGCAAGCATTTTACAGAAAGCACCATGAATAAAGTGTGAACCACCATCAGTCATTAAATATCTTGGGACTCCAAACCTTGGGAAAATAACTTCCTTAAGCATTTTAATAGAGGTGTTGTGATCAGCACTACTGGTTGGAATAGCTTCTACCCATTTAGTAACATAGTCAACAGGAACCAAAATATGTGTATATCCATTAGAGGAAGGAAAAGGTCCCATGTAATCAAATCCCCAAACATCAAATGGTTCAACAGCAAGTGAATAATTCATCTTGAAGCTTACGAATATTACATGTCCTTTGACATTCATCACATGATGAGAAGAACTTACGAGCATCTTTGAAGAGAGTAGGCCAATAAAATCCAAACTGCAATACCTTGTGAACAGTTATATCTCCAGCAAGATGTCCTCCATACGCTTCGGAGTGACACTTCCAAAGTATTTATCCCTATTCATGCTCAGGTACACAACGTCTAATAATACCATCTACTCCTTCTTTATAAAGATGTAGGTCATCCCAAAAGTAATGTCTAAAATCATAAAAGAACTTTTTATTTTGTTGATAAGTAAAACTGGGTGGTAAATATTGAGCAACAATATAATTAGCATACTCAGCATACCAAGGAGTACTATTAGTAACATTTATTGTAGCTAATTGCTCGTCGAGAAAACTATCATCAATGGGTAGTGGGTCATCAAGCACATTTTCAAGTCTAGACATGTTATCAGCTATGGGGTCTCAGCTCCTTTTCTATCAATAATGTGCAAATCAAATTCTTGTAACAAGAGAACCCACCGAATAAGTCTAGGTTTAGCATCTTTCTTTTCCATAAGATATTTAATAGCAGCATGGTTAGTGTGAATAGTCACTTTTGAATCAACAATGTAAGATCTAAATTTTTCAAAGCAAACACAACTACTAAGAATTTTTTTCAGTGGTGGCATAATTCTTTTGAGCACTGTCTAGAGTTTTACTAGCATAATGAATAACATTCAGTTTCTTATCAACTATTTGTCCTAAAACAGCACTAACAACATAATCACTAGCATCACACATAATTTAGAAAGCTAAGTTCCAATCAGGTGGTTGAACTATAGGTGCGGAAATTAAAGCTTTCTTAAGTGTTTCAAAGGCCTCAAAGCAATCATCATCAAAAACAAAGGTAACATCCTTTTGTAAAATGTTAGTGAGCGGTCTAGAAATTTTAGAAAAATCTTTGATAAATCTCCTATAGAAACAAGCATGACCTAAGAAACTACGAATACCTTTGATATCCTTGGGACATGGCATTTTCTCAATTGCATTAACCTTAGCTTTGTCCACTTCAATATCCTTTTCAGAAATCTTATGACCAAAAACAATACGTTCATTAACCATAAAGTGGCATTTCTCCCAATTCAAGACAAGACTTGTTTGTTCACATCTCTGCAAAACTCGATCAAGATTGCTTAAACAATCATCAAATGACTTCCCATAAATGGAGAAATCATCCATGAAAACCTCTACAGTCTTTTCACAAAAGTCAGAGAATATAACAGTCATACATCTTTGAAAGGTAGCAGGTGCATTGCATAAACCAAAAGGCATACGTATATAAGCATAAGTTCCAAAGGGACAAGTGAAAGTAGTCTTCTCTTGATCAGGTTGAGAAACATATATTTGTGAAAAGCCAGAGTATCCATCAAGGAAGCGAAAGTGTGTGTGCTTTGATAATCTTTCTAGCATTTGATCAATAAAAGGTAGAGGGTAATGATCTTCTCTAGTGACTTTATTTAATTTTCTAAAATCAATCGCCATTCTATAACCTGTAAAAAATCTTTATGGAATAAGTTCATTCTTATCATTAGGAACAACAGTAATACCCTCCTTCTTAGGAACACAATGAACGGGACTTACCCATCTACTATCAACTATAGGGTAGATTATACATGCTTCCAGAAGTTTTAATATTTTCGTTCTTACCACTTCTTTCAACTTCGGGTTTAACCAACGTTGATGATCGACAACTGGTTTAGCATCAGGTTCCATATTTATCTTATGATAACATAGAGTGGGACTAATGCCCTTCAAATCATCAAGAGTATATCCAAAAGCAGCTCGGTGCTTCCTTAGAACTTTCAATAATCTTTCTTCTTCTTGTTATGAAAGGTTAGCACTAATAATAACAGGATATGTCTTCTTTTCATCAAGATAAGCATATTTCAAAGTGTCGGGCAATTGTTTTAATTCAAACACAGGATCACCTTTAGGTGGAGGAGGACCTCCTAAAGTTTCAATAGGTAGATTGTGTTTAAGCAGAAGACAATGCTCAAAGAAAATATCAACTATTTCATTTCTTTCATGCATATGTAAATCATTCTCATGGTCTAGCAAATATTGTTCCAAAGGATCAGTAGGAGGCACCGCAATAGAAGCAAGACCAATAATTTCATCTTTACTAGGTAATTCTTTTTCATGAAGCTTTCTATTGAACTTGGAAAAATTATATTCATGAAACTCAATACCAAAACTAACACCGACAGTTTGTTTCTGACAATCTATTTTAGCATTAACGGTGTTCAAGAAGGGTCTACCAAAGATAATGGGACAAAAGTCATCTTGTGGGGAACCAAGAACAAGAAAATAAGTAGTGTATTTTATTTTCCCACACACGACTTCAACATCTCTAACGATCCCAATTGGTGAGATAGTGTCTCTATTAGCTAGTTTAATAGAGACATCAATGTCTTCTATTTCTACAGGTGCTATGTCATTCATAATTTTTTGGTATAAAGAATAGGGAATAGCACTCACACTAGCACCTATGTCACATAAACCATGATAGCAATGATCTCCTATGTCGGTGTACTAAGATAGGGGTACCTTAGTACCCCAACTTGTGCACGGGCAGTAGCAGCTTCCCGCGGCAGGGTTTACCACGTGCTCGCCGGAAACCTTTCTGGTCCTTATAAAGCCATTCAAAAACAAAGTATACAAGACAGAAGATCTCTACTTGCCGGGAAGGCTACACCAAGCTCAAGATTATCATGTTAACACAAGACCCAGGCAAGAGGAGCTTGCCAGGAAGACCAGAAGACTGCATTTCAGAAGACATGCCTCGGCGCGCCCTGCGCCCCGGCAGGGCCCGGGGAGCGACAAGCTTCCGGGCCCGGCAAGATCAAGACCCCGGCAAGGTGCTTGCCGGGGGAGGCCTGCGCTGTGTGCCCGCGCTCCAGCTCATCGGCCCACGCGTCGCCCTGGGGCCCTCCCAGGGACGCGTGGCGGATGGCTGTGCATCCTGGGGGACACGGTGGCACTCCACGGTGACGAGGCTACCGCCGTGGCGAACGGAGACGCATGGACGGGTGCTTTTGGGGTCGACGGTGACGGGTATTTAATGCCCTTGTCCCCCACTGTCTAGGTTAGGTGAAGATCACTGTTCATCCACTGTCCATGCATTGTTCCCGCACTGTTACAACTACCACCAAAGTTACATTTTTACCCTCCTCTACGTTGACACCTGTCGGTGACCCCTTGAGCTATAAAAGGAGGCCCATGCACAACGTAGAAAGGGTTCGGAACCTAGATAGCTCTCTGGCTCGGTGTAGCTAGCTCTTGAAGCTCCCGAGTTCACAAACTCAATACAAACCAAGCAGGAGTAGGGTTTTACGCGTCCGCGCGGCCCGAACCTGGGTAAACTGCCCGCGTGTGCCCCTCGATCCGCTCTTCGTGCTCCCTCCGCTCCCTTACCGCAACGTACAAGGGGCTCCGGTCCCATAGGTGTTCGTGGTAGACAGTTTCCCCCGACATCTTTGGCGCGCCAGGTAGGGGGCGTCGAGGTTGTGCGAACCTGATCCGGTGCTCACGCGGGCGCAATCTTCATCAACCTCTCCAGCTTCATCAACTTCACCAGCTGCAACAACATGGCCCCGAAGAAGAAGGTTTCGGAGGTCGCAGGCCCGTCTGCGTCGATCCCCCCACCACCAGAACCAACGGTGGGTGGAGGAGACGCCGGCGGAAGGGTGGTCGCCGGCGAGGAAACTCACGGCACCACCAAATCCAAGGACAAGACGGATGACCGGGCAAACTCCAAGGCCTCGGTCTCCGTAGACGCACCACGCCCATCTCAGCAGACGACAGGCCAGCAGCGCCGTGGTACAGGAGGTACCATCCGCTTGCTGGGCCAAGGACAAGCCGGAGGCTCGCGGGACGCTCAAGGCCATCGTCCTGGCACGAGCAAGGCGCCGTCGCCGGGGCGAGAGACTGCTCCTTCTAACCCTGTTAGAAGTCCGAGCATATCTCGCTCCTCGCAGCGCTCGCCGCCGCTCCCCTCCTCTCCAGCAGAAGCTCTCGCAAGAGCGCAACTGCTCCTTGACTTCCCTCCAGTGGCAGACAAGGCCGAGGACTGGAGGGCGACGATCCAAAGCCTGATCGCCTTCGCCAACAACGACACGCCGCAGCAGCCGGCGACATCGCGGCCACGGCAAGTCGACCAAGCGAAGGCCGATGGCGACAAGACAGCCGGGGGTGCAACCACCGTGCACTCCCCGCCGCGGAAGCAGAAGACACCTCCCCGCCGGATTAACGTCGAGGACGACTCCACGACGTCGTCGGATCCGCGGGCTCGTCGGGATCAGAGCCAAGTCCTTGACGATTGGCGGCAAGAAGACGCTCGGACGACGATCGAGCGCCGACGAGAAGCCCTGCGACAATCGGATCAGCGCGCTGGGACCGCTGTCGACACGCACGCGCCCGGTGAACCAGGCGACTTGTCGTACGCGGCGGGTTGCCCTGCATTTACCCGTGAGCTGCGGCGCGTCCAGTGGCCCAGCATGAAAAACTTCAAGCCCGACGTACCCGAGAAGTACGACGGCAAGACGCACCCCTCGGAGTTCCTCAGCATCTACACCATCGCGGTGCAGGCTGCCGGGGGACGCGACGAGAAGATATTGGCCAACTACTTCCCGCTGGTGCTTAAGCCAAACGTCCGTTCTTGGCTTATGCACTTGCCGGAAGGCTCCATTTCTTCGTGGGCAGATTTGTGCCACCAGTTTGTTGGCGCCTTCACGGGCGGCCACAAACCCCACGGCCAGGAGAGTGATCTCCACATCTTTGCCCAGAAGGAAGGAGAAACCCTGCGCAAGTACATTCAACGATTCAGCCGCGTGCAGCACAACATTCCCGACGTCCACCCCGCCGCGGTTATCAGCGCGTTCCACCAGAACGTGCGTAACCGCCGCATGCGGGAAGAGATGGCCATGACCAAGATACGGGATGTCAGCGAGCTCTACGCTCTGGCCGACAAGTGCGCGCGCGCCGAAGAGGGGAGGAGACTCCCCGGGGAGGATGCTGGCGCAGGGGGAAGCGACAGCGAGGATGCCGCTCCGGCAAAGAAGAGCCGGCGGCGGAACAACAGAAAGAAGAAGAGCAAGGAGGTGCTGGTCGTCGAGAAGTCCGGCAAGGAGGCTCCCGCCAAGACAGCACAGGCTGGCGGTTCCGGCAAGGAACCTGCCCCTGTAGCGGCAGCCGACAAGCAGGACGGCTCCGACAAGCAATATTGCAAGATCCACCGCACCAAGGGCCACGACCTTTCGAACTGCAAGCGAGTCGAGTACCTCGTAGAGCAGCAGAAAGCTGAATACGAGCGTCGCGACAAGGAGAAGGCTCAAGGTGGCGGAGGAGAGCCAAGCAAGAAGCGGCCATTCAATGGCCGGGGAGGACGCCGCGGCAAGGCCAAGCAGCGGCAAGGTGATCGACCTCCCCGGGGCCGCGACAAGGATGAGGAGGAAGACGACGACGACGACATGGAGGAAGGTGATAACAGCGAGCAGGAGTTCCAGAAGGCCATAGAAGTGCTGTGTGTCGACAGAGGCGCCTCTCTGCACACTTCCCACCGCCAACTCAAGCAGTGGGTGCGGGAAGTAAACGCAGCAGAGCCGCCCGTTGAGTCGCGCAGGCTGCTGAAGTGGTCCAGCACGCCCATCATTTTTGATCTTGAGGATCACCCTGACCGCACAACTGCGGTCGGGTGCTTGCCGATGTTGGTCTCACCCACCATCCGCAACCTCAAGGTCACCAAAATGTTGGTTGACGGCGGGGCCGGCCTGAACTTGATCTCCTCGGCTGTGATCAAGAAACTCCAGATCCCAGACGGCGAGCTCGAAGAAACCGGTTCGTTCCAAGGAATAAACCCGGGGAGGAGCAAGCCAAAGGGCAAGATTACTCTGCCAGTGACCTTTGGCGGGGAGCTCAACTTCAGGACGGAGAGGATAACCTTTCACGTGGCCGATATCCCATTGCCATACAATGGGATACTTGGACGTCCTGCCCTCGCCAAGTTCATGGTAGCTTCCCACTACGCCTACAACATACTCAAGATGCCGGGGCCGATAAGCGTCATCTCTGTCCCTGGCGACAAGAAGGACGCGCTTATCTGTGCCGACAAGATATACCGGGATGCAGCAGCCGCGGCGGAGAGCAACACACTTGCCGCTGAAGCTCCCGGGGGGAAGAAGACCAAGACCAAGTCCGGCAAGTGCTCTGGGGCCCACTTCGGCAAACGCACCGCTTCGGAGTACTGCGCTGCCGTCGAGAACGTCCCATCGAGCTCCACCGACAAGTGCAAGAAGGGAATGGCCGCTCCACCGGCGACCAAGAAGGTGTCCGCCAAGGAGGACGGCACTGGTGGTACCTTCACCATCAGTGCTACACTTGATAGCAAATAGGAAAGCGCGCTTGTTGCCTTCCTGCGGGCGAATGTCGATGTGTTTGCCTGGCAACCATCTGACATCCCCGGCGTTCCCAGGAAGGTAATTGAGCACAAGCTTGCTGTTTGTCCTCATGCGCGGCCCGTCAAGCAGAAGGTCAGGAAGCAAGCCGTGGAGCGCCAAGAATTCATTGCCGAAGAGATCAAGAAGCTAGAAGCAGCGGGCCTGGTTAGAGGCGTGATCCATCCGACGTGGTTAGCAAATCCAGTTGTCGTGCGTAAAGCCAACGAGAAGTGGAGGCTGTGTATAGACTTCACTGATGTGAATAAAGCATGTCCCAAGGATCCATTTCCCTTGCCGCGCATTGACCAGATTGTTGACTCCACTGCTGGATGTGAGCTGCTCTCCTTCCTTGATGCATACTCAGGCTACCACCAGATTTTTATGGCCAAGGAAGACGAAGAGAAGACTGCATTCATTACTCCATGTGGCACGTATTGCTTCATACACATGCCCTTTGGATTGAAGAATGCATGCTCAACATTTGCAAGGGTGGTGCACACTGCTTTTGAGCCACAGATCCACAGAAATGTAGAAGCTTACATGGATGACATAGTGGTCAAGAGCAAGAGCAAGGATACCCTGATCCAAGACTTGGAGGAAACATTTGCAAACCTGCGCAAGATCCAGCTCAAGTTGAACCCCGAGAAGTGCGTCTTCGGAGTCCCCTCCGGCAAGCTTCTCGGGTTCTTTGTGTCCCAGAGGGGGATTGAAGCCAATCCCGACAAGATAAAAGTCATCGAGCAGATTGAAGCCCCGAAGCGCGTCAAGGACGTAAGGAGACTTGCAGGTTGTATGGCTGCCCTCAGTAGGTTCATTTCAAAGTCCGCAGAACGCGCCCTGCCTTTCTTCAAAATCTTGAAAAAGGCAGGTCCTATGAAATGGACTCCGGAAGCGGAGGCGGCGCTGCAGGACCTGAAAGAATACCTATCCTCCACTCCAATACTTGTCGCACCTAGGCCACAAGAGAAGTTGCTGCTGTACTTAGCGGCAACCAATCAAGTGGTTAGTGCTGCGTTGGTAGCGGAAAGGGAGGCAGAGGAAGAGCCCACACCTCCGGCGAGCGAATCCAGCGACAAGCAGGGGGCTCCACCGGCAAGCTCTGGCCCCGAGAAGGACAACTTTGCACAGGAGCAAGGAGAAGTGCGAAGGAAGATGGTGCAGCGCCCAGTGTATTTCGTAAGTTCCCTCTTGCAGGGGGCTAGATCGAGATACTCTGGGGTGCAGAATTTGCTTTTCGGCCTCCTCATGGCCTCGAGAAAGCTGCGCCATTACTTCCAAGCACATGAGATAACAGTGGTCACTCGCTTTCCGTTGAAGAGAATATTGCAGAATCCAGAAGCAACAGGCAGGATCGTCGAGTGGGCGCTGGAACTGTCGAGCTTTGGTCTCAAGTTTGAAAGTACTTCAACCATTCAGAGCAGAGCTTTGGCAGAATTCATAGCTGAATGGACCCCAACGCCAGATGAAGAAGTTCCAGAGACAAGCGTCCCCGTACAAGAAGCGACAAGCGAATGGATGATGTACTTTGATGGTGCTTTCTCGCTGCAAGGCGCCGGTGCCGGCGTAGTACTCATGGCGCCCACCGGAGAGCACCTCAAGTATGTTATCCAGATGCACTTTCCCAAGGAACAAGCGACAAACAATACTGCTGAGTATGAAGGTCTGCTTGCCGGCCTCAGAATTGCAGCTGAACTTGGGATCAAGAAATTGATTGTGCGGGGAGATTCTCAGTTGGTGGTCCGACAAGTGAACAAAAGTTATCAGAGCCCTTTGATGGAAGCTTATGTAGATGAAGTGAGGAAGCTTGAAGAGCACTTTGAAGGTCTGCAAATGGAGCACGTCCCGAGAGCTCAGAATGATATTGCAGATGGCCTTTCAAAGTGTGCTGCAATGAAGTTACCTGTGGAACCAGGGACCTTCCTGCTCAAGCTGACTCAGCCATCCGTTACACCATCAATTGGGCAGCCCAAGAAGAGAAAGTTGGTCTCCGGCGACTACTTGCCGGCGGATCTCCCCGAGGCCGCCGCCAAGGTCCCCAAGATCAACAACCAGAACGCTGAGGAACAGTTTGCTCCTGCAGATCCAAGGATCTGTACAGTTGAAGCAAGCGTTCCCGACAAGCCTTGCCCCGGCAGGCTTGCCGGGGGACCATCAGCTCCGGCAGAACCAGAGGTTCTTGCCGTAGAAGCTGGGGTTCCCGCAGCGGCCCTCATACCTTTAGTCCTTGCCGTTGAGCCCCGGGCTCCGGCATGGGCACAGCAGATCGTCCGTTTTCTGCAAACTGGAGAACTTCCCGACGACCCAGAAGAGATAGAGAAGATAACCAGGCAGTCAAGTATGTACCAGTTCGTGGACAATGAACTGTACAGAAGAAGGCTCAATGGTGTCAGGTTGAAGTGCATTTCCAGAGAAGATGGACAGAAGCTGTTGGCAGAAATACATGGAGGCATATGTGGCCACCACATTGGCGCAAGGGCACTTGCCGGGAAGGCATTCCGGCAAGGGTTCTTTTGGCAAGAAGCCCTCCAAGATGCAACTGCACAAGTAACCAAGTGTGAAGCGTGACAGTTCCATGCCAAACAAATTCACCAGCCAGCTCAAGCTCTCCAGACGATCCCTTTGTCCTGGCCCTTCTCGGTCTGGGGGCTCGATATCCTCGGCCCCTTCCCCCGTGCTGTTGGGGGCTTTGAGTACTTGTACGTTGCGATCGACAAGTTCACAAAGTGGCCAGAAGTGGAACCGGTGAGAAAGGTGACAGCACAGTCAGCAGTCAGATTCTTCAGAGCGATTGTTTGCCGTTTCGGAATCCCTAACAGGATCATCACCGACAACGGCACACAGTTCACTAGTCGCACCTTCATGCAGTACGTCCAAGACCTTGGCGCCAAGGTCTGCTTCGCTTCCGTTGCTCACCCGAGGAGCAATGGTCAAGCGGAGAGGGCCAATGCTGAAGTGCTGCGCGGGCTCAAGACAAGAACTTTCGACAGGCTGCGCAAGTGCGGAAGAAATTGGATAGAGGAGTTGTCAGCGGCTCTTTGGTCAATCAGAACGACACCAAGTCAAGCTACCGGACAGACACCCTTCGCTCTTGTCTATGGAGCGGAGGCAGTTCTCCCCACAGAACTCGTATACGGATCTCCTCGAGTGCTCGCTTATGATGAGCTTGAGCAAGAGCAACTGCGACAAGATGATGCATTGCTCCTCGAGGAGGAACGTCTCCAGGCTGCTGTACGAGCTGCTCGATACCAGCAAGCCTTGCGCCGCTACCATAGCCGCAAGGTTAAGGCCAGGAGTCTCGAGGAAGGCGACCTTGTTCTTCGGCGTGTTCAGTCCGCCAAGAATTCCAACAAGTTGACGCCGAAGTGGGAAGGCCCTTATCGGGTGAGACAAGTCACAAGGCCCGACGTTGTCCGCCTTGAGACCGAAGAAGGCTTACCGGTGAGCAATTCCTGGAACATAGAGCATCTTCGCAAGTTTCACCCATAAGGCGCGGTTGCCGTGATCCGCTCCGGCAACCACCTTTTGTACGAGTCTTGCCGATGTCGCATGTAAACCTTTGTACAAAGCCGGGCGCAGATCCCGTGCATCAGTAAAGCTTTTGTGTTTCGCACTATTTGCCATTTTCATGCTTTTCTTCGTTATTTGCATGCATTGTTTGGCATCTTGTGCAACGCGCATCTCCGATAAGCATTAATGGGTCGAGAAGCCCTGTACTTGTTTTCTCTTCTCCTTTTCTTTCCCTCTTAAGCAGAAGGAGCATTCCTCGCGCACAAGTTTGCCGGGGGGGAGGAGGTAGAGGACGAACCAAGTGCTGTTCAAGAAAGAGAAGCTTCCCGGAGAACGAACAGATTATGAAAGCTAAGTTACCAGAATTTGAGCAGTTCAATTTTTTTAAAAAAATTTAAGTTATCTTCCTTGAACAACCACACTTTGTATGGAAAATCTGTGCGCGGAGGAACCTACCCATGGCTAGCCGCACCCTTACCTTGTTTTCGAGTACGCTCAACGGCTTAAGTGAGCTGCGACAAGTGTCGCGCCCTTACTTCGTTTTCGAGTTCGCTCAACAAGCTAAGTGCGTTGCGACTAGCTGCGGCAAGGTTGCTTGCCGGTAAGGCCTTTGCCAGCAGGCTGCTCAGAGTCCGGCACTCAGCGCTCGCGGCAAGGGTCCCTTGCCGACAAGTTCCCTAAAAGCGTAGGGTAAAAAGCATACAAAGTAAAGGACCAAGAGCAAGGGAGATAACAATGTGTCAATTGCTCGGAAATAAGATAATATATTACAGAGATAACTTGTCGCAATGACTAATAGATTCATGTTCGTAACACACTTTGCAGCAGCAAAGGAAATAAAAAGAAAGAGGCCTAATCTACGCGATCGCCTTCACGCCTGGAGATCTTGTTCACCTTGGGTGATGTGGGCGACCTGCGCCTTCAGCGCCTCCAGATCTGCATCGGCCAGCAAGCTGCGGAGGACGTTGACGAGATTGATGCCAGGGTTGCGGTAGACTATCTTCGTCAAGACGCGCTCCAAGGTACCCGCGCAAAGCTGACGCGACTCCTCGGCCAGCTGCGCGGGGAGCTTCTCCTGCAGCCGTGCAAGCGCCGGCGCGATTCCCCTGAAGAAAAGACTTAGCTTGGCGTTGTGGGGGAGATTCTGGTCCGGAGAGTACACGAGGTGCTCCACCCTCAGCGCCATCAGCTCCTTGTCGATGTTGGCAGCAGAAGCGACCAGATCGTCCGTCCATTGCTCCACCGCCCGAGTAAAGTTGTTCGCTGAGGTGGCAGCGCTCTCCACCAGGCCTCGTTCCTTGCGAAGCTCGGCCTTCAGCTTCGTCTCGCGATCCCGGGCGGCGTCGAGCGAGCCGGTCAAAGTGGAGACCTTCAACTCCAAGTCAGCAATTGAATCCTTGGCGGCTTTGAGCTCGTCGCCCTGCTTGGAGAGGCGTACCTGAAGGTCAGAGTTGGTATGGGCGTCCTTTTCCCGCTCCATATTGAGCGCGGTGATCCTGTCCGTGCTCGCCTTCAGGTACTGCTCCAGCTGCGCCACCTTGGCCTCAAGATCCTTCTTGGCAGTTTCCGCGGTGGCGGCGGCAGCTTTCGCCTCCTTCAGGGCCCCGCCAAGGGCCTGCTCCCGGGCGGTAAGGTCGTCCTCGTGAGCGTCGAGGTCGACCTTCCGCTGGTTGAGCGCTCCTTCTCGCCGGGACAGCTCTTCACCGACCAGTCGCTGCTGCTCCTCGGCCTCAGCTTTCTCCAGGAGGAACTCTTGCTGCTCTCCGGCAAGCCTCTCACGCTCCTCCGCCAAGTCGCGGAGGGCCGCCTGGTTGGCGGCACGGAGCTCCGCGGCGCGCTTCTCCAAGTCTGCTCCAGCCTTGGCGGTGAGGGCTTCTCGGGACTCCAGTTTCGCCTGCCTGGCCCGGTAAAGGGCCAGGAGCTGGCGGAGAAGCTTCTCCTCTTCGGGCTCGTCGCTCCCGCCCGGCGCTTCAACAATCTTCAACCCCGCGGAGGCGAGGACCTCTCCATCAAAGGCTCTCCCTCCACGGGGGCCCGCGATGAAGACCCCCACGGGACTTGTATGAAGACCCCGTTGGGGGCCTCAAGATAAACGCCTGGCTGCTCCTTGGCGGCGGAGGGGTCGGCGGCCGGTGCAGCGCTTGATGCTCCTGCTGCCTCCGGGCCAGCAGTGTGGTCACCGTCCCCCTCCCCGGCCGCGGCGTCTGCGGCCGGGGCAGTCTCCTCAGCAGCGGGCTCGTCGGCTCCAGCCATGCCCTTAGTGGCAGTGGTGTTGCCGTCGCCGCCATGCGCCTCCTCCTCGACGGTGATCTCCGTCTCCATCCGCTCCGGGGGAGGAGGATCTAACAGAAGAAGAAGAAAAGAAAAGTTCAAGCAAATATCCAAAAAGACAAGTCCAAGAAGGTAAAGTTACAAGACTCACCTTCGCGGACCTCCTCGACGACAGGCTCCCTCGCCGGGGAGTCCTCCCTTGGCGGTGGAGCAGTGGCTCCTGCTGGCGGAGGGCCGCCCGCGCCCTCCCTTGGCAGGGTGGCCACCCTCGTCGGGCTGCTCGCCCTTGGCGGGGTACTCACCCTTGGCGGAGTACCCGTCCTTGGCGGAGCGCTCTCCCTCGCCGGGGAGCTCGCCCTTGGCGGGGAAGGTGGAACCCGAGGCTCCTCGGGGGCGACCTCCGGTTGCTCCTGTGGCTGCGGTTCCACTTCTGCACAAGACAAATGAAGCAGCAAAATGTTAGTACAAGCAAATACCTCAAGCGCGCCCGACGAGCAAAAAGCTCAAGACCAGACTTACGCTAGGGGCTGCGCTGGGGGCTGCTCCTCGGAGCAGCAGGTTGGTCCGACGAGCCTATCGCTGGCGCGTCCCCTGTCGCCGCGACGGGCGAGTCGTCCTCAACCTCAACCACGGGGATCTTGGCCCTCTTCGCCAGCCGCTGGGTCAAGGTCCTGCAAGCAAAGCAAGAACAAGATCAGAATCATCAAGGAAAGAATCTAGACAGAATCGAAGAAGTTACAAATTACAAATACTTACTCCTCTTCCTCGTCGTCGTCGGAGCTGAGGGCGGAGAAATCAAACTCCACCTGAGTTTCTCCCGCGCGAGGAGCAGGAGGAGAAGGCTCCCTCTGGCGCTTGGCGGTCTCCGGGGCTGGGGGCTGCGAAGACCCAGCCTCCGTTGGCGCCGGGGCCCGAGGAGCAGGCGGAGCGGCCGCTTCGCTCCGGGAGGATCCCCCTCCGCTTGGCGTTGGAGTGCGGGGCGCTTCCTCCGCGGTTTGGCTCGCCCTGGTGGCGCGCGTCGCCCGGCGAACAGGCTGCTGTCGGGGCGCCTGCGTCCTTGTCGCTGTAGCCGCCTTGCGGAGGCGCTTCAACGGTGTTCGCTTGGGACATGCCGGAGGCGGGGAGTTTTCTGAGGACGAGGAGGCGTCGTCATCAAGTCCTAGAGATCCGCTGGTGTCTTCATCGGCCTCGACGTCCTCCTCCTCTCCCCCAGCAGGCCCGCTGGGTCCAGCATCCTGTCCTGCGGCCCCGCTCCCTCCGGTGGCTCCGCTCCCTCCGGCACCTCTGTTCCCTCCGGCAACCTCGCCTCCTACGGCGGCCTCGCTCACAACCCCGGGAATCCCGGCATGCCTCAGGGAAGGAACCCCGGCAAGCTCGTCGGGCGGAAGCTTGAGCAGCCTGCGGATCTCTGCCTCTTCTGCTTGGCGCACCTCGTCCGCGGCCTGCGCCTCATCGACGGTGAATCCGAAGTTTCCTGCCGCTGCGGCTGCGGCGGCCTCTTCCATCCGGGAAGCAATATAGGCTATATCCCGCTCCGTGGTGGCCCGGGTGAGACCCTTGATCTCCTCGGTGTTCTTCGGCACCTCAACCAAGTTGTCGAAGAAGCTCAGCACTGTATCTCCCGGAGGCTGGATCCAGGTGGGGACGATGTCGTGGGAGTCGCACTCCGGCATCACTGCGCGCAGGGAGTCACAGGCAGTGCTGTTGCACAGCGGCACTACTCCCTTGGCGGGTCTGAACCACTCTGGGTGCGCCGGGTCATGCTTGAAGAGCTCTCGCAACATTCCTTTCAGCTCCAAAGCGGTGAAATTGAAGTTCAATCCGCAGCGCAATCTCATGATATCCGCCGCGTTGCCGAATTCCCAGGCGGGCCTTTTCCTCTCTTGTAAAGGGGCAATGCGGCGGCGGAGGAAATCTGCGCCAACCTCTCCAATGGTCAGATTGGCGGCCCGGAGACGGATAATCCTAACAAGGGCAATACTGAGTCTGTTGTCCTCCGGGGCCAACTCGCTCCAGTCTCTGCCGCGCACTATGGCAGTTGTGCGCGGCGCGGTGAAGGGCTCCGGTTGGTCCTCTACTACCCAGCACCAATCTGCGCGCCATTCTTCCCACTTGCCGCGGAGTTCTCCTTTCAGATATGAGTCCTTTTTGTTCAACCGAAAGATCCAGGAGATACCGCCGGAGAGGGGAGCGCCAGCCTCTACTCTAGGCATGAAGAAATGGCGAAAGAGTGCTACGTTTGGATGGAATCCTATGTAGTTTTCGCACAGATGTGCGAAAACGGCCATCGTAAGGATGGCATTGGGGGTGAAGTCTAGGAGGTGGAGGTTGTACATGTTCATAATGTCACAGAAAAACTCCGAAAACGGAGGGCACAACCCACGGTGAAAGAAGGCAGCGAAGAAGAAATACCCGCCGGGATACAGATCTTTGGCGACGGCGGGGAAGACTCTGGTGCGGGGATGAGCTTTGGTCTCCCCGGACCAGAAGAGGTAGTATTTGTTCCACAGCTCCCTCGCGCTGAGCCTCGGCGCGAAGACCACGTTCCTCTTCCGCAAGGCGGCAAGCTTCGCCGCCTGCTCGGACTTCTCCTTCTTGGCCTTCTCCGCTTTTGCCTTCTCGCTCTTCGGAGCCATGGCGGAGGTGGCGAGGGGAGGGGCGAGGAGCTCGACGGCGCCGCGGATGTGGGAGACGGCGGAGGAGGGGTGGAGGCAAAGAGCAGCGGAGGTTTTCTGGAGGTTGAAGACGCAATGAAGATGAAGGAGGGAAACTGCCCCTGCTTCCTCTGCTTTTAAGGGGGAAGTGGGGGACGCTCCGCATTTCCCATTAAAGAACGAGGCCACGATCTCTCCCACGACGCCGCAATCAACGCGTGCCGTTAGGGAGGGGCGCGGCGGATGCGGAAGGGGATTCGGCGTGCCGTGGGCCGCGCGTGCCCGTGCACTGTCTTGGACCTGGCCCAACAGCGCTCGGCACCGTGTGTGGCCCAGGCCCGGGGGCTCCTGTCGGTGTACTAAGATAGGGGTACCTTAGTACCCCAACTTGTGCACGGGCAGTAGCAGCTTCCCGCGGCAGGGTTTACCACGTGCTCGCCGGAAACCTTTCTGGTCCTTATAAAGCCATTCAAAAACAAAGTATACAAGATAGAAGATCATGGCCCCGGCAAGTAGAGCTTGCCGGGAAGGCTACACCAAGCTCAAGATTATCATGTTAACACAAGACCCTGGCAAGAGGAGCTTGCCAGGAAGACCAGAAGACTGCATTTCAGAAGACATGCCTCGGCGCGCCCTGCGCCCTGGCAGGGCCCGGGGAGCGACAAGCTTCCGGGCCCGGCAAGATCAAGACCCCGGCAAGGTGCTTGCCGGGGGAGGCCTGCGCTGTGTGCCCGCGCTCCAGCTCATCGGCCCACGCGTCGCCCTGGGGCCCTCCCAGGGACGTGTGGCGGATGGCTGTGCAGCCTGGGGGACACGGTGGCACTCCACGGTGACGAGGCTACCGCCGTGGCGAACGGAGACGCATGGACGGGTGCTTTTGGGGTCGACGGTGACGGGTATTTAATGCCCTTGTCCCCCACAGTTTAGGTTAGGTGAAGATCACTGTTCATCCACTGTCCATGCACTGTTCCCGCACTGTTACAACTACCACCAAAGTTACATTTTTACCCTCCTCTACGTTGACACCTGTCGGTGACCCCTTGAGCTATAAAAGGAGGCCCATGCACAACGTAGAAAGGGTTCGGAACCTAGATAGCTCTCTGGCTCGGTGTAGCTAGCTCTTGAAGCTCCCGAGTTCACAAACTCAATACAAACCAAGCAGGAGTAGGGTTTTACGCGTCCGCGCGGCCCGAACCTGGGTAAACTGCCCGCGTGTGCCCCTCGATCCGCTCTTCGTGCTCCCTCCGCTCCCTTACCGCAACGTACAAGGGGCTCCGGTCCCATAGGTGTTCGTGGTAGACAGTTTCCCCCGACATCCTAGTTTTACCGAGACAACAGGCATGCCAACAAAAGTTCTATGTTTATCCTTTTTATCAGGTTTGGTAATTCTAGCAGCCTCTTCATTGAAGCAAATAACATGCCCATCCACATTTTCTTCCAAGAGATCCTTGACCATAGCAATATTAGGCTCTACTTTAATTTGTTCATCGGTTTTAGGTGTTCTAATATAGCTTTTGTTAACCATAGTTGAAACTTTAGCATGTTCCTTTATCCTAATAGGGAAAGGTGGTTTTTCAATGTAAGCAGTAGGAACAACTAGATCAACATCATAAAGTATAGTTTCTTCTTTAACTGGTACCGGTTCTTTAATTTCTTGTTTAACACATCGATGGTATTTAACCACTTCTCCATAGGGAGATCAACATGAGTAGCAAAAGATTCACAAAAAGGAGGCTATTATCTGAGAGTCAAGTCCATATTTAGTGCTAAACTTTGAAAAGGCATCGGTATTCATAAAAGATTTAACACAATCATACTTAAGCTTAATACCTGACTCTTTACATTCATCGAGTTCCCAGTATTTAGAGTTGGGTTTAACTCTTTCTAAAAGATCCCACCGGAATTCTATTCATAAAGGAACGAGCACAAGAAGTATCAAGCATGGATCGATCACTATGAGAAAGCCGAGCTTAAAAATTCTGAACAATAATTTCTCTTGAAAGCTCATGATTGGGGCATGAACATAAAATTGACTTAAGCCTCCCCCAAGCTTGAGCGATACTTTCTCCTTCATGAGGCCAAAAATTATATATGTAGTTATGATCACGGTGAACTAGATGCGTAGGATATATTTTAGGTGAAACTTCATTCTCAATCGGTTCCAGTTCCAAGATCCAATAACATCGCATAGCCTATACCATGCTAATGCTTTTTCCTTCAAACATAAAGGAGAAAACTTCATCATAACTCGATCTCTAGGTAGACCTGCAAGCTTAAACAATCCACAAATTTGTTCCACATATATCAAGTGCATATCATGATGTTTGGTTCCATCTCCTGCATAAGGATTAGCTAGCAGTTGTTCTATCATACCCGAAGGGATTTCATATTCAATATTTTCAGTAGGTGCACCGAGTTGAGGGGTAGCTAATTGTCGTTCCGGTCGAGATGAAGATACCCCGAACAAAGCCCTCAAAGGATTGTTTGCCGTAATAACAAGTGACAATAAATTTCAGCACACTATATGAATGTTTCCTTACCAATTTCCACTTACTAGAAGCGCTTCACTCCCCGGCAACGGAGCCAGAAAATTTCCTTGATGACCCACAAGTATAAGGGGTCAATTGTAGCTCTTTTTGATAAGTAAGAGTGTCGAACCCAACGAGGAGCAGAAGGAACTAACAAGTGTTTCTCAGTAAGGTAATGTCTGCAAGTGCTGAAATTATAAGTAGCAGAGTAGTTTGATAGCAAGATAATTTTGTTACGAGCAAGTAACGATAGTATTAGAAAATGTGAAGCAAGATAGCCCAATCCTTTTGTGGCAAAGGACAGGCCAAAACGGTTTCTTATAATAAGCAAAGCGTTCTTGAGGGTACATGGGAATTTCATCTAGTCACTTTCATCATGTTGGTTCAATTTGTGTTCGCTACTTTGATAATATGGTATGTGGGTGGATCGGTGCTTAGGTGTTGTTCTTACTTGAACAAACCTCCTACTTATATTAACCCTCCTGCAAGCATCCGCAAGTACGATAAAAGTATTAAGAATAAATTATAACCATAGCATTAAACTTTTGGATCCAATCGGTCCCTTACGGAATAGTGCATAAACTGGGGTTTAAGCTTATGTCACTCTCGCAACCCACCATCTAATTGCTACTCCACAATGCTTTCCCTTAGGCCCAAATATGGTGAACTGTCACGTAATCTACGTTCATATGACACCACTAAGGGAATCACAACATACATATTATCAAAGTATCGAACACATATCAAATTCACATGATTACTTGCAACATGATTTCTCCCGTGACCTCAATAACAAAGGTAACTACTCACAAGTGATGAACATGGTCAAGATCAGAGGGGTAATAGATAGCATAATGGATCTGAACATATAATCTTCCGCCAAATAAACCATATAGTAATCA
This sequence comes from Secale cereale, assembly GCA_902687465.1. Classification (NCBI taxonomy): domain Eukaryota; kingdom Viridiplantae; phylum Streptophyta; class Magnoliopsida; order Poales; family Poaceae; genus Secale; species Secale cereale. The sequence continues at coordinate 356,247,543 of LR738711.1, forward strand.
ACTACAATATGTAATCAACACTACTAGTCACCTACAAGCAACAATCCATAGTTCCGGTAACAAGATTGATCACAAGAGATGAACTAGGGTTTGAGATGAGATGCTGCTGGTGAAGATGTTGATGAAGATATCCGTCCCCAAGATGGGAGAGTTGTTGGTGACGATGATGATGATGATTTCCCCCTCCAGGAGGGAAGTTCCCCCGGCAGAATCGCTCCGTCGGAGGGCAAAAGTGCTCCTACCCAAGTTCCGCCTCAAGACGGCAGTGCTCCATCCCGAAAGTCTTCTCCTTATTCTTTCTCTAGGTCAGAGAGGCTTATATACCATAAGATGGTCACCGGAAGTGGGCCTGGGTGAGCACAACCCACCAAGGCGCGCCTGGGGGCCCTGGCGCGCCCAGGTGGGTTGTGCCCACCTGGTGGGGCCCCTCTGGTGGTTATCAGCTATAGTATTTCATATATATTCCATAAAAAATCCCCGTGAATTTTCATCTTGTTTGGAGTTGTGCAGAATAGGTGGCCTGACGTAGCTTTTTCAGGTCCAGATTTCCAGCTGCGGGAATTCTCCCTCTTGGTGTACACCTTGAAAATTATGAGAGAAAAGGCATTAGAATTACTCCAAAAAGCATTATTATACATAATAACAACATAAATAATAGTAAGAGATGCAAAATGGACATATGAGGGGCATGCATTCATAGCTTAGGATTCCGTTCGTGCCGACATGAGGCAGGGGAGCTGCTAGCTACTTCGCACTTTGCTAGGGTGATCCTCGGTTGGGGGCATGCATTCATAGCTTAGGATTCTGTTCGTGCCGACACTAGGGAGGGGGCTGCTAGCTACTTCGCACTTTGCTAGGTGAACCTCAGTTGGGGGGCATGCATTCATAGCTTGGGATTCCCTTCATGCCGACACGAGGGAGCAGTGTGGCTGCTAGCTACTTCACACTTTGCTAGGTGAAACTCAGTTGGGGGCGAGGGGGCATGCATTCATAGCTAAGATTCCCTTCGTGCCGACACGAGGGGGGTGGGGGCAAGCAATACCATGCGCTTTGTGAGATAGGTGCTAGATCGAAGTTGCATTTGGTATTTGAAAATCAAACCACCCTGTTCATACATAAATTTGGTCCAGATGCAAGTGTGTTCGTGTTCTGACCCTCTCCCGCATAATTTTTTGCCAAATTTAAGAACATTAGACAAGTCGGATGACGCAACAGACATGGTTCACTCAAACTAACCGTGTGCCACGTCGGTGCCCCTGTCACGCACACATCCGCACAGTACATTGGGCTCCACGAGGCTCCCCCTCTCAGAAATATCAGCCCTCCTCAAGGTTTTTTCTGTTTCATAACACACGGTTGTTATCTCCGGACCGTGTGTGATGTTTCTTGTTCCCAATCCCGCCTGCATCCCTAGAAAATATTTGCCCGCCTTGAGGGTTTTTCTGTCTCATAACACACGGTTGTTATCTCCGGACCATGTGCGATGCACTATCATCAAATTTTTCAATAGCCCCGGCATTTCACTCCCGCGTTTGACTCTCGCGTAATAAAATTTTCAGTGCCTGCGTCATTTC
>LR738711.1:356249229-356268821 GCA_902687465.1 Secale cereale
AAACCTCCTCAAGCATGCATACACACACACACCCTCCCTCGCTCGAAACCCTAGCAAGGTCCCCGCCTCCGCAAGGCCTCCATTGTCAACATCCATCGGTTTACCCGTGCAGCTTACCCACCGATCTCCATATCCAGACCGCCCTAAGTTTCTTAGATGATGTCTGCCAAACGCCCCCTTTCCCACAGATCGCCATCCCCATCCCTCACTCTAGAGCGTCACAGCCTAAGCCCAGCTACGCTTCAGGATCTCTTCGCCTGACGTCGCCGAGGAAGCTGACTACCATTACTGGTGGCAGGCACTCAAGCAGTGGGCAAGAGTATGTGGGCATATCTCAGCCGCTGGCTATGACATCGAGGTCATCAACAGCGACGGCCTGAGGAGGGCTATCTCACAGGTTAATTGGCTCACCCCCAACCCCTCGGGTTCAACCGCCGTCCATCTCATCCATGGCCACGCCGCTGATCTCCTCTGGCTCGATGTTAACAATTTTCCTTCCTACATCGCCATCGAGCCCCTTTTGTCATTTCTGAAAGACACGTTCTGCGACGCTGGCTTGGGATCCACAACTTCCAAGACATACCTCATCGACGGCGACCACAAGGAGGGCACCCTCTCCGTCTCTTCCAAGGGGAAAGATCCCATCTGCTCTTCCAAGGGGAAAGCATCCGTCTGTGACATCAGGGAGGGCACCCTACAACCGTGCTCTTCCAAGGGGAAGGAGCCTATCTGCGACAACATGGAGTGCATCCAGGGTCTGTGTTGTTCCCATGGGAACGAGCCCATCTGTGACAAGTGAGGAAACCCATGATTTGTTTTGTCATGCCTCTTCACAGGGGGAAACCCATGATTTGTTTTGTCGAGTCCGTTTTGTAGTGTAGTGAGAATATGTCTAGTTTTAATTGCTATATCTGGTTGTTTGCAGTATGCCTTGTTTATTTCAGTTGTTCGCAATGTGATGCTCTATATGGGCAATTATTTACTATGCGGTACATTTCATCAATCCAGTTTTAAACATACCGATAGGAATGCATATATTTGCTTGTTGTTAAGCCTGTTATTGCTAGCATATGCCTCTTTTAAATATTTTTTATTGTTCGGTTGTTTGTAGTTAGCATATGTCCAGTTTCAAATGTTATCTTTGGTTGTTTGTCGTATGCCTTGTTTATTCCAGTTATTCACAACATGATGTTCTATATGTGCAAGTATGAATTGTGCAGTTCAATTTCAATAGTACCAGTTTCAACAATACCATTATGAATGACTACATTTGGTTGCTGCATCTTGTAGTTAACACGCCTTTCCATTTTTATTTAACAATAACCAGTGTACTTAGACCGGCACAATACTAGTTTGAATGACTATGTTTGCTTGTTGCTAAATGTTAGGCATGTTGCAGTTAACAAACCTTTCCACTTGTTTTGCTTTACTAGCGTGCTTAAACCTGCACACTGAAGCTATCTTTTGGAGATTATTTTGTCTGCCATGGATAATTTTGGTTGATGTTTAGCCTGTTGTGCTTAACATGCTTCTCGATGTACCTACACAGGACAATTTTGGGAACGACTGCTGTTTTCCATTGAGGTTAGTTTCATCCCATGGCTTATATTTGCTCACTGTTCAGGATATCGGTAGCTGGTACCATATAGGTCGGGGGTTGATAAGGGACTAATCGGTGAATCGGACTTTTAACTGAATATATCTGCAACCCATTTATCGTTAGGTTAACTAGGGCCATATGTAATATATCTGAGGCTACATAGCAACATGCAATGTACTTAATGTCTAAATATCCAATCCTAGGCTACATAGCAACAAGGAAGAGTGTTACATTAATGTTCTAGTGATGTCTAGATGTACGTAGAAGAGCAGCAGCAACAACAATAACAACACAACCCTGTTTGGATACTCAACTTAGCTAGAGGTTAGAGTTAGTTTCTAGCTCATGACTAACCCTGAACTAACTCCATCCAAAGAGTTGTTTGGATGGCAGGGTTAGATTGACAATAAATGCACTAGGAGAACTAGCTCCAATTAGCACCTCTTGGGTTGGATAGTTTTTTGGGTGGGTTATAGATGCAACTAGCTCAAAGTATCACCCATGTTTAGATATACTTTAGGCCTATTTGAGCCCGAACTAGCTCAAACTAATTGTAACACATGGATACAGCATCAGTTAATCAGTCGATAATTTGTAAGTATGCACTAAACTCCTTCCGGCCCATCATACAAGATGTTAATTCATCTAATATGTGAGTATATTGGATGTTATAAGATACTCCCTTTGTTCCTAAATATTTGTCTTTTTAGATATTTCAAATGGACTACCACATACGGATGTATATAGACATATTTTAGAGTGTAGAATCACTCATTTTGCTCCGTATGTAGTCACTTGTTGAAATCGCTAGAAAGACAAATATTTAGGAACGGAGGGAGTATTATAAAAGAGTGTTGTACTACATCATTGTGCAATTGTTGTTTAGCTACTAATATTAACTTGCTGCTTTTAGGTACATATGTCACTGGTAAAGATCCGTGCTTCGACCCTTTCTGCGTATGGGCAATGAGATATGGATGGACCAGCATCAAGTGAGGAAGCTGATAAATATTGTTATAAAATAGGTCCAAAGATGGCAATTAAACTATTTGTTTACACTTTATCCAAGACAACAGAGAACTGCAAGATGGTAAGTAAGAACTCTGCAGCCTTCTTTTTACTGCCCATAATGAGTTGTGTTAGATGAAAATGTCTGAATCTTTTTCCTTTCCAGTGGTTGCCAATGCAATTTACTCAAGATTACCTCTCCAACTACATGATTGTTGGGCATGCAAATGTTAAAGTATTTCTACGAGAACACGATGATTATCTAGATGTTTTCATGAAGATCGTGAAGGATGGGCGATCAGCCATCACAAGGGTTGGACTAGAGTCGTGCATGCCTTCTGCATGGAGGAGGGCACAATATGGGCATTCTGCTTCACCTTGTTTAGCAACCAGAATGTATTTCGCCACTTTCTTTACCATCCTTAATTGTACAAGTATACAGCTGTGGTCGATCATTCTTTATTTGGTTCTTATGTAATTCTTGCACATATGTACCTATGATGTACCTATGAATCAAATAATTCATTGGTTGCTTGAAACTGATGGATGTGAATAAAGCTGTAGCATACATTCAAATTCAAATCTGGTACAATTTGAAATAGCAGCAATTAAATTACGGTGAAATTACGCTCTCCAGGTTGTTACGGCACACGCGGTATGTAAAACACAAATGTTTGCGATATACACCATAATCCGAAACGGTTCACAGAGAGAAAACGTGTGCAAGCATGCACACAGTTGCCGTTTGCAAAGCGTGTGCGATGTCAGACAATATCACAAACGGTGCGGGCAAACTAAACGTTTGTGTTAGTTGCCATATCGTACACGATCCGCAACCATGAACTGTTTCTGATGAAGTATGCATCGTAAACGTTGCACCACAGAATAGTGTGTGTGATAGTTGTCGTGTACGACGATGTTACGACAGTCTGACGTTTCGTAATCATGTCCGACACTCGTAAGACGATTAGCTAATATTCTTAATTAGTTATCGCATATGGTTTGGGAAAAGGGAATGTGTATGATTGTATGCTTATCATACACGTTCTATAATAGTGAACCAATTGTGATGGGATGTGCATCGTAAACGTAGCACCACAAAATACCGACTGCGATGGCAATGCGAGCACAAACGAGTAGGAGTATTCTAGGGTCTCTATCCTCGATGGTTTCTTGGTCGTGTGGGAAGGACCCCCCTATCGTCGTCACTCACTAGGCGACGGTTCCAAATGCCGTCGCGGAAAGGGGTTAAAAACCGTTTGTATAGCACCGACGCGTACTAGTGATACTCATAACTACCTTGTGATCCTTAAATCTACTAGACTCCTCTACATACTACATTCTCTTATCGTCCTTTGATTTCTCACAGGATGGTTTTTTTGTCACCCCATTTGTTCGCATTCTTATTGGATTCGAAAAAATAGCATGCTATTGCGCCGCTATTAGCACGCAATAGCATCCTGTGAATTATGTCACTAAATAAATCAGTGTATAATGCTTCGCCAATATCATGCTATAGCGCGATATAGCATGCTAATAGCATATTTTAAGGCCGTCGCTATTTTGTTGTAGCATGCTATTTTTTTCGAAAGCAAGTTCATCCAGAAAGACGTTTCTTGCTGCATTAGATCTCTCTCTAGCATCCTTACCCATGAGCTCTTCCAACTAGATCTAGATCACCACGCCTTAACCGTAGTTAAAAAATCAACAAGACCATAAAGCAATAAAAAAATGGGTGTAAAAGGGTGTAACATGGAAACTCGCAAGAAGGATTTCAGGAGGGGGGGAGAATTGACTGACTATCATCAAAAGCAGCAACTTCAAGCTTGAGATTCAGTTGCTCCATCATTTCGCACAATCCTAATGTATATCTTATCAATGTATCTTATTGTAGATTGAAGATCACATAATTGTAGTGCCGGGAGAACTGGCCTTCGTAGCTACTTGTTCTTTCAGCTCAAAAACAACCGTCGGCAGCACTGAATTTCTTGGATTGGTAAATTCATGCAACCTTCAATCATCTACTACCGCCCCATCAAAATCACACGGGCATACCTGAACCAACTCTGATCGTACTGAACATCGTGGTGCCCCACATCGGTCGGCCGCCTCCTGGTGTCTCCCTCCACCACACCATATATGCCTCCTCCTCTTTCAACTCCCACTACCACATGCACCCGACCATCCCCGCCACCATGGCAATCGAAGGAGTTAGGAGGAGAGGCGGCCTGCGATAGGTGTATGGCAACGATTTCCATGAAGTAAGAGATGCTGGAGACCTCCCCCATCGAGGAAGCTTGAGATAGCAGCGACGGACAGGTTCGCGATGGACCACGTGCGGTCGAGCACTACTGCAGGATGGTGCTAACGCGACACTACGATCAGAGACCCTTCGACGAAACTGTGTGCAATGCAATAATTGCAAATGGTGGTGTAAAAACCATCAAAAAAGGTGCAAAACATTTGCGATGATGGATGCATCAAACACGGTTCAGATTTTGGTTGCGTGTGCGATGATGGGCATATGTTTCAGTTCAATTAACTGTTCGTGATTAGGAGGAACAAAAGAAACGGGCTGGCAGATAAAGGCGTGTGCGATATATAGCATATGGTTCACTCGGATGAACTATTTGTGATGAGGCGGAACAACAGAAACGGGCAGCCAGATGAAGGTGTGTGCGATATACGTCATACAATTCACTCGGATGAACTGTTTGAGTTGAGCCAAGAGAACATAAATGGTTTAACTTAACAAGATGTGTGTGATACGCGACAAACTGATTTGTAATCGGAAATGTGTGGGAAGACCGATAACAACACAAAAGATTCATGTTAACAAGTTGTGTGTGTTGTGAGCAAACGACTGCTGGTATACAATTGTTAGTGATTGATGAAATCATCACCGGTGGTTTCCATTGTTTAGTCTGTGTGCGATGTGATTTGCTCTGTCAACAGAGCATCAACATATATACTTAAAAAGACAACATTGCATAACCAAATTAAGCATACAATTACACAAGTGACTACCCACATAACATTTCCACACACCAAAGTAAGCAATTACATGCATACTAAACTAGGAGAAACGAGGATCTAATCATCTACTTCTTGTTGCGATGACGCTTGCCATTGCTCTGCTTTCGGCTGGATCTCTGGCCGTTTTGGGGAAGGAGACACTTCCTCATGTCAAAAATCCGCCTGTACATGTCGTACCTCGTGTACGCCTCCTTGGCCGTGTACACGACATGAGATTTGTTGAGTTTCTCCATCCAGGCCGAGTGCTAGGCATGCTTGTCCTTGTTGCTGGAATCCTTCATGTCTCTGTAGTAGGGGTCGATGATGGCCTCGGCGAGGTGAACCAGTGAGTCCTTCTCATGCTCCTTGCTACCCTAGATCTTTCATTGGCCCTGGATGTCGACAAGATTCTGGAAGGTGATGCCCGAATTCTTGAGCACTTTGACATCGTTGGTGATGTCCATCGTAGCGAACATGCAGTGGGGGCCATTGACAAACCTGGCGAAATTCTCGCAAGGCCTTGTGGCCAGGCAGTAGTGGTAGACGAGGACGTGGTTGCACACACACATATGGGCGATGACGACCTTGGGACGAGACCCGACACGAGCACGGGTGTACTCGAGGTCGAACCCGACCACCTTGTACTTCTCCTCGGCAACCAACAACTCCATGATGTGGATGGAGTGCTCCACCTAGACCGGGTTGTTGGTGTACACCACCCAGAGCTCCATGAACCTTCGGTGGGTGTCCACCACAGCATGCATGGTGAACTGCTGCTCGTCGTCGGCAGCCGCTCGGAGCGCCATTGGAGCCATGCAGGATACCCTCTAAGAACTTGTCGTGGTGGGTGTGCTTCTTGTAATGGTGGGGCGCAATCAAAAGGTTGATGAAACACAAGGCTTAAATGGTCGCTGTAACAAATGGGGGACAACCGGGTTGTAATCGTCACGTCTTCTCACGACGTTCATAGCAGAGGATTCCAGCGCATGCTTGACAACACAGCACCGCACGCATTTTGTTTGACCACGCGTAGGCTCGAAGAGGCGCCAAATGTATCGTCGATGGGCCTGTTCCCGTGCTACCGCGCAAGCTTCCCGCCTGACTAGTTTGTCCATGTGTCGGCAAGAAGAGGGACAAATTGTGGGCGTTTATTGGCGAAAAGCTTTGTAAAAAGGAAGTGTGTGGAATGACTTTAGTCATAAGTTCACCCGTGGGTGATGAGGTCAAAGTTACACAGAAGCGTGATGATGGACACTCGAGTGTGATAATTAATTATGTGCTCTATAGGGCACACGGTGGAAGAAACCAATTGTGTGCAATAATGTCGAAGATCACAGTCGAGTTAGCTATACAGATCATGTGCTGTGAGGTCAACAAGGTAAACATATTCGAGAATGGTTAATAAAATCAAAGACCATTCCATATTAAGGTCAAAATAGTGCTACCAATATACGAGTCTCATACGATGCCATTTCAACGATTGTACCACAAAAGCTCGAAATAATACAAGGTTCAAATTCCAGAGTTATATGGCTCAAATTCGAAAATTACAAGGTTCAAACCGATATTAGAAATGAAATTTAGCTCATCAGCTGCAAACGCTCGCGCTGATCCGCTGAACATGGATATCAGAGAGGTTCAAACTAATATTACCACTTCTAAGTCTGGTTTCGAAACCTCACAATTTTTGCAAAGGAGTCAGCCACTTAGACATCATGTATGGGGTTGACACGATGACTTCCGATTACTCTATCATATGAAGTTCCAAAATGAAATTTAGCATTTTTTGAGCCTATTCCATTCTGCCGGCGCTGATCAACAAACCTTTCATTTTTGCGAAATAAATGTAGGGCAAACCTCATTACCTTCAGCACCCTTGATCTGACAACAAAGAGCCTAGCCAATATAATCTCTCGTAAGGTCCCTCGGTAGGAGTTCAAAGTAATTTCTGAGATATGCAGATCTAGGCATTCGACGTGATTGTTATATAGTATCACATTATCCACCACTGGGCCTAATCTTATCTGCAAAAGAGGAAAACGAATTAGTGCGTACATGCAGTTTTGAAGACTACTACAGGCCTATTTGGTTTAAAGGATTTGTAAAATGCGCTAACATGCCATCTTCAATCTGACATGATTAACATGGGCATTAACATGCCATCTTCAATCTTCACAAGAGGTTGGAGTGGATTAGAAGTTCCCTAAGAAAACTAGTACAGATGAATCCAAATGAGAAATGCATATGGATCAAGCAACCAATATGGGGGGACATGTATGTACTGAAATCCTCCAAAAGAATCCTTCAGAAATCGTAGTACATTGTCATTGTAAAGTTGGAAAAAGGTGTCACAAATTGAACTCCCTTATGGTTAACATTTAACAGGAAAGGAACATCACCTTGATATATAGCTTCTCTAGGCACGGAAAGCATCTGAGGAAGCTGACAACTTGCTCCAGGTTGGGGCCGATAGATTCTAGTGCCAAGACCTTCACTGTGCAGTTTCGGGGTCAAGCTTGTCAGAATCATTTTATGAATGACAGACGAACAAACATCTTCAAAATTAGAAATTATGTTAATTTGTACAAGGAGAGGTAGAAGGCGGTTGTTGTACCTGAACGGGTGTGGATCCAGTAACAAGTTCAGAGTATTTGTCTGACGAGTAGCCCACCCACTATCAATTTTGGCGCAGAAACGACATTGATTCTTGTTGGACCTTCTTGGTCAACTACAAGTAATCTCTCAAGTGCAGGTGTGTCCTCAATGACAATACCGTGGTACACATCCTGTGATATCTTCATGCCGCACCAGCAACACACATAAATAGTCCGAAGAGTCATGGAGGTGATGTGGAAAGTACTCAACCCATTGATTGCCTGAAGACGAAGGTACTCGAGTGCAGTACAGCCACGGAGCAGGCGCTCTATGTCATCGTTTGAGAGGCAGAAGGCGACGAGCTCGAGGTGCTTCAGTCATGGTAGAATAAGAGCGGGCGCATCATTAAGGGGGGGAATGGCAGTTCCTAAACTTGGCAACGCACAGAGTGGGTGCGAGGCGGAGCGTGGACATTGGCAGCGAGCGCATATGCCCATCATAAAAAGTGAGCTCCTCAAGCTGATCTAGGGCGGGGGATCGGAACCAGTCATCAAGCTTGGCTCGGTCCTTGCCGTTGGAACGGGACTTGCCCATTCTAAGGCCTCTCGATGGGCCAAGGTGAGTGCCGAGGATCTTGGAGAACGCATCCAAGCTTTTGCGATAGCCATGGCAGAGCTCGTGGGTGCCGATGAGGTCAAGGCGGCTGTAGTTCCATAGGGGGTTCCACCATCGGGAAAGGATGGTTGTCTGCGCCCCATATTTGATTTGGAGGAGGGAGATGATGAATGTCAGCGTATCATCGGGGAGGCTGCTGATGAAGTCTAGGCCTGCTGAAGGAAATATGACCTAGAGGCAATAATAAAGTTCTTATTTATATTTCCTTATATATCATGATAAATGTCTTCTATTCATGCTAGAATTGTATTAACCGGAAACTTGATACATGTGTGAATACATAGACAAAACAGAGTGTCACTAGTATGCCTCTACTAGACTAGCTAGTTAATCAAAGATGGTCACGTTTCCTCACCATAGACATGTGCTGTCATTTGATCAATGGGATCACATCATTAGGAGAATGATGTGATGGACAAGACCCATCTGTTAGCTTAGCACTATGATCGCTTAGTTTTACTGCTATTGCTTTCTTCATGACTTATACATGTTCCTCTGACTATGAGATTATGCAACTCCCAAATATCGTAGGAACACCTTGTGTGCTATCAAACGTCACAACATAACTAGATGATTATAAAGATGCTCTACAGGTGTCTCCGAAAGTGTTTGTGGTGTTGGCAAAGATCGAGAATAGAATTTGTCACTCCAAGTGTCGGAGAGGTATCTCATGGCCCTTTTGGTAATACACATCATAATAAGCCTTGCAAGTAAATGACTAATGAGTTAGTCACGAGATGATGTATTACGAAACAAGTAAAGAGACTTACCGGTGACGAGATTGAACTAGGTATGATGATACCAATGATTGAATCTCGGGCAAGTAACATAACGATGACAAAGGGAACAACATATGTTGTTATGCGGTTTGACCGATAAAGATCTCCGTAGAATATGTAGGAACCAATATGAGCATCCAGGTTTCGCTATTGGTTATTGACTGGAGATGAGTCTTGGTCATGTCTATGTAGTTCTCGAACTCATAGGGTCCGCACGCTTAACGTTCGATGATGATCGGTATTATGAGTTTACGTGTTTTGATGTACCGAAGGTAGTTTGGAGTCCCGGATGTGATCACGGACATGACGAGGAGTCTCGAAATGGTTGATACATAAAGATTGATATATTGGAAGGTTATATTCGTACACCGGAATGGTTCCAAAGTGTATCGGGTATTTTTCGGAGTACCGGGAGGATACCGGAACCCCCTGGGGAGTCTATGGGCCTTATTGGGACCTAGTGGAGGAAGAGGGCAGCAAGATAGGTGTGGGGCGTGCCCCCTAGGCCCAAACCGAATTGGTTTAGGGCTAGGGGACTGGGCTCCTCTTTCCTTCTTCTCCTCTCCTCTTTCCCTCCCTTCTCCTAGTAGGAGTAGGAAAGGGGGGCTATCGGTGTCAAAACCGGCGGATCTCGGGTAGGGGGTCCCGAACTATGTGTCTGAGGATTGATGGTAATAGGAGGTTGGGGACACAATGTTTACCCAGGTTCGGGCCCTCTCGATCGAGGTAAAACCCTACTTCCTACTATATTAATATGGATGAATATGAATACAAGAGTTGATCTACCTCGAGATCAAATTGGCTGAACCCTAAAGTCTAGCCTATGAGGATTTAAGATTCTCTATTTGCCTATACGGACTAAACCCTCCGGTTTATATACACACCGGAGGGGCCTAGGGTTTTTACATACCATCTTGCAGAGGAAGGAAAGATTACACCCGAACCTAAAACTTGCCATTACATGAATTCAGGAGTCCTATCCGGATACGAGAGATGATCTTCGACTATGATCTTCACGGCCCACCAGTCTGGCCCACCGAGAGTTATGTGGTCTCCCGAGGACCCCTCTATCCAGGACTCCCTCAGTAGCCCCTGAACCTGTCTTCGATGACGATAAGTTTGGCTTTCGTATTGTCTTCGGCATTGCAAGGCGGGTTCCTTCTTCTGAATATATCTTCTGCAAAAAGTGTATTGTGTTTGGCTCTGCAAGGTTAGTACAACCCTTAGCCTCGTAGGCAAGGCTTTTAAAGGAAAATGAATAGTGTGTCTCTACTGACAACATTTGGGTGAAGCGTCGCATCCAACCCACTAACTTATCGAACTGTTGTATTTGGTCCTAGTTTCGTGTTTCGAGGTATATCCTCATTAACACGTCCCATCAGAATAGAGATCGTGCCCGCATATTGTGGGATCCTTATCAATATGACGTGAGCACCCATGCCGCGCATTACGCATGACCGCTTTGGGAACCGGCGAGGATTATGGCTAAAGTGGGGGGACGCTCCGTATTCACAGCGTTATAAAAGGATATATATCCCATTCATCAGCCCCACGCCTTCCTCAAGCTCGAGCTCTCCAATCTCCCTTGCCCCCGTATTCTCATCTCCTGCGCCCACTGCTCGTCGTTCCTCAACCACTATTCCCCTTCCCAGCAATGGTTGGATCCGATGCCAGGGTCAAGTGGGAAGCTTCCACGGTCACTGAAAAGACCATGGAGGATCTATGGAGCGTGGGTTATCTTGCCGCCACTATCGCGCACCGAGTCCCTGCTAAGGGTCAGGTGATTCCAGTCCCTGAGGCGGGTGAGAGGGTAGTGTTCACTTCCCATTTTGTTAGGGGGCTAGGGTTTCCACTCCACCCCTTTGTTCGGGGTCTTTTGTTCTTCTACGGGCTAGATTTCCATGATCTAGCCCCGAACTCAATCCTTCACATATCCGCTTTTATAGTGGTGTGTGAAGCCTTCCTCCGCATCCCTCCACACTTTGGCCTATGGCTCAAAACCTTCAACGTGAAGCCGAAGGTGGTGGATGGACAGCAGGCGGAGTGCGGGGGTGCCATGATTAGCAAGCTCTCGAATGCAACTTGGCCCAAGGGCTCATTCATGGAGACGAATAAGGTCTGGCAACAGGAGTGGTTCTACATCACCGAACCCCACAATTCCAAATGGGCCGCAGAGCCTGCTTTCAGATCCGGACCCCAGAGAGGCTGACCTCTTGGACCAAAAAGGGTCTGGACTGGGGGGGGGGGTCTACAACTGAAGTGACGACTCTTGTGAACCGTGTGTCCGGCATAATCTCCAAGGGGCACATGCTCTCCTCCGTGATCCAGGTGATGTTGACCCGGCTTGTTCTCCCTTGCCAAAACCGGGACTCGTCCCTATGGGAGTTTGATCCAGTAAGAGACAAGCCATTGAAGCATCTCTTCGGCTCTACGCACAAGGAGATCTGGAAGCATCTCTTCAAGATCTAGAAGGAGTGGCCGATGGAAATCGAATACGCGGGCTTTAGCACCGCGCTCTCCGCCCCAGAGGTAATAGAAAACTTTGCCGAACATATGTTTATTCCCTTATTTAATGATAACAGGAATTGGAATTTTTGCGTGATATACAGGGCTGGACGAAGAAGGCGACCCGGATTAAGAGTCCGGCGCCTTTGCATGAGGACCCAGCATTTCCTCGACTGATGGCGATGTTGGTCCCGACGCCGAATAAGGCGCCGACCAAGAAGCCCAAGAAGATGAAGGGCAAGGGGGCCGAAAATAGCCCCCGTCCTGCGGACAGGAAGTCTGAGGAAATAAACATTCTCTCCTCTGACGATGTGGAGGAAGATGATGAGGAGGAAGAGGAAGAAGTAGAAGAGGAGCCCCATGTGCAAGGCAGGGGGGAAGAGGGGGGACATCACTGACACAGGCACGGCTGTGCCCCGGAGGAAACTGAACCTTGGAGCTAGTTCGGATTCGTTCGAACATACCTTTGTGGTGCCCAGGGTGAAACCCCTGCCCAAATCGTAAGTTTGCTCTGATTGACTACTGCACCTTTGTTTGTTTAGTATTTTTTATGATTTACTTAGCATTTTCCTCCTGCTGACCTACAGCCCTCCCGAAGGACACCCCGACGCCTCCTTATCGGAGGGGAACTCTCTAGCGCCTGGAGAGACAGAGAGTGACCCGCCATCCCGGGCTTCATCGCCTGTGATTGGCGGGGACACAGAAGTGTCTTCCCAGCGGGTGTCCTCCACCCTATCAGACGAGGGTTGGGCGACAAGGCGGCCGGGGATAATACCCCGGCGGCTGCCGACCATGGGGAGATCATCCCCATGGAGACCGAAGACGTGGGGCCCAAACAATCTGGGGCCCCACCGAATACTATCCCGGGGCCTAGTGTGGCTCCGAGGTCCGAAGACCCGACTCCCCAAGCGGAGGAGGATACGGTGGCGCCTAGAGTTAATCCAGAGGCGCCGGACTCTATGGAGGGAGCACTGGAAAGTGCTCTCATCGTTGAAGAACACCACACCGTGATGGGTGCGGTAATAAAGAAGGTTCAGTCCGTCAAGGGCGGACTGAATGAAGCCTTCAACAGCCTGTTAACAGGCTTTGAGGTAAGCAATGTAATGTTCTTTATAGCACTTTATTGATTTTAATGCACATACATAGCCAGTAGCCCCTGATGCTTTGTGTGATTCTGAAGAGAATCAGACAAAGTATCCATAATATAGCATGCTTACATAGTTGAACTATTGTGCAGGCTTCACTAGTTGCGGCGACCGTGCGGGATGCGGAAGTTGCCGAACTAAACCGGAAGCTCTTGTTGGCTAATGCGGACCTCGACCGCGTCATCGGCGTTTAGATGAAATGCAAGGTATGCGAATTTTAAGATGTCAATAAGACAAATTAACTTGAGTATGTTTTACAAACTCTGATATGGTATTATGTATTACACAGTTGGCGCCGCTGAAATCGAGGCCCTCAAGGGTGAGGTTGCCAAGGCCAAGAAGGAGGCCGAGGCGAACAAGGTAGCCGCTGATAAAGCGGCTGCCGATTTGGAGGCCGAAAAGGCTGAGTGCGAGAAGGACCGGTCTCGGGTGTCCGAAGTCGAGGTTGAGCTCAATGATGACATTCGCAAATGTGATGCATTTGAGAAGAAGGCTTCAGAATAGGCATCCGAGCTTGCTGCAGCAGTAAAGACTGCCAGGATGCATGAGGCGAGTCACGTAGCGCTCATCAAGAAATCGAGCAGGCACGGCAGATAGCATCTGGTAAGACATTTCTCTTATAGAGCATCTTCGGAGGGCAGAAGTACATTGGGCTGACACAGTTATGGAGTTCTCCAGGCGTGTTTGCTGATCTTCCGAGGAGCAGTGCTGACGCTGCCCTGTACTTCCGAGCCTTGGAGGGGAACAACACAGAGAAGCTGTTTTGGTCACAGTTCGATGCACCAAAACATCCAGTGCCCCTCAGCGACCAGATGAAGGAGCTGGTCGAGCTGCACAGCATGGCGGGTTCGGCCATGAAGGACTTAATAGTCTGGCTATGGCCCACTGATCCAATCCCAAGTAGTTACTTTGGATTGGTGAAGCGGCTTATCGAGGCGAGTCCGCGGGTCGACGCATTGATGCGTTCGGCTGCATAGAAGGTGCTCGGATGGCCTTCGCTTGTGTCAAAGTGCGCTAGGCGAAGATGAACGCGGGGCATATTGCCACTGCTGGTCCACCCGCTGGCAAGGAGCACCGTGCGCCAGAGAAGTACTTCGAGGACGTCATCGACAGAGCCCGCCTTGTAGAAGGCCAGTGTTCGAAGAATGTTATCTTCGAGTAGTTGTATTCGGATGTAAAGACTATGCTTATGAATTCGATGTATATAACTTTTGTGCTATTTATAATATCAGCATCTTTTACCTCCTGTGTGACTGTTTATCTAAATTTGAAAGTTTCCAGTCGTCGGCTTCAGCCCCCATGTACATAGTACTGGGGTGTTCGGTCATATGCATATACACTCTTTATCCAACGTCTTGGTCCATGTAGGAGGTGTATGCGGAGCGAACCAGGCAATCACACTATGCGGCGTTATTGTTTTCACTTAGTCATAGGAGCTTGACATGTGGGGCTAGGTACTAGCCCATGGTGCGGACATGATATTCCTTTACTTAAGGCATAAAATTGCACCTGGCTGGGCAAAAACCAACCCTTCGTATAACACGGGGTAGATCTCTATCGATCATAGTATAACACCAAGTCACCGGATTGCGGACCAGGTTCTCGCCTATCATGACGGTCAGTTTTCGGCTTTCTCTACTGAGGTACTTGACCGAATGACCCAGAAGTACAATCGCAGTAGTTCTCCCTTTACACCCTAGAAGAAAAATCGGGAACGAAGGGGTAAGCACAAGAGCCGGGCAACCCAACTATTGACCCAAGACATGATTCAGAACTGATGCATATAAGGCAAACATCTAGGACGCCGAACACTCCCTACAGGTGTTCGGTCTTTTCAACATATATAGGGCTGAATGCAGCCCCTGGTAATAGACCCTTATTGACAAGGCACGTATGGCAATCTGATTTGGGGGAAGAACATTTTATGATGAGTGAGTAAAAACTCCGAACATAATGTGAATCAAACTTCTCTATTAGCGAGCCGCAAACTTACAGATAATGCCAAAGACCTTTTTGGACCTTTTACACGCCAAAAAGGTATATAACAAGAAAGAGCAAAAAGGTTTACACGGGGTCTTACTCTAAAGAGAAACCTTAGTGGGGGTCCCTGCTGCACGTCTGCGCCGTTTCCTCCTCTGTAATGTGTCCTTGAAGGGGTGGGAGTATGATGGCCGTCTGAAAAATAAACCTGGAAAAAGAAAAATTAACCCAGTGTGGCCATGACAAAACTGGTTCATTTAATGAACCTAAAAAATATAAGTTTAGAGTCCTAATAGGGTCTAGCTGGACTATGGACTATATGCAGGTGCCCCCGATCATCGCCCAAGAAATTTTTAAGGCATAATTGTGTACTCGAGGTACATATGCTATCACCTTATGGGGCAGTCGACCGGGGTGTAGCTGTCAATCTTGCTCAGGTTCATCTGAACTACCACATTGAGGCGTGTGCCGGACACGTTTAGTTATGTCCGCTATTGATATATTATCTGGCTTGAATAGGCCATTTTGGACTTTGGCTGCTAGGGTCATAGTGTCCTCCTCCGTATGGAGAGAGAGCTCCATATTTCCATTGACTGTAATAACGCCACGTGGTCCAGGCATTTTAAGCTTTAAATAGGCATAATGCGGGACTGCATTAAAGCAGGCGAAGGCCATTCTTCCGAGTAGAGCGTGATAGCCACTTTGGAACAGAGCTATGTTGAAGATTAATTCTTCGCTTTGAAAGTTATCAGGAGAGACGAATACGACCTCCAACGTTATAGAACCTGGGCAGCGGGCTTCTACACCCGGTATCACTCCTTTAAAGGTTGTGCTGCTTGGCTTGATTCTTGCTGGGTCAATCCCCATCTTGCGGATAGTGTCCTGATATATCAGATTGAGACTGCTGCCGCCGTCCATAAGGACTCGGGTTAGATGGTATCCATCGATTATTGGGTCGAGCACTAGGGCAGCCGAACCCCCATGACGAATACTAGTCGGATGATCCTTGCGATCAAAAGTAATCGGACAGGCCGACCATGGGTTGAATTTGGGGGTGACAGGCTCAACAGCATAGACATCTCGGAGTGCGCGCTTGCGCTCCCTCTTTGGGATATGAGTGGCATATATCATGTTCACTGTTTTGACTTCCGGTGGAAATTTCTTATGTCCCCCTATATTCGGCTGGCGAGGTTTGTCCTCATCTTCGCTCTGAGGTTCCTTCCCCTTGTGTTCGACATTGAGCTTGCTGGCCTGCTTGAAGACCCAACAGTTTTGTTTGGTGTGGTTGGCAGGTTTCTCTGGGGTGCAAGGATTTGGCAGGTCATATATAATACTTTATCCAGACTGGATGGACCATCTATGTTGCCTTTAAATGACTTCTTCCGTTGACCGGGTCTGGAGCCGCCGAATCGGGCGTTTACCGCCGTATCATCTGGGCTTCCAGAATTGTTTCGACGTTTGTTTTTGTTACGTTGTGGCTTTCCATTGCCGTCCCTGACTTCAGATGTTCCAGGGTCACTGGTACTACTACGAGCTAACCAGCTATCCTCACCCGCGCAAAAGCGAGTCATGAGTGTAGTTAGGGCTGCCATTGTCCTCGGCTTTTCCTGTCCAAGGTGTCTGGCTAGCCATTCGTCCCGGATACTGTGCTTGAATGCAGCTAAGGCTTCAGTGTCCGGATAGTCGACGATGTGGTTCTTCTTCGTGAGAAACTGATTCCAAAGCTTGTGGGTTGACTCCCCGGGTTGTTGGATGATGTGACTTAGATCATCGGCGTCCGGGGGCCGGACATAAGTCCCTTGAAAATTGGCCTGAAAAGCATCCTCCCAACTCCCAATGGAGTTCTCTGGGAGGCTGTTTAGCCGGTGCCAAGCTGGTCCATTCAGCTTGAGGGGTAAATATTTAATGGCATGGAGATCATCTCCTCGAGCCATGTGGATGTGAAGAATGAAGTCTTCTATCCAGACGGCAGGATCCATCATTCCATCATACGCTTCGATGTTCACGGGTTTAAACCCTTCTAGGAAATCATGATCTGGTACCTCATCGGTGAAGCACAGAGGGTGTGCGGCTCCTCTGTATTTTGCTATATCGTGGCGTATGTCCGATGGTTGTGATGTTCGGTATTGACCCCGAACTGGTATGTCACCGGCGCGATTGGCTTGATAGCCACCATCCCGTGCGGGAGACCGGTCCCTAGGTCCGTAGATAGACCTGGTCTTGCTAGCTTTTTTGTTCAGGTCCTCACGCGGATCGTGTTTTTGGACTTGAGCCACACCCTCCTTTTCTTTACGGAGTGGTGGTGTGGGCTTGTGTATGCCATTGCTAGCAACTTTGTCCCGTCCGCGAGGTGGTCGGTCCGGCTTGTTAGTGATGTTATTCTTCGGCAGGGCGGGCGCAACAGCCTCGTCGTCGAATTCAGGTAGCATTTTACGCTTGGGATAGCCTTTGGTTTGGCCGTTATAGCCATGTTTCTATTCGGCGTCTAGCACCTCGTTCCATCTATTATTGAGTGTGTCATGTGCAGCTCGAAGCTGTCTCTGCTGCTTTTTCATGCTCCTTGTGGTGGCAATAAGCCGCTGATGGAAGCATTTTTGTTCAGAGGGTTCTTCTGGGATGATATATTCATCGTCATCCAGGCTAACCTCTTCTTTGGAGACCGGTTCATAGTTACCGTCTTCGGCATCGCTGTCATCGGATAGCAGCTTTGGACTCTGTTTGCCGTCCTCTCGCTCTACCTGCTCCATCGCTGGGTCTGCGGGGTCTTCGGCTTGTTCTGGATTGTCACCATCGTTAGTGACAATGTTGCTATTTCTTCCTTTACGGGATTTAGTTCGGCATTTTAGACGCCGACATTTGGGAGGTTCTTCGACGAGCTTGTCCTCTACAGGATTGTTTTCGCCGTCGCCCTCCGCCTCTTTAGGTGTATCAACCATGTACATGTCGTATGAAGATGTAGCTGTCCACCGCCCGGTTACGGGCCGGTTTTGGTCTGGATCCGCTTCAGCTTCGAGGTCCATCCCTTCGAAGTCTTCGAAAGCATAGTCAAGTAGATCAGTTAGATCTTCAACCATGGCTACCAAGTGGGTGGTGGGTGGGGAGCAAAATTCTCCATCAGCCTCCAGTTCCAACCATATACAATGTGGCTGTGTGTCCCCATCTAAGGAGAGGGATCTTAGCGACCTTAGCATGTCGCCAAAGGGTGAGTACTGGAAGATATTCGCAGCATTGAATTCGGCGATTGAAGCCCGATCTGGCTTGGAGGGCGCACATGCGTGTGATTCAGAATCCGAGGCCGGAGTTAGGTCCGAGGTTCCGATGACACAGACCTCGTCTAGGGTTGGGTCTGTGTGTGGCTCCAACATCGTGGAATCCGCGGCTTTCGTGACGGGGTTGAGCTTCTTGTCCTCGGGCGGCGCGGTCTGTTCCGGATCTAGGGCTAGAACTGTTGCATGTGCCATTTCCTGATCCGATGACAGAGCTAGGTCATGTTCATCGTGAAGGCAGAGAGAGGTTGCCGCTCTCTCGAATCCGGCGAAGATCAAGTCTCCACGGATATCAGCAACGTAATTTAAACTTCTGAATGTGACTTGATGGCCACGGGCGTAGCTCTCAATCTGCTCAAGATGGCCTTTGGTGTTGGCATGTAGCGCGAAGCCGTCGAACACGAAGAGTTGTCTAGGAGGGAAAATTCCCTCGGGGTTGTTGTTGTTGTTGATGATGCAATCCATCAGTCCTTCCATCGACGACATAGTGGAACTCTCAATGAAAGCACCAATGTCGGTGTCAAAACTGGCGGATCTCGGGTAGGGGGTCCCGAACTATGTGTCTGAGGATCGATGGTAATAGGAGGCAGGGGACATGATGTTTACCCAGGTTCAGGCCCTCTCAATCGAGGTAAACCCTACTTCCTGCTATATTAATATGGATGAATATGAATACAAGAGTTGATCTACCTCGAGATCGAATTGGCTAAACCCTAAAGTCTAGCCTATGAGGATTTGAGATTCTCCGTTTGCCTATACGGACTAAACCCTCCGGTTTATATACACACCGGAGGGGCCTAGGGTTTGTACATACCATCTTGCAGAGGAAGGAAAGATTACACCCGAACCTAAAACTTGCCATTACATGAATTCAGGAGTCCTATCCGGATATGAGAGATGATCTTAGACTATGATATTCACGGCCCACCAGTCCGGCCCACCAAGAGTCATGTGGCCTCCCGAGGACCCCTCTATCCAGGACTCCCTCACGGGCCAATCCTACTTGGAGTAGGATTCCCCCCCC
>LR738711.1:356268904-356382462 GCA_902687465.1 Secale cereale
CTTGGCGCGCCTCCTACCTTGGTCGGCCTCCTCCTCCCTCCCTCCTTTATATACGTGAGGAGGGGGCACCCCAAAGACACACAAGTTGATTTCTTAGCCGTGTGCGGTGCCCCCTCCACAGTTACACACCTCGGTCATATCATCGCAGTGCTTAGGTGAAGCCCTACACCGGTAACTTCACCATCACCATCACCACACCGTCATGCTGTCAGAACTCTCCCACGACCTCAACTGGATCAAGAGTTCGTGGGACGTCATCGAGCTGAACGTGTGCTGAACCCGGAGGTGCGGTACGTTCGGTGCTTGGATCGGTTGGATCGCGAAGACGTTCGACTACATCAACCGCGTTGCTAAATGCTTCCGCTTTCGGTCTACGTGGGTACGTAGACACACTCTCCCCGCGCATTGATATGCTTCTCCCGGATAGATCTTGCGTGATCGTAGGAGTTTTTTTGTAATACTATGTTACCCAACAGTGGTATCATGAGTCAGGTCTATGCGTAGATTATATGCACGAGTAGAACACAATGAGTTGTGGGCGATAATAGTTATACTCCTTACTAGCATGTCATACTTTGATTCGGCGGTATTGTGAGATCAAGCGGCCCGGACCGACATTATGCGTACGCTTACGCCGGACTGGTTTCACCGTTACGAGCACTCGTTGCTTAAAGGTGACCGGTGGGTGTCTGTCTCTCTCACTTTAGTTGAATCGAGTGTGACTACACCCGATCCTTGTGAAGGTTAAAACAGCACACTTCACAAAAAAAACGTTGTGGTTTTGTATGCGTAGGTAAGAACGGCTCTTAGTAAGCCCGTAGCAGCCACGTAAAACTTACAACAACAAAGTAGAGGACGTCTAACTTGTTTTTGCAGGGCATGTTGTGATGTGATATGGTCAAGACATGATGAGTTATATGTTATTTTATGAGATGATCATGTTTTGTAAATTATCAGCAACCGGCAGGAGCCTTATGGTTGTCTCTTTATTGTATGAATTGTGAAATACATGTATTGCTTTACTTTATCACTATTTGTTAGCGATAGTAGTAGTAGCAATAGTTGGCGAGACGACCATGAAGCTACAATGAAGATCATAGTGTCAAGCCGGTGACGATGGAGATCATGACGATGCTTTGGATATGGAGATCAAAAGCACAAGATGATGATGGCCATACCATGTCACATATTTTGATTGCATGTGATGTTTATCTTATTATGCTTCTTATTTTGCTTAGTACGGCGGTAGCATTATAAGATGATCCCTTACAACATTTCAAAGTACAAGTGTTCTCCCTGAGTATGCACCATTTCGAAAGTTTGTCGTGCCAAGACACCACGTGATGATCAGTTGTGATAAGCTCTACGTTCAAATACAACGGGTGTAACACAGTTTTGCACATGCAGAATACTCGGGTTAAACTTTACGAGCCTAGCATGTACAGACATGTCCTTGGAACACTGGAGACCGAAAGGACGAGCGTGAATCATAGAGTAGATATGTTCAACATAAGATGTTCACCATTGAAAACTACTCCATCTCACGTGATGATCGGACATGGTTTAGTTGATTTCGATCACGTGATCATTTAGATGACTAGAGGGGTGTATATCTAAGTGGGAGTTCTTTAGTAATATGATTAATTGAACTCTAATTTATCGTGAACTTAGTCCTGATAGTTTTTTGCATATCTATGTTATTGTAGATCAATGGCCCGTGCTACTGTTCCCTTGAATTTTAATGCATTCCTAGAGAAAGCTAAGTCGAAAGATGATGGTAGCAACTACACGGACTGGGTCCGTAGCATGAGGATTATCCTCATTGCTGCACAGAAGAATTATGTCCTTGAAGCACCGCTAGGTAACAAGCCCCCTCCCGGTAATGTAGACGCTTTGAACGTCTGGCAAACACGGTCTTATGACTACTCGATAGTTCAGTGTGCCATGTTTTATGGCTTAGAATCGGGACTTCAAAGACGTTTTGAATGTCATGGAGCATATGAGATGTTCCAAGAGTTGAAGTTAATATTACAAGCAAACGCCTGAATTGAGAGATATGAAGTCTCCAATAAGTTCTATAGCTGCAAGATGGAGTAGAACAGTTCTATCAGTGAACACTTACTCAGAATGTCTGAGTACTACAATCACATGAATCAACTTGGTTGCAAAGTTGACGAAGATAGTGTTATTGATAGAGTTCTTCAATCATTGCCACCAAGCTATAAAGGCTTCGTTATGAACAATAATATGCAAGGGATGCAGAAGACAATTCCCGAGATCTTCTCTATGCTCAAAGCTGTAGAGGTAGAAATCAAAAAGGAGCATGAAGTGTTGATGGTTAACAAGACCACTAGTTTCAAGAAAAAGGGCAAGGGAAAGAAGGGGAACTTCAAGAAGAATAGCAAGACAGTTGCTACTCGCGTGAAGAAACCCAAGTCTGGAGCTAAGCCTAAAATTGAGTACTTCTACTACAAAGGGACTGGACAATGGAAGCGGAACCGCCCCAAGTACATGGCGGATAAGAAGGATGGCAAAGTGAGCAAAGGTATATTTTACATGTATGTTATTGATGTGTACCTTACTAATGCTCGTAGTAGCACCTAGGTATTTGATACTGGTTCGGTTGCTAATATTTGTAACTCGAAACAGGGGCTATGGATTAAACGAAGATTAGCAAAGGACGAGGTGACGATGCGCGTGGGAAATTGTTCCAAAGTCGATGTGATCGCCGTCGGCACGCTACCTCTACATCTACCTTCGGGATTAGTATTAGACCTAAATAATTCTTATTTGGTGCCAGCGTTGAGCATGAACATTATATCTGGATCTTGTTTGTTGTGAGACGGTTATTCATTTAAATCGGAGAATAATGGTTGTTCTATTTATATGAGTAATATCTTTTATGGTCATGCACCCTTGAAGAGTGGACTATTTTTGTTGGATCTCGATCGTAGTGATACACATATTCATAATATTGAAGCCAAAAGATGCAAAGTTGATAATGATAGTGCAACTTATTTGTGGCACTTCCGTTTAGGTCATATTGGTGTAAAGCGCATGAAGAAACTCCATGTTGATGGGATTTTGGAATCACTTGATTATGAATCACTTGGTGCTTGCGAACCATACCTCATGGGCAAGATGACTAAAATCCCGTTCTCCGGAACAATGGAGCGAGCAACTGACTTATTGGAAATCATACATACTGATGTATGTGGTCTAATGAGTGTTGAAGCTCGCGGTGGGTATCGTTATTTTCTGACCTTCACTGATGATTTGAGCAGATATGGGTAAATCTACTTGATGAAACACAAGTCTGAAACATTTGAAAAGTTCAAAGAATTTCATACTGAAGTAGAGAATCATCGTAACAATAAAATAAAGTTTCTACGATCTGATCACGGAGGCGAATATTTGAGTTATGAGTTTGGTCTCCATTTGAAACAATGTGGAATAGTTTCACAGCTCACGCCACCTGGAACACCACAGCATAATGGTGTGTCCGAACGTCGTAATCGTACTTTATTAGATATGGTGCGATCTATGATGTCTCTTACCGATTTACCACTATCGTTTTGGGGTTATGCTTTAGAGACAGCTGCATTCACGTGAAATAGGGCATCATCTAAATCCGTTGAGATGACACCTTATGAAGTATGGTTTGGCAAGAAACCCAAGTTGTCATTTCTTAAAGTTTGGGGCTACGATGCTTATGTGAAAAAGTATCAACCTGATAAGCTCGAACCCAAGTCGGAGAAATGTGTCTTCATAGGATGCCCAAAGGAAACTGTTGGGTACACCTTTTATCATAGATCCGAAGGCAAGATATTCGTTGCTAAGAATGGATCCTTCCTAGAGAAGGAGTTTCTATCCAAAGAAGTGAGTGGGAGGAAAGTAGAACTTGATGAGGTACTTGTACCTTCTCCCGAATTGGAAAGTATTACATCACCGAAACTGGTTCTAGTGATTCATACACCGAACATTTAGGAAGCTAATGATGATGATCATGAAACTTCAGATCAAGTTACTACTGAACCTTGTAGGTCAACCAGAGTGTGTTCCGCGCCAGAGTGGTATGGTAACCCAGTTCTGGAAGTCATGTTACTAGACCATGATGAACCTACGAACTATGAGGAAGCGATGATGAGCCAAGATTCTGCAAAATGGCTTGAGGCCATGAAATCTGAGATGGGCTCCATGTATGAGAACAAAGTGTGGACTTTGGTGGACTTGCCCGATGATCGGCAAGCCATTGAAAATAAATGGATCTTTAAGAGGAAGACTGACGTTGATGGTAATGTTACTGTCTACAAAGCTCGACTAATTGTGAAAGGTTTTGACAAGTTCAAGGAGTTGACTATGATGGGACTTTCTCACCCATAGCGATGCTTAAGTCTGTCTGAATCATGTTAGCAATTGCTGTATTTTACGATTATGAAATCTAGCAAATGGATGTCAAAACTGCATTCCTTAATGGACACCTCAAAGAGGAGTTGTATATGATGCAACCGGAAGGTTTTGTCAATCCTAAAGGTGCTAACAAAGTGTGCAAACTCCAGCAATCCATCTATGGACTAGTGCAAGCATCTCAGAGTTGGAATATATGCTTTAATGAGGTGATAAAAGCATATGGTTTTATACAGACTTTTGGAGAAGCATGTATTTATAAGAAAGTGAGTGGGAGCTCTGTAACATTTCTGATATTATATGTAGATGACATATTGTTGATTGGAAATGATATAGAATTTCTGGATGGCATAAAAGGATATTTGAATAAGAATTTTTCAATGAAAGACCCCGTTGAAGCTGCTTATATATTGGGCATCAAGATATATAGAGATAGATCAAGACGCTTAATTGGACTTTCACAAAGCACATACCTTGATAAAGTTTTGAAGAAGTTCAAAATGGATCAGTCAAAGAAAGGGTTCTTGCATGTGTTACATGGTGTGAAATTGAGTAAGACTTAATGTTCGACCACTGCAGAAGATAGAGAGAAATGGAAGTCATTCCCTATGCCTCAGCCATAGGATCTATCATGTATGCAATGTTGTGTACCAGACCTGACGTGTGCCTTGCTATAAGTTTAGTAGGGTGGTACCAAAGTAATCCAGGAGTGGATCACTGGAAAGCAGTCAAGAACATCCTGAAGTACCTGAAAAGGACAAACGATATGTTGCTCATTTATGGAGGTGACAAAGAGCTCATCGTAAACGGTTACGTCGATTCAAGCTTTGACACTGATCCGGATGACTCTAAGTCACAAACCGGATATGTATTTTTGTTGAATGGTGGAGCTGTCAGTTGGTGCAGTTCCAAGCAGAGCGTCGTGGCGGGATCTACATGTGAAGTGAAGTACATAGCTGCTTCGGAAGCAGCAAATGAAGGAGTCTGGATGAAGGAGTTCATATTCAATCTAGGTGTAATACCTAGTGCATCGGGTCCAATGAAAATCTTTTGTGACAACACTGGAGCAATAGCCTTGGCGAAGGAATCCAGATTTCACAAGAGAACCAAGCACATCAAGAGACGCTTCAATTCCATCCACGATCAAGTCAAGGAGGGAGACATCAAAATTTGCAATATACATATGGATCTGAATGTTGCAGACCCATTGACTAAGCCTCTTCCACGAACAAAACATGATCAGTGCCAAGACTCCATGGGTGTTAGAATCATTACTATGTAATCTAGATTATTGACTCTAGTGCAAGTGGGAGATTGAAGGAAATATGCCCTAGAGGCAATAATAAAGTTGTTATTTATATTTCCTAATATATCATGATAAATTTCTTATATTCATGCTAGAATTGTATTAACCGGAAACTTGATACATGTGTGAATACATAGACAAAACAGAGTGTCCCTAGTATGCCTCTACTAGACTAGCTCGTTAATCAAAGATGGTTATGTTTCCTCGCCATAGACATGTGTTGTCATTTGATCAACGGGATCACATCATTAGGAGAATGATGTGATAGACAAGACCCATCCGTTAACTTAGCACTATGATCGTTTAGTTTTACTGATATTGCTTTCTTCATGACTTATACATGTTCCTCTGACTATGAGATTATGCAACTCCCGAATACCGTAGGAACACCTTGTGTGCTATCAAACGTCACAACGTAACTGGGTGATTATAAAGATGCTCTACAGATGTCTCCAAAAGTGTTTGTGGTGTTGGCATAGATCGAGAATAGAATTTGTTACTCCGAGTGTCGGAGAGGTATCTCTGGGCCCTCTTGGTAATACACATCATAATAAGCCTTGCAAGCAAAAGACTAATGAGTTAGTCATGATATGATGTATTGCGGAACGAGTAACGAGACTTGTCGGTGACAAGATTGAACTAGGTATGATGATTTCGACGAACGAATCTCGGGCAAGTAACATAACGATGACAAAGGGAACAACGTATGTTGTTATGCCGTTTAATTGATAAAGATCTTCGTAGAATATGTAGGAACCATTATGAGAATCTAGGTTCAGCTATTGGAAATTGGCCGGAGATGAGTCTCGGTCATGTATACATAGTTCTCGAACCCGTAGGGTCCGCACGCTTAACGTTCGATGGCGATGGGTATTATGAGTCTATGTGTTATGATGTACCGAAGGTAGTTCGGAGTCCCGAATGTGATCACGGACATGACGAGGAGTCTCGAAATGGTTGAGACATAAAGATTGATATATTGGAAGGTTATATCCGGACACCGGAATGGTTCCGAAGTGTATCGGGTATTTTTCGGAGTACCGGGAGTTTACCGAAACCCCACGGGGAGTCTATGGGCCTTATTGGGCCCTAGTGGAGGAAGATGGCAGCAAGGGAGGTGTGGGGCATGCCCCCCTAGGCCCAAGCCGAATTGGCTTAGGGCTAGGGGGCGACCCCCTATTTCCTTCTTCTCCTCTCCTCTTTCCCTCCCTTATCCTAGTAGGAATAGGAAAGGGGGCCAATCCTACTTGGAATAGAATTCCCCCCCCCCTTGGCACGCCTCCTCCCTTGGCATTCCTCCTCCCTCCCTCCTTTATATACGTGGGGAGGGGGAACCCCAAAGACACACAAGTTGATTTCTTAGCAGTGTGCGGTGCCCCCCTCCACAGTTACACACCTCGGTCATATCGTCGCACTACTTAGGCGAAGCCCTGCGCCGGTAACTTTATCATCACCGTCACCACGTCGTCATGCTGACAGAACTCTCCCACGACCTCAACTGGATCAAGAGTTTGTGGGACGTCATCGAGCTGAACGTGAGCTGAACGCAGAAGTGACGTACGTTCGGTGCTTGGATCGGTTGTATCGCAAAGACGTTCGACTACATCAACCGCGTTGCTAAACGCGTCCGCTTTTGGTCTACGAGGGTACGTAGACACACTCTCCCCGCTCGTTGCTATGCTTCTCCTAGATAGATCTTGCGTGATCGTAGGAAAAATTTTGACATACTACGTTCCCCAAAACCTGCTGGAGGCGCTTGCGGTTGTAGCTCGCCCCACCTCCTCTTGTTGGCAGCCCCCTTCTCCACCTCCGGAGTCTCCTTGTCAGCGACGCTTTCTAATAGTAATGGGAGTACTGGGAATTTAGTTAAAATAGGGCAATAGAAAAGTGTATTGGTAACTAGATGTAGGCATATAGTAAGAAAAGGGAATAACAATTGGTTGCTTAAATTATACACGATTCATTTGATATTGCTGGGTGAGTCAACAAGCAGATAGTTGAAAATAAAACTTACTTCGAACAAAGTCTGGACGAATGATATCGTCGCGGAAGTTAGCATATATTGCATGACCAGGCCCTTTAATGTGTATTGCAATTCTAGTGCCAGCTTTCAGTTCATAAAACTAAGAAATTTCTTTCCAAAAGCCAGTGCCAAAATAGGAGTCACCACGTTCATCAAGTCTTATAATGGCAACGATTTTAAATCCATGGTTTGTGTGTAGTATGACATCCCTGCAGTCTTGATTTATGTAAAGGGAAAGATTGTGCACTATAGATTATGTTGCATAGCAAGGGACGCACTGCATAAAATGGTCGGATTGTTAAAGAAAATATGGTAACATGCAAATATGAGCCCAAATTGAAATAATTGTACAGCAGTCAAAATCGAAGGACAAAATTCTATAATTAAACAGATAGGGTAAACATGATGTCATGGAAATATGACAGTAATCAAAAGAACAATACATCATTAATTTTCCTAATATCGAAAGATGTTCGGGAAATAATAGATAGGCTAAACACGGTGTCATGGAAATCCCCTTTGACGTATATGGTGCATGTGGCACCTTTTATTCAAATGTAGCAATATTTAGAATATGTTCAGGAAAGTAGGCCATGCCAACCGATTTAGGGTGAGATTGAACATACCATGCGCATCCTCAAGTCATCTGGTGCGGTGAGATAGAATGTCTGGTGTAGGCCGCAAAGTCCTGATGTGTAGGTGCACTGTACACTCTATGAGTGAAAGAAAACCCTCAAATCAGCTCGAATAAAAATGAATTCACGACGATTTTGGCGGGGTGATTAAAGGGGGCAGGTAAACTGGGATAAGAGATGAGATAATATCTCGTTAAATTAGTTACCTTGTTGTCCATGAGAAAGAACCCTTAGTACGGCAGATTCCCCAACCGAGTGAAGCTGGGTTGACCACGAGCAACGTCGAGAAAGTCGATGGCGATAGGCGGTGGCAAGCAGAAGTGTCGAGATGCGATGGGTTTGTCGGTAGCCTGGCGGCGGCGGCAGGCGGCGAGCTAAGTGGTTACCGCCGCGATAGGTGGTGCCATGCATAGAGGAGGAGGAGCTTGTGCAGGTGTGAATGGGGACCGGAGGGGGTTGCGGGCGTGGTGAGGGTTTTTGTGACATGCGGATGGCGAGGGTTTTCTTTTTTTTCTTTTTTGAATTGGGTGGTGAGGGTTTTCTGTCCCACAAAGAATTTCGAAGGCAACGGTTTGCTAGAGCCAACGACCCGTCCTCTTGCAAGTGCCATAACACTTTGATACGCGTCATGAAGCTTGTGGTAGCAAAATGTGCATCGATAGCCGCCGTCCCAGGTCCTAATACGCCTGTTATGCATTCCCGCATAAAGCTCCCTCACGATTTGCCTCTTGTACCTCCTCTGGAGATCTTCATCCTCATTGTCCACATCGTCAGACAACACCTATACAAATAGTAAAACAAATTACACATCAAATCAATGTTTACATGCCATGAAGTAGGATTAGGAATTTATGGCTATTTTTAATACATATCCAGAGATTATGGTTCGATTTTTAAGCACATTTGTCTATGTACAGACCAATCTTGAAGAAAATAATGGCACAAACATATGTAGGTCATTCAAAATCAATTGTCAAGTCCTGGCTAGGAATTATTAGCACAAACACTAACCCTAGTCGGATTACTAGCAGAAATCATTTCCACGGATGAAACAACTAATCAGTTATCACTTGTAGCATTCAAGCAATCAATACACTACACAGATCTAACAAAACTTACTCAGATTTCATGGATTGGGAGAACATAACCATAGGATTTCTATTCCAAAAAGCGGGAGCCAAGAGTAACCAGAGAAACCCTAGGATCTATTTGACACATAAATGGGTATAGATGACTAACCAGTTGTCCGTCATCGTCGTAGTCGTCGCCAGAGTGGTCGCCGGGGTCGTCGCCCGAGTCGTCACCATAGTCGGTGTTGAACTCCGCCTTCGGTTGTGGAAGCTCGACACCGTCGACGACGTCAGGGTGCAGTGATAACTCGTCGGCGGTGACCGCAACCTCTGTCTCCATCTCCATGTCATGCTCCGGTGCTTTAGCAGCCCCGACATCGCCACTCCCTCCGATGGGGCGCTTTGGCGACATCCTCATACACTGACGGCTTTGAGGACTGAGAGCGGCGTCGAGGATGCAAGCGGAGAGAGAGGATTGTGTGTGTGGCGAGGATGGGGGTTGCGGCCGCTCAGGCACACCATTAATATGGAGTAGTGGGAGAGAGGCAGGCGGCGGCCAAACCGATGGCTCGCCTCCCGATGAGCCTGCGCATCGAACTGCTGGCATGCCTACCGTCATTTCACACAGCTACTCGCATGCCTCCCGATGACACTGCGCAGCGATCACACCTCCATAAATTCATACCCGCACGCACGCTTCCCGATCTACCTGCGCGGCGGACTGCTCGCATGAGTCCCGTCAAAATCACGCATGCTCGCACGTCACATGGGTCGCGCGGTGGCACATATATTGTTTCTATTTGGATGATTGATGATGCCACTTTATTGCATAACCAAAGCATGGCGTATCCACTGTTGGTCTAACACTCACAGTTCGAATAAATAATCCATTTGGGATATTGGTTCCCAATTATTAATAATCTCCCATTTTTAATTAGATAAAGATTACATCAAGACTGGTCTCAAATTTGACCCCAAAAAAGTACAATGCCACTTTGTATTGGTGTCCATATGACAACATGTTAAGTTTCATGAACTTCAAATAAGTTTTGGATGTACTAGAATTCAAAAATCAAGATTCTCAATGTTTGAAATTTGTTGCATAGGGAGTAAACATGCACCCAGTGAGACACGTGTGTTTTTTCAATTCATTTAGGTGCACTGTCACGTGTGCATGTAGCTCAAATTTGATTTTTGCACATTATACCTGTAGAAAATCAATCAATTAATGTAATAAAATGTCTTAATGATCTCTGTTTTTTTCGAAATTAAAAATGTCCCTCCTTTGGCAACATATGTTCACCATGAGATAATTAATTTAACATGCATCGTAGTTACTATGAATTCGCGGTGTGTGTGTGGGTGTGTGCGTCTGGGGGTGGCGGGTGGCTCGCAGTACACTACGAGTTGCAAGCCACCGTGCGGGTTGGCCGTTTTGTTAGGCAGGCCGGTGGCACATTAGAGTCGTGAATTCGTATTTAAAACATTACACAACCCTTTCATACATACATGTTTTGGCCACATGCAGTCGATGGTTGTCCTACATGACACTCCATACTCGTGTGTGACGCTTTCTATGGGCTCACGAGGTCATCGTCCATCACTTTGACGAACAGCGGGCAGTGAGCTTAATTTGACCAGCAAGGTAGAATCTTTTTTGTTTGTGTTATGGTGGTATATAGTACACGTCGAAGAGGTGGGAGGGGACTAGCATCTATACTATATGTGAAGGAAATATGCCCTAGAGGCAATAATAAAGTTGTTATTTATATTTCCTTATATACCATGATAAATATTTTTTATTCATGCTAGAATTGTATTAACCGGAAACTTAGTACATGTGTGAATACATAGACAAAACAGAGTGTCCCTAGTATGCCTCTACTAGACTAGCTCGTTAATCAAAGATGGTTATGTTTCCTGACCATAGACATGAGTTGTCATTTGATCAACGACATCACATCATTAGGAGAATGATGTGATGGACAAGACCCATCCGTTAGCTTAGCAACTTGATCATCTAGTTTTACTGCTATTGCTTTCTTCATGACTTATATATGTTCCTATGACTATGAGATTATGCAACTCCCGAATACCGGAGGAACACCTTGTGTGCTATCAAACGTCATAACATAACTGGGTGATTATAAAGATGCTCTACAGGTGTCTCCGAAGGTGTTTGTGGTGTTGGCATAGATCGAGAAAAGTATTTGTCACTCCGAGTGTTGGAGAGGTATCTCTGGGCCCTCTCGGTAATACACAACATAATAAGCCTTGCCAGCAAATGACTAATGAGTTAGTCACGATATGATGTATTACGGAACGAGTAAAGAGACTTACCGGTAACGAGATTTAACTAGGTATGAAGATACCGACGATCGAATCTCAGGCAAGTGACATACCGATGACAAAGGGAACAATGTATGTTGTTATGCGGTTTGCCCGATAAAGATCTTCGTACAAAATGTGTAACCCAATAAGAGCATCCAGGTTCCGCTATTGGTTACTGACCGGAGATAAGTCTCGGTCATGTCTACATAGTTCTTGAACTCGTAGGGTCCGCACGCTTAACGTTCGATGACGATCGGTATTATGAGTTTATGTGTTTTGATGCACCGAAGGTAGTTCGGAGTCCCGGATTTGATCATGGACATGACGAGGAGTCTCTAAATGGTCGAGACATAAAGATTGATGTATTGGACGACTATATTCGGGCACCAGAAGTGTTCCGGTGGAGTTTCGGATTAAACCGGAGTGTCGGAGGGGTATCGGTACAACCCGGGGGAACTAATGGGCCACATGGGCCCTTAGTAGAGAGAGAGAGGGCCGTCCAAGGCTGGTCCATTCGCCCTTCCCCCTTGGTCCGAATAGGACAAGGAAAGGGGGAGGTGGCGGCCCCTTCCTTCTACCTCTCCCTCTCCTTCCTTCCACCTCCTTCCCTCATGGTGGACTCCTACTAGGAATAGGATTCCTATTCCTAGTAGGAGTGGCCTGCTTGGGCATGCCTATAGGGGCCGGCCGGCCCTCCCCCTTGCTCCTTTATATACGGGGGCAGGGGGCACCCTAGAACACACAAGTAAACATCAATTTTAGCCGTGTGCGGTGCCCCCCTCCACAGTTACACACCTCAGTCATATCATTGCAGTGTTTAGGCGAAGCCCTGCGCCGGTAACTTCATCATCATCGTCACCACGCCATCATGCTGACGAAACTCTCCCGCGGCACTCAACTAGATCAAGAGTTCGTAGGACGTCATCGAGCTGAATGTGTGCTGAACGCGGAGGTGCCGTACGTTCGCTGCTTGGATCAGTTGGATCACAAAGACGTTCGATTACATCAACCGCGTCACTAGTCGCTTCTACTTTCGGTCTACGAGGGTACGTGGACACACTCTTCCTGCTCGTTGCTATGCTTCTCCTAGATAGATCTTGCGTGATCGTAGGATTTTTTTTTTTGAAATACTATGTACCCCAACAGTGGCATCATGATCCAAGTCTATGTCTAAACGATATGCACGAGTAGAACACAATGAGTTGTGGGCGATAATAGCCATACTGCTTACCAGCATGTCATACTTTGATTCGGCGGTATTGTGGGATGAAGCGGACCGGACCGACATTACATG
This sequence comes from Secale cereale, assembly GCA_902687465.1. Classification (NCBI taxonomy): domain Eukaryota; kingdom Viridiplantae; phylum Streptophyta; class Magnoliopsida; order Poales; family Poaceae; genus Secale; species Secale cereale. The sequence goes on from LR738711.1 coordinate 356,281,971, forward strand.
TACGCTTACGCGAGACTGGTTTCACCGTTACGAGCACTTGTTGCTTAAAGGTGACCGGCGGGTGTCTATCTCTCTCACTTTAGTTGAATCGAGTGTGGCTACGCCCGGTCCTTGTGAAGGTTAAAACAGCACACTTGACGAAAAATCGTTGTGGTTTTTGAATGCGTAGGTAAGAACGGTTCTTGCTAAGCCCGTAGCAGCCACGTAAAACTTGCAACAACAAAGTAGAGGATGTCTAACTTGTTTTTGTGGGGCATGTTGTGATGTTATATGGTCAATACGTGATGAGTTATACGTTATTGTATGAGATGATCATGTTTTGTAAATTATCAACAACCGGCAGGAGCCTTATGGTTGTCTCTTTATTGTATGAATGGGAAGGCCATGTATTTGCTTTACTTTATCACTATGAGTTAGCGATAGTAGTAGTAGCAATAGTTGGCGAGACGACCACGACGCTACGATGAAGATCATGGTGTCAAGCCGGTGACTATGGAGATCATGACGATGCTTTGGACATGGAGATCAAAAGCACAAGATGATGATGGCCATATCATGTCACATATTTTGATTGCATGTGATGTTTATATTATTATGCTTCTTATTCTGCTTAGGACGGTAGTAGCATTATAAGATGATCCCTCACAAAATTTCAAGGTACAAGTGTTCTCCCTGAGTATGCACCGTTGCGAAAGTCCATCATGCTGAGACACCACGTGATGATCGGGTGTGATAAGCTCTACGTTCAAATACAACAGGTGTAAGACAGTTTTGCACATGCAGAATACTCGGGTTAAACTTGAGGAGCCTAGCATGTACAGACATGGCCTTGGAACACTGGAGACCGAAAGGTCGAGCGTGAATCGTATAGTAGATATGATCAACATAAGATGTTCACCATTGAAAACTACTCCATCTCACGTGATGATCGGACATGGTTTTGTTGATTTGGATCACGTGATCATTTAGATGACTAGGGGGATATCTATCTAAGTGGGAGTTCTTTAGTAATATGATTAATTGAACTTTAATTTATCATGAACTTAGTCCTGATAGTTTTTGCATATCTATGTTGTTGTAGATCAAGGGCCCGTGCTACCGTTCCATTGAATTTTAATGCATTCCTAGAGAAAGCTAAGTTGAAAGATGATGGTAGCAACTACACGGACTGGGTCCATAACTTGAGGATTATCCTCATTGTTGCACAGAAGAATAATGTCCTGGAAGCACCGCTAGGTGACAGGCCTGCTGCAGGAGCAACTCCGGACGTTATGAACGTCTGGCAAGCTCGTTCTGATGACTACTCGATAGTTTAGTGTGCCATACATTACGGCTTAGAATCGGGACTTCAAAGACGTTTTGAACATCATGGAGCAGATGAGATGTTCCAAGAGTTGAAGTTAATATTTCAAGCAAATGCCCGAATTGAGAGGCATGAAGTCTCCAATAAGTTCTATAGTTGCAAGATGGAGGAGAACAGTTCTATCAGTGAACACTTGCCCAGAATGTCTCGATACTACAATCACATGACTAAACTTGGTTGCAAAGTTGACAAAGATAGTGTTATTGATAGAGTTATTCAATCACTGCCACCAAGCTATATAGTCTTCGTGATGAACTATAATATGCAAGGGATGCAAAAGACAATTCCCGAGCTGTTCGTTATGCTCAAAGTTGCGCAGGTAGAAATCAAAAAGGAGCATCGAGTGTTGATGGTTAACAAGACAACTAGTTTCAAGAAAATGGTCAAGGGAAAGAAGGGGAATTTGAAGAAGAATAGCAAGACGGTTACTACTCCCGCGAAGAAACCCAAGTCTTGAGCCAAGCCTGAAACTGAGTGCTTCTACTGCAAAGGGACTGGAGACTAGAAGCGGAACTTCCTCAAGTATTTGGCGGATAAGAAGGATAGCAAAGTGAACAAAGGTATATTTGATATACATGTTATTGATGTGTACCTTACTAATGCTCATAGTAGCACCTGGGTATTTGATGCTCGTTCGGTAGCTAATATTTGTAACTCAAAACAGGGGATACGGATTAAACGAAGATTAGCAAAGGATGAGGTGACGATGCGTGTGTCAAATGGTTCCAAAGTTGATGTGATCGCCGTCGGCACGCTACCTCTACATCTACCTTTGGGATTAGTTTTAGACCTAAATAATTGTTATTTCGTGCCAGCATTGAGCATGAACATTATATCTGTATCTTGTTTGTTGCGAGACGGTTATTCATTTAAATCAGAGAATAATGGTTGTTCTATTTATATGAGTAATATCTTTTATGGTCATGCACCCTTGAAGAGTGGTCTATTTTTGTTGGATCTCGATCGTAGTGATAGACATATTCATAATATTGAAGGCAAAAGATGCAAAGTTGATAATGATAGTGCAACTTATTTGTGGCACTGTCGTTTAGGTCATATTGGTGTAAAGTGCATGAAGAAGTGGGGTTGTTACTCTACAGTAAATAGTCAAAAAAGCGCATGAAGAAACTCCATGTTGATGGGATTTTGGAATCACTTGATTATGAATCACTTGGTGCTTGCAAACAATGCTTCATGGGCAAGATGTCTAAAATTCCGTTCTTCGGAACAATGGAGCGAGCAACTGACTTATTGGAAATCATACATACTGATGTATGTGGTACAATGAGGGTTGAAGCTCGCGGCGGGTATCATTATTTTCTGACGTTCACTGATGATTTGAGCAGATATGGGTATATCTACTTGATGAAACACAAGTCTGAAACATTTGAAAAGTTCAAAGAATTTTATAGTGAAGTAGAAAATCATCATAACAATAAAATAAAGTTTCTACGATCTGATCGCGGAGGCAAATATTTGAGTTATGAGTTTGGTCTTCATTTGAAACAATATGGAATAGTTTCACAGCTCGCGCCACCTGGAACACCATAGCGTAATGGTGTGTCCGAATGTCGTAACCATACTTTATAAGGTATGGTGCGATCTATGATGTCTCTTACCGATTTACCACTATCGTTTTAGGGTTATGCTTTAGAGACAGTTGCATTCACGTTAAATAGGGCACCATCTAAATCCGTTGAGACGAAACCTTATGAACTATGGTTTGGCAAGAAACCCAAGTTGTTGTTTCTTAAAGTTTGGGGTTGTGATGCTTATGTGAAAAAGCTTCAACTTGATAAGCTCGAACTCAAGTTGGAGAAATGTGTCTTCATAGGATACCCAAGGGAAACTGTTGGGTACACCTTCTATCACAGATCCGAAGGCAAGATATTCGTTGCTAAGAATGGATCCTTTCCAGAGAAGGAGTTTCTCTCCAAAGAAGTGAGTGGGAGGAAAGTAGAACTTGATGAGGTATTTGTACCTTCTCCCGAATTGGAAAGTAGTACATCACAGAAACTGGTTCCAATGATTCCTACACCAATCAGTTAGGAAGCTAATGATAATACTACTAAACCTCGTAGGTCAACCAGAGTGTGTTCTGCGCCAGAGTGGTACGGTAACCCAGTTCTGGAAGTCATGTTACTAGACCATGATGAACCTACGAACTATGAGGAAGCGATGATGACCCCAGATTCCGCAAAATGGCTTGAGGCCATGAAATCTGAGATGGGAACCATGTATGAGAACAAAGTGTGGACTTTGGTGGACTTGCCCGATGATTGGCAAGCCATTGAAAGTAAATGGATCTTTAAGAGGAAGACTGACGCTGATGGTAATGTTACCGTCTACAAAGCTAGACTTGTTGCAAAAGATTTTCGACAAGTTCAAGGAGTTGACTACGATGAGACTTTCTCACCCGTAGCGATGCTTAAGTCTGTCCAAATCATGTTAGCAATTGCTGCATTTTATGTTTATGAAATCTGGCAAATAGATGTCAAAACTGCATTCCTTAATGGATAGCTCAAAGAGGAGTTGTATATGATGCAACCAGAAGGTTTTGTTGATCCTAAAGGTGCTAACAAAGTGTGCAAACTGTAGCGATCTATCTATGGACTGGTGCAAGCATCTCGGAGTTGGAATATATGCTTTGATGAGGTGATCAAAGCATATGGTTTTATACAGACTTTTGGAGAAGCATGTATGTACAAGAAAGTGAGTGGGAGCTCTGTAGCATTTCTGATATTATATATAGATGACATATTGTTGATTGGAAATGATATAGAATTTCTAGATGGCATAAAAGGATACTTGAATAAGAATTTTTCAGTGAAAGACCTTGGTGAAGCTGCTTATATATTGGGCATCAGGATCTATAGAGATAGATTAAGACACTTAATTGGACTTTCACAAAGCACATACCTTGATAAAGTTTTGAATAAGTTCAAAATGGATCAGTCAAAGAAAGGGTTCTTGACTGTGTTACAAGGTGTGAAATTGAGTAAGACTCAATGTACGACCACTACAGAAGATAGAGAGAAAATGATAGTCATTCCCTATGCCTCAGCCAAAGGATCTATCATGTATGCAATGCTATGTACCAGACCTGATGTGTGCCTTGCTATAAGTTTAGCAGGGAGGTGCCAAAGTAATCCACGAGTGGATCACTGGACAGCGATCAAGAACATCCTGAAGTACCTGAAAATTACAAAGGATATGTTTCTCATTTATGGAGGTGACAAAGCTCGTCATAAACGGTGACGTTGATTCAAGCTTTGGCACTGATCCAGTTGACTCTAAGTCACAAACCGGATATGTATTTTTGTTGAACGCTGGAGCTGTCAATTAGTGCAGTTCCAAGCAGAGCGTCATGGCGGGATCTACGTGTGAAGTGGAGTACATAGCTGCTTCAGAAGCAGCAAATGAAGAAGTCCGGATGAAGGAGTTCATATCGGATCTAGGTGTAATACCTAGTGCATCAGGTCCAATGAAAATCTTTTGCGACAACACTGGAGCAATAGCCTTGGCGAAGGAATCCAGGTTTCACAAAAGAACCAAGCACATCAAGAGGCGCTTCAATTCCATCCATGATCAAGTCAAGGAGGGAGACATATAAATTTCCAAGATACATACGGATCTGAATGTTGCAGGCTCGTTGACTAAGCCTCTTGCACGAGCAAAACATGATCAGCACCAAGACTCCATGGGTGTTAGAATCATTACTATGTAATCTAGATTATTGACTCTAGTGCAAGTGGGAGACTGAAGGAAATATACCCTAGAGGCAATAATAAAGTTGTTATTTTTATTTCCTTATATATCATGATAAATGTCTTTTATTCATGCTAGAATTGTATTAACCGGAAACTTGATACATATGTGAATACATAGGCAAAACAGAGTGTCCCTAGTATGCCTCTACTAGACTAGCTTGTTAATCAAAGATGGTTATGTTTCCTTACCATAGACATGTGTTGTCATTTGATCAATGGGTTCACATCATTTGGAGAATGATGTGATGGACAAGACCCATCTGTTAGCTTAGCACTATGATCGTTTAGTTTTACTGCTATTGCTTTCTTCATGACTTATACATGTTCCTCTGACTATGAGATTATGCAACTCTCGAATACCGTAGGAACACCTTGTGTGCTATCAAACGTCACAATGTAACTAGGTGATTATAAAGATGCTCTACAGGTGTCTCCGAAAGTGTTTCTGGTGTTTTAGGGAGTCCTGGATAGAGGGGTCCTCGGGAGGCCACATAAGTCTTGGTGGGCCGGACTGGTGGGACATTACTAAACAATAAAACTAAGCTAGCTACATCCACTCACAGCGATTCAACATTGTCAACCGTTAGATCCATGAACAAACGCAGCAGATCCACAAGTCGTCCGCAGCGCCACTTGTGCCTCGCTCGTGCATAAACCCGCCGTGCGAAACAACCGACTACGGTAATCAGGGCCGCTGCTCCGCGAACCATCTTGGGAGCTCTCTTGTGCACTTGGCGATAACACCTGACCAGCAGATTGGACGGCCCAATAGAAACCTCAATCCAGAGTCATAAAATCAATCCATGTTTGCGACCACAGACCATCGGCGGCAGGTTCATGGCGATGGCACTCGGCTACCCCCTTCCGTAATTCTTGCTGGTTGTGGAGGCCCCATACTCCTCGTTTGCCTCGATCTCTCCACGTCGGATTGCAGGCTATGGTGACGGAGAGCTTGCAGCGTGTACTATGCACGGTCCATTTTCACAGCATCCAATCCATAGGCCCGGTGGACGGGCCGCCGTTATGTTCGAGCTGCTGCTGGTGCTGGTAAGTACATTTGCAATGCTCTCACCACCACCCACCCTAACCAGGACAAGAGTGCAACAATACGCCTGGCCTCCTGTACCTTGTTCGTGGCTGCTGTTTGCTAGATGTCTCTTAATATGTGATCCATTCCGAACCCGAGCACGTAGGAAGTGGCAAGAAATTTACTGGCAAATCTGTGGTTCAAATTCTTGCATTTAGAATCCTTGCAACTCATCTTTTTTTAATAATAAACACTTGCAACACATCTAATCCTATTATTTGTATCATACTGCAAAAAGGCTATATCAAATGGTGATTTATTCATGGGTCTTTCCCATGTAATTGGCATGTGGTCGCCCAAGATTCAGCCTCGTCAGTATTGGAAATTCCACATCATTAAGGCATGATTTAATATATTCTCTAAATTCTCAGTCCGATACATTTTCATCTAGCCTTCGGGGGTGTCCCCATATGTCATATAGTAAGGATCGTGTTTCTTACATGTACTCTAGACTAATACTCCCTCCGTTCCACAATGTAGTGCCTATAGATTTTTGTGAAAGTCAAACTTTGCCAACTTTGACCAATTGTATAGAGAAAACAGTCTACATCTACAATACCAAACATGTACATTCTGAAAATATAACTCACGATGTATCCAGTGATGTGCATTTGGTATTCTAGATGTACATATTTTTCTCTATAAACATGGTCAAAGTTTGTAATGTTTGACTTTTATAAAAATCTATAGGCACTACATTATGGAACGGAGGGAGTATCATCTATCTAAGTACCATTTATGCTTGCCCATGTTAACTTGAAGATTAAGATATTATGCCCTTAATAATGATGCAAGAACTAAATATAAGTTGTTTAGGAATGGTTACGGGCTTTATGGGTTTATACCAAATAATCTCGAACAGTTCGTTGGTTACATAATATATTAATATAAATGAAATGAACGCAACCTTTAGTCATTGTAGTTGTAATGCATTTCCATTTTATATTCATAATATTACAAGCATCCATCTCTCCATAGTGTTAGACATGATGAATTTCATAGTATCACATATACTAAACCTTTTCGATTCTTCAATGTCTCCATAGATGCTAGACTTTTTGGATTCATAGGTGTTTTGCTAAATCATGTTGTTTTGCACTTAGCATGTGCACTCCCCTATCGAAGCTCTGATGTCCAGCAATACTATGCTCCCTAGCAGGCCATTCAATTTGATAATGTGTGTATGAATATATTCATGTTACATTATAAATTTATTTGATTAAATCATCACATCTAAAAAAGGTATTTAAACCATCAACGCATTACCAAGTATTAGCATCTTCGCTTCCTAAGATACACGGGCATGGCAACGCGCGCCTTTATGGTCTAGTGAAGATCATAAGTCAAAGATCATCTCTCGTATCCGGATAGGACTCCTGTATTCATGTAATGGCAAGTTTAGGTTCGGATGTAATCTTTCTTTCCTCTGCAAGATGGTATGTACAAACCATAGGCCCCTCCGGAGGGTTAGGTCCGTAGAGGCTAATGGAGAATCTCAAATCCTCATAGGCTAGACTTTAGGGTTTAGCCAATTCGATCTCGAGGTAGATCAACACTTGTATTCATATTCATCCGTATTAATATAGCAGGAAGTAGGGTATTACCTCGATCAAGAGGGCCTGAACATGGGTAAACATCGTGTCCCCGGCCTCCTGTTACCATCGATCCTCAGACGCATAGTTCGAGACCCCCTACCCGAGATCCACCGGTTTGGGAACCGACATTGGTGATTTCATTGAGAGTTCCACTATGTCGTCGACGGAAGGACTGATGGATCGCGTCATCAACAACGACGGCAGCACCAAGGGAATCTTCCCTCCTGGACAACTCTACGTGTTCGGCGGCTTTGCGCTACGCGCCAACACTGAAGGCCATCCTGAGCAGATTGAGAGATGCGCTCCTGGCCATCAAGTTAGATTCGGAAGCTTAAACTAAGTTGCTGATATCCGCGGAGACTTGATCTTCGCCGGATTTGACACAATGGCAACCTCTCTCTGCCTTCGCGATGAACATGACCTAGCTCTGTCATCGGATAAGGAAATAGCACCTGCAATAGTTCTGGCCCTAGATTCGGAACAGACCGCGCCGCCCGAGGACGGGAAGCTCAACCCCGCCACGAAAGCCGCGGACTCCACGGCGTTGGAGCCGCACACAAACCCAACTCTAGATGAGGTTTGTGCCATCGGAACTCCGGACCTAACTCCAGCCTCGGATTCCGAATCACACGCATTTGTGCCCTTCAAGCCAGATCTGGTGTCGATCGCCGAATTCAGTGTTGCGGATATCTTCCAGCACTCACACTTTGGCGACATGCTAAGGTCGTTAAAATCCCTCTCCTTAGATGGGGACACGCAGCCACATTGTATCCAGTTGGAACTGGAGGCTGATGGAGAATTTTGATCCCCACCCACAACCCACTTGGTAGACACGGTTGAAGATCTAACCGATCTACTTGACTATGCTTCCGAAGACTTCAAAGAGATGGACCTCGAAGCTGAAACGGATCCAGATCAAAACCGGCCCGTAACCGGGCGGTGGACAGCTACGTGCCCATACGACGTGTAGATGGTGGATACACCTAAAGAGGCGGAGGGAGGCGGCGAAAACAATCCCGTAGAGGACAGGCCCGTCGAAGAACCTCCCAAATGTTAGCGTCCAAAACGCCGAACTAAATCCTATAAACGAAAAAATAGCAACACTATCACTAACGACGGAGACACTTCGGAACAAGCTAAAGACCCCGCAGACCCAGCGATGGAGCAGGAAGAGCGAGAGGACGGCGAACAGAGTCCGAAGCCGCTGTTCGATGACAGCGATGCCGAAGACGGTAACTATGAACCAGTCTCCGAAGAAGAGGTTTATAATGCCCAGGATGGGACTATACCTCCTACGTGTCGAGGCATGACTTAAAGGTATAAGCCCATTCTGGAATGATCTCAAGTTTGGTATCTTTGCACGACTCATATAAAAATAGGGATGAAATTGCAAAAGGATAGTTGGCTTACACTCGCCACGTCACACAATACATTACATAAGCATAACATCATCCAAAACATCAGAACCTAACTACGGGCGAAGATCCAAAAGAAAGATACCAAAACCATAAAGCCACAGGTCTGAATCGCCCCTAGTAGAAACCACTACTAATCGTCGAAAACGTCACAAGCATACGGCCACTCTCTTCATCGAGCTCCCAGTGAAGTACTTGAACCAGCTCCTGCATCATTCTCGGCTGAACCTGCATCTGGTGTTGTAGTAACTGTGAGCCACGAGGACTCAGCAATCCCATAACCATGGGTATCAAGACTAGCAAAGCTTTATGGGTAGGAGGAGGTAAAGTGGTGAGGTTGCAGCAGCGGCTAAGCATAATATGGTGGCTAGCTTACGAGTACAAGAATAAGATGAGCATCTACGCAAACAGTCGCAAACTAGTAGTGATCGCTAAAGATCCTGAACTACCTACGAGTCAAACATAACCCCACCGTGTTCTCTTCTCAAAGTGAAAAGAGACAGTCACGGTTACTCACACAGTTGTGTGTTTTACTTCGGATCATCTGTTAAGTTTTCTACAACCGGACATTAACAAATTCCAATCTGCCACATAACCGCGGGCACGGCTTTTGAAAGATCATAACCCTGCAGGGGTGTCCCAACTTAGCCCATCACAAGCTCTCACGATTAGCTGAAGTGATAAATATAATATCATCACCCCTTATCTTAGGGAAATCCGATCAGGCTCGGCATCCCGGTGCACAAGACATTTCGACAATGGTAAAACAAGTCCAGCAAGACCTCCCGGCATGCCGACACCCTGATAGTAGCCGCGCGTATCTCGTCTCAGGCCACGACCGGATGAGCACAGCGTACAGCAGCCAAACCCCAAGTTTCCAAGGGGGGGCGCCGCACACGACTCTATTTGGGACCAACGCCATCAGCACTGGCCCCCCTGCTATGTAGAAAAGAATCCCGAGGGCGCGACCCCCTATGCAAATTTAATTAATTAATTAAGTTGTTATAATGAGGCAAATTAAAACCAATGTTGGGCCTTGCTGGAGGAGTTTTATTCAAAGACGAACTGTCAAGGGGTCCCATATACCCATCGTGTAAGGAACGCAAAATCAAGGAACATAATGGCGGTTTATCGGCGCCTAAGGTGGCATGAGTGGAACAAAACACTGAGCAAAAGGCCAAGCCTTCCACCCATGCCCAGTATATAGGTGTGTTATTAATAATAATAATAGATATTGTGATATTCTAACAACAAGTTCCCACCTGGAACGATCTTCATCTTCACCTGCAACTAACAACGCTATAAGAGGGGCTGAGCAAGCGGGTAACATAGCCAAACAGTGGTTTTGCTAGGAAGGTGTCAAAGGTTAGAGGTTTCATGGCAACAAGGAGAGGCTGACATAAAAGATGGGTAGCGCGACATATAACAATAGCATCGAGACAACTAAGCATGGCAATGGTAGTAAAGGTATCCAAGGGTATGATCATCTTGCCTGGGATTCCGCGAGGGAGAAGAACAAGACCATGAAGTAGTCGACCAGAACCTCACAACTCTGGAACGAACCCGAAGCTAACGAGGGAAGCAAACCGGAAAGAAACAAGCAACACGGTAAACACACCACACGAGACATGACAATGAGCTCAAACAAGTATGATGCAACACAAGTCTACATAGGATGCACAGCAAGTCTACACAGGAAGCAGAACATGGCAAGGTAGGAAGCATAGAAAACAACTCAAGTCTATATGATGCAATACATGGCAAGGTATGATGCATGACAAAACTACACAGGAAGCATTACATGGCAAGGTAGGAAGCACAGAAAAATAACACAAGCAACATGACAATATGCAATACATGGCAAGGTAAGATGCATAATAAAACTACACTATTTAGGCATTTTAAATGAGGCCGGAAATAACAACAACAATTCCGGGAAAATCTCCATATGCATGTTTAGCAATTCTTAAAGCAAACAACATTTTAAACATATTAATGTTGTTAACATGATGCGGATGACATGATCAAGTTTTATGCAATTTTTAGTTAAACGTTAACATGAAGAGATATGAAGTATTGTCACCATGGTGGAAGGAAAGGGTGCCACGGCAACGATCCGAAAATGCTGCAACGGCAACATCTCGGTTCCGGTAACTCGTTGAGAGACCGGTGCAAAAGAAAAGGTGGCGTGAGCGAGTCGAACGAGATGAAAGCTGGGGTGATCCCGTCACCGGGTTCCCACGGGTTGGCGACGAGGCAACCGAGGTGCATGACAAAAGATGAAACGGGTATGGTGCACACAAGGGAAACATCTCATACAACCACAAGCATTCGTCCACGGGTCATCGTCTCGGGGTTATACCTTCGAAGCGTTCGTTTCGGGGCGGTTCGAGGTCGTAGAGGAAGTAGTGGTACACGGGTCGTAGAGGAAGTAGTCGTTCCGTTCGTAGTCGTACACGGGGCGACGGGGTCGTCGTTGACGTAGAGGTACTCGACGCGTCGTAGGGGTGCTCATGGAATCCGTGTAGTCGAACTAGAAGGTCGTCGACGCGGTGTCGTGGGAGGTAGAGGTACACGTTTTGTAGCCGTTCACGTTTCCGAAGAGGTACTTGTCGCGGCATCGGACGTCTTCGGGGCGACGGTAGTGGTACACGGGATCGACGGTAGAGGTACTTGTCGCATCCACCAAGTGTAGGCGTACTTGTTTCATCTCGGAGAGGTACTTGACGGATCCAGTCGTCGCGGTACTTGACCTCCCCATGTAGTCGTACACAAAACCGAACAGAGGCCATGGCGAGGAGCTCTAGGAGGATCGAGTGGAGGCTGGAGCTACTGCCATTTCTGGACGGCGGGGATGGCTAGCGATGCAGCGACCTTTGGAGGTTGCCGACGGCGGCGGTCGCCGGCACGGCGCTGGCTACAGGGCTCGAGTAGCACTGACGGTGTGTGTGAGGCGGAGGCCACGGGTCGTAGAGGAGGGATGGCGCGGCTCTGCGCGGGGGAGCCTGCGAGCTCCGGCTCGTCCATGGAGAAGGCCGCGGCGAGCTTGAGGCACGGCTGGCGCAGGGGCCATGGCAAGGCGGAGGAGGTGCGGGGGCGCGACGGTGGTGGCGAGGACGGGCGCCCGGCGGCCCTGGTGATGCGGCGGGGCACAGAGCAGCCAGGCGCCGACGTCTTCGAGGAGGCGTGGGGCGCTGCGGCAGCTCCTGGCCGCGAGGCTGGAGGGCGACGCTGGACGACGCCATGGCGCGGGGAGGGAGGCCACGGCGCTCGGCGGAGGGAGGTGAGGGGCGCGAGGGAGAGAGAAATCGGGCGAAGGGAAGATGGGGTTCGGGCTGCGAGGGACATGAGGGAGGGACGAGCGGCGCGATGGGGGCAGAGAGATCGAGCGGAGGGAGGCTAGGGTTAGGAGGGGAGATCGGGCTGCGGTCAGGAAGGGATTGGGCCTAGGAGGGATGGGCCGGTGCGGCTTGGGCCAGAAGGGCCTGATGGACTGGGTCCTCTCCTAATAAAAAGAGAGAAAAGAAGAAGAAAAAGAAAATAGAGAAAAAATAAAGGAAAGAAAGAGGGGGTTAGGAGTAGAGTTTGGGCATGAGGGCAATTCTCTTGGACTCGCAAAAATGAGGGCGGCCCAAGAAAAATAAGGTGATCATGATAGAAGAATTAAATTCAAAATCCTTTGAATTTAATTCAAAAGGTTTGAACAAAGCCCCGGATTTCGAAGTGCCCATAAATGATGAGAATTTTTTGGTGGAGCTCGATAAACGGGAAAAGAATTATAGAGAAGGTTTGGAGGCAAGGAATTGGGAAAGAAAAGGCATGGGGAAGATATGCAAGTGTGTGTTGGTGAATTTCCAAACAATTGGAATAATTATAATATAGCTCCCTAAATATTGGGAGGATATGTTTTAAAGAGAAATCACACTTCCCTTGATTTAAATGGATCGAAGATCCACACGATTTATTTAAGTTGAGATGCAAAAGATTAAAGACAGGATGGCATGATGACATGATGCAAAGCAAAATAAATAACACAAGCACAAATGAAACACACGGGAGAACCCGGAACATCTGGAATCTTCTGGGACGTCGGTCTTCGGGCGTCACAAGGTTGGGCTGGATGAAGATGAATATATCGTCCCAGATGAACCCTCTGAACAAAAATGCTTCCATCGGCGGCTTATTGGCACCGCAAGGAGCCTCAAAAAGCAGCAGAGACAGCTGGGAGCCGCACATGACACGCTCAACAATAGATGGAACGAGGTGCTAGACGCAGAACAGAAACATGGCTATAACGGCCAAACCAAAGGCTATCCCAAGCATAAACTGCTGCCTGAATTCGACGATGAGGCCATCGCGCCCGTCCTGCCGAAGAATAACACCGCCGACAAGTCAGACCGACCACCTCGCGGACGGGACAGAGTTGCTAGCAATGGCGTACACAAGACCGCACCTCCACCTCGTAAACGAAAGGATGGTGCGGCTCAAGTCCAAAAACACGATCTGCATGAGGACCTGAACTAAAAAGCTAGCAAGACCAGGTCTATCTACGGACCTTGGGACCGGACTCCCGCACGGCACGGCGGCTATCAAGCCAATCGCGACGGTGACATAACAGTTCGGGGTCAATACCGAACATCATAGCCATCGGACATACGCCACGATATAGCAAAATACAGAAGAGTCGCACACCCTCTATGCTTCACTGATGAGGTACTGGATCATGATTTCCCAGAAGGGTTTAAACCCGTGAACATCGAAGCGTACAATGGAACGACGGATCCTGCTGTCTGGATAGAAGACTTCATTCTTCACATCTCATGACTCGAGGAGATGATCTCCACGCCATTAATTATCTACCCCTCAAGCTGAAAGGACCATATCGGCACAGGCTAAACAGCCTCCCAGAGAACTCCATTGGGAGTTGGGAAGAACGTTAGAATGCTTTTCGAGCCAATTTTCAAGGGACCTATGTCCGCCCCCCATACGCTGACGATCTAAGTCACATCATCCAACAACCCACGGAATCAGCCTGCAAGCTTTGGAATTGGTTTCTCACTAAGAAGAACCAAATCGTCGACTGTCCGGACACTGAAGCCTTAGCGGCATTCAAGCACAATATCCGGGACGAATGGCTAGCCAGACACCTTGGACTGGAAAATCCGAGGACAATGACAGCCCTAACTACACTCATGACTCGCTTTCGCGCGGGTGAGGATAGCTGGTTAGCTCGTAGCAGTACCAGTGACCCTGGAACATCTGAAGTCGGGGACGGCAATGGAAAGCCACGACGTAACAAAAACAAACGTCGAAACAATGCTAGAAGCCCAGATGATACAGCGGTAAACGCCGGATTAAGTGGCTCCAGACCCGGTCAACGGAAGAAGCCCTTTAAAGGCAATAGAGATGGTCCATCCAGTCTAGACAAAATATTAGATAGGCCCTGGCAAATCCATGGCACCCCAGAGAAACCTGCCAACCACACCAATTGTAACTGTTGGGTCTTCAAGCAGGCCGGAAAGCTCAATGCCGAACACAAGGGGAAGGAGCCTCAGAGCAAAGACGAGGATGAACCTCGCCAACCGAATATAGGGGGACAGAAGAAATTTCCACCGGAGGTTTAAACAGTGAATATGATATATGCCACTCATATCCCAGAAAGGGAGCGCAAGCACGCACTCCGAGATGTTTACGCCGTTGAGCTTGTCGCCCCCAAATTCAACCCATGGTTGGCCTGTCCTATCACTTTCGATCGCAGGGATCCTCCGACTAGTATTCGTCATGGGGGTTCGGCTGCCCTAGTGCTCGACACAATAATCGATGGATACCATCTAACCCGAGTCCTCATGGACAGCGGCAGTAGTCTCAATCTGATATATCAGGACACTGTGTGCAAGATGGGGATTGAGCCATCAAGAATCAAGCCAAGCAGCACAACCTTTAAAGGAATGATATCGGGCGTAGAAGCTCGCTGCACGGGCTCTATAACATTGGAGGTTATATTCGGCTCTCCTGATAACTTTCGAAGCGAAGAGTTGATCTTCGACATAGCTCCATTCCGAAGTGGCTATCATGCACTACTCGGAAGAACGATCTTCGCCCACTTTAATGCAGTCCCGCATTATGCCTATTTAAAGCTTAAAATGTCTGGACCATGTGGCGTTATTACGGTCAATAGAAATATGGAGCGCTCCCTTCGTACGGATGAGGACACTGCGTCCCTAGCAGCTGAAGTCCAAAACAGCCTATTCAAGCCGTATAATCTATCAATAGCGGACATAACTAAACGTGTCCGGCACACGCCTCAATGCGGTAGCTCAGATGAACCTGAGGAAGATTGACAGCTACGCCCCCGTCGACTGCCCCATAAGGTGATAGCATACGTGCCTCGAGTACATAATTATGCCTTAAAAATTCCTTGGCCGACGACCAGGGGCGCCGACATATAGTCCATAGTTCGGCTATACCCTATTCGGACTCTAAACTTATCTTTTTAGGTTCATTAAACGAACCAGTTTTGTGATGGCCACACTGGATTTCTTTTTATTTTTCCAGGCTTTTCTTTTTCTTTTTTACAGACGGCCATCATACTCCCACCCCTTTAAGGACACATTACAAACGAGGAAATGGTTCAGACGTGCAGCAGGGACCCGCACTAAGGTTTCTCTTCAGATTAATACCCTGTGTAAACCTTTTTTCTCTTTCTTGTTATATACCTTTTTGGCGTGTAAAACGTCCAGAAAGGTCTTCGGCATTATCTGTAAGTTTGCGGCTCGCCGTACCATAAAGGGGTATTAATAGAACAGCTTGATTCGTATTATATTCGGAGTTTTATTCACTCATCATAAATATTCTCTTCCCATATCAGATTGCCATATGTGCCTTGTCAACAAGGGTCTATTACCAGGGGCTGCATTCAGCCCTGTATATGTTGAAAAGACCGAACACCTGTAGGAAGTGTTCGGCATCCTGGATGTTTGCCTTATATGCATCAGTTCTGAATCATGTCTTGGGTCAATAGTTGGGTTGCCCGGCTCCTATGCTTACCCCTACGTTCCCGACTGTTCGGCTAGGGTGTAAAGGGAGAACTACTGCGATTGTGTTTCTGGCTCGCCCGGTCAAGTACCTCAGTAGAGAAAGCCGAAAACTGACCGTCATGATAGGCGAGAACCTGGTCCGCAATCTGGTGACTTAGTGTTATACTACGATCGATAGAGATCTACCCCGTGTTATACGAAGGTTTGGTTTTTTGCCCAGCCAAGTGCAATTGGATACCTTAAGTAAAGGAATGTCATATCTGCACCAGGGGCTAGTACCTAGCCCCACATGTCAAACTCCTATGACTAAGTGAAAGCACCGCATGGTCAGATTGCCTAGTTCGCTCCGCATACACCTCCAACATGGACCAAGACGTTGAATAAAGAGTGTATATGCATATGACCAAACACCCCAGTACTATGTACATGGGGGCTGAAGCCGACGACTGGAAACTTTCAGATTTTGATAAACAGTCACACAGGAGGTAGAAGACGCTGATATTATAAATAGCACAAAAGTTATATACATCGGATTCATAAGCATAGTCTTTACATCTAGATATAATCACTCGAAGATAACATTCTTCGAACACTGGCCTTCTACAAGGCGGGGGCCGTCGATGACGTACTCGAAGTACTTCTCCGGCTTGCGGTGCTCCTTTCCGACGGGTGGACCAGCAGTGGCGATATGCCCCGCATTCATCTTCGTCCAGTGTACTTTGACACGAGCGAAGGCCATCCGAGCACCTTCTATGTAGGCCGAACGCGTCAGTGCGTCGATCCGCGGACTCGCCTGGACGAGCTGCTTCACCAATCCAAAGTAACTACTTGGGATTGGATCTGCGGGCCATAGCCGGACCATTAAGTCCTTCATGGCCGAACCCACCATGTTATGCAGCTCGACCAGTTGCTTCATCTGGTCATGGAGGAGCACCGGATGTTTTGGCACATAGAACTGTGACCAGAACAGCTTCTCCGTGTTGTTCCCCTCCTGGGCTCGGAAGAATTGGGCAGCATCTGCGCTGCTCCTCGGAAGATCGGCAAACACGCCTGGAGAACTCCACAATCGTGTCAGCCCAAGATACTTCTACCCTCCGAAGATGCTCTGTAAGAGAAATGTCTTACCAAATGATATCTGTCGTACCTGCTCGATTTCTTGATGAGCGCTGCACGACTAGCCTCGTGCATCCTGGGCAGATTTCACTGCTGCGGATAGCTCGGACGCTTGTTTCGAAGTCTTCGTCTCCAATGCCTCACATTTGCGTATGGCATCGTTGAGCTCGACCTCGACTTCGGACACCCGAGACCGGTGCTTCTCGCACTCAGCCTTTTCGGCCTCCAAATCAGCAGCCGCTTTATCAGTGACTACCTTGTTCGTTTCGGCCTCCTTCTTGGCCTTGGAAACCTCGCCCTTGAGGGCCTCGAGCTCGGCAGCGCCAACTGTGTAATACAGAATACCATATCAGAGTTTACAAAACATACTCAAGTTCATTAGTCTTATTGACATCTTAAAATCCGCATACATTGCGTTTCATCTAAGCGCCGATTGACGTGGTCGAGGTCCGCGTTGGCCAACTCGAGCTTCCGGTTTAGTTCGGCAACCTCTGTGTCTCGCGTAGTTGCCGCAACTAGTGAAGCCTGCACAACAGTTCAGCTCTGTAAGTATGCTATATTATGGATACTTTGTCCAATTCTCTTCAGAATCACACAAATCATCAGGGGCTACTAGCTATATATGTGTATTTAAAACAAATAAAGTTCACAAAAAGCATTACATTGCTTACCTCAAAGCCTGTTAGCAGGTTGTTGAAGGCTTCATTCAGTCCGACTTTGACGGACCGAGTCTTCCTCATCACCGCACCCATCACGGTGCGGTGCTCCTCTACGATGGAGGCACCTTGTAGTGCCCCCTCCATAGAGTCCGGCGCCTCCGAATTAACTCCGGGCACCGCCGTATCCTCCTCCGCTTAGGGAGTTGGGTCTTCGGACCGCGGAGCCGCACTAAGCTCCGGGACAGTATTCGGTGGGGCCCCGGACTGTTTGGGCCCCACGTCTTCGGTCTCCATGGGGACGGTCTCCCCATGGTCGGCGGCCGCCTAGGTATTATCCCCGGCAGCCGTGTCGCCTGCCCCGCCCTCGTCTCCTAGGGCGGAGGACACCCGTTGGGACGACACTACGGTGTCCCCGCCAATCACGGGCGATGAAGCCTGGGCTGGCGGGTCACTCTCCGTCTCTCCAGGCGCTAGAGAGTTCCCCTCCGATAAGGAGGCGTCGGGGTGTCCTCCGGGAGGGCCATAGGTCAGCATGAGGAAAATGCTATGTAAAGCATCAAAAATACTAAACAAACAGAGGTGTGGTAGTCAATCCAGACAAACTTAAGATTCGGGCAGGGGTTTCACCCTGGGCTTCACCATGAAGCTATGTTCAGACGAATCCGAACTAGCTCCGAGGTTCGGTTTCCTCCGGGGCGCGGTCGTGTCTGCGTCAGCTATGGCCCCCCTCTTCTTCCCCCTGCCTTGCACAGGGGGCTCTTCTTCTTCTTCCTCTTCCTCCTCGTCTGCCGGGACCCCGACTTAGAAGCCCAGATCACCGAGTGCACGTGTACAGTGATCCCAGAGATCAATGCTCACTGAACACACAGAAGCTGAATAACAAGAGTCTTACATCCATACATGTCTTCTTACACAAATTAAGGCCATTATGGCCAGGTCTTACATAGATAAAGCCTCACGGGCTGAATAGCAAATAACTCAAATAGCGGAAGTCTTCGATGATAGGTAGAACCCATGCCATCTGCCTTAACCCTACAGGCATTCTGACTGGGATAGCGTCCTAGTCCGCATGTTCGTCTCCAAAGAACTCTTCCTCAAATTCATGTTCCTCCATGCCTGGCCAATTAAATAACCAGTGGCAAGCCAATGAGTACTTTGAATGTACTCACAAGCAACCCATGATGTGGTTCAAAATAACAATGCAAACTGAACAATAATGAGCAATCTAGCAATGGGCTAGAATAAATATTCTACCATCAAGTGTATGCATCAACGAGTTCATGTAACCTTGAAAACAGGTTACCGATATCAACATGAATATGATTCAACTCATCGAGTCAAGTCACCACCTTGACTCATCATTCACACACTTTCACTGATGAAGTAAAATTCTGGACATAGTTTAAGTAGCACCACCCAACTGTCCATGACCGTGGACACGGCTATTCGAATAGTTTTACACTCTGCAGAGGTTGCGCACTTTACCCACAAGATCCGGGAAGCCTTCGTGTCATCCACGATCCAGCAGTACCTCAAGTACTCGGGGGAAGCACCCGGTCATTATCTTTCCTTAGACGACACTAACATAGAGTCCACTCGTTGGTACACGGCCCTCGGGTACAAACAATAGATCACGAGACTTTCCCTAATTTCAATGTCACGCGTATCCGAAGGGACCAACGGTGTGTCCGGTGCCCTGTGAAAACAGTCATGGTCGTCTATCCAACCACGACCTCGTCCCGGGAAAGACCTCAAGTCTTCCCGTCACTAGTAATGTGGGCACCATGCTAGTATCGACCTAAGTAATCAATAAAGCCCCGTCCCATAAGGGGTAGTGTGGTTGCACCTGTTTGGTTGGGACGGTAGTCACACATAAATCTAATCCATTATTTCACCCATGCACAAGATTTACCGGCACATCACTTCTTCCTCAAGTGATGACCTAACTCAACATCACCCTCGGGCATTAGGGGCACCCGATGGGTTTTATGCAAAGATTTCAACCACGAAGGTTCATATCACACATGCACCACTAAGTATCACTACTTACTATTTGCACGTCATCTAGCACATAGCAAGATTAAGAGCAAGGCATGCATCATGTGGTGATCCAACTAGGTCACCGCCATAACTCTACCATGATGCATCGGAAACAAACGGGTTCCGAAGAACAAGTGTATCATGGTCAAAGGGTTGCTTGCCTGGATTGGCTTGGTCTTCAAAGTCTTCAAATCCTTCTCCTTCTCCTTCTTCAGCAACTTCGTCAAATACGGTATCTATACGCCGCATAATAACAACGGAAAAATAAGACCACAAATAAAACAGAAAAATCAAAGTGCTCAGAAAATGTCAACTTATTTTTGTAAAATACTAGAGGGAAAACTAAGATGGAGAAAATTCTTACTTGGAGTTTTGGAGTAACAGAATGGAATCTAGGGATTTTTGAACAGGAGTTTCATGCTCAAATTTGAATTTAAATTTGAACAGAACAGAAAAGTTTCATAGATATGTGTGAAAGTGACACCATTAAATAGGTTGGAATATTACAAGATTTTAGGAGTTGGAATTATTTCATTTGGACTAATATTCATTTCTGTAAAATTATTTGAAATAATTACAGAAAGAATAAAAAGAAATGGCCCTGTGCTACTGGACCAGAGTGGCCACAGTGCACGGCCCAGGGCATCCAGCCCAGCCGCTCGGGCGCCAGCGCGCGCACGTCAGGCTTTCAAACCTGACGGGCGGGGCCCGGCGGTCAGCGGCTGTGAGGGGAGGGAGAGAGGGGTGAGGATGACAGGCGGGGCCCGCCTGTCATCTTCAACCTCACGGCCACGGCCACGGCGAGCTCACCGGCGACGATTCCGCCACGGCGACGGCAACGGAGGGCAAGGATGGGTTCAGCGATGAGTTGCGGAGGTAGTGGTGGTGGTGCGGCTCGCCGGGGAGGTCGGGTTCGTCGGCGGCGAGGTGGGACGGCGGAGGGTCGTCGGGAAGCTGCTGGCTAGCCTGTTTCCGGCAGCTGCAGAAGGGGAAAAAGGAGGGGAAAGTATCAGTGATCTGTGGTGGTTCTAAATCAAGCTAAAGGAGGGGCAGAGGAGGCCCGTACTGCGAGATCGCCGGCTACCCGACGCGGCGGAGCTCCGGTCGATCCCGAGCACTGAAGCTCTTCGGGGAGGAACAAGTGGTGCTGGGGTGTTGCTGGGGATGAGGAGAGGCTGTTGGTGCTAAGTGGAGGGCTCGGGGGGTCCAATATATAGGGGAACGGCGAGGTCCCGTGGACCTGTGCGCCGGCGAGCTGCTGCTCGACGCCACAGCGCACGAGAGGCGACGGGAGTGTGTCTACGGCGTTGCTGCACGAGCCCTATGCCCATTAGAGGAGAGAGGAGGAGCGGGGAGGCTTCCAGACGACGCGCGCGTGTGAAGCCGAGGAGTGGACGTCGCGGGCGGCCGGTGCGCGTGTGGCGACGGCCACTGGAGGGCGCAGGAGGAGGGGGACAGCACCGGTGGAGGCTGCGGACGTCGAGGCGCGTTGGGAGGCGTGAGGGGAGAGCTCGAGGCTGTCGGGGGCAGGCGATTGGGCGAAGCTACAGTGCGTGGGCGCACTGTAGCGCGCTCTGGAGCGCCCTTATCGCATGCCATGGCATGCCATTGGCCCTCTGGACGCGTCCACCGTGTCTGGGGTGTCCAGGGTGATGCAAGCTCTACGGTTAAGGCTTTGGATGCTCTGGAGATGCTGTGAGAGAGAAGAGGAGCTGGTGACTTGGTAGAAAATGGCTGTCCAGCAGGGTGAACTAGGGTTTTTACCCCTCAATCATGGAGCTGGGGACATGGGGGAGTTACTGGAGGTAGCTAGTAACCAGATGAAGTTGTGGTAAAAAGTTGAGGCCAAGGTAAATAGTAAAAGTGGTCAAGAAGAGGGTTTTAGTAATTTGGCAGAAGGTGTTTGATCAGTGTTTGGTCAAGCAAATGATCTCCACTTGCCATGACACTTAACAGGATTGATTTACATGTGAAAACAGGGTGCTTCACCAAATTTGGGCTTATTTTAAGAAACTAGCCAATGTAACTTTGGTGAACCCTAGAAATCAACAGAAATGGCTTCATCTTGTTTGAGTCAAGCTAATCATCTCCCCTTGATGCACCACTTGGTGTAGTTTCCTCATTTGGGGTATTGATCATGCCCACAAAGTTTGAAGCTCCAGGTAAAAAGTTGGTAATGTAAAGTTGTTCAAATTTGCATTTGAACAGAAAGGGTTTTGGGGTGTTCTGATCAAGTTGCTCTACTCCAAATCTTATTCCATTTGGTCTAGATGCCTTTTTAGGCCATTCTAGCATGTGCACCAAATTTGAGAGCATTTGGACAAGTTTGGCAATGTAAAGTTGCTCAAACTTCAAATATGGACATAATGGTTATGAAGGGTTTTGATGATGGTTTCTTGCTTCCCAAGGCATGGGACTTGGCAAGATCATCAAATATGCCATATATGACATGATAGAATTTCCCTGGAATTTTTGGAGAATATTACCTTTGTAAATATTTCAAAAGCTTGAAATATCCAGAAAGGGTTTTAGAGGGATTAGCCCATTATTTTGAACATGACCAAGTGTTGAAACTCTTATATATGGACAATATATGTCCTATGAGTCTCCCTGAATTTTGGCAAATATTTTTGAAACACTTAAATAATTTTTCCCTATTAAAGACCATTTCTGGCCTTAAGAAAAAGCTTTTAAATAAAATAGGAAAATAACTTTTAAAATTATACTTTTGTGGTTTTTTGGGAGTCCTATGACTACTAGGTCTCAAATATGCTTTTTGAAATAATTTTCTCACCCTAAATCAAGCACTTGCCGTGCAAGTCTCAATTCATGGGTTTTTGGAAAACTAAACTTATAAAATACATTTTGGCCAAATTAATTTTGTAAGAAAATACTATACTGCTATATAACACTTGGCATGATCATTGGGTAGAAGTTTTGGGTATGGAGATGAATTCTACAAGAGGGAATAGTTGACTTTAATGAGCACATAAACAGCACATGAAGAAAAACTCAATTCCAAATAAAAGCCAAATGATGCCAAAAAAAATTGCTTGTCCAAATTTTCATGCTTCATTGATGCAAATAAAATGTTACAGAATGCAGGGTGTGACAGACCTACCCCCCTTACAAGAATCTCGTCCCCGAGATTCCTAAACTAGGTCTTAAAAGAGATCGGGAAACTCGGATCTAAGATAGTCTTCACGTTCCCAGGTCGCTTCTGCTTCCGTGTGGTTGCTCCACTGGACCTTGAAGTACTTGATGGTACGGCTTCGCGTCCGTCGTTCTGCTTCGTCCAGAATGCGAATGGGCTTCTCGTGGTAGGTCAAATCAGGCTGCGGATCAATGGCTCAGTGATCAACATCCTTGTAGAGATTGGGCTTGTCCGGAACTTGGAGGCATTTCTGAAGTTGTGACACATGGAATACATTGTGCACACCGGATAGCTCGGGTGGTAGTTCCAACTGGTAAGCCACTTTTCCTCGTCGTGCAGTGATCTCAAAGGGTCGAATGAACCTTGGTGCGAGCTTCCCCTTGACGTGGAAACGCTTGGTTCCCTTCAGAGGAGTTACCCGCAGGTACACATGGTCCCCGACATGGAAACTCATGTCCCGACGGTGAGTGTCAGCATAGCTCTTTTGCCTTGACTTGGCTGCCTTCAAACGTTCTCTGACTAGTTGGACTTGCTCTTCTGCTGCGCGGAGAATATCTGGTCCAAAGACTAGTCCTTCTCCAGTCTCTGACCAGTTGAGGGGTGTGCGGCACCTGCGTCCGTACAACACTTCAAATGGTGCCATCTGAAGGCTTGACTGGTAACTGTTGTTATAGGAGAACTCCGCAAAAGAGAGACAATCTTCCCACTTGGCTCCATATGCCAAGACACAGGCTCGGAGCATATCTTCGAGAATCTGATTGACTCATTCTGTCTGACCTCCGGTCTGTGGGTGGAAAGCCGTGCTGAAGGATAACTTGGTTCCCAAGGCTTCTTGGAACTTCTTCCAGAACCTTGAGGTGAATTGGGTTCCTCGATCTAACACAATCTCCTTGGGAACGCCGTGAAGACTTACGATTCGGTCAATGTAGAGAGCTGCCAGCCGGTTGCCATCATAAGTGGTCTTGACAGGAATGAAATGGGCCACCTTGGTCAAATGATCGACTATGACCCAGATAGAGTCATGTCCTCTATCCGACCTTGGTAATCCAGTGATGAAGTCCATTCCGACTTTATCCCACTTCCACTCAGGAACCTTGAGTGGTTGAAGCAATCCAGCGGGTCGCTGATATTCAGCCTTGACCCTTTGGCACACATCACACTTTGCAACATAGGTTGCAATCTCTCTTTTCATCCCGTGCCACCAGAATCGTGCCTTCAAGTCTTGATACATCTTGGTTCCTCCGGGGTGGATGGAATACGGAGTGTCGTGGGCTTCTTGCAGGATCAGGTTCTTCAGCTCTGTGTTGTTTGGTACGCAGATGCGGCCTTTGTACCAAACAATCCCGTGCTCATCTTCAGAGAATCCTGGAGCCTTGCCTAGCTTCATCTTCTTCTTGATGCCTTCAATGCTTGCATGTCCATCTTGTGCCTTCTTGACTTCGTCCATCAGGGTCGGTCTGACTTCCAAATGATCCAGAAATCCAGGGGTGACCAATTCCAAACTGAATTGTTCGAGCTCCTTAAACAAGGCTGGCTGTCTTTCTTGAATAACGGCATTCAAAGAGCAAGCCTTCCTGCTTAAGGCATCGGCCACCACGTTAGCCTTTCCGGGGTGATATTGAACATTAAGGTCATAGTCTTTGATGAGTTCTAACAATCTTTGCTGCCTCATGTTCAATTCCTTTTGGGTGAAAAGGTACTTCAGACTTTTGTGGTCTGTGTATATCTCACACCGTTTCCCTAGGAGGTAATGCCGCCATGTCTTCAAGGCATGAACCACTGCTGCTAACTCAAGATCGTGAGTAGCATAGTTCTCCTCATGAGGTCGTAGCTGCCTGGAGAGGTATGCTATGACTCGGCCTTCTTGCATCAGAACGCTTCCCAATCCGGTTCGAGAGGCATCACAATATATCACGAACTCCTTGTGAATATCAGGTGTTGCCAGAACTGGGGCGGTGGTCAATCTCTTCTTGAGCTCTTCGAAGCTCTCTTCACATTTTGGCGTCCACTCGAACTTCTTGTCCTTCTTGAGGAGCTGAGTCATTGGCCGTGCAATGCTAGAGAATCCTTCCACGAATTTGCGGTAATACCCCGCGAGTCCGAGGAAGCTTCTGACTTCCTTGACGGTCGTTGGAGATTGCCATTGGGTCACAGCTTCGATCTTTGCGGGATCAACTGACAATCCTTCTTCGGTCAAGACGTGACCTAAGAATCCAACTTTATGCAGCCAGAACTCACACTTGCTGAATTTGGCATACAGTTGGTGCTCCCGAAGCTTATCTAGGACCATCCTTAGATGTTGCTCGTGCTCTTCCTCCGACTTTGAGAAGACAAGAATGTCATCGATGAAGACAACAACGAACTTGTCCAAATATTCCATGAAGACTTTATTCATGAGATACATGAAGTAAGCTGGGGCATTGGTTAACCCAAAGGACATGACCGTGCACTCGTACAGGCCATATCTGGTTACGAATGCCGTCTTCGGAATATCTTGAGGTCTGATCTTCAGCTGGTAGTACCCAGATCTGAGGTCGATCTTGGAGAACACCTTGGCTCCGCTGAGCTGATCAAACAGGTCTTCGATCTTGGGGAGTGGATATTTGTTCTTGATTGTAACTTCATTGAGGGAACGATAGTCAATGCATAAGCGGATGGTATCGTCCCTCTTTGCCACAAACAGAATAGGAGATCCCCAAGGGGAGGCACTTGGGCGGATAAATCCCTTCCTTAGCTGCTCTTCCAGTTGCTTCTTCAACTCGGATAATTCTTCCGTCCCCATTCTATAAGGCTTCTTATAGATGGGTCCTGCTCCGGGCACGAGCTCGATGATGAACTCAATGTCACGGTCAGGGGGCATTCCCGGTAGTTCATCCAGAAAGACATCAGGATACTCACATACCACCGGTACTTGCTCTAGCCCAACTTCAGACAGACAGTTGACTTGAACGGCTTGAGCGGAAGAGGAGTTGGGAGCAAACTTGACTTCGACTCCTTGGTCATTGGTCACAGTGACTGTCCGATTGGCACAGTCTAACAAGCCTTGGTGCTTACTGAGCCAATCCATCCCTAAGATCACATCCAAGCCTTGCGATCTTAGGATGATGATGTCTGCTAGGAAATCTACACCGTTAATGGTAATATTGACTCCCTTACAGCTTATCTTGGCTCTCATCTCTGCTCCGGGGGTTTGTACCACCATAGGGTTATTCAGGGGTGTAGGGTTCATGCCACTTTTTAATGCAAATCTTTGAGTGACAAATGAATGCGTTGCTCCAGAATCAAACAAGACAGTTGCAGGTGCTGAGTTGACAAGGAACGTACCTAGCACGACGTCCGGGTCTTCCTGGGATTCTTCAGCGGTGACGTGATTCACACGCCCTTTCCCATGGTTAGGTGGATTGCGAGGAGCTGGGTTCCTTGGTGGCATCCTGCGGCCTTGTCCTTGGTTCTGCGCATTGGGGCGCGGGGCATCTGGCTTCTTGTTGGGGCACACCCTTGAGATGTGTCCAGACTGACCACATCCAAAGCAAGTGACTTGGTTTGGATTGTTGATCTTGTTGCCACCACTGGTATTGGGGTTGAAAGCTGGCCTTGGGTTGGCATACTGCTGAGGCTGATAGTTGGTGCGAGGTGCAGGAGCTCTTGGTTGCTGATAGGTTGGCTTGGCCGGGGCTGACTGCCACGGACGAGGCTTCTGGTTGTTGGAACTTCCCTTACTGACCATCTTGCGCTTGCGAGTGTCTTCCAAAGCACGCCACTTGTCTTCAAGCATGAGTGCTTTGTTCACCAGGTCAGGGAAGGTTGGGCAGTCGCACACGACAAGCGAGTATTGCAGAGTCTGATTGAGGCCTTCCATGAAGCGCTCCCTTTTTGCAGCATCAGTGCTGACATCTTCAGGGGCATACCTTGACAGAACATTGAATTTCTGCATGTACTCCTTGACAGTGCTACTTCCTTGCTTCAGGGCTCGGAACTCACGCTTTTTGATAGCCATGATTCCGGAAGGAATGTGGGCCTTGCGGAATTCTGCCTTGAAGTTGACCCAAGTGATGTCTTGTTCAGCATGCATGACCTTGAATCCATCCCACCAAGCTCTAGCAGTCCCCCCGAGGCAGTGGGCTGCATAAGCCACCTTCTCACGGTCTTCGGTGCATCCGACTAGTTCCAGTATGTCCTCAATGGAGCGGACCCAGTCGTCTGCATCCAGGGGTTCAGCAGTCTCGATGAAAGTTGGCGGTGCATGCTTCTTGAACTCTGCCAACGTGGAACGTCCATTGCCATTCCCCGCCGGCTGGCAGTTGTTGGTGACAGCTTGAGCAATCAGCTGAAGGGTTGCAGTGTTGGCTTGGCGTTCCTCTCAGAAGGCTTGGAGAAGCTGAGCCATGTCCATGTTCGGAGGAGGTGGTGGTGGTGGAGCTTGGTCGTTGGTTTGGTCGTGGCCTGCCTCTGACTGAGCGGATGCTCTGGCTTCAGTTTGCTGGGTAGAGGTACCAGTACGAGTTACAACAGGCATCCTGTTGGAGCGGTAAAAGGTCTCATGACTTGGAAGAGGGAAAGCAAGATAGATGGGTGCCTAGTAAGGGGGTGGGTGTGACACTAATCAAACCATGCAAAGGCCGAAAGGCCAAAACACCTCTATTAAAATCCAAATGGGTGATGCAGTCGTTTACACATTCCCGAAGGAAGAATACGACATACATCCAGACACAACAAAAGCAAATACTAGATGGTTTCATATGAACCATACAAGGACTCGACTGCGCATGGGAGTTACACGACCTATCCTACCGTAGAGATCACAACTGGCATATCCGAGTAGCGAATAATGCCTAAGCGGCGGAATGCTCGGTCGCGTATTCCGGCTCTTCTGGGTCTTCCTCCTTGTCTTTATCCGTCTGGGCCCCCTTGTCACTTGAGGGTGTGGGGGAGTGGAGGAGTTGGATACGTCGGTGCTTCGTCGGTGGTGCAGGGAAAAGCTTGCGATATTCCCTTGCCGTCATCCGGCGTCGCCGAGGTGGTTCTTCATTCTTGGAAGATACATCCTCGGAGGGCCTTCCGCCTCGATATGCGATAGCGGACTGTCCGGAAGGTGCTCCTTCCTTCTTGATCCTATTTGTCTTCTCTTGAGCTCGACGAAGAAGTGCCTTGGTCTTGTGAAGTTCTTCTCGAAGCTTCATTGATTCTGAGGCCAAGTCTTGTGCCAAGCTGTCGGCACATAGACTGAAGTAGGTCTGGAACCGAAGCGAGAGTCCTTCCTTCAGTGGAGGGGCTAGTGTGCTGCTTTCATCTTCACCTTCCTTCCGGTAAGGTAAGAAGCGGGTTGTCATCTTGGCTGCCATCTCCGAAAGAAGCTCGCGGAGACGGGTTAGTGCCTTGAGTGCAGCAGCCTCGACAGCGAGTGGTAGTGTTGCCATCTGGGGTCCCTCGAAGAACCAACTTGTGGGAGGATCGTTTGCCTTCACGATCACTCCCACATGGTACTCCACCTCAGTGTCGCTAACCCAATGCTCAAGGTAGGTGAGGATGGGCGCTCGGTGGAACTGACACTCCTGGAGGCTATCCTCGAGAAGCAAGGGAAACCCAGTGGTCAGGTGCTCTTCGGGTACAGCGGCCATCTACAAAGGTGGAATAGGAGGGGTTAATAAGCTGATGAAATCTCAAGTTTAGAAAAGAAGAGAGGTTCAGAAGGTTTTTTTGAAAAAGGGTCTCATCTAACTAACGCCCATGCTAACTAAGGCTTCCTACAGTCAGGATGGCTCTGATACCAGCTCTGCCGGGACCCCGACTTAGAAGCCGAGATCACCGAGTGCACGTGTACAGTGATCCCAGAGATCAATGCTCACTGAACACACAGAAGCTGAATAACAAGAGTCTTACATCCATACATGTCGTCTTACACAAATTAAGGCCATTATGGCCAGGTCTTACATAGATAAAGCCTCACGGGCTGAATAGCAAATAAGTCAAATAGCGGACGTCTTCGATGATAGGTAGAACCCATGCCATCTGCCTTAACCCTACAGGCATTCTGACTGGGATAGCGTCCTAGTTCGCATGTTTGTCTCCAAAGAACTCTTCCTCAAATTCATGTTCCTCCATGCCTGGCCAATTAAATAACCAGTGGCAAGCCAATGAGTACTTTGAATGTACTCGCAAGCAACCCATGATGTGGTTCAAAATAACAATGCAAACTGAACAATAATGAGCAATCTAGCAATGGGCTAGAATAAATATTCTACCATCAAGTGTATGCATCAACGAGTTCATGTAACCTTGAAAACAGGTTACCGATATCAACATGAATATGATTCAACTCATCGAGTCAAGTCACCACCTTGACTCATCATTCACACACTTTCACTGATGAAGTAAAATTCTGGACATAGTTTAAGTAGCACCACCCAACTGTCCATGACCGTGGACACGGCTATTCGAATAGTTTTACACTCTGCAGAGGTTGCGCACTTTACCCACAAGATCCGGGAAGCCTTCGTGTCATCCACGATCCCGCAGTACCTCAAGTACTCGGGGGAAGCACCCGGTCATTATCTTTCCTTAGACGACACTAACATAGAGTCCACTCGTTGGTACACGGCCCTCGGGTACAAACAATAGATCACGGGACTTGCCCTAATTTCAATGTCACGCGTATCCGAAGGGACCAACGGTGTGTCCGGTGCCCTGTGAAAACAGTCATGGTCGTCTATCCAAGCACGACCCCGTCCTGAGAAAGACCTCAAGTCTTCCCGTCACTAGTAATGTGGGCACCATGCTAGTATCGACCTAAGTAATCAATAAAGCACCGTCCCATAAGGGGTAGTGTGGTTGCACCTGTTTGGTTGGGACGGTAGTCACACATAAATCTAATCCATTATTTCACCCATGCACAAGATTTACCGGCACATCACTTCTTCCTCAAGTGATGACCTAACTCAACATCTCCCTCGGGCATTAGGGGCACCCGATGGGTTTTATGCAAAGATTTCAACCACGAAGGTTCATATCACACATGCACCACTAAGTATCACTACTTACTATTTGCACGTCATCTAGCACATAGCAAGATTAAGAGCAAGGCATGCATCATGTGGTGATCCAACTAGGTCACCGCCATAACTCTACCATCATGCATCGGAAACAAACGGGTTCCGAAGAACAAGTGTATCATGGTCAAAGGGCTGCTTGCCTGGATTGGCTTGGTCTTCAAAGTCTTCAAATCCTTCTCCTTCTCCTTCTTCAGCAACTTCGTCAAATACGGTATCTATACGCCGCATAATAACAACGGAAAAATAAGACCACAAATAAAATAGAAAAATCAAAGTGCTCAGAAAATGTCAACTTATTTTTGTAAAATACTAGAGGGAAAACTAAGAAGGAGAAAATTCTTAGTTGGAGTTTTGGAGTAACAGAATGGAATCTAGGGATTTTTGAACAGGAGTTTAATGCTCAAATTTGAATTTAAATTTGAACAGAACAGAAAAGTTTCATAGATATGTGTGAAAGTGACACCATTAAATAGGTTGGAATATTACAAGATTTTAGGAGTTGGAATTATTTCATTTGGACTAATATTCATTTCTGTAAAATTATTTGAAATAATTACAGAAAGAATAAAAAGAAATGGCCCTGTGCTACTGGGCCAGAGTGGCCACAGTGCACGGCCCAGGGCATCCAGCCCAGCCGCTCGGGCGCCAGCGCGCGCACGTCAGGCTTTCAAACCTGACGGGCGGGGCCCGGCGGTCAGCGGCTGTGAGGGGAGGGAGAGAGGGCTGAGGATGACAGGCGGGGCCCGCCTGTCATCTTCAACCTCACGGCCACGGCGACGGCGAGCTCACCGGCGATGATTCCGGCCACGGCGACGGCAACGGAGGGCAGGGATGGGTTCAGCGATGAGTTGCGGAGGTAGTGGTGGTGGTGCGGCTCGCCGGGGAGGTCGGGTTCGTCGGTGGCGAGGTGGGACGGCGGAGGTTCGTCGGGAAGCTGCTGGCTAGCCTGTTTCCGGCAGCTGCAGAAGGGGAAAAAGGAGGGGAAAGTATCAGTGAGCTGTGGCGGTTCTAAATCGAGCTAAAGGAGGGGTAGAGGAGGCCCGTACTGCGAGATCACCGGCTGCCCGACGCGGCGGAGCTCCGGTCGATCCCGAGCACTGAAGCTCTTCGGGAGGAACAAGTGGTGCTGGGGTGTTGCTGGGGATGAGGAGAGGCTGTTGGTGCTGAGTGGAGGGCTCGGGGGGTCCAATATATAGGGGAACGGCGAGGTCCCGTGGACCTGTGCGTCGGCGAGCTGCTGCTCGACGCCACAGCGCATGAGAGGCGACGGGAGTGTGTCTGCGGCGTTGCTGGACGAGCACTACGCCCATTAGAGGAGAGAGGAGGAGCGGGGAGGCTTCCAGACGACGCGCGCGTGTGAAGCCGAGGAGTGGACGTCGCGGGCGGCCGGTGCGCGTGTGGCGACGGCCACTGGAGAGCGCAGGAGGAGGGGGACAGCACCGGTGGAGGCTGCGGACGTCGAGGCGCGTTGGGAGGCGTGAGGGCAGAGCTCGAGTCTGTCGGGGGCAGGCGATTGGGCGAAGCTACAGTGCGTGGGCGCACTGTAGCGCGCTCTGGAGCGCCCTTATCGCATGCCATGGCATGCCATTGGCCCTCTGGACGCGTCCACCGTGTCTGGGGGGTCCAGGGTGATGCAAGCTCTACGGTTAAGGCTTTGGATGCTCTGGAGATGCTGTGAGAGAGAAGAGGAGCTGGTGACTTGGTAGAAAATGGCTGTCCAGCAGGGTGAACTAGGGTTTTTACCCCTCAATCATGGAGCTGGGGACATGGGGGAGTTACTGGAGGTAGCTAGTAACCAGATGAAGTTGTGGTAAAAAGTTGAGGCCAAGGTAAATAGTAAAAGTGATCAAGAAGAGGGTTTTAGTAATTTGGCAGAAGGTGTTTGATCAGTGTTTGGTCAAGCAAATGATCTCCACTTGCCATGACACTTAACAGGATTGATTTACATGTGAAAACAGGGTGCTTCACCAAATTTGGGCTTATTTTAAGAAACTAGCCAATGTAACTTTGGTGAACCCTAGAAATCAACAGAAATGGCTTCATCTTGTTTGAGTCAAGCTAATCATCTCCCCTTGATGCACCACTTGGTGTAGTTTCCTCATTTGGGGTATTGATCATGCCCACAAAGTTTGAAGCTCCAGGTAAAAAGTTGGTAATGTAAAGTTGTTCAAATTTGCATTTGAACAGAAAGGGTTTTGGGGTGTTCTGATCAAGTTGCTCTACTCCAAATCTTATGCCATTTGGTCTAGATGCCTTATTAGGCCATTCTAGCATGTGCACCAAATTTGAGAGCATTTGGACAAGTTTGGCAATGTAAAGTTGCTCAAACTTCAAATATGGACAGAATGGTTATGAAGGGTTTTGATTATGGTTTCTTGCTTCCCAAGGCATGGGACTTGGCAAGATCATCAAATATGCCATATATGACATGATAGAATTTCCCTGGAATTTTTGGAGAATATTACCTTTGTAAATATTTCAAAAGCTTGAAATATCCAGAAAGGGTTTTAGAGGGATTAGCCCATTATTTTGAACATGACCAAGTGTTGAAACTCTTATATATGGACAATATATGTCCTATGAGTCTCCCTGAATTTTGGCAAATATTTTTGAAACACTTCAATAATTTTTCCCTATTAAAGACCATTTCTGGCCTTAAGAAAAAGCTTTTAAATAAAATAGGAAAATAACTTTTAAAATTATACTTTTGTGGTTTTTTGGGAGTTCTATGACTACTAGGTCTCAAATATGCTTTTTGAAATAATTTTCTCACCCTAAATCAAGCACTTGCAGTGCAAGTCTCAATTCAGGGGTTTTTGGAAAACTAAACTTATAAAATACATTTTGGCCAAATTAATTTTGTAAGAAAATACTATACTGCTATATAACACTTGGCATGATCATTGGGCAGAAGTTTTGGGTATGGAGATGAATTCTACAAGAGGGAATAGTTGACTTTAATGAGCACATAAACATCACATGAAGAAAAACTCAATTCCAAATAAAAGCCAAATGATGCCAAAAAAAATTTGCTGGTCCAAATTTTAATGCTTCATTGATGCAAATAAAATGTTACAGAATGCAGGGTGTGACATCGTCCTCTTCCACCACATCGTCGGAGGAGAGGATGTTGATTTCCTCGGTCTTCCTGTCCGTAGGACGGGGTCTATCTCCGGCCCCCTTGCCCTTCGTCTTATTGGGCTTCTTGGTCGGCGCCTTGTACGACACCAGGACCAGCATCGCCGTTAGTAGAGGCAATGTTGGGTCTTCGGGTAAAGGCGTCGAACTCTTAATCCGGTCGCCTTCTTCTTCCAGCCTTGTATATCACGTAAAAACTCCAATTCCCGTTATCATTACATAAGGGGAGAAATATATATTCGACAAGTTTTGCTATTACCTCTGGGGCGGAGACCGCAGTACTATAGCCCGCGTCCTCAGTCTCTTCGGGCCATTCTTTCTGGCTCTTGAGGAGATGCTTCCAGGTCTCTTTGTGCATAAAGCGGAAGAGATGCTTTAGCGGCTTGTCTCCTGCCGGATCGAACTCCATAGGGAGGAATCCCGGCTTTGGCAAGGGAGAACAAGCCGGGTCAGCATCACCTAGACCACGGAGGAGAGTAGGTGCCCCTTGGAGATCACGCCGGACACGCGGCTCGCGAGAGTCGTCACTTCAGTTTGCGACCCCCAGTCCAGACCCTTTTTGGTCCAGGAGGTCAACCTCTCTGGGGCTCTGGATCTGAAAGCAGGCTTCGCCGCCCATTTGGCGTCACAGGGTTCGGTGATGTAGAACCACTCCTGCTACCAGACCTTATTCGTCTCCACGAATGAGCCCTTAGGCCAAGTTGCATTCGGGAGCTTGCTAATCATGGCGCCCCCGCACTCCGCGTGTTGTCCGTCTACCACCTTCGGCTTCACGTTGAAGGTTTTAAACCATAGGGCGAAGTGTGGAGGGATGCCGAGGAAATCTTCACACACCACTATAAAAGCGGATATGTGAAGGATTGAGTTCGGGGCTATATCATGGAAATCTAGCTCGTAGAAGAACAAAAGACCCCGAACAAAGGGGTGGAGTGGAAACCCTAGCCCCCTAACAAAGTGGGAAGTGAATACTACCCTCTCACCCGCCTCAAGGACGGG
Source organism: Secale cereale (assembly GCA_902687465.1). Classification (NCBI taxonomy): domain Eukaryota; kingdom Viridiplantae; phylum Streptophyta; class Magnoliopsida; order Poales; family Poaceae; genus Secale; species Secale cereale. Next base: position 356,316,387 of record LR738711.1, read on the forward strand.
AATCACCTGACCCTTGGCAGGGACTCGGTGCGTGATGGTGGCGGCGAGATAGTCCGTGCTCTGTAGATACTCCACGGTCTTTTCTGTGACCGTGGAAGCTTCCCACTTGCCCCTGACACCAGATCCAGCCATTGCTAGGAAGGGGAGTAGTGGTTGAGGAACAAGGAGCGGTGGGTGCAGGAGATGATAATATTGGGGCTAGGGAGGTTGGAGGGCTCGAGCTTGAGGAAGGCGTGGGGCTGATGAAAGGGATAGATATCCTTTTATAACATTGTGAATACAGAGCATCCCCCCCCCCACTTTAGCCATAAACCTCGCTGGTTCCCAAAGCAGTCGCGCGTAATGCGTGGCATGGGAGCTCACGTCATGTTGATAAGGATCCCATGATAAGCGGGCACGATCTCTATTCTGATGGGACGTGTTAATGAGAATATACCTCGAAATGTGAAACTAGGACCAAATAAAACGGTTCGATAAGTTGGTGGGTTGGACGCGATGCTTCACCCAAAAGTTGTCAGTAGAGACACACTATTCATTTTCCTTTAAAAGCCTTGCCTTCGAGGCTAAGGGTTGTACTAACCTTGCAGAGCCGAATACGATACACTTTTTGCAGAAGATATATTCGGAAGAAGGAACCCGCCTTGCAATGTCGAAGACAATACGGAAGCCGAACTCGTCGTCATCGAAGACAGGTTCAGGGGCTACTGAGGGAGTCCTCGATAGAGGGGTCCTCGGGAGGCCACATAACTCTTGGTGGGCCGGACTGGTGGGCCATGAAGATCATAAGTCGAAGATATTCTCTCGTATCTGGATAGGAATCATGTATTCATGTAATGGCAAGTTTTAGGTTGGGATGTAATATTTCCTTCCTTTGCAAGATGGTATGTACAAACCCTAGGCCCCTTCGGTGTGTATATAAACCGGAGGGTTAGGTCCGTAGAGGCTAACGGAGAATCTCAAATCCTCATAGGCTAGACTTTAGGGTTTTGCCAATTCGATCTCGAGGTAGATCAACTCGTGTATTCATATTCATCCATATTAATATAGCAGGAAGTAGGGTATTACCTCGATCGAGAGGGCCTGAACCTGGGTAAACATCGTGTCCCCAGCCTAATATTACCATCAATCATCAGACGCATAGTTCGGGACCCCCTACCCGAGATCTGCCGATTTTGACACCGACAATGTTGGCATAGATCGAGAATATAATTTGTCACTCCGAGTTTCGGAGAGGTATCTCTGGGCCCTCTCGGTAATACACATCATAATAAGCCTTGCAAGCAAACGACTAATGAGTTAGTCATGAGATGATGTATTACGGAACGAGTAGAGAGACTTGTTGGTGACAAGATTGAACTAGGTATGATGATACCGACGAACGAATCTCGGGCAAGTAACATACCGATGACAAAGGGAACAACGTATGTTGTTATGTGGTTTGCTCGATAAAGATCTTCGTAGAATATGTAGGAACCAATATGAGCATCCAGGTTCCGCTATTGGTTATTGACCAGAGATGAGTCTCGGTCATGTCTACATAGTTCGCGAACCCGTAGGGTCTGCACGCTTAACGTTCGATGACGATCGGTATTATGAGTTTATGTGTTTTGATGTACCGAAGGTAGTTCGGAGTCTCGGATGTGATCACGGCCATGAAGAGGAGTCTTGAAATGGTTGAGACATAAATATTGATATATTGGAAGGTTATATTCGGACACCGAAATGGTTCCAAAGTGTATCGGGTATTTTTCGGAGTACCAGGAGGTTACCGGAACCCCACGGGGAGTCTATGGGCCTTATTGGTCCCATGGTGGAGGAAGAGGGCAGCAAGGGAGGTGTGAGGCACGTCCCCCTAGGCCCAAACCGAATTGGCTTAGGGCTAGGGGTGGCCCCCTCTTCCCTTCTTCTCCTCTCCTTTTTCCCTCCCTTCTCCTAGTAGGAATAGAAAAGGGGGCCAATCCTACTTGGAATAGGATTGCCCCCCTTGGCGCGTGTAATGCCCAGGATGGGACTATACCTCCTACGTGTCGAGGCACGACTTAAAGGTATAAGCCCATCCTAGAATGATCTCAAGTTTGGTATCTTTGCACAACTCATGTAAAAGAGGGATTAAATTGCAAAAGGAGATAGTTGGCTTACACTCGCCACTTCACACAATACATTACATAAGCAATCATCATTCAGAACATCACAACCCGACTACGGGTGAAGATCCAAAGAAAGATACCAAAACAACATAAAGCCACAGGTCAGGATCGAATCCTAGTAGAAACCACTACTGAACATCGAAACGTCACAAGCAAACGACCACAAGCTTCAACGAACTCCTGGTGAAGAACTGATCCAACTCCTGCATCAAACTCGGCTGAACCTGCATCTGGTGTGTGAAGTTACTGTGAGCCATAGAGGACTCACCAATCCCGTTCCCGGGTAACACGACTATTTAAGCCTTGGGTGAGGACAAGGCTGAAGAAAGAATATGAGGTGAAGGAACAAACAAGAGTCTGCAGCAGCAACTAGCACTAACTTACGTAATAGAGAGCGAGAAGAGAAGTGCATCGGTCGAAAGATGATCACGAAGTGATCCTAGCTAAAGCCGGTCAAACATAACCCCACCGTGTTCAACTTTCGAATCCCTATTCGGAAATTGACAGTCACGGTACACACGCTGGTAGTGTATTGAAAACATTGTGTCAAGTTATCTACAACCGGAATTAACAAGCTCCCATTTGCCACATAACCGCGGGCACGGCTTTCGAAAGTTCAAACCCTGCAGGGGTGTTCCAACTTGGCCCATCACAAGCCCACGATCCGCGGAGTCGCAACTCCATAGGTGGGAAGACCCGAGTATTCTCGGAATCCCGTGCTCAAGTTAAACCGAACTAAGGTAAGGCTAATCCAGCAAATCCTCCCGGCGTGTCGACACCCTGATAGTAGCCGCGCGTATCTAAGTCTCAGGACACGACCGGATGGGCGATGCTACAGGACCCAAACCTCGAGTTTCCCCGTGGTGGTTCCCGCAGGACCCCCGTTTGGGACCAACACCATCGGCACTGGCCCCCCCTGCTATGTAGAAATAAAGGATCCTCGAGGGAGCGACCCCCTATGCAAATTTAATTAATTAATTAAGTTGTTATTATGAGGCAAATAGTACCAAATGTTGGGACTTGCTGGAAAAGACTTAGCACTTAGCGGTTTATCAAGGGGGTCCCATACACCCCAACCGTGTTAGGAACGCATAATCAAGGAACATAACACCGGTTTATACGGTTCCTAACGGCATGAGTGGAACAAAACACCAAGCAAAAGGCTTAGCCTTCCACCCTGCCAGTATATAGATGATTTCATTTTTAAGCATTTGTATAGTGTGATATAACCCAACCAAACTTCAACATGAAGCAAGCATCTTCAATCCTCACCTGCAACTAGCAATGTTATAAGAGGGGCTGAGCGAAGCGTACTTAGCCAAGCAACGGTTTACGTAGGTAGGGTGGTTAAACATGGCAATTGGTTACAAGTAGGAGGCTGACAAGAAGACATGGGCATCGAGGCAAAACTATAGAGCGGAACTACTAGCAATAGGCAAAGATAGTAATGGTATCCGGGTTCGGTCATCTTGCCTGGGATTCCACAAGGGAGAAGAACGGATCCACGAAGAAGACGGAGCAACAGATGAGCGAAACCTCACAACTCCGGAACGAAACCGAAGCTAACAAGAGAAGCAACCGGAAAGAAAGAAACAACACGGTAAACACACAAGCATAAACATGGCATACGATGCACAAGCAAGCATGATGCATGTCCGGTTTAAAAGCATGGCATGGCAAAGTGCACAAACAAATACTACAAGTTAAGTGGAGATCAATATGCAACGAGTTGCATATTGACGAAACACCACATTTAATTATTTAGTTGACTCTCATTTAATTACAAGACAAGATTAATTGTTTTTAACATGGCAAGAGGTGAAACATAAAGAAACTACACTATTTAGGCATTTTAAATGAGGCCGGAAAAGAACAACAACATATCCGGAAAATCCCCATAAGCATGTTTAATAATTATAAGCAACAACAATTCACACATATTAATGTTGTTAACATGATGCGGATGACATGATCAAGTTTATGCAAATTTTATTAACAGGTTGACTTAAGAGGATAAGAAGCATCGTCACCGTGGTGGAAGAAAGGGTGCCACGACAACGATCCAAAATGAGGCAATGGCATCATATCGGTACCGGTAACTCGGTGAGGGACCGGTGCAAAACAAAAGGTGGAGTGAACGAGTTGAACAAGATGAAAGGTGGGGCGATCCCGTTACCGGGTTCCCACGAGTCGGTGACGAGGCAACCGAGGAACATGACAAAAGGTGGAACCGGCACGAAGCACACACGGGAGACATTTCATACAACACAAGCAAGCACAAGCGTTCCTCCACAGGGTCGTCTCGGGGTTATACCTTCGAAACATGCGTTTCGTGACGGTTCGAGACGTAGAGGAAGAAGTTGTTCTCGTTCCGAAGAGGAAGTAGCCGTTCCGGAGAGGGAAGTAGTTGTACTCGGGCGACGGTAGATGTACTCGTTCTGTTCGTTCTTGCCGGTTCCACGACGGCGGTAGTTGTTCGGGTCGTCGTGGTACTTGTCGGACACGTAGAGGTACTTGGCGTTCGACGGCGTCGTGGTACTCGTCGGGTCATGTAGTTGTTCACGTCATCGTGTCGTGGTGTACTCGGCCGTAGATGTACTTGCCGGAGGGGTACTTGGTCGTCTCGGTCTCGTACACGGGTCATCTGTCCAAACATTACAGCATAGGCACACACAAAAAAAACAACAACAAGACTACAGGAGCAAAACAAGGCTGCACGGAGACGAGGCCACGGCGTGCTGGCTCGGGCCAGACGAAGAAGAGGCCGAGGCAGGGGAGGAGGTCGGGCCGGTGGCGCGGTCGCGGCTCTGTTGGAGACCGACGGGGCGACACGGGCGCCAAGGTGCTGAAGGACGGGCCGCACGGGGCTGCCTTGCTGGAGACGGGAGGGCGAGACGGCGGATGGAGGCCACGGGCCTGGCCGGCGCCGAGGAGGAAGGAGGGGCGGCGACCTGCTGCTGGGGGCGAGGGAGGAGCACCAGCGCGAGGAGGAAGGCCTCTTGGCCGGCCTTGCTGCTGGAGACCGAAGAGGAGGACAGGGGGGTTCCGGGCCGGCTCGCGGGGCGACCACGGCGGAGCTGCTCGGCGCGGATGAAGGAGGTGCTCGGACAGTGGCTTCGCCGGCCGACGGGAGGGCGGCTCGAGGACGCACGGCCTCGCGGGCGAAGCTGCTCGGAGGAAGGACGTCGGGGGGGCCGGGCCGCTGCGCCTGGAAGCGAGGAGACGACGGGATGGAGAGGGTGGCCGGCGAGGCGCTCGGCAGGAGGCCTCTGGCGCGGGCGCCTGCGCGACGGAGGGAGCCGGGAGGAAGTCGGGGGGACGAGGCCTCCGGCCCGGTGCTGCTGGAGGACGGGAGGCGAGGGAGAGTCGGGGTGAGCGAGGCGCTGCGGGGGACTGGGTCGGGCGCGAGAAGGAGAGGCGAGGGAGAGAGAAACGGGATCGGGAGAGGGAATCAGCGAGAGAAAGAGAGAGTGGCGGCGGTCGTGCGGGAGGAGAGGGAGAGCGAGGGATCGGGCTTAGGGTTTGGTAGGGAGGCTGCGGTCGGGCTGGGCCTGCGGGGAGAGAAGTGGCCCAAGAGGGAGGAGAGATGCGGCCAGGGAGATTGAGGCCCGAGCGGCTGGGATGCCTCTTATTTTTATTCCTTAGCAGAAATAAAAATAAAAGGAGAGAAACAAAATAAAAAGAAAAGAGGCAAAGAACAGAAAATAAAAGATGGGTCATTTTTGTAAGGCTTTACGGGTTATTACCAACCCAACAAAAATAGAACCAACAAAAGGGAAGTGCAAACTAAAACATTTAGGTTGCAAAAAGAATAAAAGGAGTTTGAACGGAGTCTAGATAAATGGAGGAGCCTCGAAACAACGAAAGAATTATTGGCAAGGTTTTTGAAGGAGAAGCTCGAAGTGAAAAGACAATGGGGAATTATGCAAGTGTGTTACGGTGATCCCAAACAATTAGAATATTTTAATATAGCTCCCTAACTATTGAGAGGCTTTTATATGTTATAAAGAGAAGTCACCTTCCCTCGATTTAAATGGACCGAAGGTCCACACGGTTTATTTAGGTTGAGATGCAAAAATAAAATATGACATGGTGACATGATGACATGATGCAATGCAAAAATAAATAACACAAGCACAAAAGAACCACACGGGCAACCCGGAACATCTGGAAACTTCTGGAACGTCGGTCTCGGGCGTCACAACTCTCCCACACTAACAGAGGATCTCGACCCGAGATCCTAGAGATATCACCGGGTAAAAACGGAAGAGGAAGAGGTAAAACAAAGTTGCTTCTTTGACAGACGAGTGAAACCAAAGAACCTTGAGAGGTTAAACAAGTTGAAAGAAGAAAGCAACGGAGATGAACGAAGTTAGGAGCACTCCGGTAAGCAGGAGGAACAAGGAACATAACAAGAACCTTGTAGGTTGAAAGACATGAAACAGAGCTCACGAACCAAAAGAATATGAAACCTCAATGGTATAGCCAAGGAATAAGAATGACAGAATTTGGACAGCACTCCATCTGAAAATGGAAGGAATTAACAAGAACTAGCCAAGTTGGGAAGATATTTGATGAAAACAACAACACACAGACTCCAGAACAATTAAAAGAATGGCACAAGGGGTAAGAAAGATTCAGACAGCACTCCGGTTGAAAAGAGAGGCAAACTGATAAGATGACGGAACTTGAATGAAGAATACAACACTCTGGTTAAATGATAAGCAAGGGAAAAAAACATGATCTCGATAAAAACGAGATGATGGTTAAAGATAGCAACATCACAATGCCTCCGGAATGAAAGAATAGCATAAAGATCAACGAAAGAAATGAATGGAGAAGAAATATGACAACCTCTCTCAAAATTTAATTTGAAAGAGCATCTTACAAAGAAGGGTTGAACTGAGTTGTTGGAAATTCAACAACGAAAAGAATAAGCTCGATGTGGGCTTATGGAAAACATCTCAAAATTATGAGGTGACAACCGGCCACTAACAGAACGAATTGCTTGGATCGAGATCAATAAGGAGTTGAAAAAACTTATTTCATCGGAATGATAAATGAAGAACTTGGGTCATTTATAAGCACCATAATTAGCAACAACTCTTAAGGAAAGCTTTTAGTGAAATACAACCCAAGATAACTCCAACGAATAAATTGAAGGGTTGAAAGATCTGCTGAACAAGGAAAAAGATGGGTTTAAATATCTCATTCTTGATAACTCGTGAATCATGAAACATGAAGGGAAATTATCAAGAATGACATAACACCATCTCAAAGATAAGGTAGAAAGGATTGCAATTCAAATGCATGAAGAAGAATGCTTGAGCTCCAACAAGAATCTTGATGAAGACTACGAGGATGAATTAAAACATGATGAACCACCATGAGAACTCCGGTAACAAAAGCATGAGAAGTGAAAGATGAAAAGAATAAGATTTAAGGCCTGCGATGAATTAGATGGAGCTTGAAATGATAAAATTGAAACAACATGGATCTCCGGAAAACAAGATAAAGAATTTAGAACCGAGAATATGATATGATGAACAAGCTCCAGGCAAAAGAATTAAATCACCTTGAAGGAATAAGAATAAGAACTATGTCATGCATCTCCTTCACCAATTTAAATTGATGACAACCAAAGGATTTGGCATACTACTTATTCTCGTTGGAAAGAATTAAAGAGAGATCTAGCACAAACTGAGAATAGTCTTGAACGACTCACCGGTAGGATTATGAAAAGAACAAATGAATTAATACGATAACAAGGAAGAGAAAACTTGAATGAACCACCGTAAAAAAAAATGGAGACGAACGAAGAGACATCAATGAAGAATAGTTGAAGGACGAAGTTGAAAACTGAGAACGAAGAAATATGCTGAAATGATGGCCTTCGGAGGATCACAAAGAAAGAATTCATGAAATGCTTCGGACGGGTATAAAAGAATTCCTCACACATCGGAACAATAATGAGGATGGCATGAAGCTAGAACCACGAATCTTCAAGAAGACGGGCCAAGATTTAAGAGAAACACTTCTCCAGTCTCCAAATGTTGAGAATGAAGACGGGAAATGCCATGAAGAATTGTTGAGCACTCCGGAATAAAGAATTAGAAGGTTGAACCAATGATGAAAAAGAATTTGAAGCGATCTTGGAGAAGGCATGTGACTGATGGGAATCATTCTTACGTCACACTTTGAAAAGAATTTGAGTATAACTCCGGAAAAGAAGAGTCAGGTAAGATCCTGGGAAAAGACCTGTGGGTTAGGGCCCACTCAAGAGAAATCACCGTTGAAAAAAAATATTTCTTAAGAGATATTGCACCGGTTGAATTAAATGGCTTGAATAAGAAGACAATCCTCAAAATAATTTGAACGGATTAAGAATGGAATTATGAATCTTGAGCACTCCGGATATGAATAGCAAGAGGAGAATGACTAATTTGTGCACCGGAATAAGAAAACATTGTGAAAAGAAGAAAAGGGTAAGATCAACACCGAAATCTTGAATTACATCCACTGCAGAAGAAACGAGAACGGAGAATGATGAACTAGAAGCTCTTGAGCATCTTCACGATAAATCACCGGATAAGAACATTGAAGGAAAAGAATGAAGAAATATCACATGAATAAAAATGGATACTTCATCTGAGACTTGCTGGCTCCATAAAGAAAAGGGGTGGGAGGGTGGGCAAAACAAAGACGACTTGAGATGAATGAAACAGACAAATCGTCAGATTTCTCAACGACGTCCGTATGGAATAACTTGAAGAGAAAGCACACCGGTTGGAAAGGATTAACATGACCATCTTGATGATCAAGAAGAATTAGCAGTCTCATAGAAATATGAGAACACCGATTAAGAAGGTATGGAATCAACACTTGACATGGAAGCAATTCGAATACCAGAATCAAAACAAAAACAAAGGATAGATGTGTTTATGAAGAAGATCATGTTGCAACATATCTATCCGAACAGAGAATTGAACAACTGAATTCCGTAGGTACATCAGCTTGACGAGAGGCCACTTGGAGAACAAAAGATAAATAAAAAGGAACAAGGTGCAGAAGAACAAATACAAGATAGAAGCTTCGTTCGACATCTTCGTGCTGAAAGCTCATGGAACGTGTTACAAAAGGGTTTTGCAATCCCCGGATCAGCATAGCCAAGGACCCTTTAAGATGCAACTCCCGATCAGAACAAGTCCATAAAACCACTTCACTCAATGTAGAACCCCAAACTTCATATCGAGCATCCGTTGGAAGAATGCCTAGAACTACTAGATGAACCCACCTATAGATTTCCGAAAGTTTCCAGTTATGCAATCAGGTGTTGGGGATACACGGGAAGCACCGCGCAATCAACTCTAAACCTACATCCAGGTGTATCCATCCTTCAACACATAACCAGTCTTTCTCGGAAACTGTTTACCTCGGACCTTCGAAAAGCATCCACTATAACAAGCTATGGCAATACTCTCGAACTACCTCCCCAGTACTGGGTGATGTCGGGGTTATCTTGCCACTGGCCGTATAGGAGAGATTTTCGATGTCGGCCGTCTTAAGTATTTAGTACTGTCACGATATGCTTGTGTCAATGATACCCCGAAGCTCAACTCCTCGGTAACAGGAGGCATCGGGAACAATATCCTTGTCACAAGAACATCGAAACAATCCCAGAATACTCGCGGGATCCTAAAAAAAATTTGGTGCAATTTTGAAAGTAGAAGAGGCAAGAGTAATCGTCAGGAGTCCTCACCAGAGAGAAAAGAGATGAGAAGCAAAGAAATCCTACTCTCCGATATAATATAGGACTCAAAATATTTTCAGTGTGTGCCTAGACTCAACCGTCAACGATTCGATCAAACAGTGGGGGCTTCTAGGTCGGAGAAGGCTCTGATACCAACTTGTAATGCCCAGGATGGGACTATACCTCCTACGTGTCGAGGCACGACTTAAAGGTATAAGCCCATCCTAGAATGATCTCAAGTTTGGTATCTTTGCACAACTCATGTAAAAGAGGGATTAAATTGCAAAAGGAGATAGTTGGCTTACACTCGCCACTTCACACAATACATTACATAAGCAATCATCATTCAGAACATCACAACCCGACTACGGGTGAAGATCCAAAGAAAGATACCAAAACAACATAAAGCCACAGGTCAGGATCGAATCCTAGTAGAAACCACTACTGAACATCGAAACGTCACAAGCAAACGACCACAAGCTTCAACGAACTCCTGGTGAAGAACTGATCCAACTCCTGCATCAAACTCGGCTGAACCTGCATCTGGTGTGTGAAGTAACTGTGAGCCACAGAGGACTCAGCAATCCCGTTCCCGGGTAACACGACTATTTAAGCCTTGGGTGAGGACAAGGCTGAAGAAAGAATATGAGGTGAAGGAACAAACAAGAGTCTGCAGCAGCAACTAGCACTAACTTACGTAATAGAGAGCGAGAAGAGAAGTGCATCGGTCGAAAGATGATCACGAAGTGATCCTAGCTAAAGCCGGTCAAACATAACCCCACCGTGTTCAACTTCCGAATCCCTATTCGGAAATTGACAGTCACGGTACACACGCTGGTAGTGTATTGAAAACATTGTGTCAAGTTATCTACAACCGGAATTAACAAGCTCCCATCTGCCACATAACCGCGGGCACGGCTTTCGAAAGTTCAAACCCTGCAGGGGTGTTCCAACTTGGCCCATCACAAGCCCACGATCCGCGGAGTCGCAACTCCATAGGTGGGAAGACCCGAGTATTCTCGGAATCCCGTGCTCAAGTTAAACCGAACTAAGGTAAGGCTAATCCAGCAAATCCTCCCGGCGTGTCGACACCCTGATAGTAGCCGCGCGTATCTAAGTCTCAGGACACGACCGGATGGGCGATGCTACAGGACCCAAACCTCGAGTTTCCCCGTGGTGGTTCCCGCAGGACCTCCGTTTGGGACCAACACCATCGGCACTGGCCCCCCTGCTATGTAGAAATAAAGGATCCTCGAGGGAGCGACCCCCTATGCAAATTTAATTAATTAATTAAGTTGTTATTATGAGGCAAATAGTACCAAATGTTGGGACTTGCTGGAAAAGACTTAGCACTTAGCGGTTTATCAAGGGGGCCCCATACACCCCAACCGTGTTAGGAACGCATAATCAAGGAACATAACACCGGTTTATACGGTTCCTAACGGCATGAGTGGAGCAAAACACCAAGCAAAAGGCTTAGCCTTCCACCCTGCCAGTATATAGATGATTTCATTTTTAAGCATTTGTATAGTGTGATATAACCCAACCAAACTTCAACATGAAGCAAGCATCTTCAATCCTCACCTGCAACTAGCAATGCTATAAGAGGGGCTGAGCGAAGCGTACTTAGCCAAGCAACGGTTTGCGTAGGTAGGGTGGTTAAACGTGGCAATTGGTTACAAGTAGGAGGCTGACAAGAAGACATGGGCATCGAGGCAAAACTATAGAGCGGAACTACTAGCAATAGACAAAGATAGTAATGGTATCCGGGTTCGGTCATCTTGCCTGGGATTCCACAAGGGAGAAGAACGGATCCACGAAGAAGACGGAGCAACAGACGAGCGAAACCTCACAACTCCGGAGCGAAACCGAAGCTAACAAGAGAAGCAACCGGAAAGAAAGAAACAACACGGTAAACACACAAGCATAAACATGGCATACGATGCACAAGCAAGCATGATGCATGTCCGGTTTAAAAGCATGGCATGGCAAAGTGCACAAACAAATACTACAAGTTAAGTGGAGATCAATATGCAACGAGTTGCATATTGACGAAACACCACATTTAATTATTTAGTTGACTCTCATTTAATTACAAGACAAGATTAATTGTTTTTAACATGGCAAGAGGTGAAACATAAAGAAACTACACTATTTAGGCATTTTAAATGAGGCCGGAAAAGAACAACAACATATCCGGAAAATCCCCATAAGCATGTTTAATAATTATAAGCAACAACAATTCACACATATTAATGTTGTTAACATGATGCGGATGACATGATCAAGTTTATGCAAATTTTATTAACAGGTTGACTTAAGAGGATAAGAAGCATCGTCACCGTGGTGGAAGAAAGGGTGCCACGACAACGATCCAAAATGAGGCAATGGCATCATATCGGTACCGGTAACTCGGTGAGGGACCGGTGCAAAACAAAAGGTGGAGTGAACGAGTTGAACAAGATGAAAGGTGGGGCGATCCCGTTACCGGGTTCCCACGAGTCGGTGACGAGGCAACCGAGGAACATGACAAAAGGTGGAACCGGCACGAAGCACACACGGGAGACATTTCATACAACACAAGCAAGCACAAGCGTTCCTCCACGGGGTCGTCTCGGGGTTATACCTTCGAAACATGCGTTTCGTGACGGTTCGAGACGTAGAGGAAGAAGTTGTTCTCGTTCCGAAGAGGAAGTAGCCGTTCCGTAGAAGGAAGTAGTTGTACTCGGGCGACGGTAGATGTACTCGTTCCGTTCGTTCTTGCCGGTTCCACGACGGCGGTAGTTGTTCGGGTCGTCGTGGTACTTGTCGGACACGTAGAGGTACTTGGCGTTCGACGGCGTCGTGGTACTCGTCGGGTCATGTAGTTGTTCACGTCATCGTGTCGTGGTGTACTCGGCCGTAGATGTACTTGCCGGAGGGGTACTTGGTCGTCTCGGTCTCGTACACGGGTCATCTGTCCAAACATTACAGCATAGGCACACACAAAAAAAACAACAACAAGACTACAGGAGCAAAACAAGGCTGCACGGAGACGAGGCCACGGCGTGCTGGCTCGGGCCAGACGAAGAAGAGGCCGAGGCAGGGGAGGAGGTCGGGCCGATGGCGCGGTCGCGGCTCTGTTGGAGACCGACGGGGCGACACGGGCGCCAAGGTGCTAAAGGACGGGCCGCACGGGGCTGCCTTGCTGGAGACGGGAGGGCGAGACGGCGGATGGAGGCCACGGGCCTGGCCGGCGCCGAGGAGGAAGGAGGGGCGGCGACCTGCTGCTGGGGGCGAGGGAGGAGCACCAGCGCGAGGAGGAAGGCCTCTTGGCCGGCCTTGCTGCTGGAGACCGAAGAGGAGGACAGGGGGGTTCCGGGCCGGCTCGCGGGGCGACCACGGCGGAGCTGCTCGGCGCGGATGAAGGAGGTGCTCGGGCAGTGGCTTCGCCGGCCGACGGGAGGGCGGCTCGAGGACGCACGGCCTCGCGGGCGAAGCTGCTCGGAGGAAGGACGTCGGGGGGGCCGGGCCGCTGCGCCTGGAAGCGAGGAGACGACGGGATGGAGAGGGTGGCCGGCGAGGCGCTCGGCAGGAGGCCTCTGGCGCGGGTGCCTGCGCGACGGAGGGAGCCGGGAGGAAGTCGGGGGGACGAGGCCTCCGGCCCGGTGCTGCTGGAGGACGGGAGGCGAGGGAGAGTCGGGGTGAGAGAGGCGCTGCGGGGGACTGGGTCGGGCGCGAGAAGGAGAGGCGAGGGAGAGAGAAACGGGATCGGGAGAGGGAATCAGCGAGAGAAAGAGAGAGTGGCGGCGGTCGTGCGGGAGGAGAGGGAGAGCGAGGGATCGGGCTTAGGGTTTGGTAGGGAGGTTGCGGTCGGGCTGGGCCTGCGGGGAGAGAAGTGGCCCAAGAGGGAGGAGAGATGCGGCCAGGGAGATTGAGGCCCGAGCGGCTGGGATGCCTCTTATTTTTATTCCTTAGCAGAAATAAAAATAAAAGGAGAGAAACAAAATAAAAAGAAAAGAGGCAAAGAACAGAAAATAAAAGATGGGTCTTTTTTGTAAGGCTTTACGGGTTATTACCAACCCAACAAAAATAGAACCAACAAAAGGGAAGTGCAAACTAAAACATTTAGGTTGCAAAAAGAATAAAAGGAGTTTGAACGGAGTCTAGAAAAATGGAGGAGCCTCGAAACAACGAAAGAATTATTGGCAAGGTTTTTGAAGGAGAAGCTTGAAGTGAAAAGACAATGGGGAATTATGCAAGTGTGTTACGGTGATCCCAAACAATTGGAATATTTTAATATAGCTCCCTAACTATTGAGAGGATTTTATATGTTATAAAGAGAAGTCACCTTCCCTCGATTTAAATGGACCGAAGGTCCACACGGTTTATTTAGGTTGAGATGCAAAAATAAAATATGACATGGTGACATGATGACATGATGCAATGCGAAAATAAATAACACAAGCACAAAAGAACCACACGGGCAACCCGGAACATCTGGAAACTTCTGGAACATCGGTCTCGGGCGTCACAGCGCGCCTCCTCCCTTGGCCGGCCTCCTCCTCCCTCCCTCCTTTATATATGTGGGGAGGGGGCACCCCAAAGACACACAAGTTGATTTCTTAGCCGTGTGCGGTGCCCCCCTCCACAGTAACACACCTCGGTCATATCGTCGCAGTGCTTTGGCAAAGCCCTGCGCCGGTAACTTCATCATCACCGTCACCACGCCGTCATGCTGACGGAACTCTCCCACGACCTCAACTAGATCAAGAGTTCGTGGGACGTCATCGAGCTGAACATGAGCTGAACGTAGAGGTGCCGTACGTCTGGTGCTTGGATCGGTTGGATCGCGAACACGTTCGACTACATCAACTGTGTTGCTAAACGCTTCTGCTTTCGGTCTACGAGGGTACGTAGACACACTCTCCCCGCTTGTTACTATGCTTCTCCTAGATAGATCTTGCGTGATCGTAAGAATTTTTTTGAAATACTACGTTCCCCCACAGTTGTTGGAGTCGCTTGCGGTTCTAGCTCGCCCCGCCTCCGCTTGTTGGCAGCCCCGTTCTCCACCTTCGGAGTCTCCTTGTCAGCGGCGCTTTCTGATAGAAATGGGAGTACATGGAATATTTAGTTAAAATAGGGCAATAGAAAAGTGTATTGGTAACTAGAAGTTATTAGGTAGGCATATAGTAAGAAAAGGGAATAACAATTGGTTGCTAAAATAATAAACAATTCATTTGATATTGCTGGGCAAGTCAACATGCAGATAGTTGAAAAGAAAACTTACTTCAAACAAAGTCTAGACGGATGATATCGTCGTGGAAGTTAGCATATATCTCATGACCAGGCCCTTTAATGTGCAGTGCAATTCTAGTGCCATCTTTCAGTTCATAAAACTTAGAAATTTCTTTCCAAAAGCCAGTGCCATAATAAGAGTCACCGCGTTCATCAAGTCTTATAGTGGCAATGATTTTAAATCCATGGTTTGTGTGCAGTATGACATCCCTGCAGTCTTGATTTATGTAAAGGGAAAGATTGTGCACTACAGATTCTCTTGCATAGCAAGGGACGCACTGCAGAAAATGGTCGGATTGTTAAAGAAAATATGGTAACATGCAAATATGATCCCAATTTGAAAGAACTGTACAGTAGTCAAAATCGAAGGACAAAAATCTATAATTAAACAGATAGGGTAAACATGATGTCATGGAAATATGAGAGTAATCGAAAGAACAATACATCATTAATTTTCCTAATATAGAAAGATGTTCAGGAAATAACAGATAGGGTAAACACGATGTCATGGACATCCCCTTTGACGTATATGGTGCATGTGGCACCTTTTATTCAAATGTAGCAATATTTAGAATATGTTCAGGAAAGTAGGCCATGCCAACCGATTTAGGGTGAGATTGAACATACAACGCGCATCCTCAAGTCATCTGGTGTGGTGAGATGGAATGTCTGGTGGAGGCCGCAAAGTCCTGATGTGTCGGTGCACTATACACTCTATGAATGAAAGAAAACCCTCAAATCATCTCGAATAAAAATGAATTCATGGCGATTTTGGTGGGTTGATTAAAGAAGGTAGGTTAACTGGGATAAGCGATGGGATAATATCTCATTAAATTAGTTACCTTGTTGTCCATGAGAAAGAACCCTTAGTACGGTAGATTCCCCAACCGAGCGGAGCTGGGTCGACCGCGACCAGCGTCGAGAAAGTCGATGGTGATAGGCGGCGGCAAGCGGAAGTGTCGAAATGCGATGGGGTTTGGCGGTAGCCTGGCGGCGGCGGCAAGCACCGAGCTAAGTGGTTACCGCCGCGATAGGTGGTGACATGTATAGACGAGGAGGAGCTTGTGCAGGTGTGAATGGGGACCGGAGGGGGTGGCGGGCGGGTGAGGGTTTTTGTGACGTGGGGATGGCGAGGTTTTTTTTGTTTTTCGAGTTGGGTGGTGAGGGTTTTCTGTCCCACAAAGAATTTCGAATGCAACAGTTTGCTAGAGCCAACTGCCCGTCCTCTTGCAAGTGCCAAAACACTTTGATACGCGTCATGAAGCTTGCGGTAGCAAAATGTGCATCGATAGCTGCTGTCCCAGGTCTTAATACGCCTATTATGCATTCCCGCATACAGCTCCCTCAGGATTTGCCTCTTGTACCTCCTGTGGACATCTTCATCCTCGCTGTCCACATCGTCACACAACACCGATACAAATAGTAAAACAAATTTGCCATCAGATCAATGTTTACATGCCGGGAAGTAGGATTAGGAATTATGGCTATTTTTGTATACATATCCAGAGATTTTGGTTCGATTTTTAAGCACATTTGTCTATGTACAGACCAATCTTGAAGAAAATAATGGCACAAACATATGTACGTCATTCAAAATCAATTGTCAAGTCCTGGCTAGGAGTTATTAGCACGAACACTAACCCTGGTTAGATTACTAGCAAAAATCATTTCCACAAATGAAACAACTAATCACTTATCACTTTTACCATTCAAACAATCAATACACTACCCGGATCTAACGAAACTTACTCGGATTTCGTGGATAGGGAGAACATAACAATAGGATCTCTATTCAAAAAAGCGGGAGGCAAGAGTAACCAGAGAAACCCTAGGATCTATTTGACACATAAATGGGTATAGATGACTAACCAGTTGTTCGTCATCGTCAGAGTCGTCGCCAGAGTGGTCGCCGGAGTCGTCATCAGGGTCGTCGCCCGAGTCGTCACCAAAGTCGGTGTTGAACTCCGCCTCCGACTGTGGAAGCTAGACACCGTCGACGATGTCAGGGTGTAGCAATAACTCATCGGTGGTGACGGCAACCTCTATCTCCATCTCCACGCCGTGCTCCGGTGCTTTAGCAGCCCGGGCGTCGCCACTCCCTCTGATGGGGCGCTTCTGTGGCATCCTCATACACTGGCGGCTTTGAGGACTGAGAGCGGCGTCGAGGATGCAAACAGAGAGAGAGAGGATTGTGTGTGTGGCGAGGATGGGGGTGCGGCCTCTCCGGCGCACCATTAATATGGAGTAGTGGGAGTTGTGGGAGAGAGGCGTGCGACGGTCAAACCGATGGCTCGCCTCCCGGTGAGCCTGCGCATCGGAGTGTTGGCATGCCTACCGTCGTTTCACATAGATGCTCGCATGCCTCCCGATGACACTATGCAGCGAGCACGCCTCCATCGGTTCACACACCCGCACGCATGCCTCCCGGCCTGCCTGCGCGGCGGGCTGCTCGCACGAGTCCCGTCAAACTCACGCCTGCTCGCATGGCACATGGGTCGCGGGGCGGCACGTATATTGCTTTTCTATTTGGATGATTAATGCTGCCACTTTATTGCTTAACCAAAGCATGGCCTATCCACTATTGGTCTAGCACTCACGGTTCGAATAAATAATCCGTTTGGGATATTGGTTCCCAATTATTAATAATCTCTTGTTTTTAATTAGATAACGATTACATCAAAACTGGTCTCAAATTTGACAAAAACAAGTACAATGCCACTTTGTATTGGTGACCATATGACAACATGATAAGTTTCATGAACTTCAAATAAGTTTTGGATGTACTAGAATTTAAAAATCAAGATTCTCAATGTTTGAAATTTGTTGGACGGGGAGTAAACATGCACCCAGTGAGACACATGTGTTTTTGCAATCCATTTAGGTGCACTGTCACGTGCGCATTTAGCTCAAATTTGATTTTTGCACATTATACCCGTAGAAAATCAATCAACTAATGTACTAAAATGTCTTAATAATCTCTACGCTTTTTTCTGAATTAAAATGTCCCTCCTTTGGTAGCATATGTTCGCCGCGGGATAATTAATTTAACATGCATCGTAGTTGGCGTGAATTCGTGGTGTGTGTGGGTGTGTGCGTCTAGGGGGTGGCGAGTCGCTCGCAGTACACTACGAGTTGTGAGCCACCATGTGGGTTGGCCGTTTTTTAGGCAGGCCGGTGCCATATCAGAGTCGTGAATTCGTTATTTAAAACATTACACAACCCTTTCACACATACATGTTACATGTAGTCGATGGTTGTCCTACAAGAAACTCCATACTTGCGTGTGACGCTTTCTGTGGGCCCGCGAGGTCGTCGTCCATCACTTTGACGAACAGCCGGCAGTGAGTTTAATTAGACCAGCAAGGTAGAATCTTTCTTGTTTGTGTTATGGTCGTATATAGTACGCGTCGAAAAGGTGGGAGGGGACTAGCATATATACTATACGTGAAGGAAATATGCCCTAGAGGCAGTAATAAAGTTGTTATTTATATTTCCTTATATACCATGATAAATGTATTCTATTCATGCTAGAATTGTATTAACCGGAAACTTAGTACATGTGTGAATACGTAGATGAAACAGAGTGTCCCTAGTATGCCTCCACTAGACTAGCTCGTTAATCAAAGATGGTTATGTTTCTGAACCATAGACATGAGTTGTCATTTGATCAATGGGATCACATCATTAGGAGAATGATGTAATGGACAAGACCCATCTGTTAACTTAGCAACTTGATCATTTAGTTTTACTGCTATTGCTTTTTTCATGACTTATACACGTTCCTATGACTATGAGATTATGCAACTCCCGAATACCGGAGGAACACCTTGTGTGCTATCAAACATCACAACGTAACTGGGTGATTATAAAGATGATCTATAGGTCTCTCCGAAGGTGTTTGTGGTGTTGGCATATATCGAGAATAGGATTTGTCACTCCGAGTGTCGGGAGGTATCTCTGGGCCCTCTCGGTAATACACATCATAATAAGCCTTGCAAGCAAATGATTAGTGAGTTAGTTACGAGATGATGTATTACGAAACGAGTAAAGAAACTTGCCGGTAACAAGATTGAACTAGGTATGAAGATACCGACGATCGAATCTCGGGCAAGTCACATACCGATGACAAGGGGAACAACGTATGTTGTTATGCGGTTTGACCGATAAAGCTCTTCGTAGAATATGTGGGAACCAATAAGAGCATCCAGGTTCCACTATTAGTTGTTGACCACAGATAAGTCTCGGTCATGTCTACATAGTTCTCGAACCCGTAGGGTCCGCACGCTTAACGTTCGATGACGATCGGTATTATGAGTTTATGTTCTTTGATGCACCGAAGGTAGTTCGGAGTCCCAGATGTGATCACGAACATGACGAGGAGTCTCTAAATGGTTGAGAAATAAATATTGATATATTGGATGACTATATTCGGACACCGGAAGTGCTCCGGAGGAGTTTCAGATTAAACTAGAGTGCCGGAGGTGTATCGGTACCCCCGGGGAAACTAATGGGCCACATGGGCCCTTAGTGGAGAGAGAGAGGGCCGGCCAGGGCTGGGCCGCGCGCCCTTCCCCCTTGTTCCAAATAGGACAAGGAAAGGTGGAGGCGGCGCCCCCTTCCTTCTCCCTCTCCCTCACCTTCCTTCCCCCTCCTTCCCTCTTGGTGGACTCCTACTAGAAATAGGATTCCTATTCCTAGTAGGAGTGGCCCTCTTGGGCGCGCCTATAGGGGTCGGCCGGCCCTCTCCCTTTCTCCTTTATATAGGGGGGCAGGGGGCGCCCTAGAACACACAAGTAAACATCAGTTTTAGTCGTGTGCGGTGCCCCCCTCCACAGTTACACACCTCGGTCATATCATTGCAGTGCTTAGGCAAAGCCCTGCACTAGTAACTTCATCATCACCGTCACTATGCCGTCGTGCTAACGAAACTCTCCCACGACGCTCAACTGGATCAAGAATTCGTGGGACATTGTCGAGCTGAACGTGTGCTGAACACGGAGGTGACGTACGTTCGGTTCTTGGATCGGTTGGATCGCGAAGACGTTCGACTACATCAACCGCGTCACTAGACACTTCCGCTTTCGGTCTATGAGGGTACGTGGACACACTCTCCCCGCTCGTTGCTATGCTTCTCCTAGATAGATCTTGCATGATCGTAGGAATTATTTTGAAATACTATGTTCCCCAACATTGGCATCATGAGCCAGGTCTATGAGTAGATGATATGCACGAGTAGAACACAATGAGTTGTGGGCGATAATAGTCATATTGCTTACCAGCATGTCATACTTTGATTCAGCGGTATTGTGAAATGAAGCGGCCCGGACCGACATTACGTGTACGCTTACGCAAGACTGGTTTCACCATTATGAGCACTCGTCACTTAAAGGTGACTGGCGGGTGTCTGTCTCTCTCACTTTAGTTGAATCGAGTGTAGCTACGCCCGGACCTTGTGAAGGTTAAAACAACACACTTGACGAAAAATTGTTGTGGTTTTTGTATGCGTAGGTAAGAACAGTTCTTGCTAAGCCCGTAGCAGCCATGTAAAACTTGCAACAACAAAGTAGAGGACGTCTAACTTGTTTTTGCAGGGCATGTTGTGATGTGATATGGTCAAGACATGATGAGTTATACGTTATTGTATAAGATGAGCATGTTTTATAAATTATCGGCAACCGGAAGGAGCCTTATGGTTGTCTCTTTATTGTATGAATTGCGAAGGCCATGTAATTGCTTTACTTTATCACTATGAGTTAGCGATAGTAGTAGTAGCAATAGTTGGCGAGACGACCATGATGCTACGATGAAGATCAAGGTATCAAGCCGGTGACGATGGAGATCATGACGATGCTTTGGAGATGGAGATCAAAAGCACAAGATGATGATGGCCATATCATGTCACATATTTTGATTGCATGTGATGTTTATCTTATTATACTTCTTATTTTGCTTAGTACGTCAGTTGATTGATAAGATGATCCCTTACAAAATTTCAAGGTACAAGTGTTCTCCCTGAGTATGCACCGTTGCAAACGATCATCGTGCCGAGACACCATGTGATGATTGGGTGTGATAAGCTCTACGTTCAAATACAATGGGTGTAAGACAGTTTTGCACATGCAGAATACTCGGGTTAAACTTGGCGAGCCTAGCATGTACAGACATGGCCTCGGAACACTGGAGACCGAAAGGTCGAGCGTGAATCATATAGTAGATATGATCAACATAAGATGTTCACCATTGAAAACTACTCCATCTCACGTGATGATCGGACATGGTTTAGTTGATTTGGATCACGTGATCATTTAGGTGACTAGAGGGATGCCTATCTAGGTGGGAGTTCTTTAGTAATATGATTAATTGAACTTTAATTTATCATGAACTTAGTCCTGATAGTTTTTGCATATCTATGTTGTCGTAGATCAATGGCCCATGCTACCGTTCCCTTGAATTTTGATGCATTCCTAGAGAAAGCTAAGTTGAAATATGATGGTAGCAACTACAGAGACTGGGTCTGTAACTTGAGGATTATCCTCATTGCTACACAGAAGAATTATGTCCTGGAAGCACCGCTAGGTGACAGGCCTACTACAGGAGCAACTCCGGACGTTATGAATGTCTAGCAAGCTTGTTCTGATGACTACTCGATAGTTCTGTGTGCCATGCTTTACGGCTTAGAATCGGGACTTCAAAGACGTTTTGAATGTCATGGAGCATATGAGATGTTCCAAGAGTTGAAGTTAATATTTCAAGCAAATGCCCGAATAGAGAGATACGAAGTCTTCAATAAGTTCTATAGCTGCAAGATGGAGGGGAACAGTTCAATCAGTGAACACTTGCTCAGAATGTCTAGGTACTACAATCACATGACTCAACTTGGTTACAAAGTTGACGAAGATAGTGTTATTGATAGAGTTCTTCAATCACTGCCACCAAGCTATAAAGGCTTCATAATAAAGTATAATGTGCAAGGGATGTAGAAGACAATTCCCGAGCTCTTCGCTATGCTCAAAGTTACGGAGGTAGAAATCAAAAAGGAGAATCAAGTGTTGATGGTTAACAAGACCACTAGTTTCAAGAAAAAGGTCAAGGGAAAGAAGGGGAACTTCAAGAAGAATAGCAAGAAAGTTGCTACTCCCGAGAACATACCCAAGTCTGGAGCCAAGCCTGAAACTGAGTGCTTCTACTGCAAAGGGACTGGACACTAGAAGCGGAACTGCCCCAAGTATTTGGCGGATAAGAAGGATGGTGATAAGCCACAAGTGTAGGGGATCGCAATAGTTTTCGAGCGTAGAGTATTCAACCCAAATTTATTGATTTGACATAAGGGGAGCCAAAGAATACTCTCAAGTATTAGCAGTTGAGTTGTCAATTCAACCACACATGGAAGACTTAGTATCTGCTGCAAAGTAATTTAGTAGCAAAGTAATATGGAAGTAACGATAACAGTGGCAAAGGTAGCGATAGTAGTTTTGTAGTGATTGTAACAGTAGCAGCGAAAAAGTAAATAACCAACAAGCAATATGTGAAAAGCTTGTAGGCATTGGATCAGTGATGGATAATTATGTTGGATGCTATTCCTCATGTAATAGTTATAACATAGGGTGACACAGAACTAGCTCCAGTTCATCAATGTAATATAGGCATGTATTCCGAATATAGTCATACGTGCTTAAGGGAAAGAACTTGCATGACATCTTTTGTCCTACCCTCCCGTGGCAGCGGGGTCCTAGTAGAAACTGAGGGATATTAAGGCCTCCTTTTAATAGAGTACAGGACCAAAGCATTAACACATAGTGAATACATGAACTCCTCAAACTACAGTCCTCACCGGGAGTGGTCCCGACTATTGTCACTTCGGGGTTGCCGGATCATAACACATAGTAGGTGACTATTGACTTGAAAGATAGGATCAAGAACACACATATATTCATGAAAACATAATAGGTTAAGATCTAAAATCATGGCACTCGGTCCCTAGTGACAAGCATTAAGCATAGCAAAGTCATAGAAACATCAATCTTAGAACATAGTGGATACTAGGGATCAAACCCTAACAAAACTAACTCGATTACATGGTAAATCTCATCCAACCCATCACCGTCCAGCAAGCCTATGATGGGATTACTCACGCACGGCGGTGAGCATCATGGAATTGGTGATGGGGGAAGGTTGATGATGACGATGGTGACGATCTCCCCTCTCCGGAGCCCCAAACAGACTCCAGATCAGCCCTCCCGAGAGAGATTAGGGCTTGGCGGCGGCTCCGTATCGTAAAACGCGATAATTCCTTCTCTCTGACGTTTTTCCTCCCCGAAAGTGAATATATGGAGTCGGGGGAGACATCGGTGGAGCAACAGGGAGCCCACGAGGCAGGGGGCGCGCCCCCCACCCTCGTGGACAGGGTGTGGGCCCCCTGGTCTGGTTCTTTCCGCAGATATTTTTTATATATTCGAAAATAAATCTCCGTTGAATTTCAGGTCATTCCGAGAACTTTTATTTCTACATAAAAATAACACCATGGCAGTTCTGCTGAAAACAGCGTCAGTCTGGGTTAGTTCCATTCAAATCATGCAAGTTAGAGTCCAAAACAAGGGCAAAAGTGTTTGGAAAAGTATGTACGTTGGAGACGTATCAGATGGCAAAGTGAACAAAGGTATATTTGATATACATGTTATTGATGTGTACCTTACTAATGATCGTAGTAGCACATGGGTATTTGATACTGGTTCGGTTGCTAATATTTGTAACTCGAAACAGGGGCTACGGATTAAATGAAGATTAGCTAAGGACGAGGTGACGATGCGCGTGGGAAATGGTTCCAAAGTCGATGTGATCGCCGTCGGCACGCTACCTCTACATCTACCATCGGGATTAGTTTTAGACCTAAATAATTGTCATTTGGTGCAAGCGTTGAGCATGAACATTATATCTGGATCTTGTTTATTTCGAGACGGTTATTCATTTAAATCAGAGAATAATGGCTATTCTATTTATATGAGTAATATCTTTTATGGTCATGCTCCCTTGAAGAGTGGTCTATTCTTGTTAGATCTCGATCGTAGTGATACACGTATTCATAATATTGAAGCGAAAAGATGCAAAGTTGATAATGATAGTGCAACTAATTTGTGGCACTACCGTTTAGGTCATATTGGTGTAAAGCGCATGAAGAAACTCCATACTGATGGACTTTTGGAATCACTTGATTATGAATCACTTGGTGCTTGCGAACCATGCCTCATGGGCAAGATGACTAAAACTCCTTTCTCCGGAGAAATGGAGCGAGCAACTGATTTGTTGGAAATCATACATACTGATGTGTGTGGACCTATGAGTGTTAAGGCTCGCGGCGGGTATCGTTATTTTCTGACCTTCACTGATGATTTGAGCAGATATGGGTATATCTACCTGATGAGGCACAAGTCTGAAACATTTGAAAAGTTCAAAGAACTTAAGAGTGAAGTAGAGAATCATCCTTAAAAAAATAAAGTTACTACGATATGATCATGGAGGCGAATATTTGAGTTACAAGTTTGGTCTTCATTTGAAACAATGTGGAATAGTTTCACAACTCACGCCACCCAGAACACCACAGCGAAACGGTGTGTCCGAACGTCGTAATCGTACTTTATTAGATATGGTGCGATCTATAATGTCTCTTACCGATTTACCACTATCGTTTTGGGTTTATGCTTTAGAGACAACTGCATTCACGTTAACTAGGGCACCATATAAATCCGTTGAGATGACGCCTTATGAACTGTGGTTTGGCAAGAAACCAAAGTTGTCGTTTCTTAAAGTTTGGGGTTGCGATGCTTATGTGAAAAAGCTTCAACCTGATAATCTCGAACCCAAGTCGGAGAAATGTGTCTTCATAGGATACCCAAAGGAAACTGTTGGGTACACCTTCTATCACAGATCCGAAGGGATGATATTCATTGCTAAGAATGGATCCTTTCTAGAGAAGGAGTTTCTCTCAAAAGAAGTGAGTGGGAGGAAAGTGGAACTTGATGAGGTAATTGTGCCTTCTCCTGAATTAGAAAGTAGTACATCACAGAAACTAGTTCCAATGATTCCGACACCAATCAGCGAGGAAGCTAATGATGATGATCATGAAACTTCAGATCAAGTTACTACTGAACCTCGTAGGTCAACTAGAGTGCGTTCCGCGCCAGAGTGGTACGGTAACCCGGTTCTGGAAGTCATGTCACTAGACCATGATGAACCTATGAACTGTGAGGAAGCGGTGATGAGCCCAGATTTCGCAAAATGGCTTGAGGTCATGAAATCTAAGATGGGATACATGTATGAGAACAAAGTGTGGACTTTGGTTGACTTGCCTGATGATCGGCAAGCCATTGAAAATAAATGGATCTTTAAGAGGAAGACTGACGCCGATGGTAATGTTACTGTCTACAAAGCTCGACTTGTTGCAAAAGGTTTTCGACAAGTTCAAGGAGTTGACTATGAAGAGACTTTCTCACCCGTAGTGATGCTTAAGTCTGTCCAAATCATGTTAGCAATTGCCGCATTTTATGATTATGAAATCTGACAAATGGATGTCAAAACTGCATTCCTTAATGGATACCTCAAAGAGGAGTTGTATATGATGCAACCAGAAGGTTTTGTCGATCCTAAAGGTGCTAATAAAGTGTGCAAACTCCGGCGATCCATCTATGGACTGGTGCAAGCATCTCAGAGTTGGAATATATGCTTTGATGAGGTGATCAAAGCATATGGTTTAATACAGACTTTTGGAGAAGCATGTATTTACAAGAAAGTGAGTGGGATCTCTGTAGCATTTCCGATATTATATGTAGATGACATATTAGTGATTGCAAATGATATCAAATTTCTGGATGGCATAAAAGGATACTTGAGTAAGAATTTTTCAGTGAAAGACCTCGGTGAAGCTGCTTATATATTGGGCATCAAGATATATAGAGATAGATCAAGACGCTTAATTGGACTTTCACAAAGCACATACCTTGATAAAGTTTTGAAGAAGTTCAAAATGAATCAGTCAAATAAAGGGTTCTTTCCTATGCTACAAGGTGTGAAGTTGAGTAAGACTCAATGCCCGACCACTGCAGAAGGTAGAGAGAAAATGAAAGGCATTCCCTATGCCTCAGCAATAGGATCTATCATGTATGCAATGTTGTGTACCAGACCTGATGTGTGCCTTGCTATAAGTTTAGCAGGGAGGTACCAAAGTAATCCAGGAGTGGATCACTAGACAACGGTCAAGAACATCCTGAAGTACCTGAAAAGGACAAAGGATGTGTTTCTTGTTTATGGAGGTGACAAAGAGCTCGTCGTAAATGGTTACGTCCATTCTAGCTTTGACACTGATCCACATGACTCTAAGTCACAAACCGGATATGTATTTTTATTGAACGGTGGAGCTGTCAGTTGGTGCAGTTCCAAGCAGAGCGTCGTGGTGGGATCTACGTGTGAAGCGGAGTACATAGCTGCTTCGGAAGCAGCAAATGAAGGAGTTCATATCCGATCTAGGTGTAATACCTAGTGCATCGGGTCCAATGAAAATCTTTTGTGACAACACTGGAGCAATAGCCTTGGCGAAGGAATCCAGGTTTCACAAGAGAACCAAGCACATCAAGAGAGGCTTCAATTCCATCCGCGATCAAGTCAAGGTGGGAGACATAGAAATTTGCAAGATACATATGGATCTGAATGTCGCAGACCTGTTGACAAAGCCTCTTCCACGAGCAAAACATGATCAGCACCAAGACTCCATGGGTGTTAGAATCATTATTATGTAATCTAGATTATTGACTCTAGTGCAAGTGGGAAACTGAAGGAAATATGCCCTATAGGCAATAATAAAGTTGTTATTTATATTTCCTTATATACCATGATAAATGTATTTTGTTCATGCTAGAATTGTATTAACTGGAAACTTAGTACATGTGTGAATACATAGACGAATCAGAGTGTCCCTAGTATGCCTCTACTAGACTAGCTCGTTAATCAAAGATGGTTATGTTTCCTAACCATAGACATGAGTTGTCATTTGATCAATGGGATCACATCATTAGGAGAATGATTTGATGGACGAGACCCATCCGTTAGCTTAGCAACTTGACCGTTTAGTTTTACTGTTATTGCTTTCTTCATGACTTATACATGTTCCTATGACTATGAGATTATGCAACTCCCGAATACCGGAGGAACACCTTGTGTGCTATCAAATGTCACAACATAACTGGGTGATTATAGAGATGCTCTATAGCTGTCTCCGAAGGTGTTTGTGGTGTTGGCATAGATCAAGAATAGGATTTGTCACTCCGAGTGTCGGACAGGTATCTCTGGGGCCTCTCGGTAATACACATCATAATAAGCCTTGCAAGAAAATGAGTAATGAGTTAGTCACAAGATGATGTATTACAGAACGAGTAAAGAGACTTGCCGGTAATGAGATTGAACTAGGTATGAAGATACCGAGGATCGTATCTCAGGAAAGTAACATACCGATGACAAAGGGAACAACATATGTTGTTATGCGGTTTGACCGATAAAGATCTTCGGAGAATATGTGGGAACCAATAAGAGCATCCAAGTTACACTATTGGTTATTGACCGAAGATAAGTCTTAGTCATGTCTACATAGTCCTTGAACCCGTAGGGTCCGCACGCTTAACATTCAATGTCGATCAATATTATGAGTTTATGTGTTTTGATGCACCGAAGGTAGTTCGAAGTCTCGAATGTGATCACGGACATGATGAGGTGTCTCGAAATGGTCGAGGCATAAAGATTGATATATTGGACGACTATATTCGGACACCGGAAGTGTTCCGGAGGAGTTTCGGATTAAACCGGAGTGCCGGAGGGGTATCGGTACCCAACGGGGGAACTAATGGGCCACATGGGCCCTTAGTGGAGAGAGAGAGGGCCGGCCAGGGCTGGGCCGCGCCCTTCCCTCTTGGTCCGAATAGGACAAGGAAAGGGGGAGGCGGCGCCCCCTTCCTTCTCTCTCTCCCACTCCTTCCTTCCCCCTCCTTCCCTCTTGGTGGACTCCTACTAGGAATAGGATTCCTATTCTGTCGTGGAATTGTCACGGCACAGGTCCTAGGGTAAGGACTTAGTCGTGAGGCCGCGCATCTATGTAGTAGCTTGAGAGGGGTTGAGCGGAATCGAGAGACGCAACATAAGACATGGATTTAGACAGCTTCGGGCCCCGGGAAACATCATCCGGTAATAGCCCTACATGCTGTTTGAGGCTAGATCTCATTATGACCCTCATGGTGTCGCCGGTAAACCGGCTCTTTGTGTCTAGCCCTAGAAACTTGTGAGAACTTGTCCCCTTTTGGGAGCCCTGCCCCTCCTTATATATGTTGAAGGGGTGGGTTACATGACTAGTCCTAGTAGGATTAGGATTACTCTATTACAAGGAGTCCTAGTCTTGCTTCCTTTGTAGGAGAATATTCCTTGTGCTTTCTTCATAAACCGGCCAACCATAACGTGAACCGGCCTTCTGGGCCTTGGGCCTTGTTATCCGTGATCCGCCTGCCGGGTTACTAGTGAATCGCCAAGTGTAAACCATCTCAAGTAAACCGCTAAGTCCTGTCGGGTTATACTTCCGGCCGGGTTACGCCGCGGGGTATATCCCCGACATTAGCCCCAAGTTTAATTTGGATTTTATCCATGTTAAACTTGATCCTTCCTGCGAGAAACAACTTTGATAGATTGTGCTCCGGGCTAAAATATTTTCCTGAACCGGCACCTGATCATCCTTAAATCCTTGTCATTTGCTCCTTGATATGTATCCATGATCTCATAGCAAATCTCCTTAGCAAATCTCCTAGGCAGATATGTTCAAACATTACGAATGCAAAAAATCCAGGCACTTCTTCTGAAAACTCCGGGTCAATAGACCAGCTTCATAATCAATTTGCTTGCAAAAGATATTTTGTAAATAAAGAATCCATTTGAATCGGCCTTCAATGCTCTGACTCGACAAAAATATTGGTCTTCAAATATTCAATTGATATCCAGCCAGCTTGAAGATGTAGAACTTGCCGGTTTATGATTGCCAAAATTTCCGGGTTATAAAAAACTGATAATTTCGGGTCGTGACTGTTTATAGATGCCGGGTTATGATTGTTGCCAACGCCGGGTCACACAATTAATCTTCCGGACTTACCCAAAACTGAGAATTTGAAGATGTTCCTCCTTTATATGCATATTACCTGTAGCCCCCAAGTCTTAAGAGGAGAGCATAGTGATAGCTTAAGACTTGTTTCAATATAAATGTTGCAACCTTGAAGAAATCCAGATTGTTCATCCAGTCACTAAAAACTGAATATTCCACATATGTAGCCCCCAAGTGCCGGTTTGTCATGCTTGCAGCAACCTGGGACTTGTAATTGCCTGATGCTCAAAAACTTCAACCAGTGTAGCCCCCAAGGGTCGGGTCATTATGTAATAGTGAGCAGGGACTTTGTAGATATAATCATATAAACTTGAACAACAACGTGTAGCCCCCAAGGGCCGGCTTAGTAAGATAATACTAAGCTGGGACTTGATATATACTTCCTTGGAAAGAACATCATATAATGTAACTCTCATCATGGGGCTTGAACCCACGTCCACAAGGTTTAAGAGCTTTGTGCTTTGCCGAATGAGAAGTGGACCCTTCAATATAATGGATTAATACTTGTGTACCTTGAATTGTTGACAGGAGCATTTGGTATCCCCCAAGGGCCGGCTCATTATGATGTGATGAGTCGGGTCTTCAATAAGGCCAGTAAAAATGACTTTGCATTAGCCCCCAAGTGTCATGGTGCATGCTTGCAGCGACATGAGACTTGTGTATTTGATGTAATCTCAATTTGAATAATGTAGCCCCCAAGTACCGGGTCGTAAGCCTGCAACGACCCGAGACTATTCCTTCATATGTAAAATAAATCATTTCCACTGATAATATGATAGCCATTGCGCTAAAGCGACTTTAAAACCCTTAATCATAATACTGGTTATTGATAACCATAATGAAAATCCAGCCATATTGGCTATTTAAAGATTTGAATAATATAACCCGGTTTGAAAACCGGTTCCAGTGATATTTGATCACAACCAGGCCGGGTTAATAAACACCGGTCATTATTTGATCTCATACTGGCGACTTATAGTAAAAAGCCAGGCCGGGTTAAACCATCGGTCATTATAACTGATCATGTATTGACAACCAATTTTCTGCACAAGACAATCTTCAAAGTGTCCTGGCGGTTTATCGCCGGACGGGTCATAATGCCCAAGCACATGATCTAAGTTGATAATTTGAGCTGTGCATAAAGTATAAGTATGTATCATACCTGTGATTAAGTGTATCACAATAAGCCTTAATTCGGCAGGAAGAAATAATGCTTCAAGGTGTAATTGCTGGTGACTCCCTTGATTATTTGTCGGTTCGTCATGAAAACCAAACCGGGTTATGATGAACACCGGTTTAACTAGTGCTGGTGTTCATGACCCGGACTTTAGCTCTGTAGACATATGGACCACCTTGTAGTTGTCCAGTATTGAAACTATGGACTTGGTTAAGAACCAATGACCTTGAAGATGAAGATTTGTGAAAACATAAAAAATAAAAATAAGGTTTTTGGGCAAATAAGACCATGTAGTCGAGGCTTTTTACGAGCTGCCAGGCTCTAAATTCGAGGCTTTTTATGAGCTGCCAGGATACTGTCATTAACCATTTTGGCAAAGCCTATCAAGATGCTCTGCAATCCTTAACCAAATCATCGATGACAAGCTACCCAATGTTTCAAAATCTCGTAAAGATTTTGTCTTTAGGTAATCAACTCAATGATCGTCAATTTAACGTGGCCAAGTTCAGGGTCCCGAAGGATTGACTTGTGGCAGGTTCGACGGGTCATACCAGGTTTACCTAGACGGCGTGATTTACCTGAGGCAGGCAGGTTAATCCGGGGTTTTAGGTGCATGTACCGGGCTTCCAAGCCATGTTCACTACAAGGGTATTCAACTCTCTGCGAGCCCCCCGGTAGTGTGTGAGCCGTTTGCTCATCGGGGCATATGTTTGAGCTGGGTTAGGCACCAACACTCTCTTTTCCCCCTCATCATCATGTGGAAATCGCCGAAGCAACCAGAGCAGTGCTCTTATGATGGGCTTCATACCGCCACCGGCTCAAGAGACCATGGGAAACTTCCTTGCCCGCGGAAGCCCCCATGTGATTCTTGTTTGTATAGATAAGGTGGCTGATTCCTTGATTTGTCAAGGGCGCCGGTTTAGGAGGCCATGGAAAACTTCTTTGGAAGCCCCCATGTGATACTCCTTTGTGTAAAGAACACGGCTGATTCCTCGATTCTATCAAGGGCGCCGGTTTAAGAGGCCATGGAAGGTTTCTTTCGAAGCCCCCATGTGATACTCTTTTGTGTGAAAGACACGGCTGATTCCTCGATTCTATCAAGGGCGCCGGTTTAAGAGGCCATGGAAGGTTTCTTTCGACATATTTCTGAGTTGTGCTCGTCGGGTACCTATGTTTGAGTTGTGTTATGCAACAAACTCTCTTTGGTCCCTTTAATAAATAACTGTCCTGCATATCAAAATATACGGATCAAAGTAACTGTTTTCTCGAGAAAAATAATATATACCAAGAAAATAGATTTAGATGGATATCACCTGATGTATTTGGACCTTATGATCCTCATCGGTGTCCGTTAGCCAATCCGGCATGTTGAATAGACCGTACCGCAGGGCAGACAGTAAAAACGATCGCAACATCAGAGGCAGCACAGGCACATGAGTCGGCCGCAGTGTTGTAAGCCGGCGCAGATGAGCAAGTTGTCCCCCGCGTTGTAAACCGGCGAGGATGCGTGAACTGATTTGCTCGAAGAACAGATGGGTCGGCCGGCGCCGACGGGCTAGTCGTCCTCTTCGTTGTAAGCCGGCACGGTCGCGAAAGACGGCCACGGCGTTGTAAACTGGCGCGGTCGCGAGAGACGGTCACGGCGTTGTAAACCGGCGCGGTCGCGAGAAAACGGCCACGGCGTTGTAAACCGGCGCGGTCGCGAGAGACGGCCACGGCGTTGCAAGCCGGTGCGGGAGTCCGTTGAGTAATGACGTCCACTTGTGCCGAATGATGTTGGCGGGCCTCCATCTCCGCGGTATAATATCTCTTTGTAATGAATGATTCTCCTACACATAAAATACTGCAGGGCAAGGTATTTTTTGCTCGGGCTAATTAATATGTGTTAAAAATAAATAGGATAGATATCACATGATTCGCCTGGATAACAGATGAGTCGGCAGCGGCATTGTAAGCCGGCACGTGCGGGTGAGTCAATCGTAGGCGCGGACAGCGTCGTGTTAATGTAGACCGGACCATGGAAGCGGTGGCGTGCGCACGTCCATTGGCGAGGGAGTCGGCCGCGGTGTTGGAGGCCAGCGCGCGTGGGCGCAGACAGACGAGTCCGCTGGCGCGTTGATGTAAACCGGACCGTGATACGTATGTTCATGAAGCCGCGCAGCACAGCTGAACGTGCATCCATGGCATATCACCACCTCTTTTTCTTTTAATAGTCGTCCTGCGTAAAAAATATTACATGCAAGAGTATTTTTTGTCGGATGAATTAACAGGTGCTTAAAAATAAATAGGGTAAAATAACACCTAGATTTGTTCGGACGACGGATGATCCGTTCATCACGACAGAGGCGGCTCAAGCAGAACGGCGACTCAACATAACCCCCGGCGGCTCAACGTGCGGCAGGGGCATCTCAACGCGGTTCTGGCAGTTCAACGCGGAGGCGACGGCGACGGCGACTTTGAAGGTGAAATCCTTTCAGCTTTGTCTTGTGAACCGGAGCAAGGCGTGGACACTCCGGCGAGTCGTTTGAAGTGCGTCCGCCACAGTGACGGGTTGGAAAGGCGCGGCCGCGGCCGATTCAGTAGGCACGGGCGCGGCTGAACCGGCAGGCTCAATGGCGATAAGTGTATCAGATTAGTCCTCAGAGCCGTCTGTCCGGGCACAGCAAGCAAATAACCGATTCAGCCTTTGCTTTGTCAAAGGGTGCTTCGATGTACTGATTGCTTCACATTGTCATGACTTGCCGATTTGATTCTCACGTGGACTAATACTCCATCCAGTCTCGACCAAACAACTTTTGGTTTTGCTTGTTGCCCCCGCTATGAGATTTTCTCAGGACAGTCTTTAGCTGAAGATTACGCGTGTGCGCTTTCACGATTGATGACCCAGCGATTTGATACACAAGTACGCCCTTGTAGGATGAAGCAACAACGGATATTAACTTTCTTTTGGTCTTGGCGGATTATGTCTGAAGACAAAACAACTTTGATATGGCGGATCACGCCACTGTGGCGACGGACAGATTTGCATCCCTCGCCAATTCCTTTCAATCTCAACTGATGAACCGGGAGACGACGTGAATCTCTGCCTGGCCTCTTTTTTTCTCGGTCAATTTCAGGGTTGGCTCGAAGCGGCGAGGATGAGGCGAATCCGCGTGACGGCGGCTCAAGCAAGCGGCAGCTCCCCCGCTGCAGTTTGAAACAGGCGGCGGTTTACCGCGGCTCGGATGGCGGCAGCTGAGACAAACCGCCCAGAGGGATAGTTGGCGCAGCGCGAGGCCATGGCGGCTCGATGCGGGCGACCGCTGCGGAGGTGACCCGCCCAAGCAAGGCGAGCCGGGCCTGCCGCGAGGCGCGGTGGCTCATGGGCAGTGCAAGGGTGGCTCGACGCCTAACGGCGGAGGGACGCGCTGGCGACCCGACGGCGGAGGTGAGTCAGCGACTGCAGCTCGAAGCGACTCGGAATGAGACCCTCCCGGCGATTCAATGTAAGGACGAGGCAGCGATGGCCCAGGCCGGCCAGTTTGAAGGTGGACCCGGCTCGAGGCGGTGGTAGAGCGACACCAAGGCAGCAGATCGGAACAGCGGCAGAGGTGACGTGACACCGGCCCGGCACGTGGGTCTGCGGCGGGGCAGGGCTCACCACGGCGAGTTCGGGGCTGTGTCGAAGGAGATCCCGCGGCAGTGAATCCGAGTTGATGTTGTATTTGTTTCCGGGTCGTAGTTGCTTTGAACCTCCACGCTGCCATATTCTTGGCGAGTAGCAGTCAGCCAGGTCTCTATAAACATCTGGGTCATCTAATTGATGCTTTGTTTGTTGACTGTACCATAGAACAATTGTCTCCATACTTGACGGATCACCGGATCATGTTCATCCTACGCGTCACCTACCCTATTGACTCGGCGACGGGCTGAAACAGGAGGCAGCTCGTGGCAGAAATTAAGTATCTCAAGGCCGGAGTGAGGCGTGGTCATGCGAGCTGAACGCAGCAGGCGGCGGCTCTCCAAGGCAAGCACTGCAGAAGCGGGTCGTCGGACACGAACCGGACTAGAGACGAGGCACGAGTGCCACTCGAAGGCTTGATGACGACTCGGACGAAAAGGTGGAGTCCAGACCAGCCACGGGTCGTGGCCTTTTTCCTTCGCTAGACAGATTAACTCCCACAACATCAGCTTTCATGTAGACAGTACTCAAGTACTCGGTGGACCACTTTATACGAACAGCTCCCACGGAGTATTGCTTTACGAAACCGCCTCGGGGTTTAACCTGTGTATGTCCATGCGCTTGTTGATTGATCTGACGCGGCGCACAGCGGCTGTAGTATAATTCGGCCAGCTCCAAAGTTAACAACAATTCTGATCACCAAGACAGGATTTGCCGGCTCTGCCGAAGACTATCTCCTGCCGAATTTTTCTTCATCTGGCCAATTGCGAACTTCTCGAAACCCTGAAAAAAGATCCCTCCAAGAACTCAACACCACCGTGCGCTGGCCCCATGGTGGGCGCCAACTGTCGTGGAATTGTCACGGCAGATGTCCTAGGGTAAGGACTTAGTCGTGAGGCCGCGCATCTATGTAGTAGCTTGAGAGGGGTTAAGCGGAATCGAGAGACGCAATGTAAGACATGGATTTAGACAGCTTTAGGCCCCGGGAAACATCATCCGGTAATAGCCCTACATGCTGTTTGAGGCTAGATCTCATTATGACCCTCATGGTGTCGCCGGTAAACCGGCTTTTTGTGTCTAGCCCTAGAAACTTGTGAGAACTTATCCCCCTTTGGGGAGCCCTGCCCCTCCTTATATATGCTGAAGGGGCGGGTTACATGACTAGTCCTAGTAGGATTAGGATTACTCTATTACAAGGAGTCCTAGTATTGCTTCCTTTGTAGGAGAATATTCCTTGTGCTTTCTTCATAAACCGGCCCACCATAACGTGAACCGGCCTTCTGGGCCTTGGGCCTTGTTATCCGTGATCCGCCCGCCGGGTTACTAGTGAATCGCCAAGTGTAAACCGTCTCAAGTAAACCGCCAAGTCCGGCCGGGTTATACTTTCGGCCGGGTTACGCCGCGGGGTATATCCCCGACATATTCCTAGTAGGAGTGGCCCTCTTGGGCGCGCCTATAGGGGTCGGCCGGCCCTTCCCCTTGCTCCTTTATATATGGGGGCAGGGGGGCACCCTAAAACACACAAGTAAACATCAGTTTTAGCCGTGTGCGGTGCCCCCTCCACAGTTACACACCTCGGTCATATCGTTGCAATGCTTAGGCAAAGCCCTGCGCCAGTAACTTCATCATCACCGTCACCACGCCGTCGTGCTGACAAAACTCTCCCGCGACGCTCAACTGGATCAAGATTTAGTGGGACGTCATCGAGTTGAACGTGTGCTAAACAAGGAGGTGATGTACGTTCAGTGCTTGGATCGGTTGGATCGCGAAGACGTTCGACTACATCAACCACGTCACTAAACACTTCCGCTTTCGGTCTACGAGGGTACGTGGACACACTCTCCCCGCTCATTGCTATGCTTCTCCTAGATAGATCTTGCGTGATCGTAGGAATTTTTTTGAAATACTACGTTCCCCAACAATATGTATACGTGCGTGAACAAGTACACCTCACTCAGCATCGGGACTTTTCGGTTTCCGAGGCACGTGCCACATCAAAATTGTGAAATTGGCTATTAAAACATCACACAACACCTCTTTGGGCAACATGCATGCACGTGTTGGTTATCCTAGCTAGGACACTCACGTGTGAAGCTTCCATCTATGGGCCCACGGGGCCATCGTCGATGCATGCATGCACCACTTTGACCTACATCGGGAGAGGTCAATTAATTTCACCATCGATGAGGATTCTTTTTGGGTTGTACGTATTACGATAGGAGCATATAGTATGCGTCGAAGAGGGGGAAGAGGGGGAAGGGGTTATTTTTTGCTTGTAATACGGTATATATATATAGGTCATGCTCTGGGATGACATGCATGTACAATTTGAGCACACACATGCATGTGTACGCATGAATCCCTCCCATCGAGTTGAAGTGGCGAGTACAACAACATGTCATGAACCGATCTCCCTCTGTGTGGGGAGTGTACGATTTCCGATGCACGCGCCACATCAATGTTGTGAAATGGTATTTAAACATGCGTGCACGCTTCACCTCCATACATATGCATGTAGTTGTTGCCTTCGAACGGTAAACTCCCTCGTGTGGTTATCGGCGACAAGCCTATATATTTGTGGGCCCGTGTGGACATACATGATCACCTTGACCGACAACAAGATAGGTTACCATGATGGATTCTTCATTTGGTCTGTGTTATCATAGTATAGGTCATGCTGAGATTCAGACCTAATTAAGTTTAAGCGCATATACTATGCACGCATGCATGCATGAGCCCGCGTCGTCAGCTTGAGGTGTGGTGTAACATACATATGCATTGTCAGCCTAACCCTCACTCAGTGTGGGGATTTCTAGTTCGAAATCACGGTGCCACATCTAAGTTGTTCCATTGTGTACTCAAAAACACACCTCTCCATACCTATGTGTTGGGCCACATGCATGAAGTGGTTGTCTTCGAGGACTAGCTACTTGCGTGATTATTGGAGAGCTAGCCCATTTCCGGGGACGCATGGATGGCCATCAGTTTGACCAACAACAAGAGAGAGTTTGTATGACCAAGGTGGATTATTCTTGATCCGTTTTACGATCCATCTTGGTGAGATGCCTCTCTGGCCGCTGACTGAAAGTGTGTGTAGGGGGGTGCTACTTCGCACTTTGCTAAGTGAACCTCGGTTGGGGGGCATGCATTCATAGCTTAGGATTCCCTTCGTGCCGACACGAGGGGGCTGCTAGCTACTTCGCACTTTGCTAGGTGAACCTCGGTTGGGGGGGCATGCATTCATAGCTTAGGATTCCCTTCGTGCCGACACGAGGGAGGGGGGCTGCTAGCTACTTCGCACTTTGCTATGTGAACCTAGGTTGGGGGGAGGGGGCATGCATTCATAGCTTAGGATTCCCTTCGTGCCGACACGAGGGGTGGGGGCAAGCAATGTCATGCTTTTGTGAGATGGGTACCACATCAAAGTTGCATTTGGTATTTGAAAACCAAACCACCCTTTTCATACATAAATTTGGTCCACATGCAAGTGTGTTCGTGTTCTGACCCTCTCCCGTGTCATTTTTCGCAAAATTTATGAACATTAGACAAGTCGGATGACACAACAGACACAGTTCACTCAAACTAACCGTGTGCATTGGGCTCCATGAGGCTTCCCCTCTCAAAAATATCTACCCGCATGTAGCTTTTTTCTGTTTGATAACACACGGTTATTGTGTTTCGACCGTGTGTGATGTTTCTTGTTCCCAATACCACCTGCATCCCTCGATAATATATGCCCGCCTCGAGGGTTTTTCTATTTCATAACACACTATTGTTATCTCCGGACAGAATGCGATGCACCATCATCAAAAATTTCAATAGCCCCGGCATTTCACTCCCGTGTAATAAAATTTCCAGTACCCGCGTCATTTCCTCAAACACACCCCTACCTCCCTCCACACACACACACACACCAAAACCTCCTCGGGTGTGCGCACACACACACACACACACACACACACACCCTCCCTCGCTCGAAGCCCTAGCAAGGTCCCCGCTGCCGCCGCCACAATGCCTCCATTGTCAACATCTGCCGGTTTGCCCGTGCAGCTTACCCACCGATCTCCATACACAGGCCGCCCTGAGTTTCTTAGATGACGCCTGCCAAACGCCCCCTTTCTCACAGATCCCCATCCGCATCCCCCACTCCAGAGCGTCGTAGCCTAAGCCTAGCTACGCTTCCCGTTGAGCTTGAGGAGCGACTGGCCAAAAAGAGGTGTATTTTGGTCTCTTTGCCCGACGTCGCCGAGGAAGCTGACGACCATTACTGGCTGCAAACACTAAATCAATGGGCATGTCACACACTCCGGCTACGACATCGAGGTCATTGACAGCGACGGCCTGAGGCGGGCTATGTCACAGGTTAACTGGCCCACCCCAACCCCTCGGGTTCGACCGCCGTCGATCTCATCCATGGCCCCGCCGTTGATCACCTCTGGCTCGCTGTCAACTATTTGCCATCCTAAATCGCCATCGATCCCCTTTTATCATTTCTAAAGGACACATTCTGCAACGCTGGCTTGGGATCCATAGCTTCCAAGTCATACGTCATCGACGGCGACCACGAGGAGGGCACCCTCTCCGGCTCTTCCAAGGGGAAAGAGCCCATCTGCTCTTCCAAGGGAAAAGAACCCGTCTACGACATCAGGCTACAGTCGTGCTCTTCCAAGGGGAAGGAGCCCATCTGCGACAGCATGGAGCGCATCCACGGTCTGTGCTCTTCCCACGGGAATGAGCCCATCTGTGACAAGTGAGGAAACCCATGATTTGTTTTGCCGTGCCTCTTCACACGGGGAAACCCATGATTTGTTTTGTCGAGTCCCTTTTGTAGTGTAGTGAGAATATGTCCAGTTTTAATTGCTATAGCTGGTTGTTTGCAGTATGCCTTGTTTATTTCAGTTGTTCACAGTGTGAATATGTGCAATTATTTACTGTGAAGTACATTTCATCAATCAATTTTTAAACATACCGATAGGAATGCATATATTTGCTTGTTGTTAAGCCTATTATAGCTAGCATATGCCTCTTTTAAAGTTTTTTGATTGTTCGGTTGTTTGTAGTTAGCATATGTCTAGTTTTCAAATGCTATCTTTGGCTGTTCGTAGTATGGCTTGTTTATTCCAGTTATTCACAACGTGATGTTCTATATGTGCAAGTATGAACCGTGCAGTTCGATTTCATCAGTACCAGTTTCAACAATACCACTATGAATGACTACATTTGGTTGCCGCATCTTGTAGTTAACACGCCTTTCCATTTTTATTTAACGATAACCAGTGTACTTAGACCGGCACAATACCAGTTTGAATGACTATGTTTTCTTGTTGTTAAATGTTAGGCATGTTGCAGTTAACACACCTTTCCACTTGTTTTGCTTTACTAGCATGCTTAAACCTGCACACTGAAGCTATCTTTTGGAGATTATTTTGTCTGCCATGGATATTTTTGGTCGATGTTTAGCATGTTGTGCTTAACATGCTTCTCGATGTACCTACACAGGACAATTTTGGGAACGACTGTTGTTTTCCATCGAGGTTAGTTTCATCCCATGGCTTATATATGCTCACTGTTCAGGATATCGGTAGTTGGTACCATATAGGCCGGGGGCTGATAAGGGACTAATCGGTGAATCGGACTTTTAACTGAATATATATGCAACCCATTTATCATTAGGTTAACTAGGGCCATATGTAATATATCTGAGACTACATAGCAACATGCACTGTACTTAATGTCTAAATATGCAATCCTAGGCTACATAGCAACAAGGAAAAGTGTTACCTTAATGCTCTGATGATGTCTAGATATACGTAAAAGAGCAGCAACAACAACAACAACAACACAACATTGTTTGGATACTCAACTTAGCTAGAGGTTAGAGTTAGTTTCTAGCTCATGACTAACCCTGGACTAATTCCATCCAAAGAATTGCTTGGATGGCAGGGTTAGATTGACAATAAATGCACTAGGAGAGCTCCAATTAGCACCTCTTGGGTTGGATAGTTTTTTTTTGGGTGGGTTATAGATGCAACTAGCTCAAACAAGCCCTCATGTTTAGATATACTTTAGGGCTATTTGAGCCCGGACTAGCTCAAACTAACTTTAACCCATGGATACATCAGCAGTTAATCAACCCATAATTTGTAAGAATGCAATAAACTCCTTGCGGCCCATAATATAAGATGTTAATTCATCTAATATGTGAGTATATTGGATGTTATAAGATATTATAAAAGAGTGTTGTACTACATCATTGTGTAATTGTTGTTTAGCTTCTAATATTAACTTGGTGCTTTTAGGTACATATGCCATTGGTAAAGATCCGCGCTTCGACTCTTTCTGCGTATGGGGAAATGAGATATCGATGAACCAGCATCAAGTGAGGAAGCTGATAAAGATTTGTCAGGCCCAAGATGTGATTTTATCCCGATCACGTGACACTTACGTGATTGGGGCACAACCGCATTTCGGGCGCTTAGCAAGATGGATATCATTACATCGTACCATTACATACATACATGGGGGATACAATAATACATACAAGTCACATGAATACAACATCATTAATACAAGGCATCCGACTACGGATGCAAACATGCAAAACACACGACATCCATCTGCTATCCCAGGCTGCCGACCCGGAACCTAACCCAAGACTGAAGAAGAAGAAGAAGAAAGAACTCCAACACAACGATCATCGCTCTCACGTTAAGACATCGGAGACCTGCACCTGCAACTGTTGTGGTAGTATCTGTGAGCCACGAGGACTCAGCAATCCCATAACCATGGGTAACAAGACTAGCAAAGCTAAATAGGAAGGGAGAGGTAAAGTGGGGAGGTTGCAGCAGCGACTAAGCAAAATATGGTGGCTAACTTACGAGTACAAGAATAAGATGAGCATCTAAGCAAGCGGTCGCAAACTAGTAGTGATCGCTAAAGATTCTGAACTACCTACGAGTCAAACATAACCCCACCGTGTTCTCTTTTCAAAGTGAAAAGAGACAGTCACGGTTACTCACACAGTTGTGTGTTTTATCTCAGATCCTCTGTCAAGTTTTCCACAACCAGACATTAACAAATTCCAATCTGCCAATAACCACGGGCGCGGCTTTCGAAAGATCATAACCCTGCAGGGGTGTCCCAACTTAGCCCATCACCAGCTCTCACGATCAGCAGAAGTAATAATAATTATTACCCCTTATCTTAGGGAAATCCGATCAGGCTCGGTATCCCGGTGCACAAGACATTTCGACAATGGTAAAACAAGTCCAGCAAGACCTCCCGGCGTGCCGACACCCTGATAGTAGCCGCGCGTATCTCGTCTCAGGCCACGTCCGGATGGGTGATGCTACAGGTAAAACCAGC
The DNA here is from genome assembly GCA_902687465.1 of Secale cereale. Taxonomy (NCBI): domain Eukaryota; kingdom Viridiplantae; phylum Streptophyta; class Magnoliopsida; order Poales; family Poaceae; genus Secale; species Secale cereale. Next base: position 356,357,943 of record LR738711.1, read on the forward strand.
CCTCGAGTTTCCACGAGGTGGCCTCGCAGGCTCCCCGTTTGGGACCAACACCATCAGCACTGGCCCCCCCTGCTATGTAGAAAGAATACTCGGGGACGCGACCCCCTATGCAAATTTAATTAATTAATTAAGTTGTTATTATGAGGCAAATTAAAACCAATGTTGGGCCTTGCTGGAGGAGTTTTATTCAAAGAAGAAGTGTCAAGGGGTCCCCATATACCCAACCGTGTAAGGAACGCAAAATCAAGGAACATAATGCCGGTTTATCGGCTCCTAAGGTGGCATGAGGGGAACAAAACACCGAGCAAAATCCCAAGCCTTCCACCCATGCCTAGTATATAGGTGTGTTAATATATATAAGACATATTGTGATATTCCCAAAGCATCAAGTTCCAACATGGAACAAATCTTCATCTTCACCTGCAACTAGCAGCGCTATAGGAGGGGCTGAGCAAGCGGGTAACATAGCCAAACAATGGTTTTCCTAGGAAGGTTTCAAAGGTTAGAGGTTTCATGGCAACAAGGAGAGGCTGACAATAATGATGGGTAGCGCGACATATAACGATAGCATCGAGACGACTAAGCATGGCAATGATAGTAAAGGTATCCAAGGGTATGGTTATCTTGCCTGAGATCCCGCAAGGAAGAAGAATGGGTCCATGAAGAAGACGAAGAAGAAGCCTTGAAGACGAACCACGTGTAGACGAACGAATCCTCACGATCGCAACGGAACAAGCACTAACGAGAAGAAGCAAGCAATACGGTAAACACACAACACAAGAACATGACAAGATGCTCAACCAAGTATGATGCAAGACAAGTCTATATAGGATGCAATACATGGCAAGGTAGGAAGCACACAAGACCAACACAAGCCAACAAGTTTAAATGAGGCCGGAATCAACATATATCAAATCCGGTAAGTCCTCATATGCATATTTTGAAATTAGTCCAGATCTGAACAAACCTTAAGTTAAAGTTGTTAAACAGCAGGTTAACATGCACCATGATGATCTACACGAAATTCTAGTCAAGTTTCGTATAAAGAATGTTTAATTCGGAGCTACGGCCTAGAAGATATGAGCAAAACAAGACAAGCATGGCAACGGTGCAAGATGCACCCAATCATGAAGCAAACACACTCCAAACATGAAAACAACATGATAATATGATTCTACATGCAAAATCACACAATTTTCATGTAAGGCACACTCAAAATGGAGCAACGGGCTAGAAGATACGAGCAAAACAAGTTACATTGCAAAGCTGAAGTTAACAGCCACATAGCAACTTTGGAGCAAGGTAAATATATGCTACAGCACCCAAACATGTTAAAAATAGGCATGGATGTGAATTAGACATGATACTTAACAAGCGTGAGCTTAGAACACCCCCAGAAGCTTGCTGGAACACAATTAAACAAGCATGGCAAGTTGCAATAAAATTATCCAGACTTAGGCAAAATCTGGGAAGGCAAAAACATCATCACGATGCTGCCTTCGGAGGCACAAAACAACGAGCATATCAACTCTAACATGTATATAAAGAGCATGGACATGTAGTAGACATATCCTACAGCAAACAACTCCATTGGAGCAACTCTATAGGAGGCATGGATCAATAGCAACAAGCTACACCAAATTGAACATGCTGATAAAATCCTGACAGGCATAATTTATAGCAACTTGAGAGCAATAAATAAATAAGTTACAGCAGGTCATATGAGCAAGTAAGGTCATGAATGGATAGACAATAACATGGACAACAAGGCATGATCATTGGCCACTCCGAAACAAGCGTGATTTGAGTGGGGCATCAAGCAAACATGGCATCAGGTTATAACAGATTCCAGACTTAGCAGTTTTTTCACTAAGTATAAAACAGCAACAACAACATGGCATGTTTACAAGCATGTTTAAGTCAACACAAGGCATATCATGTAAAGAGGTTTGCACCACAGCAAAGACCATATGATGGAGATTCTAAAACATATTGACATGTGACATGGGGACAAACACATCAACAGCAACGAGCACTCCAAATCAGCATCTCATAACAAGTTTCATAACTAAACAGCCACATGCACTTTTGCAACCAAGTTTAACATGGCAATATGAAATCTAACATGAGTGCTACAGCAACCATCATGTAGAGCATCTCACAATTAATATTTTGACATATCATTTGCTTCATTTGGATAAACATGCACCAAGTTATCACATATCAAACATGGCATCAAAATAACATGTAACAGTAGTTTATAACAAGTATCACTCTTGCAACAGAGATTAAGGCATCACAATGAAGTCAAACAAGCATGGCACAATGGAACAAAGTGTAGAGCATATCACCACGATCATTTTGACATAATATACACTCAATTTGGATCACCACACAAAAAGTTACAAACATGCAAAGATGCAACACGCAAGCAGATGACATGGCGACGACGACAAATAACTGGCTGACACCTGGCGCACCGGTCTCAGGGTGTCACAACACTCACCTACTAACAAGAGATCTCGTCCCGAGATCTTAGGAATGAGACGGAAGAGAAAAGGAAGAACATAGTTCTTCAAGAACAAAAGGGTGAAACCAAAGAACCTCGAGAGGTTGAGCCACTTGAACGGAAGAATGCAATGAAGATGAACGAGATGAGAAGTTCCGTTACAAAGAGGAACAACGCACAGACAAGCTGAACAAACAAGAATGAATTCGAAACCACTCCGGTTAATAAGAGATAGGAAAGAATCTTCACAAAGGAATTCGGGCAGCACTCCGGCTGAAACTGAAAGAAATAGCACACCGATTGAATATGAATGGAATGGGACACGAACTTGAGAATATGGAACGATCCATGACGAGTTGAACAAGAAAATGCCTTCAGAAGAATTTAAAGAGAGTGGAATGAAAAGAATGGAGAAGAAGATGACAACTTTCACCACGAAAGAATTCGAAAGAGCATCCTTGAAAAGAAAGCTTGAACGGAGTTGTTGAGAAAATCAACACAAAAGGATGAGCTTGTTGTGGACTTATGTAAACATCTCAAAAGTTGAGGTGAATTATGCCGCAACCAAAAGATGGATTACCTGAGAATGAAGAATTGCAAAACTCCACTTCGAAGGAATACGGAGAATTATTTGCATCTCGGTATACAAAAGAATAAGTTTGAGCTGCTCCAGAAGAACTAGCTGAACGTTTGAAGAATGAATTGAATCACGATGAACCACCATGAAGATCTCCGGTAACGAAAGGATGATGATATAGAAATGACGGATGAAAAGGATAAGATTAAAGCCTTGCGATGATTAAACGGGGTTCCGACGAGATAACCGAGAAAATTTGAACTCCGGAAAAGAAAAGGTGAGACGCTTGGGACTAGAATTTATTCCTCACGAATAAACTCCAAGGAAAGGAATTAAACAACTAGATGAAAAAGGAATACGAATTATGTTATGCTTATCCTCCACCAATTAAATTGATGAGAAGCAATGGATTAGCATACCACTTATTTGCGTTGAAAAAGATTAAAGAGGGATATATCGCGAATTTGCAAAATCTTCATGAAACACCGGTAGGATAGGAATAAAAGAATGGATTGATATGATAACACTGGAAAAGAACTCTTTTGAGCGAACCACCGTAAGGAATTGAAACCGAGTGAATAAAAGAAACGAACCACCGGGAAGAATTAAATCGAGTGATGAAAAAGAACAAACCACCGGAAGAATTAAAATCGAGTGAAAACAAGAGAATGAATCATCGTAAGGAATAAAATTGAGTGAAAACAAGAAAATGAATCTCCGAGAAGAATAAAGCACTTGAGGAAATTTAGATCGAAGAGAATTAAGAGATTGCGAATTGAATAAACAATACTTGAACAAAGCACCGAAAAGAATGTGAAACGAACGAAGAGGCATCAATGAAGAATATTTGGCGGACGAAGTTGAAAACTGAGAACGAAGAAATCTTCTGACTAATGGCCTTCGGAGGAACACAATAAAAAGAATTCATGAAATACTCCGGATGAAGAAGGTCGGACCAACGATGAAAAGAATTGAAAGCGATCTTGGAGAAGGCATAAGACTGATGGAATCCATACTTACGTCACATTTGAAAAGAATTTGGAAACACTCCGAGAAATTAGAAGAGTCAGGTAAGATCCTGGAAAAAGACATGTGGGTTATGAGCCCACCAAAGATAAAACACCGTTGAAAAGGATCGAAAGGAGATGATGCACGGGAACGATTTAAAAGCTTGAATAAGGTGACAACCTCGAATTAATTGGAACACGGATACATCTCTGAGATGACTTCGGAACTCCGGAATAATAAAATGGCAAGAGACAAACGAGCAAGGCGAAACAATTGAGCCGAGGGAAAGAATAAGATCAACACCGAAAACTTGAATTGAATCCACTCGAGACGAAAAAAGATAAACAATATCGAACGAGAGGAGAATTCACCGGGAGAAGAAAATAGAAGAATGATGACAAGCTAGACGAGAATTCACCGGTTGAAATAACTGAGGAAAGAATGCAAAGGATTCAAACGAGTACGATGGATACTTGATTACGGACTCCGGCTCCGAGAAGAAAAAGGGTGGGCGGGTGGGAAAAAGAAAGACCCCATCGGACGGGGAAACACCGTCGGTCGAAAAGAACTAAGGTTGAACTTGCAAAGAAGAAGAGGGTTGAATCCACTTGACGAGAGATGAACCAGATGAAAGACCTAACAACGCAACGAACGAAAACTAACCACGTGATCCTAAAAAAATTGAAGGGGGAGAGGAGTAATTCAAAACACCTACGTCAAGATTCCTCATCGGAGCGACGAAGGGGCAGGGGAGTAAAAAGAATTCCTACTCTCCGATATAACTAGACTCCGAAAAAGTTTTCTGCTAGACTCAACAACGGCCAAGCTAAGATCAATCAAGGGGGCTCCTATGGTCGGTCGAGGCTCTAATACCAACTTGTCAGGCCCAAGATGCGATTCTACCCCGATCACGTGACACTTACGTTATTGGGGCACAACCGCATTTCGGGCGCTTAGCAAGATGGATATCATTACATCGTACCATTACATACATACATGGGGGATACAATAATACATACAAGTCACATGAATAAAACATCATTAATACAAGGCATCCGACTACAGATGCAAACATGAAAAACATACGACATCCATCTGCTATCCCAGGCTGCCGACCCGGAACCTAACCCAAGACTGAAGAAGAAGAAGAAGAAGAAGAAGAAGAAGAAGAAATAACTCCAACACAACGATCATCGCTCTCACGTTTAGACATCGAAGACCTACATGTGCAACTGTTGTGGTAGTATCTGTGAGCCACGAGGACTCAGCAATCCCATAACCATGGGTAACAAGACTAGCAAAGCTAAATAGGAAGGGAGAGGTAAAGTGGTAAGGTTGCAGCAGCGGCTAAGCAAAATATGGTGGCTAACTTACGAGTACAAGAATAAGATGAGCATCTACGCAAGCGGTCGCAAACTAGTAGTGATCGCTAAAGATTTTGAACTACCTACGAGTCAAACATAACCCCACTGTGTTCTCTTCTCAAAGTGAAAAGAGACAATCACGGTTTCTCACACAGTTGTGTGTTTTATCTCGGATCCTCTGTCAAGTTTTCTACAACTGGACATTAACAAATTCCAAACTGCCACATAACCGCGGGCACGGCTTTCGAAAGATCATAACCCTGCAGGGGTGTCCCAACTTAGCCCATCACCAGCTCTCACGATCAGCAGAAGTAATAATAATTATTACCCCTTATCTTAGGGAAATCCGATCAGGCTCGGTATCCCGGTGCACAAGACATTTCGACAATGGTAAAACAAGTCCAGAAAGACCTCCCGGCGTGCCGACACCCTGATAGTAGCCGCGCGTATATCGTCTGCGGCCACGTTCGGATGGGTGATGCTACACGTAAAACCAGCCCTCGAGTTTCCACGAGGTGGCCCCGCAGGCTCCCCATTTGGGACCAACACCATCAGCACTGGCCCCCCTGCTATGTAGAAAGATTACTCGGGGACGCGACCCCCTATGCTGGGGAAAATTAAAACCAATGTTGGGCCTTGCTGGAGGAGTTTTATTCAAATACGAAGTGTCAAGGGGTCCCCATATACCCAACCGTGTAAGGAACGCAAAATCAAGGAACATAATGCTGGTTTATCGGCTCCTAAGGTGGCATGAACAAAACACCGAGCAAAAGGCCAGGCCTTCCACCCATGCCCAGTATATAGGTGTGTTAATATATATAAGACATATTGTGATATTCCCAAAGCATCAAGTTCCAACATGGAACAAATCTTCATCTTCACCTGCAACTAGCAACACTATAAGAGGGGCTGAGCAAGCGGGTAACATAGCCAAACAATGGTTTTGCTAGAAAGGTTTCAAAGGTTAGAGGTTTCACGGCAACAAGGAGAGGCTGACAATTATAATGGGTAGCGCGACATATAACGATAGCATCGAGACGACTAAGCATGGCAATGATAGTAAAGGTATCCAAGGGTATGGTCATCTTGCCTGAGATCCCGCAAGGAAGAAGAATGAGTCCATGAAGAAGACGAAGAAGAAGCCTTGAACACGAACCACGTGTAGACGAACGAATCCTCACGATCGCAACGAAACAAGCACTAACGAGAAGAAGCAAGCAATACGGTAAACACACAACACAAGAACATGACAAGATGCTCAACCAGGTATGATGCAAGACAAGTCTATATAGGATGCAATACATGGCAAGGTAGGAAGCACACAAGAACAACACAAGCCAATAAGTTTAAATGAGGCCGGAATCAACATATATCAAATCCAGTAAGTCCTCATATGCATATTTTGAAATTAGTCCAGATTTGAACAAACCTTAAGTTAAAGTTGTTAAACAGCAGGTTAACATGCACCATGATGATCTACACAAAATTCTAGTCAAGTTTCATATAAAGTTTGTTTAATTCAGAGCTACGGCCTAGAAGATATGTGCAAAACAAGACAAGCGTGGCAACGGTGCAAGATGTACCGAATCATGAAGCAAAAACACTCTAAACATCAAAACAACATGATAATATGATTCTACATGCAAAATCACACAAGTTTCATATAAGGCACACTCAAAACGGAGCAACGGGCTAGAAGATACGAGCAAAACAAGTTACATTGCAAAGCTGAAGTTAACAGCCACATAGCAACTTTGGAGCAAGGTAAATATATGCTACAGCACCCAAACATGTTAAAAAGAGGCATGTATGTGAAGTAGACATGATACTTAACAAGCATGAGCTTAGAACACCCCCAGAAGCTTGCTGGAACACAATTAAACAAGCATGGCAAGTTGCAATAAAATTATCCAGACTTAGGCAAAATCTGGGAAGGCAAAAACATCATCACGATGCTTCCTTCGGAGGCACAAAACAACAAGCATATCAACTCTAACAAGTATATAAAGAGCATGGACATGTAGTAGACATATCCTACAGCAAACAACTCCATTGGAGCAACTCCATAGGAGGCATGGATCAATAGCAACAAGCTACACCAAATTGAACATGCTGATAAAATCCTGACAGGCATAATTTATAGCAACTTGAGAGCAATAAATAAATAAGCTACAGCAGGTCATATGAGCAAGTAAGGGCATGAATGGATAGACAATAACATGGACAACAAGGCATGACATTGGTCACCCCAAAACAAGCATGGATTTGAGTGGGGCATCAAGCAAACATGGCATCAGGTTATAACAGATTCCAGACTTAGCAGTTTTTTCACTAAGTATAAAACAGCAACAACAACATGGCATGTTTACAAGCATGTTTAAGTCAACACAAGGCATATCATGTAAAGAGGTTTGCACCACAGCAAAGACCATATGATGGAGATTCTAAAACATATTGACATGTGACATGGGGACAAACACATGAATAGCAACGAGCACTCCAAATCAGCATCTCATAACAAGTTTCATAACTAAACAGCCACATGCACTTTTGCAACCAAGTTTAACATGACAATATGAAACCTAACATGAGTGCTACAACAACCATCATGTAGAGCATCTCACAATGAACATTTTGACATATCATTTGCTTCATTTGGATAAACATGCACCAAGTTATTACATATCAAACATGGCGTCAAAATAACATGTAACAGCAGTTTATAACAAGTAGCTCTCTTGTGATAGAGATTAAGGCATCACGATGAAGTCAAACAAGCATGGCACAATGGAACAAAGTGTAGATCATATCACCATGATCATTTTGACATAATATACACTCAATTAGGATCACCACACAAAAAGTTACAAGCATGCAAAGATGCAACACGCAAGCAGATGACATGGCGACGACGACGAATAACTGGCTGACACCTGGTGCACCGGTCTCGGGGTGTCACAAGATTGTTAGTAAAATGGGTCAAAAGATGGCAAATAAACTATTTGTTTACACTTTATCCAATACAACAGCGAACTGCAGGATGGTAAGTAAGAACTATGCAGCCTTCTTTTTACTGTGCATAATGAGTTGTGTTAGATGACAATGTCTGAATCTTTTTCATTTGTAGTGGTTTCCAAAGCAGTTTACTCAAGAGTACCTCTCAAACTACATGATTGGTGGGCATGCAAATGTTAAAGTATTTCTACCAGAACACGATGATTATCTAGATGTTTTCATGAAGACCATGAAGGATGGGCGATCGGCCATCACAAGATCTTGGACTAGAGTCGTGTGTGCCTTCTGCATGGAGGAGAGCACAATATGCACATTCCGCTTCACCTTGTTCAGCAACTAGAATGTATTTCGCCTCTTTCTTTACCATCTTTAATAGTACAAGTATACAACTGTGGTTCATCATTCTTTATTTGGTTCTTATGTAATTGTTGATATGTACCTATGAATTGAATAATGCATTGGTTGTTTGAACCTGATGGATATGAATAAAGCTATAGCATACATTCAAATTCAAATCTGGTACAATTTGAAATATCAACAATTAAATTATGGTGAAATTACGCTCTCCAGGTCGTTACGGCACACACGGTTGGTAAAACACATACGTTTGCGATATACACCATAATCCGGGACGGTTCACAAAGAGGAAACGTGTGCAAGCATGCACACAATTGCCATTTGCAAAGCATGCGTGATGTCAGATAATATCACAAATGGTGCGGGCAAACTAAACGTTTGTGATAGTTGCCTTATCGTACACAATTCGCAACCATGAACTATTTCTGATGAAGTATGCATCGTAAACATTGCACCACAAAATTGCATGTGCAATAGTTATCGTGTACGACGATGTTACGACGGTCCGACGTTTCATAATCCTATCCGACACTCGTACGACGATTAGCGAATCTTCTTAATTAGTTATCGCATATGGTTTGGGACAAGCGAATGTGTGTAATTGTATGCTTATCATACACGTTCTATAACAGTGAACCGTTTGTGATGGGTTGCGCATCGTAAACATAGCACCACAGAATACCGACTGTGATGGCAATGCGAGCACAAACAGAATACCGATTGTATATGCATCTTGGCTCCCTATCCCCGACGATTTCTGGATCGTGTGGGAAGGACCCCCCTATCGCCCACACTCACTTGGCGACAGTTCCAAATGTCGTCGTGGAAAGGGGTTAAAAACCGTTTCTATAGCACCGACGTGTACCGGTGGAGGTAAGTGTGGGCCTAGTCCATAACGATGCAAGCCGCCTAAGGGGTCTCACCGCTGCCTGCGGCGGCCGGGGTTACCAGTAGGATCTTGCCGCCTTCCTGTGAGGGCGCGTCTTTCTCTCTGTCCGCGTTGTCCAAGCCAAAGAAACCGATCTTGGGACGTGCTTGGTGGCGGCGGCGACCTGGTTTGGGAGGCCGAGCTTCGCAGATGACGCTTGAAAGGGGAAATTGGGATGGATCGACTAGGAACTTTTAATGTGTGCCGGTGCAGTGATGTCAAAGTAGTGGGGTTGTCCGACGAGGGGACGGGAAGGGAGGCGAGGAGGCCCAGCGAAGGGCGACGGCCTGCCGTGGGACATGCGAGCGAGCCAGGCGTTGTGTGCGTGAGGGCCGGGAGTGTTGCATGCGCGTGGGGATCATGTCGAGCGTAGGGGCGGTTTTCTTGGGACTGGACATGGGCAGGGGAGTTGCGCCAGCGCTAATTGCAATTAGCACTAAAGATTGGATGATTTTGAACTGTAGGATTTGATGTATGAACGGATAGGGTGAATTTGGATCTCCGCATTTCGTGCTTTTATAGAGGTAGTACATTAATAACACTTACCTTACGTGTATTCATTTCATGTGATGTCAATTTTTTGAAAAATGATCTTAAATATTCTGGTTTTTTGTCGCAGATGAACACGGTGGTCCGATTAGTAAAAATCTGAACCAATAGCCTCATCGGTTATTTTACCGGCTCGTTTTTTAAACTATGCCGCGAACCCGGTCGCTGCAATGATGTAACTAGTGGCAAAATGTCTCAAGTGCAAAGTACACTAGATGATACCCCGCGCGTTGCAGCGGGAATATGTTGCAATATATTTCAATAAGATTTAGTTGTATGAAATATTTTGATTAATAAAAATGCATATTATATATTACATTTGATTGTTGTATAGTTGAAAAATATCTATTGAATATTGGTAGTATAATATAAAGGAAAAATCGATGTATATTGGATGGGCCTTTGATGAGGTGACATGTGTGCATGACTTATGTGTGCATGTTGAAATAAATAGAATTAGTGGGATAACCTAATAATGAAAACAAATTCGCATGCATGTTATGGTGGGTCTTTCATAATGCGGCATGCGTGTATATTAAAATAATAGAACTAGTGGGGATGAACTATTTAGATATGACGCTCCGCTGCGGATTTTTTTCTTGAAGTTTGTTAGAAAGGCCAAGATCGAAACTATAGTAACAAAACTCTATAGCTGACTTGCACCTTCTACATAGTTGGCGATCAAGATTAAAGCAAGGTCATGAGGCCAACATATGCATCATTGTAGAGATTTGCAGAAAATGCATGGATGATATCAACAAAGTTGACACAAATACATGTACATGGTCCTACATGATGATATATTTGTAGTTTTGTATGCATGTAAACACATCATATTTGTAGTAGTTAGGCTGGTCATAGTGGGGAGTAACTTATACTAATGTCATGTGTATGAGACTAGTCTAAGTTACTACCTTCATTGTCACACCCCAGATGTAACCTTTCCCAATTTGGCAATATATTCAACTTGTCCTCATCCAATTCCTTGTGGGTCCTTCCTTTTTGCTTTGTTTTGTTTTACTTGGTTCATTATTACTTTGCCATATCATGTTGCTTTGGTGCCTATTCCATTTTTGCATCCTATCATGTTTATATCATGTCCATATCATGATGCATTGTGTGGTGTTCATATGCTTAGAGTGAGGTAGCATGCATGTTGTCTTGTTGCATGTATCATTTGAGAACCGTGCACCCCACTCGCTCTTCTTTACCTAATCCAGCCATTTCTTTACTTTTGTGGCAAGCTATCCTCCTAGCCTCTATTAATGTTCATCTCTTCCCAATAATTCTTGCACCATGTCTTAAACCTCTCTGCCAAATTTCACTCTATTTGGAACTGATTTGGTTAGGTTCAAAAATACCTCAAGTTTGAAGGTAATCCAAACTTGATATATTTTTCTACCTCTAAAAATGTCCAACTCATTTTTGTAAAATAGAGCATAATTCCAGGATCTCATATATGTGCTTACCTCCTCCTAACTCCTTGCCTAGCTGCCTAGCTTTTTCCTTTTGATTTTCTATGTGAAGAAAAAGAGAAAGAAAAGAATTAAGCAGCAGCAGCCAGCCGCAGCCCACAAAGCCACCTGGGCATCACCAACCAGGCTGGCCCAGCCAACCCTCTCTCCCGCAGCCCAACTAACCCCGGCGCGCGTCCCTGTGCCTCTTTCTCACCCGCGCACACAATCGCCCCCTCTACGCCGCCTCCACGTGGCCGAGCCAGGCCCACGCGTCAGTGAACGCAACCAACTCCCACACCCACCGTTGTCCACCTCGGTCCCTCCTCGCCAGGATGCACATGGCACGGCCGTGGGCGCTGTCGCGCGTCCCCGTCACGCTAGCCCCTTTTAGCCTCCCTCTCCTTGTCCACCAACCCCCTAGGGTTCCTCTCTACCTCCTCCACGCCGCCAGGTGACCCTAGATCCACCAGAACCACTTCTACGACCCCATCCTAAGTGCATCCAGGAGCACAGCCTCGTCACCGGCGTGCTCTCCGACCTCCTCTGCCTCGCCGCTCGTGTCAAGCTTCTTCCCCGACGTCAACTACGTCCTCTATGACGACTACGCGGAGCCGAGCGCCTCATCTGCTTTCTCTCCTTCCTCGTCTTAGACTCCAGCCGCCGCAAGCGTTCGTCCATCCTCGTCACTGCCTCCGACCACTTCCCGGCCAGCCGAGCGCATCCAGATGCTCGTGGTGAGCTTGCGCACCTCCCCGTGTCCTTCTCCCCCTATTTTGCATGCTCTAGCCGCGGGTTCGTCGTCCGCCCGAACGCGCCGCCGTCGGACCTCGTCTCCGGCGAGTTTTCCGGTCCCCTCTTGCGTGTTGTGCATGTCCGGCGTGTTCCCCGCATCGTGGTCACTCGACCCCGTGCGCGTAGCCGCTAGGTTAGTCCCTCGCTTCGCCGCGTCCCTCACCGCTATGATGCCTCTGTCGTTGGTCTCCGGCGATGATTCCATCGTCGTATGGTGCACCCAGTAGCACCCAGGGGCGCGGGATCCCTCTGCGGACATGTCGCGTGCCTCCACCGTCCTCTTTGGTCGCCGGAACCACCCAGCGCATCACCCTGATGTCTCTGTCGCCGACAAGCGGTGGCTCTGTCTGCATCGTTATGTTATGACAAGAGGAGCAGAGCCCCAATCCTATAAACCTCCCACGCCTAGCCCAGTTGGTCGATGCGCCGTCCTCTGACCTGGAGCTCTGGGGTTCGAATTCCCCTCGGGCCAGTGGAGAAATGGCCATTTTTTGTGTCTTTTGTCTCCCCGACAGCACGGTCCCACCCGCCCTACACTGTGCACGCACACACCCCTCCTACACACCCAGTTCCGCCACCTCAGCACCCCAGGGCCTACCTGTCATTGGCAGTGGCTGGCCCAGGCCGGGTCCCTTTTGTTTTTCTCTAGTGTTTTTTTTAGTTTTACATTTGTTTTGTTTTGCTTATAACTCCATATCCATGCATCCATTCGAAATAAACTTCATATGAAATCTGCTTAGTTTTTAGATTAGTTTCATAATATGTAACTTTCTGTCATGTTAAAAATATTTAAAATGTATGTTGGTTTGTTTTGTGCAATAACATGTTCAAAATGGTTTAATTCATAACTTTTAAACCGTAGCTCGGTTTAAACTAATCTTTATATGTTTTGGGGGCAGAATTTTGCATAGAATAACTTGGTGCACCCTGTTTTACTATTAAATTAATTTTAAAAGGTGTAATGAGCAGAACAGTATCGAATACAAATGTGCACATGGGGATTTTCCAGAATTGTTGTTTGTTTCTTCCGGTCCCATTTAATTTGCTTGTGTAGTGTAGTTTGTTTTGTGTTGCACCCTTGCCATGTTTAACAACTTTTAAACTTGGTGGGTGCTTAACAAGATCAACTAAATAACTCTATGTGGTGTTTTGTCAATATGCATTCTCTTGCATATTGGGCTCCACTTAATTGAAGTGTGCTTGTTGCATTTTGCCATGCCATGTTGTTACACCAATCATGTTCCACTTGTGTGTGCATCATACCATGTTCATGCTCATACTCACCATGTTTTGCATCATGTGCTTGTGCACTGCATCGTGATTGATTTTGTTCCAGTGTTTGTATTCTTGTGTTGCGTAGAGCCTGGTGACGATCCCACCGAAGACATACCAGGCAAGATGATCATTCCTTGATATCACCTCTATCGTTGCTATGCTAGTTGTATCGCTCTATCGCTTTGTCACGCTACCTATTATTTGTTTGTCAACCCCTACCTTGCCATGAAACCTCTAACTACCTTCCTAGCAAACCGTTGTTTGGCTAAGTTATGCTTTTGCTCAAGCCCCTCTTATAGCATTGATAGTTGCAGGTGAAGATGAAGTTTGCTCCATGTGGATTCGATATTTTGGGAATAACACAATATCTATTATTTACATTAATGCACCTATATACATGGCAATGAGTGGAAGGCTTGGCCTTTTGCTTGGTGTTTTGTTCCACTCATCACTGGTACGCATCGGTGCTATACAAACGGTTTTTAACCCCTTTCCGCGATGGCATTTGGAACTGCCGCCAAGTGGAGTGTGTGCGATAGGGTGTCCTTCTCACACAACCCAGAAATCGCCGGGGATAGGTCCTCCTGGGACCCAGGCTGGGGCCGTGTGCGATCGGGCAAGGCATCGAAACCCAATCATTTCCGTAGGTATGTACATCCCACACGGTAATCCGAGAAAATCATTTCTGTAGGTTTGTACATCCCACGCGGTGAATCCTAGAAAAACATTTCCGTTAGTATGTATATCACACACAGTCAATCCAAGGAATACATTTCCGTTCTTATGTACATCCCACACAGTCAATCTAGGGAAAACGTTTCCATTCAGATGTACATCCCACACAGTTTTTTGTATACGCTCGTGTGTGAAAGGTGTAACTAGCACACATGCTCTGCCTTAATTAACTGTTTGCTTTCATTAACTACATCACACACGATTTGATGTAGAAAACTATGTGGCATTGGGCTATCCTTCACAAGCGCTTTTACTGCCAGAACCGTTTGCAAAGTTCCATGACCATCTGTTCTCTTTTTATTTTTGCCCGTAATTTATTATTCTAATTGGAAATTTTGAAATATGAAACGTGCAATTCAAATTCTCAGCACAATGGTTCAACAACAAATCCATAAATAAAATTGCCAGTACAATATGTTCAGTAATTACAAGATTAGGCAGCAATTTACTATGATGAACCACAGTATTTAATGGCGGTAAAGGTGAAGAGACAAGTCCAAATCATTTTGACTGCCGACGGGTTTGAAGAAGTGGAATGCCCATAATGTGCCTTCCTGCATGCCATAGGCACAAACCACTTTTGTCCAACCCCTTGTGATGATCGCCCGCCCATCCTTCACCGCCTTCAGGAAGACTTCTAGAGCATTATCATGGTAGCTTGAATTATATACTTTAACCTTAGTTGCCTCCACTCCGGTATTGTAGTTTACAAGGTAATCATCGGTAAATAGCTTCGAAAACCACTAAATAGCCTCCACTCCCGTTTCTTTCGCCTAAAAATATTTCTTAGTTTCCTCACTTGACACTTGTCCATAAATATCTCCTTGCCCCATACGCAAAAGGGAATGAAGCGGGGATCAGTACCGCTCATATATGTACCTACAAGCAACTAGTAAATGTTAGAAGCTAAACTGAGATTGCACAAATGATGTAAAATACAACTACCTATGTTCCTAAGTACAAGTATTTTTTTTAGATTTCAATTTGAACTACATACGGATGTATATAGAATTATAGATATAGTTTAGATTAGAATCTAGAATTCTAGATTCACTCGTTTTGCTCCTTATGTAGTTTATATTGGAATCTCTAAAAAATACTTATATTTAGGAATATATGGTGTATAAGACATGGGATGCAGCTAACCTCGACGGCAAACAACAGCATCGCCCATTGTAGCCATGTGTAAGTACATGGAAAGCCAATGTTAACTACAACATGGTTAACATCCACCAAAATTAGCAAATGGTAATAAACGGCAGCATCTGTAGTGATATCTTCATTTCGAAAGAGTAGCACGGTAGCAAAGGGATGGATTAAAAATGGATACAACTGTTAATTGCAACAGACTTAACAACATCCTAATTCATGTTTTGTAAGTTTGTAGCCATTGAAAGACAACTCTTTAAAAATGGATACAACTGTTAATTGCAACAGCCTCAATGGCCACTGAAATCGGTACTGATAAAAATGCAATTGGCAGAGTTAAAAATCACAGGGCAGGTGCTGCCAGAGCAGAAAATGGCCCAGTTGTCTATAAAAGGTAGGGAAAATAGCTCAAACGTGTTAAGCATGTTTACTACAACATGCTTAATACATCGACAGTACAAAACATAGCCATTAATTGCAACTGGTACTGGTAAGATTGAACTGGTGGGTACATACTTGATAAGTCCTGAGAGGTAGTTGCTGGGGCACTTCATCTTGGCCAGAGCCCGCCCAAAGTCAACGGCGGTGGAGGCGAGCTGTTCCTCCGGGTCGAAGCGTGGATAAGTGCCACTAACATGTGTACCTACAGGCAACTAGTAAATGGTAGAAGTTAAACTACACTTGCACAAATGATGTGAAATACTGTAAGACATGGGATGCAGCTAACCTCGACGGCAAACAACAGCATCGGCTGTTATGACCCTGCGTAAGTACATGGACAAGCATGTTAAGTACAATAGGGTTAGCATCCACCAAAAATAGCAAATGGGGCAGCATTTCTAGTATATCTTCTTTTCGAAGAGTAGCATGGTAGCAAATGGACAGATTAAAAAATGGATACAAGGCACAAACATGCTTAATACATCAACCGTACAAAGCATAGCCGTTGCAAGTGGTATTGGTAAGATTTAGCTGGTCAGATCTTACCTGTTAAGTCATGGGGGGTAGTCGCTAGGGGACTTCATCTGGGCCAGAGCCTGCACCATGTCGACGGCGGCGGCAAAGGCGAGGTGTTCCTCCGGGTCAACACGCACAGCGGCGTTCGCGCCATGGGCCGTCATCAGCTCCTGGCGAGGGGGATTTGGAGGTATTAGGATATTTCGCAGGCGCCATTTAAGCAATCAGGCCGGGGACGTGATGAAGATCGATGGGTTACCTGACTGGATCCGAGCAGAACGTAGATGTGGTTGAAGTTGTGGTTGCGGCGGCGATGGTTTGAGATGCCGGTAGGGGGAGGAGCGATGGGAGGGGTACTGAGGGGAAGGGGATGTGGTTGGAGGAATAAATTCTGAAATCGCGTGCCTAATGAAAATTTTGGTGTGAAACTTGAAACTTGGGCGGGGGAAACACACAACACAGACGAAGCGCGTAAAATACTCGTGTGCGAGAAAAAAGAAAGTTGGCAGATCCCGTCTCCAAAAAAATGTACACGCATACTTGATTTTTTTCGGTCAATGGTACACCTGGTTTATTAGGAAATATCGAATAGGTAACTAACTTATGGGTCATTAGCGCAAATAAACGCAGACGGGTACGGCATAGAAACTGTGTGTTTTGTGATCTTGTAATGATTAACACAAAAAAACGCACACGAGCACACATGCTAATCAATGCTCAAAGCCCTCAAAGGATGCTCTTACTGATATTGTACGTTAATAATACAAACTTAAAGTACTACTAGTAATTTGCTCTAATACTACAAACTTAAACTACTTCTCATTATCACACACGGTTCATCTTCATCGCTTCCGGAAACAGTGTGCGCTGAGCCTATTGTGTGTTGCGTTATGATTGGCCGGAACCCCAGCCACGCGGATCGCGCGTGTGCACCATTGGATGCGCCGCGATCGAACGGCAATCCACGTCCCTCACATCACACCCGTGCACCTGTAGCTGGATTGGAATTATATGCGCTAAATGCCTAGAAAATGCACATAATCCCCTAAATATGGTAAATGAGCCCGGAAAAATGCCAAATTTGAACACGGTGATTTGCAGGGTGTATGTTCATCGTAGAAAAAAACTCCATGGCAAAGAACGAAGAAAATTTGGATTCCCCTTCAATCTTGGGGATTTCCCTCTCAAAAGCATGGAACTTCCTCGGTGATGGTTCGATTTATGAAGGGCGTGCATGACGACATAATCCAAACCTTCTCAAATTTTTACCAGGGCATGGTGAGGTCATACCATGGCACCATGTCAGGTGTCATGTTTTTTAAGCATTTGTTTCATTTTTTATAGTTGAAAACCCAACAAACAAACATTTGTGGTTGACTATTGCCACACATGTCATCGAAATATCCATCCATTCCATGTAAAAGGCATGAGAATTTGCTAAATGGCACGAGCATGGTTTTCTAGTCCGTTCTTGTGGACCCTTTCATGCATCGATTGTTTGAACTTGAATTATGCGCATTAATGCCTAGGAAATGCACATAATCCCCTACATATGGCAAATGAACCCGGAAAAGTGCCAAATTTGAACATGGTGATTTGCAGGTTGTATGTTCATCGTAGAAAAAAACTCGTGGACACATGACAAAGGAAATTTGACCCCCCCCCCTTCAATCTTGGTGATTTCCCCCTCGAAACCACGAACCTTCGGTGATGGTTCGATTTATGAAAGGCCCGCATCACAACATAAGGAAAACATTATCCAATTTTTACCAGGGCATGGTGATGGGCCTCGAACCCCTCGTTGGTTACCCCAAGTGGAAGGTGTAAGATGCAGTAAGTAGAAGTGTTTTCCCCTAGCAAAGATGCCAAGGATCGAATCCCCAGAGACTCCTAGGTTCAACAAGTAGGTGTCAATTGCTAACGGCGCAATCAGCAATCAACGTGGACCTGCACACAGATACAAATAACTTTGCTCCCAACGAGTACAGAGAGGTTGTCAATCTCTCCGGCCTTGTAGTTCACAAAGGGTTAAAAGCAATATGATAGTAGTGATAGATAGTGTTTTGCAATAGTAAGTAAAATAGCGAAAAGTAAATAGTGAATGTGATCAATGATGGTAATATGGACCGGAGTCTCATGATGTTCACTAGTGATGTCTCTCTCCTAAAAGACGATAAAACAGCTATGTGAGGTAAACAAATTACAGCTGGGCAATTGACAGGACCCACGAGCGCATACAAATGCTGATTACATTGCAAGAAAGGTTGAGGTTCAAAGCATGGGCGGTACGCCAAAGTAAGTAGACCGAAATCCATCAATATCTACTACTAATCATCCACCTTGAGATATCTATCCAGAACATCTCGCTGGTATTAAGTTGCGAGTCCCACCCATAGTGTAAACTCAATGCAATAGACAACTGCATTAAAAGAACTTTGCGTAAAGTAAACAATCCTTGCACCCGCGGGCACAAGCACCGTTGTTTTCCCCCTTGTGGCAACAGCACATCCCCTAGACTCATGTTTCTGTCACTCAAGCTAGTCATCGAGGGGCATGAACCCACAATTGAGCATAACGTTCCCTCTTGGAGTCACTACCTATTACTCGGCCAAAGCAATAAATAACAACGGAGAACATGCAAGAATTAATTATGAACTAAAATATAAAAGAGGTGAATCAAATATATTACTCAAGATCAATCTGAACATAATCTCATAATCCATCGGATCCCAGCAAACTCAACATAGCAACAGCATAAGGATTACATAGGTGCCTCGATCATGTAGGGCAGCTCACGAGGACTAATTAGTGAAGCACAAGAACGGGAGGAGAACATCACATAGCTACTAGTCATGGACTCATGGTCCAAGGGAGACTACTCACGAGTCATCCGGGAGGCGTCCATGGTGGTGGAGAAGCTCCCGGTGGTGATTCTCCCCTCCGGCAGGGTGCCGGGAAGAGTTCTCCTGGTGCTCCCGATCTTGGAAGCGGCGGCGGCGGCGGAACAGAGATGGGATCGCGAAAAGAAGTCCTGTTCTGAGGGTTACGGGGAACCCTTTAAATATATGCCAAAGTAGGGCACCAGGGGAGCCTCGGGGGGGCCCAGGCGCCCCCCGGCGCGGCCCAGGGGGGGCGCGCCCACAGGGCGCCTGGAGCCCCTGTGCCCCCCCCCCCCAGGCTGCCCTTCGGATGCAGTGTTGTTTCCGGTTCGCTGATTTTTTATATATTTTTTCTGGATTTTTCTGGGCAGTTCTCGAAACGTGAAAACCTGAAATACAAAAACAGCCAAAAACAGAAACTGGCACTGGGGTGCACTGGATTAGTAAGTTAGTCCAAATATGATCAAAAGTGTATGGAAGTGTATGAATATCATAGCAATATCACCCAAAAGTGGCATGGAGCAAGCAGAAATTATAGATACGTTTTGGACGTATCAACATCCCCAAGCTTAATTCATGCTCGTCCTCGAGTAGGTAAATGATAACAAGAATAATTTCTGTGGTGACATGCTATTAACCATATAGGACTTTCTCATAGTCATATGACAAAAGCTTACTGAGACAATGATTCTATAGTAATTAAGTTGTCTCAAGAGAAAATCACAAATGACTGAAAGTTTTACAACATGAAACTGAAACATCAAAAAGATTTGCAATGAACATGATGTGCAAATATGATAAAGTGATATCTAGCTTGCCCCCTTTAGTGATGCAAAACATAAATGCAAGGGCACCTTCAAGGTTTAAGTGATGACTAGATACAATCATTTCAGAATAAATGATATCACAATCATGCAAAAGACAATGCTACTTTGGGACAATGCACATTACACTCAGAATGACAATCATGCTCTCAGTAGTTGGTGCTTCAATATAAAGGTAAAGGAAAGGTTAAGTGCTAGATCTTTTTATTTTGAAAACATGGAAGCAATTGTGTCAACGGTAGTAGTACTTCATATGTGTCATGTATAAAACATCTTATAAGTTGCAAGCCTCATGCATCGAATACCAATAGTGCTCGCTCCTTGTCCTAATTAGCTCGGATCCCCATGGGTTATCATTGCATTGCATATGTTTTAACCAAGTGTCACAAAGGGGTACCTCTATGCCACCTGTACAAAGGTCCAAGGAGATAGATCGCATTTGATTTCTCGTTTTTGATAGATCTCAACTTGAGGACATCCATACTGGGACAACATAGAAAATAGATGATGGACTCCTATTTAATGCATAAGCATATTCTCATGAGAGATTGAGGATTAAGGTCCAAGCTAAAACTTCCACCATGATGCATGGCTTTGGTTGGCGGCCCAATGTTCTTCTCTCACAATATGCATATTAATTCAACCCACGGTAAATCACCCTTACTTCAGACAAGACGAACATGCATAGCAACTCACATGATATTCAACAAAAGTGTGACAGTTGATGGCGTCCCCAGAAACATGGTTACCGCTCAGCAAGCAACTCATAAGAAATAAGATACATAGGCAACATATTCTTTACCACAATAGTTTTTAGGCTACTTTCCCATGAGCTATGTATTGCATGGTTAGTTTGCTTAGTGCAGGTGGAGGTTACAAAATACTGGGAGCGACCAACTAAGAGAGCAATGACGGTCATAATCATGCAGAGCGACAAAGCAATATTGAATCAGGCATGGTAGTTATATCGCTACTTAGAAACAAAGGATCATCAAGGCTTGACAGACTTTCTTTACAGTCTTGAATATGCGTGAGCATACGCCAAGCCAATCAAAATAAATTCTTGAAGGAAGATATTACTAAACCATACCACATCATAGGCAAACAAACCAAGTTGGTATTCCAATAACACATTGGGAACCCCCCAGCTATTTGAGATTAACCATAAGAAAACCTGAACTACTAAGCACCATCATGAAAGTAGCATCTTTATCATAGACACATTAACCCATGCAACGGAAGCAAACTCTCTTAATAAGGTGAGCATGGTAATTAAAGAGAGTTCAAGCAACCAACTAAATAAAAGCTCTTGAAAAGATAAGCATGAATACTAAGAGCAGAGCATGATAGTAGCTATTAAAAGATAAAGAACACACACAGCATAGATAGACATGAAAATTCTATGTAATGTTCTAGGTAGAGGTGGAGCGTGTTTCTCTCCCACATAAAGGAATGCTGGGTTTCGACTCGTTATGAAAAACTAAAAAGAAAACTAAAAGCAAGACGCTCCAAGCATAGCACATAACATATGAAGTGATAAAAATATAGCGGAACGAAAGACGAACTGATAATGTTGATGGAGAAGGGGATGCACGGGGGGCATCCCCAAGTTTAGACGCTTGAGCCTCCTTGGATATTTCTTGGGGGTGCACGGGGGCATCCCCAAGCTTGAGCGCTTGACACTCCTGAATCTTTTTATCATCTTCCCTCGCACACTTGAAAACTCCCTTCATACACAACTCATCATAATCTGATTAGCGAGGTTAGTACCCTTAATAAAATAATTATACCTTGCTGGAAATAAGGATATTCTTGAAGTTCTACTGATTCTCAAGATTGCCAAAAGGTTTTTGCAAAGAAAAAGCAAGTTCTTAATTTGCAAAGTGAAGGTAAGGCAAAACAGGACAGAATCTGTGAAAAACAGAACAGCAGGCAGTAATTGACCTGTTCGGGATACTTCTGCAACTCAAATCAAAAAAACTCAGAACTGACGCACGAAAGACAATTATATAGAGAACGCTGTCGAAAAAATTCAGACCAAAAAGATGATCTGGTGATTTTATACGAATTTTTCTATCCAAGGACAGAATCTGTTTCCTGGACAGCACCTCACAACTTTTGAACTTTCTAGCAATCAGAGGCTATACTTGGCACAAATATGAAAAGCAAAGATACAATGATGATGCTACAGCAGTAAACAACATCAAGACACAACAAAAGCAAAAAATTTATTCATGTGGGCTGCCTCCCAAAAGCGCTTTCTTTTATGCCTTTAAGCTAGGCATAATGCATAGAGGAATCAATAATCATTATAGTAATCGGAGTTATAAATTGGTTCGAATGATTCCTCAAAAAGTTCATTCTTGTTCCTTCTAGGAAAGGGGTACACACCTTTTGCCTTCCCGCGTAAGCAGATTTGTCCCTTACCTATATCGATGAAGCCTTTAACTGCTCGGAGGAAATCCCTCCCAAGCACTATGTTTCCTTGGTTTGGCTCCACGATGAAGAAATCAATCATTGCAATCCCTTTAAGGAATTTAACAGGTACGTCCTTTATTTTTCCCTGGATTTTAGAAATATCTCCATTAGTGTGTTCATGATAAGATGGTAGTATATCCATATTAAATTTTAAAGAATCATGAACAATTTTTGGCATAGTAGAAACCATAGATCCAATATCACAATAAGCAAGGAAGTCTTGATTAGAGATGCTAATCCTAACAAGAGGTTCCCAGTCATTATCTATTTCCAAAATATCTCTTTTATTGGGTTTGGGTTTATCTACCTTTATTAAATCTAGAGCATCCATTCTCTTTTCAATAGTAGCAAGTCTATCTATGATAGTATCAAAATTATGATCATAAACAAAGTAACTAGATAGACCATGTATAATTTCAAGAGCTCTAGCTTCATCACATTCTAAGAAATCTCCCTCAGCTATAATGTCAAGGGAGTGTTTACACCATTTAAAAAGACCATGGTAAAAATTTCTAAGCACAATTTTTATAGGTATCCAAGGCATAATTCTCCTATGTGCATCAGAAATTCTGTCCCATGCCTTCTTCATATTTTCTCCATCCCTTTGATGGAAATCTAGAACTTCTGATTCCCTCAAAGCACCAAATCCTAACATGTTTGGCTAAACAGAAGGGACTACTAATAAAAGGTAAAATAAATTTTTTTGTGATTTTTGATTAAAAGGAACTAAAGCAAAAATGAAAGGTAAACTAACAAGACTAAAAAGCAAAGGTAAAAGATAGCATGCAACTCCCCTATCCTGAAGACTGGAGTCCCCGGCAACGGCGCCAGAAAATACTCCTTCATGGGCCTCGAACCCCTCGTTGGTTACCCCAAGTGGAAGGTGTAAGATGCAGTAAGTAGAAGTGTTTTCCCCTAGCAAAGATGCCAAGGATCGAATCCCCAGAGACTCCTAGGTTCAACAAGTAGGTGTCAGTTGCTAACGGCGCAATCAGCAATCAACGTGGACCTGCACACAGATACAAATAACTTTGCTCCCAACGAGTACAGAGAGGTTGTCAATCTCTCCGGCCTTGTAGTTCACAAAGGGTTAAAAGCAATACGATAGTAGTGATAGATAGTGGTTTGCAATACTAAGTAAAATAGCGAAAAGTAAATAGTGAATGTGATCAATGATGGTAATATGGACCGGAGTCTCATCATGTTCACTAGTGATGTCTCTCTCCCAAAAGACGATAAAACAGCTATGTGAGGTAAACAAATTACAGCTGGGCAATTGACAGGACCCACGAGCGCATACAAATGCTGATTACATTGCAAGAAAGGTTGAGGTTCAAAGCATGGGCGGTACGCCAAAGTAAGTAGACCGAAATCCATCAATATCTACTACTAATCATCCACCTTGAGATATCTATCCAGAACATCTCGCTGGTATTAAGTTGCGAGTCCCACCCATAGTGTAAACTCAATGCAACAGACAACTGCATTAAAAGAACTTTGCGTAAAGTAAACAATCCTTGCACCCGCGGGCACAAGCACCGTTGTTTTCCCCCTTGTGGCAACAGCACATCCCCTAGACTCATGTTTCTGTCACTCAAGCTAGTCATCGAGGGGCATGAACCCACAATCGAGCATAACGTTCCCTCTTGGAGTCACTACCTATTACT
>LR738711.1:356382472-356425603 GCA_902687465.1 Secale cereale
GGCGCCTGGAGCCCCTGTGCCCCCCCCCCCCAGGCTGCCCTTCGGACGCAGTGTTGTTTCCGGTTCGCTGATTTTTTTATATATTTTTTCTGGATTTTTCTGGGCAGTTCTCGAAACGTGAAAACCTGAAATACAAAAACAACCGAAAACAGAAACTGGCACTGGGTGCACTGGATTAGTAAGTTAGTCCAAATATGATCAAAAGTGTATGGAAGTGTATGAATATCATAACAATATCACCCAAAAGTGGCATGGAGCAAGCAGAAATTATAGATACGTTTTGGACGTATCACATGGTGAGGCCATACCATGCATGGCACCACGCCAGGCGTCATGTTTTCCAACCATGTGTTTCATTTTTTGTATAGTTGTTAACCGAGTAAACGACGCGTTTATGGTTGACTATTGCCACACATTTCCTTGAAATATCCGTCCATTCCTTGTAAAAGGCATGAGAATGTACAAAATAACACGAGCATGGTTTTCTAGACCGTTCTTGTGCACCTTTTCATGCACCGATTGTTTGAATTTGAATTATGACCATTAATGCCTAGAAAATGCACATAATCCCCTAAATATGGTAAATGAGCTCGGGAAAATGTCAAATTTGAACACGTTGCATTTGAGGCGGTATGTTGATCATTGGAAAAAAAACTGAATGACAAACTAAGATGGAAATTTGGATTCCCCTTCAATCTTGGGGATTTCCCCTCTTGAAAGCATGGAACTCCCTCGGTGATGGTTCGATTTATGAAGGGCATGCATGAAGACATAAGGGAAACCTTCTCAAATTTTTACCAGGGCATGGTGAGGTCATACCATGGCACCATGTCAGGCGTCATGTTTTTAAGCATTTATTTCATTTTTTCTATAGTTGAAAACCCAACAAACAAACATTTGTGGTTGACTATTGCCACACATTTCATCGAAATATCTGTCCATTCCATGTGAAAGGCATGAGAATTTACTAAATGGCACGAGCATGTTTTTCTAGGCCGTTCTTGTGGACCCTTTCATGCATTGATTGTTTGAACTTGAATTCTGCGCATTAATGCCTAGGAAATGCACATAATCCCCTAAATATGGCAAATGAACTAGGAAAAGTGCCAAATTTGAACACGGTGATTTGCAGGTTGTATGTTCATCATAGAAAAAACTCGTGGACAAAGGACAAAGTAAAATTTGGATCCCCCTTCAATCTTGGTGATTTCCCCCTCGAAACCATGAAACTTCCTCGGTGAAGGTTTGTTTTATGAAAGGCATGCATGACGACATTTTTACCAAGGCACGATGAGGTCATACCATGGCACCACACCAGGCGTCATGCTTTTTCAAGCATGTATTTCATTTTTGTATAGTTGTTAACCCAGTAAACGACGCGTTTATGGTTGACTAATGCCACACATTTCCTTGAAATATCTGCCCATTCCTTGTAAAAGGCATGAGAATGTACTAAATAGCACGAACATGGTTTTCCAGACCGTTCTTGTGCACCTTTTCATGCACCGATTGTTCTATTTTGAAATATGTGCATAATTAATGCCTAGAAAATGCATATAATCCCCTAAATATGGTAAATGACGAGTTCTGAAGAATGTCAAATTTGAACACGTTGCATTTGAGTCGGTAGGTTGATTGTAATGCCCAGGATGGGACTATACCTCCTACGTGTCGAGGCACGACTTAAAGGTATAAGCCCATTCTGGAATGATCTCAAGTTTGGTATCTTTGCATGACTCATGTAAAAATAGGGTTAAAATTGCAAAAGGATAGTTGGCTTACACTCGCCACGTCACACAATGCATTACATAAACAAACATCATACAAATAACATCAGAGTCCGACTACGGACGAAGATCCAAAAGAAAGATACCAAACACATAAATCCACAGGTCCAAAACGCCCCTAGTAGAAACCACTACTGATCGTTGAAACACGTCACATACATACGGCCACGCTCTTCATCGAGCTCCCAGTGAAGTACTTGAACCAGCTCCTACATCATTCTCGGTTGAACCTGCATCTGGTGTTGTAGTATCTGTGAGCCACGAGGACTAAGCAATCCCATAACCATGGGTATCAAGACTAGCAAAGCTTTATGGGTAGGAAGAGGTAAAGTGGTGAGGTAGCAGCAGCGGCTAAGCATAATATGGTGGCTAAATTACGAGTACAAGAATAAGATGAGCATCTACGCAAACGATCGCAAACTAGTAGTGATCGCTAAAGATCCTGAACTACCTACGAGTCAAACATAACCCCACCGTGTTCTCTTCTCAAAGTGAAAAGAGACAGTCACAGTTACTCACACCGTTGTGTGTTTTACTTCGGATCCTCTGTCAAGTTTTCTACAACCGGACATTAACAAATTCCCATCCGCCACATAACCATGGGCACGGCTTTCGAAAGATCATAACCCTGCAGGGGTGTCCCAACTTAGCCCATCACAAGCTCTCACGATCAGCTGAAGTGATAAATATAATATCATCACCCCTTATCTTAGGGAAATCCGATCAGGCTCGGCATCCCGGTGCACAAGACATTTCGACAGTGGTAAAACAAGTCCAGCAAGACCTCCCGGCGTGCCGACACCCTGATAGTAGCCGCGTGTATCTCGTCTCAGGCCACGTCCGGATGAGCTATGGTTACAGCGACCAGATACCCCAAGTTTCTAAGGGGCGGCGCCGCAAGCTGCTCTATTTGGGACCAACACCATTAGCACTGGCCCCCCTGCTATGTAGAAGAATCCCCGGGGACGCGACCCCCTATGCAAATTTAATTAATTAATTAAGTTATTATTATGAGGCAAATTAAAACCAATGTTGGGCCTTGCTGGAGGAGTTTTATTCAAAGACGAACTGTCAAGGGGTCCCCATATACCCATCGTGTAAGGAAAGCAAAATCAAGGAACATAATGCCGGTTTATCGGCGCCTAAGGTGGCATGAGTGGAACAAAACACCAAGTAAAAGGCCAAGCCTTCCACCCATGCCCAGTATATAGGTGTGTTAATAATAATAATAATAGATATTGTGATATTCCAACAACAAGTTCCCTCCTGGAACGATCTTCATCTTCACCTGCAACTAGCAACGCTATAAGAGGGGCTGAGCAAGCGGGTAACATAGCCAAACAATGGTTTTGCTAGGAAGGTCTCAAAGGTTAGAGGTTTCATGGCAACAAGTTGAGGCTGACATAAAAGATGGGTAGCGCGACATGTAACGATAGCATCGAGACAACTAAGCATGGCAATGGTAGTAAAGGTATCCAAGGGTATGGTCATCTTGCCTGGGATTCCACAAGGAAGAAGAACGGATCCATGAAGAAGACGAAGAAGAAGTCTTGAAGACGAACCACGAGAAGACGAACGAATCCTCACGATCGCAACGGAACAAGCACTAACGAGAAGAAGCAAGCAATACGGTAAACACACATCACAAGAACATAACAATATGCTCAACCAAGTATGATGCAAAACAAGTCTACATAGGATGCACATCAAGTCTATACAGGAAGCAAAACCTGGCAAGGTAGGAAGCATAGTAAAACAACACAAGTCTATATGATGCAATACATGGCAAGGTATGATGCATGGCAAGTCTATACAGGAAGCAATACATGGCAAGGTAGGAAGCACAGAAGAACTACACAAGTCTATATGATGCAATACATGGCAAGGTATGATGCATGAAAAGTCTATATATGATGCTAAACATGGCAAGGCAGGAAGCACTCAAAAACAACACAAGTCAACAAGTTTAAATGAGGCCGGAAACTACAACAACAATTCCAGAAAACCCCATATGCATGTTTAGCAATTTTAAGCAAACAACAAATCACACATTTTAATGTTGTTAACGTGATGCGGTGATAGAGGCAAAGGTGTCCCGTCTTTCGATGAGATGGTGGCTATCGTTTTGGAGGAAGTCGACTTTGACGATCCGACTACGAACGTGCGAGGACGTCGCGCCTTAGCAATCGCTAAACCAACTCCGAGAGGTTGTTGACCACGCCGGAGCACGATCAACCTGACCACGAAGGTCTGTTTCCTGCAGGCAAACGAAGAACAAGCAAGAAACTAAGATTGCAATCTGGATATTGCGAATATAAGAGGAAAGCTTTATTGATCAAGGTGGGGTTCTGTGACGTCTTGGTCTGGTCGTTGAACACAAACGAAGTACGCGAAGTTGCAGCTATGGCGAACTTTTAATCTAAACAAAACCCAAAGTCTAAACGACGCCGTAAGGGCTGTATATATGAGGGAAAGAGGGGGGAATTTCGTGGCCCTTGGTGGAGGGGTCCGAAACCAACCCTAACTCTTGTTTCCCCACACATACGGACTCTAAAAACAGCCTATACTCAAGTATTTCGAAATTACATGGGCCTGGCCCAATAATAAGGTGACGCAGCACCTAAAATAGCCTCTAGACGAAATTTATGAAGTGGCATCTTGTATATTTCGTCCAAGGCTTCTCGCACTCATTATGGTGGCTTCAAAGTCCTGAAATCATCCATTGTAACTCCATTCTTGTCCCCCTTGCGCATGCCATCATCTCCATGCTTGATCTTGCTCCAATGTTCATCCTTCTTGTCCAAGCTAGGCCCTTCATTTGTAAGCAAGACAAATGTATCCAATTTAGGCAGCATCATATTCTCATGAACATTAGATTCATTACCAAGAAACGAAAGTACCTGGTAATTTAATTGGCGTGCGCGAGCTCTAGTAATTGGTCCTGTATATGTGTCAGTTGGAGCTGTGGGTGTAACCTTGTTAGTGAGGTCCTCATCATCCTCCCCTTCTTGAATTGAAGTCGTCCTCGACGGAAGCTCATCTTCCTCACCCAAGTAAGGCTTCAAATCTGCAATGTTAAATGTGGGACTAACCCCAAAATCTGCAGGCAGCTCAAGTTTATATGCATTATCATTTATTTTCTCTAACACCTTGAAAGGACCATCAGCACGTGGCATTAGCTTTGACTTGCGCAAATTAGGAAACCTATCCTTACGCAAATGTAACCAAACAAGATCTCCAGGTGCAAAGACAACATGTTTTCTACCCTTATCTCCAACAAGTTTATATTTAGCATTCATGCGCTCAATATTTTCCTTAGTTAACTCATGCATTTTTAAGATCAATTCAGCACGTTGTTTAGCATCAATATTAACCTTCTCCGAAGATGGAAGAGGCAACAAATCAATAGGTGCACGAGGTAGGAAACCATAGACAATTTCAAAAGGGCACATTTTAGTAGTAGAATGCAACGAACGATTATAAGCAAATTCAATATGAGGCAAGCATTCTTCCCACATTTTCTTATTATTCTTCAAAACAGCCCTAAGCATAGTAGACAAAGTTCTGTTGACTACTTCAGTTTGTCCATCAGTTTGGGGGTGTCAAGTAGTACTAAAAAGCAGTTTAGTCCCCAACTTAGCCCATAAACATCTCCAAAAGTGGCTAAGAAATTTAGTATCACGATCTGAAACAATAGTATTTGGCACACCATGCAAGCGAATAATTTCACGAAAGAACAAATCAGCAACATTAGCAGCATCATCGCTTTTATGACATGGTATAAAGTGTGCCATCTTCGAGAACCTATCCACGACAACAAATATGCTATCCCTCCCCTTCTTTGTTCGAGGTAAACCCAAAACAAAGTCCATAGATATATCTTCCCAAGGAACACTAGGGACAGGCAAAGGCATATATAAACCATGAGGATTGAGTCGTGACTTAGCTTTTTGACATGTAGTGCAGCGAGCAACAAAACGCTCAACATCCCGTCGCATCTTTGGCCAAAAGAAATGTGTAGCAAGTACGTCCTCCGTCTTCTTCACGCCAAAGTGTCCCATTAATCCTCCTCCATTCGCCTCCTGCAACAACAAAAGACGAACAGAGCTAGCTGGAATGCATAGCTTGTTAGCTCGAAACACAAATCCATCACTAACGACGAACTTGTTCCATGTTCTCCCTTCTTTACAATTCTGCAATACATCTTTAAATTCAGCATCATGCACATATTGATCTTTGATGGTCTCCAAACCAAATATTTTAAAGTCAAGTTGTGAAAGCATAGTATAACGACGAGACAATGCATCAGCAATAACATTTTCTTTTCCCTTCTTGTGTTTAATAACATAAGGGAAAGTCTCTATGAATTCAACCCATTTAGCATGTCTACGGTTCAGTTTTGCTTGACTTTTAATGTGCTTTAAAGATTCATGATCAGAATGTATAACAAATTCTTTGGGCCATAAATAATGTTGCCATGTCTCCAAAGTCCGAACAAGAGCATATAATTCCTTATCATAAGTAGAATAATTCAGACTAGGCCCACTCAATTTTTCAGAAAAATATGCAACAGGTTTACCATCTTGTAATAACACACTTCCTAACCCAATTCCACTAGCGTCACATTCAAGCTCAAAAGTCTTATTAAAATCAGGAAGTTGGAGTAAAGGAGCATGTGTCAACTTATCTTTCAATACCGTGAATGCTTCTTCCTGTGCAGTACCCCAAACAAAAGGCACATCCTTCTTTGTAAGCTCATTGAGAGGTGCAGCAATGGTGCTGAAATCTCTCACAAAACGCCGATAGAATCCAGCGAGGCCAAGGAAACTCCTCACGTGTGTGACCGTTTTGGGCTGCGGCCAACTCTCAATTGCTTCAATCTTGGCTTTATCAACCTCAATTCCCTGTGGAGTAACAACATAGCCAAGAAAAGATACTCGGTCGGTGCAAAAGGTGCACTTTCCCAGGTTACCAAACAAACGTGCATCACGTAGAGCAATAAAAACAGCACGTAAATGTTCCAAATGTTCCTCCAAAGATCTGCTAAAAATCAATATATCATCAAAGTATACTACCACAAATCGTCCAATGAAAGCACGTAAAACTTCGTTCATTAATCTCATGAAAGTACTAGGTGCATTAGTTAACCCAAAAGGCATGACTAACCACTCATATAATCCAAACTTAGTTTTAAATGCTGTTTTCCATTCATCTCCCAATTTCATACGAATTTGATGGTATCCACTACGCAAATCAACTTTGGAGAATATTGTAGAGCCACTCAATTCATCAAGCATATCATCTAGCCTAGGAATAGGATGACGATAACGAATAGTAATATTATTAATGGCTCTACAATCAACACACATACGCGATGTACCATCCTTTTTCGGCACTAGAATAATAGGAACAGCACAAGGACTAAGGGCTTCGCGTATATAACCTTTGTCGAGTAGCTCCTGTACTTGACGCATAATCTCCTTCGTCTCTTCTGGATTGGTACGGTATGGTGCGCGGTTGGGTAGCGATGCACCGGGAATTAAGTCAATCTGATGCTCAATCCCTCGAATAGGTGGTAATCCCGGTGGCACGTCTTGTGGAAAGACGTCGGCGAACTCCTGCAAAATGTTAGTGACAGCAGGAGGCAAAGAGGAAGGCACGTCCTCGAATGAAAATAATGCCTCTTTGCATACAACAGCATAGCAAACAGATTTGCTAAAATCTAGCTCATCAATATCAGATTTGGTGGCAAATAAACATGCACTTTTCAATTTAATTTCAGAAACAACAGTAGATGGTTTATTATTAGGCTTCATTTGTTGCTCAAATTCTTTTGCCACAATCTGATTTTCACTCTTATTTTTCTCCTGTTTTGCTTTATTAGCTCTATTAATATCATCTTTTAAAATGGAATCAGGAGTCATAGGAAGCAAAGTAATATTTTTATCCTTATGAACAAGAGTATACTGATTGTTTCTACCATGGTGTACAGAATTTTTATCAAATTGCCATGGTCTACCAAGTAATAAGGAACATGCTTGCATAGGTACCACATCACAATCAACATAATCAGCATATGTAGAGATACTAAAATGCACACGAACAGTACGTGTTACCTTAACCTTGCCGCTGTTGTTGAACCATTGGATGTAGTAAGGATGTGGATGTGGTCTTGTGGTGAGAGATAGCTTCTCCACCATCTCCATGCTAGCCAAGTTCTTGCAACTCCCTCCATCTATGATCACGCGAACAGAACGTTCCTTCACAACTCCCTTTGTATGGAACAAATTATGCCTCTGATTTTGCTCAGCTTGTGTAACCTGCACACTCAAAACACGTTGAGCAACTAAACATTCATACCTGTCAGCATCTTCAGGAGCCATGTATTGCGTCTCATGATCAGAATCGTCTCCGCCGTGTTCTTCACGTGTAATAAGAGCCAAAGTCTCCTCATCATAGTCACTAGCGGATTCATATCCACCATCCTCAGTAGCAATCATCACACGCTGAGATTTGCAATCTCTCGCAAAATGTCCTCTTCCCTTACAACGACGACAAATAATATCACTGGTGTGCCCTGTTGATGCCATGGAAGAAGAAGAACTCTGTGCAGGCCCAATAGGTGTGCTCTTGGCAGATAATGGTGGTTGTGCCTGCTTCCTTGTATCATGGCTGGAGGTAACAGCTGATGGAGTTGTCGGTGCAGTAGAATGTGAGGAAGTAGAGGATGCACGCGGTGTCCATGATGAAGGTCGTCCTGCAGAAAAGTTAGTCCGCGCCAATGCCTGTCGATCCTGCACTTCACGTTCAGCTTTACAAGCAAGATGGAATAAACGAGTGATAGTAGTATAATCTTTATACTCTAGAATGGTCTGAATCTCTCTATTTAATCCACCCATAAAACGTGCAAGCATAGCTTCATTCTCCTCAACAATACCACATCTAATCAGGCCAGTTTGTAATTGCTGATAATATTCTTCTACATAATTTTTTCCTTGTCTTAAGCGCTGCAGTTTTTGAAGTAATTCACGTTGATAATATGGTGGAACCCAACGAGTACGCATAGCAGTTTTCAAAGCAGTCCAAGTAGCTGGAATAGGATATAATCTACAATGTTCAGACCACCAAACACATGCAAAACCAGTGAAAGCACAAACAGCAGCAGGAACACGTCTCTCCTCGGGATAGTTTAAACATGTAAAACGTTGTTCAGTTTGTAACTCCCAAGTAAGATATATATCAGGAACATATCTACCCTCAAATGGTGGAATATTCAATTTCAGTTTAGGAAGATGGTCATGTACCTCAGGTGGTGGTGCAGCCCTACCGTTGCGATGATATGCATGAGGACGACCTGGTGGTGGTGGTGCTGGTTGTTGCACGTAGTTCTGATTTTGGTCAACCTCATCCTCGTAATGGTCCTCCACCTCTGCAGTAGCATCAGGAGCTACAGAAACATCAACAGCAGCACCAGAAGCTTGACCAGTCTCAAGGGGAACGCGCTGTGCTCGTCCCACTTGATTCGGAAGGCGCCGTTGTTGTTGTTGTTGTTGTTGTTGAAGAGGTGGGACAGCTGCAGCAGCCGGTGGTGGTGGCAAACGCGCAAGCAATTCAGCAAACTTGTTATCCAGCTTTGTTTCAAACGTCTTCTCCATGCCATCTATCTTCTCCATGGCCTCGTCCAATGTGTTTAGCACATCTTGCACCTGTACACTCATCATTTCCTGAAACTTATCATGAAGCTCCTTGTTCGTCAAGTTCTCCCAGTCAGTCTCGTCGACTTGTGATCCTGGCATGGTTAGCAGCAATAGAAACACACAAGAATATGATCCTACAGACTACTAACAAGTGGTGGTGGTGGCGGGTGTCACAAATCCGTCAAGCAAATCTCAAATTCTTACCAGTTCTTACCCAGCAGCAGGTGGTGATCGGCAACCGATGTAGTCAAAACTCTCAAAGCTTGGATAGAGCGATTACCAGGGAGAGTCAAACGCACGATGTAGATGTATGTGGAGCTGGGAAGGCTTATAATATGGTAGCAAAAAGGGTCAGCAATAATCAATTCAGAGATGCAAAGGTGAATAAACGCTCAACGACGGTACTGTGCTGGTCCTAGTGATACAGGGTGGAACCCTAATCAGCAGATCTTTCACGAAATGGAGTGGATCCCACGATGAACACGAAGAACACGAGAGGGAACACGAGGGGAAACACGAGAGAATCACTCAAACCAACAAGAACAAGTCACACATATGCTAGATCCTCGAAACACAAAGAGATACAAGATCCATGATCAACAAGGGACGATACAAAGGGTAACCGGTTCTTCTCCGTGAGGAGGTCTTGATATCCCTGGGGATCTTCTCCGATGAAGGAGGTCCTGAATCCGTAGTGGATCTTCTCCGTGGAGGGGCCGCAGTCACTCACAAGGAGATGAACCACTAGATAGTATCAAATGAGCTAAACCTAAGCTAACCCTCATTAGGAGGAGGTGGAGGAGTATATATAGTCTAGGACCACGAAGGGGTAAGTGGGAGAGGGATACATGGGCCTCTGGCCCGATAACTGTGCGCAGACAGCAGGTAGCGGACGTCCGACGGCTACCGGACGTCCGGTGGCTCGCGAGGGTCCGGACGTCCGGAAGTCTTCGGACTTCCGCTATTTTCCTTCTGTCGTCGAAGTCACGGACGTCCGGTGGCCTCCGGTCGTCCGGTCGCCTGGGAGTCGCCGGTCGTCCGGTAGATGCCGGACGTCCGGAGCCTGAAGCTTTTCCAGCAGCTTCTCTTGTTCCTTGTACTTCGTGTCCTCGCCGTCTTGTCCAACGCTCCCAGCTGTTCCATGGCCTTCCTCTTGGTTCCTGGTCATGCATAGCACATATATTTGAGGTAGTAGCCATGTCTCACATGTAGAAAGTGGGGGTTCAGAGAGGAGCGAGTGAACCTTGTGTCCAATTGTGTGTGGTTGAGGTCTCGTCGAGTGAACATGGGGATGATCATGGGATACACCGTATCACCTACGCAGGCAAGGAAACAAAAATCCGAAACCTAGATGGATTTCGAGAACAAACCTAATATGAAAAGAACTCGGATTGGTGGTGGATATATGGTGGTAGGATATGGCAGCGGTGGTAGGTTATGGCAGCGGTGGTGGTATATGGATTCGGATTGGTGGTGGTATATGGATAAGGATCGGTGGTGGTATGTGGCAGTAGTGATGAAGATGTTGCGGCGGCGGCGTGACAACTTATGACCAGAACTCGAAACTCTAAAAGACTAGACGCTAAGACCAGCAACTGGACACGACGATGCAACCGCAAATTCAACAAAGCAAATACAGAAAAGATTATGCAAAGGCTCAGTTTGGTTCGGATGGGATGAACTAACCCTAATTTTTTTTGGCTTTTTCGTGGACTATAGGTATGAAGAACAGACTCGATCTAAACTATGAAAAACTGTAAAATCTCACCGAGCAACCTGGAAATCTGATACCACTTGATAGAGGCAAAGGTGTCCCGTCTTTCGATGAGATGGTGGTTATCGTTTTGGAGGAAGTCGACTTTGACGATCCGACTACGAACGTGCGAGGACGTCGCGCCTTAGCAATCGCTAAACCAACTCCGAGAGGTTGTTGACCACGCCGGAGCACGATCAACCTGACCACGAAGGTCTGTTTCCTGCAGGCAAACGAAGAACAAGCAAGAAACTAAGATTGCAATCTGGATATTGCGAATATAAGAGGAAAGCTTTATTGATCAAGGTGGGGTTCTGTGACGCCTTGGTCTGGTCGTTGAACACAAACGAAGTACGCGAAGTTGCAGCTATGGCGAACTTTTAATCTAAACAAAACCCAAAGTCTAAACGACGCCCTAAGGGCTGTATATATGAGGGAAAGAGGGGGGAATTTCGTGGCCCTTGATGGAGGGGTCCGAAACCAACCCTAACTCTTGTTTCCCCACACATACGGACTCTAAAAACAGCCTATACTCAAGTATTTCGAAATTACATGGGCCTGGCCCAATAATAAGGTGACGCAGCACCTAAAATAGCCTCTAGACGAAATTTATGAAGTGGCATCTTGTATATTTCGTCCAAGGCTTCTCGCACTCATTATGGTGGCTTCAAAGTCCTGAAATCATCCATTGTAACTCCATTCTTGTCCCCCTTGCGCATGCCATCATCTCCATGCTTGATCTTGCTCCAATGTTCATCCTTCTTGTCCAAGCTAGGCCCTTCATTTGTAAGCAAGACAAATGTATCCAATTTAGGCAGCATCATATTCTCATGAACATTAGATTCATTACCAAGAAACGAAAGTACCTGGTAATTTAATTGGCGTGCGCGAGCTCTAGTAATTGGTCCTGTATATGTGTCAGTTGGAGCTGTGGGTGTAACCTTGTTAGTGATGTCCTCATCATGCGGATGTCATGATCAAGTTTTATGCAATTTTTAGTAAAAGTTAACATGAAGAGATATGAAGTATTGTCACCGTGGTGGAAGGAAAGGGGCCACGGCGGCGAATCCGAAAATGATGCCACGCAACATATCGGTTCCGATAACTCATTGAGAGACCGGTGCAAAAGATGAAGGGAGGCGTGAGCGAGTTGAACAAGATGAAAGGTGGGGTGATCCCGTCACCGGGTTCCCACAGGTCGCCACCAAGGCAAACGAAGGCACAACGGACACGATGCAAACATCCGATTCATCTCATACAACCACAAGCATTCGACCACGGGTCATCGTCTCGGGGTTATACCTTCGGAACGTTCGTTTCGAGGAGGATCAAGATCGTAGGGGAGGTAGTGGTACTCGCGGGTCGTGGTACACGTTCGTAGAGGGAAGTAGTCGTTCCGTTCGTAGCCGTACACGGGGCGTCGGGGTCGTCGTTGGCGTAGAGGTACTTGACGAATCCATCTTTTCCGGGGCGACGATAGTGGTACTTGACACGTTCGATCATGGTTCTTCATGCGTCGTGGTACTTGCCGTCTTGGTCTTCGGCGTCGAGGTACTTGGCGAGTAGATGAACGTGATGGGTACTTGACGTCCTAGTACCTGGCGTCCTCATGCCTTGAGAGAGATGAAACAGAGCGCAACGGTGCACGATCTTCGCGGCCCAGGGTACTTGACGTATACATCCAGGGAGGATACGATGGAGATGATGCTCGTATTGTGTGGAGCTCCAGGAGCCATGGTGCGCAGCAGGCAGGGCATCCCTATCCTTGAGATGGGGTCCTAGTGGACAGAGCAGCAACAGCCGCAAGGCGTGGTAAAGGAAAGCGGCGGAGCTCCTTCGGCTGGAAGCTGGCGAGGCGGAAGGAGGCGCGGAGGAGGAGAGGCGCTGTCGCGCGGCACCAGGGGCGAGGCGCTCGGGGCCTCGACCGACGGGGAGGGGGGAGGCGCGGGTCGTGGGGAGGGACGGCGCGGCTCCGCGCGGGGGAGCCTGCGAGCTCCGGCTCGTCGCCGTCCGGCGGCGGGGATCGGAGGCAAGAGAATTAATTGCAAGTGTGTTTGGATATTCCAAATTAATGGATTAATTATAATTGCTCCATAATATTATGAGGATATGTTATA
Organism: Secale cereale; assembly: GCA_902687465.1. NCBI lineage: Eukaryota > Viridiplantae > Streptophyta > Magnoliopsida > Poales > Poaceae > Secale > Secale cereale. The sequence continues at coordinate 356,395,827 of LR738711.1, forward strand.
AAGAGAAGTCACTCTTCCCTCGATTTAAATAGATCAAAAGATCTATGCCATTTATTTAGTTGAGATGCAAAGATTAATGACATGATGGCATGATGACATGATGCAGTGCAAAAATAAATAACACATGCACAAATGAAACACACGGGAGAATCCGGAACATCTGGAATCTTTTGGGACGTCGGTCTTCGGGCGTCACATTGATCGTTGGAAAGAAACTGAATGACAAATTAGGAAAGAAATTTGGATTCCCCTTCAATCTTGGTGATTTCCCTCTCGAAAGCATTGAACTTCCTCGGTGATGGTTCGATATATGATGGGCGTGCATGACGACATAAATCAAACCATCTCAGCTTTTAACCAGGGAACGATGAGGCCATACCATGGCACCATGCCAGCCGTTATGTTTTTCAAGCACATATTTCATTGTTCTATAGTTGATAACCCAGTAAATGACGCGTTTTTGGTTGACTATTGATATGCATTCTATTGAAATCTCTGCCCATTCCTTGTAAAAGGCTTGAGAAATTACTAAATACCACGAGTATGGTTTTTCCAGACCGTTATTGCACATCCTTTCATGCACCAATTGTTTGAATTTGAATTACGTGCATTAATGCCTACAAGATGCACATAATCGGGGCACCGTTGATTGCCGGCAAAACATTAAGATACATGGCTTTTAATTTCTAGTGAATCCAAAAAATTTGTCCCATTTGGGGCAGGTTTGGATATATGCTTCTCACAAACCAGAGCTTCTCACAACAAGCATGATGGTTTTGGTAGGGAACGTCCCATCTTTGGGGACGAAGCAATATCCATTGCCTCTTATTGCTTTCAATTTTTTTCTCATGTCAACATAGAACAACAGGAGTGTTGTGTCAATTTTTGTGATTTTCCGTGGTCCGTTTGGACATTTTTATGCATGAACTGAGTTTTCAATGCATTTATATGCACAATTCAAATTTGAACTACATGCACATGCTCCAGTGCATATAAATTGGTTCAAAAAACAAATATGTGTCCTTATGTGCATGCTTAGGTCCCATGCAAGAAATGGGAATGAAATTTAAACATCTGGGCGTCGTGGCTTGATACGTCTCCAACGTATCTAATTTTCCAAACCCTTTTGCCCTTGTTTTGGACTCTAACTTTCATGATTTGAATGGAACTAACCCGGACTGACGATGTTTTCAGCAGAATTGCCATGGTGTTGTTTTTGTGCAGAAACAAAAAGATCTCAAAATGACCTGAAAATCCACGGAGAATTATTTCGGAAAATATAAAAATACCTACAAGAAGATCCAGACCATGGGACCCACACCTTGTCCACGAGGGTGGGGGCGCCCCCTAGGGCTTGCCCCCTGCCTCGTGGGCCCCCTGGTGCTCCACCGACGTATCCCCAGATCCTATATATTCACTTTCGGGGAGAAAAAATCAAAGAGGAAGAATTATCGCGTTTTACGAGATGGAACCGCCGCCAAGCCCTAATCTCTCTTGGGAGGGCTGATCTGGAGTCCGTTCGGGGCTCCGAAGAGTGGAGATCGTCGCCATCGTCATCATCAATCTTCCTCCATCACCAATTCCATGATGCTCACCGCCGTGCGTGAGTAATTCTATCGTAGGCTTGCTGGACGGTGATGGGTTGGATGGGATCTATCATGTAATCGAGTTAGTTTTGTTAGGGTTTGATCCCTAGTATCCACTATGTTCTGAGATTGATTTCTATGACTTTGCTATGCTTAATGCTTGTCACTAGGGCCCGAGTGGCATGATTTCAGATCTAAACCTATTATGTTTTCATGAATATATGTGTGTTCTTGATCCTATCTTGCAAGTCTATAGTCACCTACTATGTGTTATGGTCCGGCAACCCCAAAGTGACAATAATCGGGACCACTCCCGGTGATGACCATAGTTTGAGGAGTTCATGTATTCACTATGTGTTAATGCTTTGGTCCGGTACTCTATTAAAAGGAGGCCTTAATATCCCTTAGTTTCCAATAGGACCCCGCTGCCACGGGAGGGTAGGACAAAAGATGTCATGCAAGTTCTTTTCCATAAGCACGTATGACTATATTCGGAATACATGCCTACAATGCATTGATGAACTGGAGCTAGTTCTGTGTCACCCTAGGTTATAACTTCTACATAATGAATTGCATCCGACATAATTTCCCATCACCGATCCAATGCCTACGAGCTTTTCACATATTGCTTGTTGCTTATTTACTTTTCCGCTGCTACTATTACAAAAACACTACCGTTACCTTTATTGCTGCTACCGCCACTATCATATTACTTTGCTACTAAACTACCTTGCTGCATATACTAAGTTTCCAGGTGTGGTTGAATTCACAACTCATCTGCTAATACTTAAGAGTATTCTTTGGCTCCCCTCGTGTCAAATCAATAAATTTGGGTTGAATACTTTACCCTCAAAAACTGTTGTGATCCCCTACACTTATGGGTTATCAAGACTATTTTCTGGTGCCGTTGTCGGAGAGCATAGCTCTATTCTTTAAGTCACTTGGGATTTATATATGTTGATCATTATGAAGAATCTGAAGGACTCAAAAACCAAGATCTTACCCTCAACTACGAGGGGAGGTAAGGAACTGACATCTAGCTCTGCACTTGATTCTCCTTCTGTTATGCGTAAATTTGCGACACCTACTCATGCTATTGAATCTGATATGTCGTATGTTCTTGATGATGCCACTTCTGCTATGTATGATGAAACTACTTCTATGCTTGATAATACTGTGCCACTAGGTGAATTTCTAGATGAACAAATTGCTAGAGTTAAGGAGAGTGCAAATATTGAAACTGATGATATTTATGAAAGTGACGATGAAGCTTCCCCCAATAGATATGAATTGCATGTTGTTCCTGAGGGTTATGTTATGGATGAATAAACTGCTAGAGACTTTCTTGCTTGCAACGATAGATATGATCTTAAGAAGTTGTTAGCTAAGCTGAAAGAAAAGTCCTTGAATGCTAGAATGAAACATGACCCTGCTTTTGCTACTTCACCTATCTGTGTTACTGATAAGGATTATGAATTCTCTGTTGATCCTGAGTTAATTACTTTGGTTGAATCTGATCCTTTTCATGGCTATGAATCTGAAACTGTTATGGCACATCTTACTAAGTTGAATGATATAGCGACCATGTTTACCAATGATGAAAAGATTCACTATTACTATATCATTAAGCTATTTCCTTTCTCGTTAAAGGGTGATGCTAAGACTTGGTTTAATTCTCTTTATCCTGGTTGTGTGTGTAGTCCCCAGGATATGATGTATTACTTCTCTGCTAAATATTTTCCCGCTCATAAGAAACAAGCTGCCTTACGGGAAATATATAACTTTGTGCAAATTGAAGAAAAGAGTATCCCACAAGCTTGGGGGAGGCTTCTCCAATTACTTAATGCTTTGCCTGATCATCCTCTTGAGATGCATGATATACTTGATGTCTTTTATAATGGACTAACCGATGCTTCCAGAGACCACCTGGATAGTTGTGTTGGTTGTGTTTTCACGGAAAGAACAGTTGATCAAGCTGAATTACTATTGAATAATATGCTGGCCAATGAAAATAATTGGACACTCCCTGAACCAGCCCCTAAGCAAACTCTGAAGAAAAGAGGTATTCTATTCCTCAGTCCTGAAGATATGCAAGAGGCAAAGAAATCTATGAAAGAAAAAGGTATTAAAGCAGAAGATGTTAAGAATTAACCACCTATTGAAGAAATACACGGTCTTGATAACCCAACATAGGTAGTAAAGGTAAATTCTCTTTATAGATTTGATCAAGGTGATATTCCTCGTTATAAGTCTGCTAGCCAATGCTTAGATGAGTTTGAAAATTTTATTGTGAAACAAGAAAACTTCAATGCTTACGTTGGTAGACAATTACAACACAATGCTTATATGACTGAATGCTTGAGTGATTATCTGTCTAGAGCTAAAGGTGAACTGAAACTCATTAGTAAACATGCCTCCATGGTTACCTCTCAAGTAGAACAAGTACTTAAGGCTCAGAATGATTTGCTCAATGAATTAAATAGTAAGAATAATGACTTTGCCATTAGAGTTGTGACTAGAGGTGGCAAAATGACTCAGGAACCTCTGTATCCTGAGGGCCACCCTAAGAGAATTGAGCAAGATTCTCAGAGAGCTAATCTAGATGCACCTAGTTCTTCTAAGAAGAAGAAAAAGAAAAATGATAGGACTTTGCATGCTTCTAGTGAACCTGTAGCTGACACACCTGAGAATCCCAATGATATATCTGTTTCTGATGCCGAGACACAATCTCGTAATGAACATGAACCTAGTGATAATATAAATGACAATGTTCATGATGATGCTCAACATAGCAATGATAATGATGTAGAGATTGAACCTGTTGTTGATCTTGATAACCCACAATCAAAGAATCAATGTTATGATAAGAGAGACTTTGTTGCTAGGAAGCACGGTAGGGAAAGAGAACCATGGGTTCAGAAACCCATGCCTTTTTTCTCCGAAACCATCCAGAAAAAGGATGATGAGGATTTTGAGCGATTTGCTGAAATGATTAGACCTATCTTTTTGCGTATGCGTTTCACTAATGTGCTTAAAACAAATCCTTATGCTAAGTATATGAAGGATATTATTACCAACAAAAGAAAGATACCTGAAGTAGAAATTTCCACCATGCTTGCCAATTCACTTTCAAGGGAGGAATACCTAAGAAATTAGGAGATCCAGGAGTACCTACTATACCTTGCTCCATTAAACGAAACTATGTTAAAACTGCTTTGTGTGATCTTGGAGCCGGTGTTAGTGTTATGCCTATCTCTTTATATCGTAGACTTGACTTGAGTAAGTTGACACCTACTGAAATATCTTTGCAAATGGCTGATAAATCAATTGCTATACCTGTCGGTATTTGTGAGGATGTGCCTGTTGTAGTTGCAAATGTTACTATTCTAACGGACTTTGTTATACTTGATATTCCCGAGGACGATAGTATGTCTATTATCCTTGATAGACCCTTTTTGAATACTGCAGGGGCTGTTATTGATTGCAACAAAGGCAATGCCACTTTTCATGTCAATGGTAATGAGCATACGGTACACTTTCCGAGGAAACAACCTCAGTTCCATAGTATCAATTATATTGGAAAAATTTCAACTATCACTATTGGAGGTTTTGAATTTCCTCTTCCTACTGTCAAGAAGACATATGACATTCTTATTGTCGGGGACATACATATCCCCATTGAGCTAACCTAATGTTATTCGAAAATTCTCCGGTTTCATGTTATTCGGAAAGAGTTTATTAAGAAGACCTGATCAACCTTGTTAATGGATTCCTTTTGATGAGCATGGGATAGGTGAATTGAGATAGCACAAACCTTCTGTACCCTCCTTTTACTTTCTGTTAATTAGGATAAATAAAGCAAAAATAGTATTCTCTGTCTGTTTCCAGACTTATCCGTGCAATAAAAAATACCCCGAAAATAAAAGTTCTCCAAATGCCATGAAAATAAAATATGATTTTTTCTAGAATATTTGAGAAAATATGGCACAGAACACACAGCGAGGAGAGCCAGCACCTGGCCATGAGGGTCCAGGGCGCACCCCCCTGCCAGGGCGCGCCCCCTGCCTCGTGGGCCCCACGTGGCCCCCCTCCACTTATTCCTGCACCCACACTCTTCCTCTTCCTCCCAAAAAAACACCAACCAGCTCAAGCACGAGTTCTAGCTCATCTTGCTGCCATTTTCGATCTCCTTGCTCAAAGCACCATTCACCAAACTGTTTGGGGGGGGATTGTTCCTTGGTATGTGACTCCTCCATTGGTCCCATTAGTTTTTGTTCTAGTGCTTTATTTATTGCAAATTTATGCTCCCGTGGTGACCTTGTTCTCGAGCTTGCATGTCAAATTTTCTTGGTCCCAAGTAGTTCTAATGCATGATATAGTCTCTAGGCACTTGTAGGAGTTGTTGCTATCAATCTTGTTGAGTTTGGTTAACTTTTATTTTGAGTTACTAAAAATTTCAGAAAAATGCATAGGAAAAACTTCCAAGGTGGTTCTTCAAGGAAGCAAGAACCGAGGCTCGCGTTCCGTGAGCTGGACGATGAACTACCGAGGGATGCTGACGTGCGGCCTTGTAAATGGCCGTCGGATGACTTTATGGATCAGGTTGGCATCAAGGATGAATTTTACGCATATGTGCGTAACGCTGACCTTGAGGGCTTCATACAAGATAAGTGCCCTCAATACCGTGGCTTAATTGATAGCTTTGTGAGAAGGTTTAAATTTTCATCTTCACGTAATTCTCACACTGTACTATTTGACCTGTATGATAAATCTTACACCATGGACTTAGAGGACTTAAATGATGCTTGTAAGCTCCCACAGTGGGGCGGTATGGGTGATCCTCGTAAATCTGAATTTAGAGAGTTTCTTGCTAGTATCAGTGTGGGGGAATCTAAATAAATCACACAGGCTACCATAGGGAGCATTCATTTTCTTGCTATTCATTACTTTGCTCTCTTTATTGGTAGATGGATAAATGGTAAAGATGAAGCTTGTCACATGTGTGTCCCAGATCTTAGTGTTCTCAGGAGTGCTGTACTAGGTGATAGACAATATAACTTGGGAGCCATTGTTGCACGTAGGCTACACCATAATGGTATGAATGGAGATTTATTTGGTGGGAATTATGCCACTCGCATAGCCCGCCGTCTTGGTGTGCATGTGCACGAGAATGATGAACCTTTACCTCCTGCTCATTTGGATTGCCATGCTATGACTAGTCACCAGTTTATAGAGAGGGATGATCAATCCCTCAAATATCGACTAATCTTTAACAGGCAGCATGCCATCCCTATTGTTCTTCATGCCCCTATTTTGTTTGACTTTCAGGAAAAGGGAGATACACTATAACTATGGAGGAGGCAAATGCGTATTATAATATGATAGAAGAAGCCCTCCTTTGAGCTGCAGCTCAGCATGCAGTAGCTGTTGCATCTCAGTACAATCCCAACTACGACTTTGGATATCCGTCAGGCCAATACTGGCCATAGACCAACTTAGGCCAAAATCCTAAGCCTGGGGGAGTACATGTTTCTCACCGACTTTACATTCATGTTCACACTTATTCCAGTCGTCGGTGCTCACACTCTTTCATTGTACCATCCATGTTTAGTTTCATTTCTTTTTCTTAGTATTTTTCTCGTGTGCTAGAAAAACCTTAAGAAAGCCAAAAAATATTAGCCGTAGTTTCTAGCTAGTTTACTTTCCTTGTAGTAGTAACTAAAAGAAAACCCAAAAATATTTCTCGTTCTTCTTTTGCTTGTTGGGAGCTTTCCCGTGTAAATAGTTTCTTTTCTTTTCTTTTCTTTGGGGGTTAAGAGTAGAAGACCGTGATTGAAAATGCTTAGTGGCTCTCATATGCTTTATTGTTGATTTAACCTTGAGCCATATTACCTTATCTTCTCTCTTGTATTAAATGACTGCAAATTCTAGCTTAGTCCAATGCACGTGCACTATTATTATTTTCCACACCGTTCGGTCGTGCGAGTGAAAGGCAATAAGGATGATATATGATGAACTAATTGAGATGAGAAAAGCTGGTATGAACTCGGCCTCTCTTGTTTTTGTAAATATGATAGTTCATCGTTCCTGATTCAGCTTGTTATGAATGAAACATGCTTGCAATGACAATTAGAGATCATAGCTGTTTATGCCATGCTTAATTAGCTGAGAGTTTATAATGGTCTATCTTGCGTGCCAACATGATATTAAAATGGTTGTGATGTAGTATGATGGGGTGGTATCCTCCTTTGAACAATTCAAGTGGTCTGACTTGGCACATGTTCACGCATGTAGTTGAAACAAATCAACATAGCCTCCACGATATTTATGTTCATGGTGATTTATATCCAACTCATGCTTGCATTCATTGTTGATTAATTTTAATGTATGTTCATGACCGTTGTTGCTCTCTAGCTGGTCGCTTCCTAGTCTCTTTCTAGCCTTCACCTGTACTAAGCAGGAATGCTGCTTGTGCATCCACTTCCATAAACCCCAAAGTTATTCCACACGAGTCCACCATACCTTCCTATATGCGGTATTTACCTGCCGTTCCAAGTAAGTTTGTATGTGCCAAACTCTAAACCTTCAAATGAAATTCTGTTTTGTATGCTCGAACAGCTCATGTATCAACTAGGGCTGTCTATATCTTCCATGCTAGGTGGGTTATTCTCACGATGAGTGGACTCCGCTCATCATTCACGAGAAAATGGCTGGTAACCGAGATGCCCAGTCCCATGCTCAAAACCATAATAATAATTAAACAAAACTCCCGCATGGTTGTTGCTAGTTTGGACGGTACCCATTGTTTCGGGCTAGCCGTGGAGTGTGCTTGTTGGTGGCTGTGGGAGTATAAACTTTACCATTCTGTTTGGGAACCGCCTATAATGTGTGTAGCATGGGAGATATCGAGATTCTTGGTTGTTATGTTGACAATGAAAGTATACCGCTCAAAATGTTATTCATCTCTATTTAAAAACTCTCGCACCTCTACAAATCCCTCCTTCCCTCTGCAAAGGGCCTATCTATTTACTTTTATGCAGAGTCATCATCCTCTTATCAAAGAGCACCAGTAGGAGAGCACCTCTATCATTTGCATGTATTACTATTAATTTGCATTGAGTATGATCATGATTGGATCTCTTTTACCATGAATTACAATGTCTAGTCAGTCCTTGATCTTTAAAGGTGCTCTGCATTTATGTTTTGCAGTCTCAGAAAGGGCTAGCGAGATACCATCTTGTTATATCATATCATGATTGTTTTGAGAAAGTGTTGTCATCCGAGGTTTATTATTATTGCTCGCTAGTTGATTATGCCATTGATATGAGTAGACTTGAGACCTGAAAGTTATTGTGAATGTGGTTAGTTCATGATCTTGTTGAAAACCTGAATGTTGGCTTACATATTTACAACAACAAGAGCAAATAGAGTTTGTCAAAGTTTTTCTTTATCACTTTCAGTTTATCAACTGAATTGCTTGAGGACAAGCAAAGGTTTAAGCTTGGGGGAGTTGATACGTCTCCAACGTATCTACTTTTCCTAACCCTTTTGCCCTTGTTTTGGACTCTAACTTGCATGATCTGAATGGAACTAACCCGAACTGACGCTGATTTCAGCAGAATTGTCATGGTGTTGTTTTTGTGCCGAAATAAAAATTTCTCGGAATGACCTGAAAATCCACGAAGAATTATTTCGGAAAATATAAAAAATACCTACAAGAAGATCCACACCGGGGGGCCCACACCCTGTCCACGAGGGTGGGGGCGCGCCCCCTGCCTCGTGGGCCCCCTGGTGCTCCACCAACGTATCCCCAAATCCTATATATTCACTTTCGGGGAGAAAAAATCAGAGAGGAAGAATTATCGCGTTTTACGAGACGGAGCCGCCGCCAAGCCCTAATCTCTCTCGGGAGGGCTGATCTGGAGTCCGTTCGGGGCTCCGGAGAGTGGAGATCGTCGCCATCGTCATCATCAACCTTCCTCCATCACCAATTCCATGATGCTCACCGCCGTGCGTGAGTAATTCCATCATAGGCTTCCTGGACGGTGATGGGTTGGATGGAATCTATCATGTAATCGAGTTAGTTTTGTTACAGTTTGATCCCTAGTATCCACTATGTTCTGAGATTGATGTTGCTATGACTTTGCTATGCTTAATGCTTGTCACTAGGTCCCGAGTGCCATGATTTTAGATCTAAACCTGTTATATTTTCATGAATATATGTGTGTTCTTGATCCTATCTTGCAAGTCTATAGTCACCTACTATGTGTTATGATCCGGCAACCCCGAAGTGACAATAATCGGGATCACTCCCGGTGATGACCATAGTTTGAGGAGTTCATGTATTCACTATGTGTTAATGCTTTGGTCCGGTACTCTATTAAAAGGAGGCATTAATATCCCTTAGTTTCCAATAGGACCCCGCTGCCACGGGAGGGTAGGACAAAAGATGTCATGCAAGTTCTTTTCCATAAGCACGTATGACTATATTCGGAATACATGCCTACATTGCATTGATGAACTGGAGCTAGTTCTGTGTCACCCTAGTTTATAACTTCTACATGATGAATTGCATCCGACATAATTTCCCATCACCGATCCAATGCCTACGAGTTTTTCACATATTGCTTGTTGCTTATTTACTTTTCCGCTGCTGCTATTACAAAAACTACAAAAACACTATCGTTACCTTTATTGCTGCTACCGCCACTATCATATTACTTTTCTACTAAACTACCTTGCTGCGATACTAAGTTTTCAGGTGTGGTTGAATTGGAAACTCAGCTGCTGATACTTAAGAGTATTCTTTGGCTCCCCTTGTGTCGAATCAATAAATTTGGGTTGAATACTTTACCCTCGGAAACTGTTGCGATCCCCTACACTTGTGGGTTATCATGGCTCGGCCGAAAAGATTGAGAAACTTGGTTTTTTAATTCCTGTAAATCCAAAACATGCCTGAAAATCATGAAGCTCGGTATGGTGTCATGGCATGGCACCAACATGTTGTGGTAATTTTTCTGTCCGATTTGCGAAGGCGCACACATTAACAATGAACAAAGTCATTTTGGAACAATTGTTGTCACGTTACAAATTGGAAACACAAGTATTATTGAAACCGTGGGCGTTCTACTTACCAATTACGTGCCGCCACGCGTCCCCTTTTTTTAATGGTTGGGAGGTGCCTTGCGGGGTAGCTATTTGAGTACGGGAGGCGTGCGATCAGACACCTGCACGTGCTCATCGGGAGGAGAGCCCTTTGACCTCTACCCGTCGCGCACCTCCCTCCCAACATCTCCATTAATGGCGCCTGAGCCCCTGTTCTACGGCGTGGCTATATGTCTCATTGGACTAAGAGAAAAATAAAAATCTAAAAATAAAGTTTTGCACGGATCGTGATGTAAGATCCGACGGACCTATATAGCATCGACTGTGACTTATAGCAAGCATAATGAATATAAGGACGATGCCGGCGGATAATAATTGTCTTACATATTTAGGAACGTAATGAAAAAAGCAACATGCAGCAACGCCCGAAATACACAAGGGCAAAAGAAGAAGGAAGACAACGATCTGGCTCGCTGATCTCTAATTTCTTGATGCATTGCTACAGGCCGCAGGAACTAGTCTCCGCGGCGAGCGGTGATGAGATCTTTCTTGTCCTCAAGATGCTGCTGGAGAGCATCCACGTATTCCTCCACCAGCCTTCTGCGCTCAATGCGCAACATGGCATTCTCATTTATAAGTTTCTCGACGATGACGCCGGTCCTCTTCAACACGGCAATGGTCTCCTCCTGTTGCTCCGCACTTTCGACGATCTTCGCCCTCAGTAGGTCACGCTCGGCCCGGAGCTTCGCATTGCTCTCCTTTAGTTGCCGGATGACGCCGGTAGCCCGTTCAAAAGAGGCTTTCAAGTCGTCCTGCAACCTTGCCCAGCCGGAGATCTGATCCATCTGGCTATGGAAGATCGCATGCATGCACCTGTAAGAGTCCTCGCCTGCCCGCGAAACATTTTCTGAGGCCGCCGCGGCGCGGGAGGACATCTCTGCTACATTCACGGCGCGGCAGGACATCTCTTCTGCTTCTGTGGCACAGCCGGACCAGTCTACTGCATCGACGGCGTGGCGGGACCTCTGTGCTGCTTCAGCGGCGCGGCGGGACCTCTGTGCTGCTACGGACGCACGGCGGGACATGCCGGTTGCGTTCGCGGCGAGGCAGGACATCTCACGTGCTTTTGCTTCCATGCTCGCATCTCCCTGGTGGCAATCTCTACACCCAGAACTCACGCTGGCCATGGCGGATGCAAGGGAATGATGATGCATGACTTGTTTGTTTTTGTGGATGAGGAGTTGAGGAGGAATGTGCAGCCATCTTGGAGTAGGAGTAGTATTTATAACCGAGTACTAATACGCTCCTAAGTGGGAAACCGTTTAATTAGGTTTAGATCAGTGTGAACAGGTTTGCAATTTGGAATGTGACGGGACGCAGGCTCAAAATTTACTGGCGGTTATAAGTGTGGCACTATTCCCGGAGGGCGTAACATGGGCACGTACGCCTTCTCGGCCGCATACGTGGCGTTTGCACCATAGGGTGCACCGCAATAGACAACGACCGCACACGTCTTCTTCCAACAACCGTGTGCGCTCGTTATTACCATCGCGCATGCTTCTTTTAATTTGAATGTGTGTGCCTGTCTAGCGCACACACGTTGATCTATCTAACTGTTTTAGTTTGTTGTGGCTAATCGCAAATAGTTCATCCGTGTGAAGTGTATGCCATCAATCGCACACACTTTTTTTTGCTAATAACCGCAGACACTTTGATCTGGCTGACCCGTTTCTGTTCTGTTGTCTAATCGCAAACAGTTAATCCTTATGAAGCGTATGCCCTCAATCGCACACACCTTTATCAAGCTGCCCGTTTCTATTGTTCGTCCTCATCAAAAACAGCTCATCCGAGTGAACTATATGATGTATATCGCACATGCCTTCATTTGGCTGTCCGTTTCTTTTGTTCCTCCTCATCGCAAACAGTTCATTGAACTGAACCGTATGCCCTGCATCGCACACGCAACTAAAATCTGAACCGTGTTTGATGTCTCTGCCATCGCAAATGTTTTGCACCTTTTTTGACGGTTTTTTACACCCCCGTTTGTGATTATGGCATAGCACACAGTTTCGTCAAAGGGTCTCTGATTGTACTGTCACGTTAGCAGCAACTTGCGGTAGTGCATGCCGCCTTAGGAACTGATAAACCGATGTTATGTTCCTTGATTTTGCGTTCCTAAAGCGGTTGGGGTTTATGGGCCCCCCTTAATAGTTCGCTTTGAATAAAACTCCTCCGGCAAGGCCCAACCTTGGTTTTACCATTTGCCTAATAACAACTAAAATTTGCATAGGGACTAGCTACCCCGTGGATTCTTAATCTACAAACCAGGCCAGTGCTCCTCATGAGTGTTGGTCCAAACTAGAGCACCATGCGGGGCCGCCCTTTGGCAACTTGGGGTATTTTGGCACCTGTACGTATAGCTTATCCGATGTGGCCTGAGATGAGATACGCGCGGCTCCTATCGGGGTGTTGGCACGTCGAGAGGTCTTGCTGGACTTGTTTTACCATTGTCGAAATATCTTGTACACCGGGATTCCGAGTCAGATCGGGTAGTCCCTAAGATATGAGGATTTACCTCTGTTGATCACGAGAGCTTGTGATGGGCTAAGTTGGGACACCCCTGCAGGGCTATGATCTTTCAAAAGCCGTGCCCATGGTTATGTGACGGATTGGAGTTTGTTAATATCGGGTTGTAGATAATTTGACACAAAAACTCAAACATAATACACTACCGTGTGAGTAGTCGTGATGGTCTCTTTTCGAGGGAGTTCGGGAAGAGAACACAGCTGGTTATGAATGACTCGTGTGTAGACAGGTTCATCTAGTGATCATGAATTAGTTCACGACCGATGGCTTTGACTTCTCTTCTCGCTCTGAAGTTGAGTAAGCTAGCCACCTCATCTTCGCTTAGTGCTTGCAGCAGCCCACTTATACACTTTCTCCTTAGCCAAAGGCTTTGATAGTTTTGATACCCGGGAATGCGATTGCTGAGTCGTCGTGACTCACGGTTTACTACAAACACAGGTGCAGGTACAACCAAGTACGATTCAGGTGATGGCCAGGAACTCAAGTGGGAGTTCGATAAAGAGCGTGGTCGTATGTACGTGACGTTCCCCGACGATCAGTAGTTCTTCCTACTAGGCCCGATCGGGCATAGTGGGTGGTTATCTTCTTTTCATTTGGATTCGTCCATAGTCGGACTATGTGTGTACTCTGGATGAATGTATGACTTATTTATGCATTGTGTGAAGTGGCGTTTGTAAGCCAACTATATTATTTTACCTTTGTTCTTGTACATTGGAATGTGTGAAGATGACCATCTTGCGATCATACCAGAATACGGTTATGCCTCTAAGTCGTGCCTCGACACGTAGAAGATATAGTCGCATCTTGGGCGTTACATTCATTATGCAAAGTAACATAGTACTAGTGTCATATATGGTTTCATTTATTAGCTTGTAGACTCATCCTATCTTAGGAAGCGTTGTGTTACAGTAACATATTATGTTACCACCTCTCATTAACTACTTGCCGCATAAGCAAAAAATTCTTGGAGTGTGCTATGTTACTTGCTAAGTTACTCCCACTATGACAAGCCTTATTCTTTAAGCTCTTGAATTTCATATTTAAAGCATGAAAGAAGTTCAGTGGTCCATGTACAATGGGCCGTTGGCAACTAATGGCAACATCATTCCCCCTTGAATTCAAAGCTACCTACCCATCATGGTAAAATTGATCCGAAAGAGCTTCACACATGATAAACCTTGAACAATCTGTGCATGAACTATCTCAAAACGATCAAGCAAAGGAGTAAAACTTGTCTCGAACTGTACATGAACTGTCATAATCTTTATGATTGGTATAAATGAATAGCCATTTCGGAGCATCGCATATCTTATCAAACATAATCCGTAAGATGCAAAACAAAGGTAGCAAAATTTATGAGTAGTTTCTGTAACATATACTACATTACTACTGAGTACAAAATATGAAATTAGGCGAAGTTGCTACTTGCACGGCTAATAAAATACTAACTCGCAGAGCGACCAGCCGTGCGTGACTGATGTCTACTACGCAACCTTCTTCTTGTAGACGTTGTTGGGCCTCCGAGTGCAGAGGTTTGTAGGACAATATCAAATTTCCCTCAAGTGGATGACCTAAGTTTTATCAATCCGTGGGGGTGTAGGATGAAGATGGTCTCTCTCAAACAACCCTGCGACCAAATAACAAAGAGTCTCTTGTGTCCCTAATACACCCAATACAATGGTAAATTGTATAGGTGCACTAGTTCGGCGAAGAGATGGTGATACAAGTGCAATATGGATGGTAGATATAGGTTTTTGTAATCTGAAAATATAAAAACAGCAAGGTAACTAATGATAAAAGTGAGCACAAACGGTACTGCAATGCTTCGAAACAAGGCCTAGGGTTCATACTTTCACTAGTGCAAGTTCTTTCAACAATAATAACATAATTAGATCATATAACAATCCCTCAACATGCAACAAAGAGTCACTCCAAAGTCACTAATAGCGAAAAACAAACGAAGAGATTATTGTAGGGTACGAAACCACCTCAAAGTTATTCTTTCTGATAGATCTATTCAAGAGTCTGTAGTAAAATAACACGAAGTTATTTTTTCCGTTCGATCTATCCTAGAGTTTGTACTAGAATAACACATTAAGACACACATCAACCAAAACCCTAATGTCACCTAGATACTCCATTGTCACCTCAAGTATCCGTGGGCATGATTATATGATATGCATCACATAATCTCAGATTCATCTATTCAACCAACACAAAGAACTTGAAAGAGTGCCCCAAAGTTTCTACCGGAGAGTCAAGATGAAAACATGTGCCAACCCCTATGCATAGATTCCCAAGGTCACGGAACCCGCAAGTTGATCACCAAAATGTACATCAAGTGAATCAATAGAATACCCCATGGTCACCACGGATATCCCACGCAAGACATACATCAAGTGTTCTCAAATCCTTAAAGACTTAATCCGATAAGATAACTTCAAAGGGAAAACTCAATCCATTATGTTGACACCAAATTTTGGCATGGTCGAAAACATAATTAAGAAGACCTTAAATGGAAAAGTTCTCAAAATGAGAAAGTTTCGTTTCGTCCAAAGGAGAAACTTCGATATCTGGGCCATAGCCATCCGGTCTCATCTCTAAGGCTGAAGTTCTGTTCGAAGTACTGACATTTTGTATCCAGAACACTATTCAGCTTATTACGCCCCCAAGATGGCTTCAAATGAGAAAACATTCTACATGAATTGTCTTCGTGTCATCGAAACAATCGAATTTGATATAAAAAATCGTATCAATCAGAGATCATATGTAAAAGTTACAGCCACCTAAGTGCAACCCTGTCACAGAGCAAAAGTGGCGCGCCCCATCAGACAAGCGTCTGATGGGTAGCGCGAGTAACAACCTGTTTGCGCGAGCGATTCGGCCCTGAAGATGGCCTCGAATCGAAAAACTTTCAACACGAAAGTTGTTCGTCTTGTCGAAACACGTCAAATTTTCATTTTGGCTCATCTTCATCCGAGGTCGTTTGTGGCCTCTGGGACCTAAAAACCGAACTGATGTTCCAGACTTACTTAAATCCGAGTTCGGTTAATTTTGGGAAGATTTGGACGTGATTTGGAGTCCTTTTCTTGAACGGGAAGTCCATCTGCCTCTTATATACCTAAGGGGTGACGGTCGATTGAACAACACAGAATCGATCAATTCATCTACCACTTCTTATCTTTTATCTTTTCTCCTTAACCCTAGTTCTTCTTCTTCTCGTTCTTCGCTTGTTCTTCGTTTGCAGGGCGGCGAACCTCGAGTCCCTAGGGGCGGTCAGGCTGACCTAGGGCATCCCATAGCCGCCATGCGTCCAGACGGGGTCCCTCCCGGGCGCGTGGGCTTTCGGGTCCTCAAAAGCACTCGCCGGATTGCTTGCGTACCGCGCTTCCGGACGAGTCTCCTTTGATGTGAGCTGCGGTGCATCACCCTCGGCGTTGGAGGTACACGGTGACGTGTTCGTGTGCGAACACACTTTTTGGCGACTCCGCTGGGGAAGAAGCTTTGAACGGTCTCCGGTCTGTTCTTGCTACGAAGAGATCGTCATCTAGGGTTTGCAATCTACAAAGGTAATATGAATACTCAATTCACACATGTAGATGCAAATAATACATATGTTGTTGCTAGTTCATCTAATGAGCATTATGTATCGACTAGCCCTAGCTTTGTCAATCATGCATCTAATTATGTGCAAGAGCCGATGCAACAAAATCTCCATGCTTCTACCTTATATAATTTTAGCAACATGCAACATATGTATTCCAACTCCCATGCATCGGCAACCCCAGAAATTCAGATGCCGATGAACAACATGATGGGTTCGATTAATCAAGTTGAAACACCTCACATAGGAACTTCCAATAGTATGCAACAAAGTGTTTCACCTTTTTATTCATCGGCAACTAGCTTGCAATATGTTAATCCAAAAATGCTGGTGGATAGGGGAATTAGCCATGCTACTACTATTTATCTGGCCAATTATCATCAATCATCATATGCTACACCTCATGCTACTAATGTTTTGGCACCATATGCAACTATAGGTATTCATAATTCGGCTTCGCACCTTCACGCTAACAGTCGAATAAGTGAAAATTCTATAGGATCACATGTGTCTTCACCTAGTACCATAGCATACAATGTTTCCCCTGCACAATTACAGAATTTCGGCGACATCTCGTTACCGAAAGAGTCTAAAAGTGTCGAGGGGCAATTCTATCCAGATTGGGTCATTAAGAAAAATCTTACATCTTTTTGGGACGAATGCAATGTTGTTCTAAATGAATTAATAAAAGAGGGAAAACCTATTAATTCTGCTACAATACAAGCTAGATTATGTCAAAAAAATAAAGCATTGAGTGTGGATAGAATTATCAAAAAGAGTGGTGATTCGGATAACAAAGTTAATTCGGTTATTGAAAAGACCGAATCAAATATTACGTATGTCGAATCTGTTCTAGAAAAAGAGGACAACAAGGTGTTGGGGAGCTATTCGAAAGAGGAACAACATATCGTTCAAGTAACACAACCATCATGCTTTCCCAACATGTTTGAAAAGGTATGTCTAGCAAGTGATTTACCTATCTTCCGATTTGGTCGCAACTTTATCATTGATGCTTCTATAAGAAAAGTTCTCATAAGTAATTTTGAAAGACCAATGAAGAAGGGTAATTTACTTGTTAGCAATAAAATTATTATAGAGCATATCGGTCAATCTATTGTGCCATTTATAAAGATCGATAGTGACTTATTATTGCAGCCAAAGTTTTTCCTATTGCTTTATCAAAATTTCATATCTAATTGGGTAGCTTTGTTTGATTCATACTTGGCTTGCACTTGGTCTCAATTGAGACACATATATTCTAACTATTTTTATTTCAGAAATTTAAAGCCAAGGATAAATTCTATTGAGAAAACCGATGCTAGTATAATATCTTTTTCAAATACATCGGAGGTAGAGTGCAAAACACAACGCATTACCGAATTGGATGATGTAAAATCTGAACCATTCATTTGCTTAACTCCAAAACCATTCTCACAGCAAGATCGGCTAGAAAATAAAAGATTTGCCTTCAGTTCAAGCATGTGTGATAAAATATTTGATTTGTTGCTAAGAAATAATTATATTAGAATTCTAGGTCACCATGTTTAGCCATCAATTCAAGGATGAATGTATTGTAGGTTGCATCATTCGTTCAAACATAATTTTGAGGATTGCAATATGTTTCGTCAAGTAGTCAAATCAGCCATTGATAAAGGACGATTGAGGTTTGTTGAAACATCAAAGGATGACCAGTCTATTCCGATTGGTCCTGATGGCAAAAAGTTTTTGTGCCGACTTCTTCAAGCTGATTCATTAAATGATGAGAAGGAAAACACGATAGATGATGGGATCAAGTTTTCAAGTAAAGAAGTTGTTCAGGAGCACAATGAAGATATTCTTGAAGGCGGGAGTTCCATCAAGGTTGAAAAGAAGACGCCAAGTACTGGGGGGTAACAAGAAAATTCAAAGATCGGTGCAAGCACAACCAAAGAAAGAAAAGCCCGAGGTAAGCACAAAGGTAAAAGGCCGAAAGTCACTTCCGCACACCTATTGGAAAAATACCAAAAGATGAGTGAAGAGAAAAATGCTTATCGGCCAAGTAATTCAAAAGCATCAAGATCACCCCCTAGGCGCAAATATGAAGATCGGTATTGGCAAAATGAGAATTTTAATGCAACATATCCGTATCCTTATTTTGGGCCACCAATGCCAATGTCGTGGATGCCTCCCTATGCTCATATAGATCCATATCCATCATGGGACATGTACGGTACAAGGGCACATTCTCCATCTTATTTTAGACCATCTCACCATTATTGTGCAGCTCTGAGAAGATTGACATTTGAACAATCACATTTCAAAGGCCATTTCAATCATAAGAAATCGGTCCGGAGTTCAAGGAAGACGAAAGAGGTGGTCAGACAAGTATATCGAGTTAAAAAAGATGGTTGCAAGAGTGCCAATTCAGATTTGATCTTAAAGGATAAAGAGCCAATTAAAGTGTTGGCATTGGCTACAAAAGGCAATGAGATGGAGCAATCAATTATCGAGAATCAAAGTGCCAAATCTGAAGAATAGAAGTTGAAGGTGCACAAGGTAAAACAAGAATTGTCATTAGTTCAAACAAAATCACAGCCGGGACACCCACTCGGCTTATCATATTGGCAAAAGAAGAAATCACAAAAACTTAGTGCACAAGAACTTGAAGAAAGGAACATGGCATGGGTTCCCAAAGGAAGTACTCTAAATAAAAATTAAGTGCAAGCTTCCATTACAAGAATTGCGGCAAAGGTGAAGAAGGAAAAGAGTGAAAACTATGAAGGACCAAGCCGAAGGTTTTAACATTTTCGGTCCACACATTATCCATATTCTTCAACTATGCCATCAATGCCTATGCCATGGAATTCGTCATCAGGTATGGTCGGTAATCCTCAATGGGCTTATTTTAATCCATGGATGCAATATAATTTCTTACATCATGAAAGGGTATTACCAAATCATCATACATTCGATTAGCTTCACTTTTGTTGCTAATTTACATGGATGATATAGAAATTATCGCCCTAAGCACGTACAAATGGCCGATGAAGTGTTTACATCGTCCTTAGAAAAAGCATTGTGCAAGTTATTTTTCGGCACACAAGCTTTGCCGAAAAACAGGGGGGCATGTATTGATACCAGATTTTGGCATGATCGAAAACATAATTAAGAAGACCTCAAATTGAAAAGTTCTCAAAATGAGAAAGTTCCGTTTCGTCAAAAGGAGAAACTTTGATATTTGGGCCATAGCCATCCGGTCTCATCTCTAAGGCTGAAGTTGTGTTCGAAGTACTGATATTTTGTATCCAGAACACTATTCAGCTTATTACGCCCCCAAGATGGCTTCAAATTAGAAAACATTCTACACGAATTGTCTTCGTCTCGTCGAAACGATCGATTCTGATACAAAAATCGTATCAATCCAAGGTAGTATGTAAAAATTACAGCCACCTGAGTGCAACCCTGTCACGGGGCAAAAGTGGCGCCCCCCATCAAACACGTGTCTGATGGGTATCGCGAGTAACAACCTGTTTGCGTGAGTGAGTCAGACCTCAAGATGGCCTCGAATCGAAAAACGTTCAACACGAGAGTTGTTCGTCTCGTCGAAACGGTCAAATTTTCTTTTGGGCTCATCATCATCCGAGGTCGTTTGTGGCCTGTGGGACTTAAAAACCTAACTCATGCTCCACACTTACCTAAATCCGAGTTCGGTTAATTTCGGAAAGATTTGGACGTGATTTGGAGTCCTTTTATTGAACGGAAAGTTCATCCGCCTCTTATATACCTAAGGGGTGACGGCCGATTGAACAACACACAATCGATCAATTCATCTACCACTTTTTATCTTTTATCTTTTCTCCTTAACCCTAGTTCTTCTTCTTCTCGTTCTTCGCTCATTCTTCGTTTGCAGGGCGGCGAACCTCGAGGCCCTAGGGGCGGTAAGGCCGACCTAGGGCAGCACATAGCCGTTGTGCGTCTAGACGGGGTCCCGCCCGGGCGCGTGGGGTTTTGGGTCCTCGAAAGCACTCGCTAGATTGCTTGCGTACCGCGCTTTCGGACGGGTCTCCTTCGACGTGAGCTGCGGTGCACCACCCTCGGCATTGGAGGTACACGGTGACGTGTTCGTTTGCGAACACATTACAAGAAGATAGAGGGGGAGAAGCATCACAAGATCCAACTATAATAGCAAAGCTCGCGATACATCAAGATTGTGTCATATCAAGAACACGAGAGAGAGAGAGAGATCAAACACATAGCTACTGGTACATACCCTCAGCCTCGAGGGTGAACTACTCACTCCTCGTCATGGAGAGCGCCGGGATGATGAAGATGGTCATCGATGATGGATCCCCCCTCCGGCGGGGTGCCGGAACAGGGTCCTGATTGGATTTTGGTAGCTACAAAGGCTTGCGGCGGCGAAACTCCCGATTTAGGTTTCTTTTCGGAGATTTCTGTATTTATATGAATTTTTGGCGTCGGTCTCACGTCGGGGGGGGGGGGGTCTCCGAGTCGTCCACGAGATAGGGGGGCGCGCCCTCCACCCTCGTGGACGGCCCGTGACTCTTCTGGCCCAACTCT
Source organism: Secale cereale (assembly GCA_902687465.1). Lineage (NCBI taxonomy): Eukaryota > Viridiplantae > Streptophyta > Magnoliopsida > Poales > Poaceae > Secale > Secale cereale. The sequence goes on from LR738711.1 coordinate 356,417,265, forward strand.
TTTACTCCCGGGGCTTCTTTTTGTCCATAAAAAATTATCAAAAATTGGCACGTCAATTGGACTCCATTTGGTATTCTTTTTCTGTAAAACTCAAAAATAAGGAAAAAAAGAAATTGGCACTGGGCTCTAGGTTAATAGGTTAGTCCCAAAAACCATATAAATGCATATAAAACATCCAAGATGGATAATATAATAGCATGAATACTTCATAAATTATAGATACGTTGGAGACGTATCAGTGACGTCTTCCGTCACCTGTGCAAGTGTGCATCGACCACGACCTCGACAGCAGGTAAGAACAACGACACCAGGGATGCCGTGAAGGCGGTGTGACGGCCATCGACGATGTGCGGAGCATGCAGCACACGATCGTCGGGTACTGTGGCGGTGGTGAGACGGCCACCGCCGAAGTGCGTAGCAAGCAGTAAGGGATCGTAGTGTCTTGCGGCCATGATCCGTGGAGGCGGTGTGACGTCCAAGAATGATGCACGGAGCAAGCAGCAAGGGATCTCCGGCTCCCATGGCGATGATCTGTGGCGGCAATGAGCCGTTCGGCAGCGACGCACGAAGTGGTCAGGGCTCGCCCGTGTGCTCTTCGTCTACGAGTCGATACTGCTGTTCCTCGTGCATCGGTTGAGCGCACGAAGCAAGTTCCAATTTAAGCTCCAATCGTGAATGGCCGAAGGGGGAAAGACAACAGTCCCATAGATCCATGACTCTTTGACTTCAGAGCAATTTAAGCTCCAATTTAATCTAGGAAGGCTTTTTGCATCTTGGACCTACTGGTGGCGTGACGGTAGTGGGTCGTGGCATACCTTGAGTCATTGTATGTCATGTTTTTTATGGATTTTTATTTCAGAGGTGCTATGTGTGGGGCATTATGTTTTTTTCTTCTGATGTGGCATGTGTGGGACATGTATAATGATGTGGATAAGTTTTACTAGGACAATGCCTATGCTTTGCAACGGGAGGCAGAATATTATTTGTGTGTAATCGATACTTTTGGGATTATTGCACTGCACCATAAGACAATTGCCAATATAATCATTTGGCTTTGAAAAGCACATCTAGGGGAAACCAAACAAGCTCTTGGTGGATCTAAGGTGCTTCAGTAGCTGGCACTTCTGATATCTCTCTAGAACTTGGGCGACTTGAACGCATGGTTATGCTCATTACAGGAACCCTCGTTGCTCGCCCTAACCATGCTTGCCGCTGCTAGAAAAAAACCCGAACACATAGTAAGCAATGAAACAAACATAGAATGATGAATAGATCAAAGAAGTGAAACATCAAGCAAACAAATAATTGACTTCTACTCATTTATTTGTCCAAATGAAACTAATCTAAATGTAATACCTAGTAGTCTTTTTTGCTATCTATTTTTCAGATCACTCTGAACAGAAGTCAAGTAAAATTTATGGGGAATTTAGCACTCACCTTTAGATCATAGTGGTAAATATAGCATGATAAATATGTTGTTTCTTGTGTCTTGTCAGATATAAAAAGAGATTTCAAAATGAACCATCCACAACAGAAATAATTGTAGGTCACTGTTGCATCTCCATCGCCAGTCAATCAGCTAGTCCAGTATAGTAGAGGATATCTTTAAGGCTTTTTAGGTATATCTAGAAGGTTTTCCAACTCATAAGTTTTCAGATTCCCGACTAAATGTAAGATATCAACCATTTCTCAGAACAACAAGGTGCTTGCAACAAATGCAGTATCAAGTAAGGAATAAAGCATACATCACACTTGAACCGGAAGTATATACATAAAGCATCACAATGTGCAGCCAGCTTGGCAAATAAATTTTCATTACTATGAAAGAAAATCTTATGGAGCCTATATCCACGTGACAGCTTAAACCTTTAAATGGCAGCGACAGTACACCACAGACGACTGGACTGATATACTCAAAATAATTGTAATTGTTGATTCATGACCGGACAGACAGGTGTACAACAACTGTTCTGAACCTAGCTAGTCATGCCATCTACATGGCATTAGGAAGACAAGGGCAACTGTTCTGAACCTAGCTAGTCATGCCATCTGCGGGGGATTAGGAAGACATGAGAAAGAAGGGGATAATATTGCGAGAGGATATATTGATTCTTGCTTGCTCCCTAAGAATAAAATGCCCGCTCGTATATAGAGCTAACCTAACTTTGACCCGAAAGACATGGAGATACTCAAAACTATCAAGCCCAGGCTCCACCACATCTGCAAAAATAGGCTTCAGAATGTCATCGGTCATTATTGAGCTGCATGCATGGTATGCACTTCTGACAATGTCCTTGTACAATTTTCCTGTATTTGTTCAGAAAAGATGTGTTATATGGTTGTTTAGCTGAAATGTGTATATGAATTACAATTATCCCCTCCCGTTGCAGTAACTTCTGCATTCATTTATGCTTGGAAAATATATGTTCGTATTGCAGTGTTCTGAGTTCAACGCATGAGACTACTGTAATGTTAATCATGTCATGAGTGTAATCATGAAACCGTTTGAGGCAAAGTGCCGACCTTCTTCGATGAAGGCAGAGAAACCGAAGTCAAATTTGGCGAGCAGGAAGTTCTCGCGCGTGAGTTCCCAGTGTATGGACCCATGAAGTGGCAGATGTGGACGACGCTTTCAGAAACCCAATTAGACAATCTGCACTACAGAATGACACCCAACCTCCAGTGGCGAGGGAGAACAACGGTTGTTGTGGAGCACTTGGGTGACGGCCACGACGTCGGGTTGGCCACGCCATCGCCTTGGCGGCGCGCAGCGGCCGCAGCCTAGTGCGCCCGTCGCATCAAGGGAAGCTACCTCGGTCGGCCCACCCCGCACGCGGCCGCGCAGACCTGCCAGAGCGGGAAGTCGAACACCTCGGCCTCGACGATGTCTGCGCGGGAGAAGACGAACGACGCGGCCATGGCCATGTTGTAGCAGGGTACCAGCAGCGGCTTGGCCACGTCACGCATGGTGAGGTCGCTGAACACCTTCCTGAACATAGACTCGGGCCGGGAGAAGAGCCCGCCGCGACCGTGGCGCCTGAGAACACCTTGCGGTTCTTAGCCACGACGTCTCGTGCCGCCTCCACCGGCATCCCGTGCCGGCGCGCGAACATCACACCCGCTAGGAAACTGTCGGCCTCGAACCCTGCCGCCACGTCGAAATAGTCCACGACACGAGCCTTGGGCTTCCCGGACAGCTCCTGCAGCTAGCGCTCGAGCTTGACCAGCGCAGCCACGGCTAGCGCGCCGCCGTTTGCGCCCAAGTTGATGGAGCACGCGCCTCAGTTTATGGAGAGCACGCCCCTGCCGGCTCCAGCGCCCGCGCACCGATCTGGAAGTTGGACTTAAGGATGGAGAAGATCTCCTTGCTGAGCCGGTCCGAGCCACCGCCACCGTAGCCGCGACCGCCTCCCTCAGCTTGTGCCCCCTTCTCCTTCTCTTTTCTTCATCTCTTTCCTCTCTCTCCTTCACACCCCATCTCTCTCTCTTTCTCTGAATGAGCAGGCCGTCGCCACCACCGGAGTAAGACGCCGCACCACCGCCAGATCCATGGACACCGCGCCAGTGTGGCCGGAGCGGCACCAGATCTAGTGTCGGGGGGAGGGGATCGGGAGGGGAGGGTGTGTTTTCTGTTTTTCTTTTCACTTTAAAAAGACTGCGAGTTGAATACCATAACTATAGGAATTTACTTGCAAAATTCCAGAACGAACGTTTTCTCAGTTAAAAAGGACTGAGGGTTGTATTACTAAAAAACACAAGGAGGTTTTAGAAAAAAGCGCACGACGGTGAGCGGGCAGGCCATAATCGTTTTATTATTAGGGAAAAGATGTCAAGATAATTAGATAGTGAAGACGAACTATTTAGGTATTATAGATTTTTGCGTGGATGGCATCCTAGCGAGCATGCCCTCTCCGCCTCGACAGATCGCATCACACCCCAGGGAAACGATGAGCCGCGAGGCCAACGGCGCGTCGGTGAGCTCTGCCCCGGTGCCCGAGCCAGAGCGGCAGCAGGGGCAGGGGAACCAAGGGGAGGAGGCGGGGTGGACGCCGCTGGAGAAGGTCGCGGATACAGTGGAGGAGCTGTACAGTCTCCGCGACACCTTCTTCCCCCGAGACCCCTCCGAGAAGTATGCGTCCCTCCGCGCCTGCGCCGACGCCGCCCTGGGAGTCCTCGATTCCCTGCCTCCCGGTACGCATCCCCACCCCCAACCGGCAAACAAACTGTTCATCTTCGTGTTAATATTCTTGTTTTCTAGCCAGCCCTTTTATCTTTGTTACTGTCACGTGTATTTACTATTTATACTCCTAATTTAGAAGAAAACTCTAGTATGGGTGTCAACAGCTTCTGTAGATATGTGGTGCCGGGGTCTGGGAGCTATTAAGCGTGGTGGCTGGCCGCTGGCATGACATACATTAGGGGGAGTGTATGGTACAAAACAGACAAAAACAGCATTGGGGTAAGATAGTGATGATCACGGCAAGATGACAGTTTGAATGCCATTGGTATGTATACGATGATTTTCTGATCTAGCCAGAACATGCTTATAGAGAATTGATTGTACAACCGTGGAACCTCGGTTGTCCTGTTGGCATGCTAAATCAGAAGAGGATTTACTGTATTCTACGAAAGTTACATGCATGTAACAACACAAAAATAGGGTTGCTTAGCGGCAGCAAAACTATCTCGCACAGTGCGTAATCTTAATTCTTGAATAATAAAAATTGAGCTATAGGATTTAGATGATACATGGAAATCTGAGAAATAGGGGGATGGGATATTGATACGAGAGATAAAAAGCGTTGGATGCTAGAGTCTTCCCTTGGATATAAAGTGGGGGGTTTTGACATAGAAATTATCCACATTATGTAGTTCACCCTGATGAAATAAGAGCATTCTTGTTCCTACTTCAGTCTCATATACACCAACAGATACGAACATAACTCACATTTCAGTCTTTGAAGAAAGAAATATCTTGTCGAGGGAATATCTAAATTATACCATGGGTCCCTCTTAATCCTAAGTGGCATTCACACAGACGGTGAACACAAGTCAAAATCAGTCAACAAAAGTCCAAGCAAGTCCTCATGGTCAACAAGTCAAAAGAAGAGGAGAAAATAGAAGATCAAGTCAAACAAATGAGCCCAAGTCAAGAAGAGGGCCAACCATAGTAGCCGGGTTCATGGGTCTAGGGTGCGTACCATGAACCGGGGTTGATCGACCCTGGTCGAGGATCCGGGACGAGTTGGGGTCGAGCTGGGTTGTTGGATAGATTGTGACCATATGGATGATTCCCCCAGATCTGTATGAAAGACAAGAACATCTATATGGGAAATTGAGGCTTACCAGCCAATCACGCTCCAATTTTATAAACTCTGTCACTGCTGGAATCTGCCCACCCACGATCCGCCACTTGCCTGCTGGCCGTCAAGCTGCCCGCTGCTGTCTGAGCCCTCTACAGTCCCGCTCCAGCATTCCCGCCATTGATGGATGGAAATGCCATATGCCACCCTGCCTAGCCGTGCATGCCGCCTCCGCTTGAGAATCCGACGTGGACTAGGAAGATCATTGTTGAGGGGTGGAGTAAAGGGACCAGGCCGATAGCTGCATCTTCTACTTTGATCAGTTTTAAAATGAGAAGAATTAGAGCTGCTATCCGTAAATGGAGCAGAAAGAAGCCTGGTCTTCTGCTGCTCATTGACAACAGAAAACATGTGGTTGAGTACCTGAATGCTTTCGAAGAAAGGAGGTTTCTGACTCCTCTGGAGGCCACACTAAGGTAGATTGCTGCTGCAAAGGCCAAACAGCTCATTCAATGTGGGGGACGAAAGCTAAGATCAAATTTTGTGTCTTCGGTGACAAAAACAGTAAATTCTTCCACGCTGCAGCTAACTGCCACGCCAGGAAAAACAAGGTCAAGGTCTCTCTATGCATGAGGGCATTTGAGCACTTTGACAACCCAAAGAAGCTACAGATAGCTACTGACTACTTGAAGGCCTTTCTTGGTCAGCCGTCCCACTCTCTGCCTGTGCTACAGTTCAACCTGTTATATGAGGAAGTTGACATGACTAACTTAGCTGCTGTCTTTTCATGGGGAGAAATTGTCACTGCCATCCAATTGCTCTCCTAATAATAGGATTCCAGGGCGTGATGGTTTCACCAATGAGTTCTACAAGAAATTTGCACATTTGATCAAAGATGACATTATGAACTTTTCAGACTTCTACAACCACAATGCTGAGCTCAATGGTGTTAACACTGCTCTTATTACCTTGCTGCTCAAAAAAGACACCCCCTGGAAGTTTCAGATTTCAGGCCAATATCCCCGGTGCACTCAGTTCCAAAGCTGCAGTGGATTTAGTCCATCCATTAGTCTGGTTTCTTGCCTCGGCGGTCCATTGTGGAAAATTTTGCTCTCGCAGCGGAGTTGGTGCAGTGTGCTCATAGGAGAAAACTACCAATGATGGCAAGCCAGACTTCAGAAAGGCCGTTGACAGTGTTAGTTGGTCTGGACTGTTTGAGATCTTGAAGGCCAGAGGCTTTGACACCAGATGGATTAAGTGGATTGTTACTTTGCTCACTACTAGCTCTTCTCGGGTAGTTATCAACGGCGAGGTGGGGTAGCCATTCTAGTCTAGAAGGGGCCTACGGTAGGGCGACCCTTTATCCCGACACCTCTTTATTCTTGTAGCAGATGTTCTTCAGAGGCTTTGCTGCAAGGCCTACCAGGAGGGAAATTTATCACGTCCGCTGAATGTGGACTCCTCCTTCCCGGTGCTACAATATGCCGATGATACGCTGCTGCTTTTCAAAGGAAATGTAGACCAAGCTAAAGTAATAAAAGAGATTCTCAGCATTTTTTCAGGGCTGCAGATCAATTTTCACAAGAGTACTCCTGTGCCAGTCAGTGTAGATGAAGGGACCGCAGTAATGATTGCGGAGATATTTGGCTGCCCATTGTCAGATTTTCTTGCACTTACCTGGGTCTCCCTCTGTCCACCCACAAGATCGCTCATGGGCTTTTGATGCCTGTCATCCAATGTGTTGACAAAAGGCTGTCTGGATGGCTTGCTACCCTTCTCTCTCTTGTGGAGGCCGCCTAATCATGATCAACGCAGCACTGTCGGCAATTCCTAACTATTATATGGCATGTTTCTTGTGGCCTAAAGAGAAAAGCTTGAATGGCTGCTGAGAGCGTTTCTCTGGCAAGGCAAAAAATTGTCCACGAGGGGCACTATCTGGTTGTGTGGGACAAGTTATCACGCCCATGGAATGTGGAGGGCTTGGCACTAGGGATCTTAAGGCTCACAATATAGCATTGATCTGTAAATTTGCCGCAAGAATCCTACAGGTTAGCAACATCCCTTATTACCAATGGTTTGCACAAAAGTATTGCCGGCAAAGGATTCCCAGCACCAGTTCAAGCAGTGACACTACTATTTGGAAAACCTTTAAATCCTGCATCCCCTTGATTTTGCAATCTTCCTGCTGTGTGCTACGTAATGGCTCGCTCATCTCTTTCTGGCATGATCAATAGTCACCCCTGGGCAGGCTGCACTTGGTTTTCCCCGTACTCTATTCTTTTGCTTGAGACCCTTCCTTCACCGTCTCTTCTCAGTTTGAGAAGGATTTTGGGCACACAAGCTGCACCCAAATCTGTCGTCAATGGCTTCCAGAGAGTTAGAATGGATGTTGCTCTGCCTAGCTGATTTTCAGCTGGGGGATGACGTACAAGACAAACACCTGACTTCAATCCACTGTTCAGATATGAGCACTGCTTACTTCTACAACTTGCTGATCTTCAGAGGTGTCTCCTGGCAGTACGCAAGTTATGTTTGGAACGCTGTGATTCCTTTAAAACACAGGGTCTTTCTGTGGCTTGCTTTTAAAGGACGCCTAAACACCAGAGACAATATGGTTCACAAAAATGGAATGCTATTTATCCGGTACCGGACTGTGATATCTGCCCTACCACTGAGACAATCAGTCACATCATATTACGCTGTCAGCTTGCTTATGAGCTCTGGGATAGGCTTGGAATTGTGGACTTAGCGATCAGGACTGCTAATCTTGCGGAGTTTGTTGAACACATTAGTGAAGGTAACAACTATGGGCCTATGTGGTGTGTGCTTTTTGCTGCTTGTGTTGTGTCGTCGTGGCAAGAAAAGATGGTCGCCGAGGGTATTGTGCTCTAACGCTGCTGAGCTACTCAGACTATGGAGTCACCTGGCACGGCGTCAAATAGACAGATCATCTCTTTTAGCGTGGGCTCGGTGGCTTCATACTTGATTCTTGTTGCTTAGGCTACTAAATTATCTGCCTTGTGTTTCACTTCTCTA
>LR738711.1:356425669-356449167 GCA_902687465.1 Secale cereale
CCCTAACTATCTTCAAAGTTGTGCGTGTAAGCTCTCTGTTTCCACCAAACTCACATAATTGACCTCTGGTCACCCGGGCTACGGCTCGTTTTGAATGCATAAATGGTCTACCTTTTCTTAAAAAAAAGTAAACTAATTATCTGACTGGTTTTCTTAAAGAAAGAGTTCAGATTGGTTGGAAACTATCTGAACTGTTTTTACGCCTATTCACAAAAATACGTGCATATGTATCTTCATCAGATTTCTTGTAATAGTTCACCCTTGTAGAAATGTTCCTGCCATGCTGTGTTTCTGTATTAATTTTAGTTTGTCATACGTTACAGAGCAAAGAAAATCCCCAGAAGAGCGTGTTATTTATGAATTTCTGATGGGGAAAATACTCGATGTCTTCCCAGATTATTGTAAGGAGGCTGAAGAGCATTTATCCAAAGCAGTACGTAGCAGAAGATTAAACAATTCCTTCTCTTGCTCCTGAAGTTTTCCTGGTTAGAATCCTAAATAGTGCTTGTTGCTCCTGGGTAGGTAAAGCTGAATCCATCTCTTGTGGATGCATGGCTATGTTTGGGTAATTGCATCTGGAAGAAGGGGAATTTGGCATCAGCAAGGAACTGTTTTTTATTAGCACTAAGTAAGGTAAATTAATCTGGATGTAGTTACTTATTCTGTTCTTATATGTTTCTTAATTCTGCAGACCACAATTTCATTTGGCAGGGTGCAGATAAGAAAATACTATGTCAACTCTCAATGCTTGAAAGGAGTATGGCTCAATGTAAGGATGTCTTCTTCACTCAGCCGATGGTTTCTCAAAGTTCTATTGCAAACTATGCCACCGTCCTAACTCCACCGATGAATAGCTAGGCATGCATAATCTGTTTTTTGCATACAATTACAAGATAAATTTCTGCTCTTTTTGTTTGAGATAATAAAATTAATCTGCCATTTTTGCTCAAATTATCTTATAGCATTACTTGGATGATTAGTAAAGAAGTTTTTAACAAGACTATCGCGAGATTTAGTATTGTATCGAAGCATTGGCTATTAGTTGTAGTGCTGATGTTATTGTGCCATGGTGCCTGTTGTTAGAGGGGCAACTTAGACGTATTGCATAGCCCATGGGGCAAACATGTAGCACAATATACTTGGGGTATAAGGAAGGAAATCTATACTAATACAAATACTAAAGAGACATTGGCCAATATAGATTTGTTTCGGCAGTACCGCAAGAGGATGGCGAGTTTGTTTGGAGGGACGAGCGCGAGGGAAGTCGGAATGGTAGAGAGAGAGGGAGAGGGAGAGGATTTAACACCCAAGCGTCAAGGCCGGCGGCGCACTATCCTATTTCTGAATTGCAAGATCCTCTTTGTGAGTTCCTTCCTTGTCTTCTTGGAGAAGAAGGCTGGATCTAATTTTTCTCACTCTTTGGCGGCATCGGGTGGGTCCCTAGTCCGCACCTTATATACTGGTGTGGCTAGGGTTACACAGCTTGACCCGGGATGGAACAGGGCCTCGAGACCTACGGAGCTTCACATCTCAGGTCTAGTATCTTGTCTGCATCTCTCCGGGCTGAGTATTCTGACTTTATCTGTCATGGGATCGCCCTTCCAGAGGGACCAGGGGAGGTCTGCAAGGGGTGCAAAGACTCGGTGGCAGCGAACGAGGACCGTGTGGTAGAAGACGACGGCTTGTCTGTGACTGCACACTCAATCAACAGCGTCTGCGTATGGTATCCTCCCCAAAGAGCCCTCATGCGCCTCCTAAGAAAGGCCAAAGAAAAATCCTGGCCGGTTCCCTCCTGCATGCAACATGGGCCCACTCTCCGAGGCCGGCTGATATTGAAACTTCTGAGAATTCGCCTCCGAAACAGCCGCTTGATCAACGTCAGATCTCGTTGATGCAGCCGTCGCCGGCGATCTCTCCCGACCTCTCAAGGAAGGATTGAACTTGGCTGCGTCCATGAACTGTCCAAGTACCGGCGCCGGCGTGACCCTGCGCGGCGGTAGAGGACCTCGCCAGGACCCCATCCGCGGTGGTCGGGCGATTCGCAGACCGGACAATGACGACGATGGCATCCGGCTGGAAGGTAGCGACGCCACCAAGCCAGATGGCAATGCTGAACCAGTCCGCACCGAGCCCTCTGCATCTGTAGTCCTCTCCTACGCCCTGCAAGTCACGACACCCATATCTGCGAGTTCCGGTGGCGCCCCCGGCGGCGATGGCGACCGCTTCCGCCAAAAGCGAGACGCTGTCGTAGGAAGACCCGCATCATTCCAGAATTCTTGGACTATTTCTTCCTCGGTTTCCTCCTCCGGCGAATCACCGGAGTCCAACCCGTGCCTCCCACATCCTCATCCAGCACTTCAAGGGCTAACTCGACGCCCACTGCCGGCGCCGCCTCCTCATCGGAGGAACCGAAATCTGAACCCAGCCAGGAGAACCTCGACCCACTCGGTCCCTCCGTCGCCGGCCCGGAAGTGGAAGGCCAGGGCGCTAGAGTTAGCCGCCTACCCTGGATCGCTTCACCCATGGCCAAGATCCTCTCAGGACTTGACCCGGTTGATAATAAAAAAGCCACCTCGACGTAGATGATGGCAGCATGGCCTCTGTTAGATATTATTTTGGGGGAAGTTCAACATAATTTTCTGATGTGTTGGATTCTCAATTGTTGATTGTTTCTGTACATGAGGTTTTTTCTCTTAGATAATATTTTGCACCTAGTCTGATGGAAGCTGATTTTTGGTATCGGCAAATTTTCATCTCGTCGCACTCATGTATTTTCTATTTGCATCTGCAGCCAGTGAAGACCAAGCGTTGTTAGTGGAAGAGAGCATTAATCATGCAAAAGAAGCTGTAATGCTGGACATAAAAGATGGAAATTCCTGGTGTATGAGTCCCTCGTTCTAAAATATATTTGCATATGTTCTGTGCTCTTACCTAGCTAGAGATGGTATTGTAGTTTTAATTCCATTATGCTAGTTTGTTGATAAAATATAGTAGGTGATTTTTGAATTGAAGATGCATTGATTATGTGATTTTTGCATATTATCAATACATTGTATGACCTAGAGCTCGGGTTAGCTGTATGGATGCATAATCAGAAATTTAAAATGGCCACTCAAGATCTTTCTGACTAGGAATATGTTCTTAAGCATGTTTTGCCTCCTAGGGCATAAATTGCTTTTAGTTTTTATTTTCTTATTCTCTAGAAAAACATGGTAATTCTAACCTTCACTTTTGCATGTCAGAACATCTGATTGCATGACATGTTGTAGGTCTTGGTTCGGTCGCCCACGGGCCCACCAAGTGCAGACCAATCTATTCCACCGTGGCTTATAGACTGCAAAGGTCAAGTCTCACTCGGGATATGATCTCCAAGCCCTCACAAATTTCTTGGTGCCTTCACACCTTGAAGGCTCCCAAGCACACCTAGTCGATCTAGGAGGCGCATACCCTATTTTTTCTACAATATAAGGTTGCGTTTGATGAATCCCTTGAAGGGGAGCCTTGACGCAGCGGTAAAGCTGTTGCCTTGTGACCATGAGGTCATGGGTTCGTGTCCTGGAAACAGCCTCTTGCAGAAATGTAGGGAAAGGCTGCGTACTATAGACCCAAAGTGGGCGGACCCTTCTTCGGACCGCAAGCGGGAGCTACGTGCACCGGGCTGCCCTTTCTTTTTTGATGAATCCCTTGGTTATGCTTCATAAGATAATCTCCTCCACACTCAAACTGTCATAGGATAGATCTTTGGATTTGGAGAGTTTGGAGAGTTTGGATGCTTGAAAGATAGTCTGAGAGCAAATAGGAGAGAAGATATTCAAAGGTTTGATGCGGATGTTGGAGTAGAATGCTTTTTGAACTCAGCATAATGATAGCCACAAGGGTGTTTGATCTTTCCGTGGGACGCACTTATTCGATGCTGGCCGAATAGTTCGGCCGGTCTAGTCCTAGCAGTCCGATCAGTCTGTATATACCCGTTGGGTCTGAGCCAATCGTTCTTCAACCTCGTGACGTAGATAGACTAAAGCACAGCGAAAAAGAAAAGAAGGCAGCGCCTTCGCTCGCGCTTGCCCGCCATCGTCAATGCTGCTCACTAGCGTCCCTGCTGCTTGTTCCTAGCATCGCCTCCCCCCCCCCCGGTTCGCCCAGGCTCTCGCCGGTTAGCCGCACGCAGCTCCGGTGAACAACAGCGCCCTATCCAGCTTGTAGCAACGGCGTTCGTCGTCGACGGTCGCATCCCTGATGAAGCCGTCTAGTAGTTCGCCGGGTTGTATCAAGCAAAAAGGCCAGTCCCAGCAAAAGTATTCATCGTTCCAGCAAAATCAAACTTCGCCGTCTTCGGGTTGTAGCAAAAATTCTCACCGGTTCCAGCAAAACAAAATGACGGTGCCAGCAAAAACGAGTCACGATAGTTTGGTTCCAGCAAAATGTTAGTGAGGTTGCAGCTTCCTCGGCGACCGGTTCCAGCAAAACGAGTTGACGGTCATTTGATTCCAGCAAAAATGTCATTGTGGTCGTAGCTTTTCCGGCGACCTGTTCCAGCAAAGTGACACGCCGGTTGGAGCATCGGTGTTGGTTCCAGCCAAATGTCAGTGCGGTCATAGCTCTTTCGATGACTGGTTCCAGCAAAGTGAGACGCTGGTTGTAGCATCGATGCCCTCGACAGACGCTGGTTGTCGTTGACGCATGCAGCATGGGTGCGGCCATTCCATGGCCACACGTCGCAGAATCCGTGGCCGCCCCATCGATGGTTTGTAGAGCGGCTGGTTGCCTCGCCGGCACCTGTGGACTTTGTTGAGGCTACTGGGGAAAAGAGGACGCCGGCCATGGAGAAGAGCTCCTACGGACAGGCGTACGCGCACTTGAAGCACCGGTGCAAAAGCAAAAATTGAGAACAAAGGGAGAAGGGTGAGGCGTATAGGAAGGGTGAGGCGTATAGGACGACGTCAAATGGGCTTCCGGCGCATCCGCTAGTCGTCGTTGTTGGCGGCGGTGTCTACGGTATGCGTGTGCGGGAGGATAAAGGACTGGGAAGATAAGGTATGTGTGGAGTGTGATGCTAATGCTGTGTCCAATGGATGGATCCAATGGCCTGCGCGAGACCGGCCGAAGTTTCAGCCGCTCCGTCGGGTGGAAACGTTTTCCTATTCGATTTGCGTCTGTAGGATCGAAAGTATGTCTAGAGGGGGGGGGGGTGATTAGACTACTTGACCAAATAGAAATCTTTCCTTTTCCCAATTTTAGTTGTTGGCAGATTTTAGCAATTAGGGTTTGGACATATTTGGATGGAGAAAGTGGCTGAGGGTTTTGAAGCAATTTCACTAATCACTTGAGCAACCAGATCATTAAGCAACACCTCATCCCCTTTTAATAGTATTGGCTTTCCTATGGACTCAATGTGATCTTGGATCACTAAAATGAAAATGTAGAGTCTTGAGCTTTTGCCAATCATTGTCCTTATCGTTTTGAAGGGTCCACTTCTCTAGTCCATGCGATGCCAATCATTGAACATCCTAAAATATATATCTTGAGTAGACATTAGTTCAATGAGATATATGTTGTTATAAACTACCAAAACCACCCCGGGATTAGTTGCACTTTCAGTGTCGAATCGACCTTTAGGTCCTTGATTACCTAAATACACCAGACACTAGACGGTGCACCTTACTGCTAGACTTATATCCTTGAGGTTACCGATGATGTCAGAGGCACGGCCAGCCTGCCCATGAATGTCTAATACCCCGTGTTTGACCGAGAACAAAAGAGAACTAAGAATATCAATCTAAGTATTATGAATATGGATGAAGGATTGATTAAACTGGGTTCCAAATGCGGTTCGCTAATGGCGTTGGACATGCTAGTTTACATGAAATTGGAACATTGGCTAGCTTTTGAGTAAACCAAACCCAATTCTAAACGATGCCCTAGGGGTGGTATTCATGGTGAGACAAAGGGGAAATTCGGCCAGCCGAAGGAGGGTGCTGAAATCCACCCTAAGTCCGTTTTCTCCACTAACACGGACTCTAAAAACTGCTTATTGTTCTGTATTTCATTATTTTATGGGCCCAGCCTAAAAGTGAGGTCACACAACACCTATGGATGATTGTGGACAAAATTATGAACGTGTCGTCTTGTATATTTCATCCATGGTTCCATGTGTCGTTATGGCGGACGCAAAGTCTTGAAATCCTCTTATCCTCACTAGAAGGGCCATCTTCATTCCTCGTATGCTTGCTCATGCTGCAGTGCTTGCCCCTCTTGTCCATGCTAGGTGCTTTATTCCTTAATAATATAAACATATTTGATTTAGTTAGAGTCATATTCTCATGGGCATTAGTTTAAGTTCTTAGAATTGAATGTACCTGATATTTAAGTTGGCGTGTGTGAGGTCTGATGATCGGTCTTGTCTTTTTGTTAGTTGAGGAGGTGTGGCTGGGCCTGTGAGTATAAATCTGGTAGACAAGTCCTCAGTCCTCACAACACTTACCTTCTCTCTTAGAAGTGGATGTTTGAGTTGAAGCGCTTGAGTGAACTTGGTGGGACAGGTTAGGGTATATATAGGTTAGACCTAAAATATCTGACTGTTGCACACTTCTCTGTACAGCTCAGAGGCACCGAATGATCAGCTTGGAGGCTCCGACTGAACTGCAAAGAGGCAACTTTTGTGTAGCTCGGAGGGTCTGTGTACCTGTGCAGGTCACTTGCCATGATGTCATCATGATCATGATCATCGTTGGATTGCATGGCATCTTCATCGTACTCTATCCGTGCCTTGATGGCTTTCACGTTCTTCACAAGAGGTTTTACTCGAGTGTTCATGGAGTGAAACTTGCTCGACACCGCAACCCTCGGCGGGAAGGAAGGGTAGCTACTCCTTGATTTTCTGTGCAAGTGCGGCACTGGTAAAGGAAAATTGTGCACCACTAGTCTTTGGAACCTCTGTGGGGGCAACTGAGCTGGTGGTGGTGGAGGAGCAGAAGTGGAAGGTGCTTTAGCTGTGGAAGTAGTAGGTGTTAATATGGATGCAACTTATCTCTATTGCATTACCCAAGACATGGGGGACAAGGGACTAATACAGACTCAATAGACCAATACTAATACTCCTTGACACCCCCCAATGCTAATACTAATATTCCTTCTCTCAATCATCTCTCCTCATAGAAATTACGCCATATGTGAATATTCCATATGAATAGTTTCTTTAAGTTAAGCGCCACTTCTAGATGATGGCTTAGTTTGTGGTTGCTGAACTATATTGCGCTGGAATGATTCTTTCTAAACAAAAGATAGCTTCAACTAACTGCACTGACAAATGCAGCCGAAGTGGTACTCAACCCACATTTAAATGCGAAAGGTCTCTGTCCTGGCATTACTATAAGTTATATATATGAAAACAGCTAACAGATCGTTTGAGAAAAAGGGAGCTAACAAGGCAGGGTCACTAGTAGTATCGAAAGAAAAAAAAGATAAATTATTCTTTTGCTTTATGAGTACATTAAATCTGTTTTTTCCTCCGTTTGTTTAGGCTAGCATTAAGTAATGACGAATGATTGTCTTGCTGAAACAACCTCTACTGACTATTCTGAGATGTAATTTCAGTTTTTTCAGCAAGATTACCATTTCAACAACCATTCACTTGCCTTTTTCTGTATATAGATAATCTGGGTAATGCATACCTCACAAGCTTCTTTGCGAGCGGAGCCTGGGACAATGCTAGGCTTCATCATTCGATCAAAGCATATCAAAATGCTGTAAGTTGTGCATTTCATACTTCTGCCCATCTTATTAGTTTGCAAATTGTAATTTCTTAAATTATGAGATGGATTGTTATGACCGGCATATTAGGGGCTTAGCCTAGTTAGTTGTGGCCCAGTTTATCTTATCGTTATTAGGGTCTTAGCCCAATTATCTTATTAGGAGGATTATATAAACTCGTGTAAGGACCCGTTTTGGGATTAAGCAGAAGTAATCATATTTGCTCGGCTTCCTTAGGGAGACCGGAGACCTAACCCTAGCCGCCGCCCCTGCGCTCTCTTTCTCTCACGCGCACGCAACGACGGCGCCCCAGCGCCGGCGACCACGCCTTCCTCCACGCCATCCCTCCTTCCATCCCTACAACCTGAGACCACGCCCTGGTAGGGATCCAGTTCCTACCAATTTGGTATCAGATAGCTTTGGTGCAATCATGTCCTCGCCGCCGCCCACCCCGACCCTCCCGCTGCCGACCGCCCCGATGGCCACCACGGCCAGCGCCCCGCTCTTGCCGGTGCCGGTCACCTCTGCCGCGCCCGTCCCCGTCGTCTTCACCCCGGAGGAGATGACGACTGCCATCCGGGATCTCACCCAGGCGGTCACGGGCATCTACACGTTCCTCGTGAGATCCTCTGGGCCGCAGCCGCCTGTGCCCTTCGCCGCCGCCCCGCCGTCGCAGTAGCTGTCGTCCTCGGTGACCCCCGTTGCTGCCGCCATGCAACAGCTGCTGTGGCAGCCGCCACCAGCGATGAACCCCGGCGCCTCCACCATGCAGCAGGGGCAACAGCTGCAGCCGTCGCCACGGGCGACCGCGGCCCTGGGTCGCCGGCCCTGGGCATCCCGACGACGGGCCCAGGGGTGCCCATCCACCAGGTCCGGTTCCCCCCGTCGCCGTCTCCGTTACCGGCCTGGCTCGCTGGGTCCTTTGAGCCGGTCTACACGACGGCCTCGGTCGGGCTGCACGTGCTGCCCGCGCCGGCGACGCACCCGGCCATGCAGTTTGACGGGTCCTCGGGATACGCCGAGCCCTTCGCCAGCGTCGATGGGCCCCTCTTCCAGGGCGGCACCTTGATGCTCGCCTACTCGGCCCCATCATACTCGTTGCTCCGTGCTAACGAGGCGCAACCGCCTGGCATCCACGTCTAGACGCCGCCGATATTCTCCAAGCTGGAGTTTGCGGCCTACGACGACATTGTCGACTCCCTGAATTGGCTCAACCAATGCGACCAATTTTTCAGGGGACAGCGCACGCTCGCGTCCGACCGCACCTGGATCGCCTCGTATCATCTCCGAGGAGCCGCGCAGACGTGGTACTACGCCCTCAAACAGGACGAGGGCGGCATGCCACCATGGAAGCGCTTTCGCGATTTGTGCCACTTGCACTTCGGTCCGCCTATACGCGGGAGCCGTTTGGCAGAGCTTGGGCGTCTTCCGTTCCTCACCTCGGTGCAAGACTTCGCCGACCGCTTCCAGGAACTGGCGTGCCACGCCTCCGGCGTTTCGGCTCGTCAACGGGCTGAGCTCTTCGTCGGCGGCCTACCGGACCACATCCGCGTGGACGTGGAGATGCCCGGGCCACATGACCTCCAGAGTCCAGACGGTCATGTACTACGCCCGCGCGTTCGAGCGTCGCGTGGTGGCCATCCAGCAGCGCTACCGCCCCGGGCCGCTGGGCCGCCACCCTGGCCGGAAGTTCCCGCACAGGGTCGGCCTGCCCAGGCTTCCGCGGCGCCTCTCGCCGTGGCTGCGGCATGCCCGTTACGTCGGCTCACCCCGGCCGAGCAACTCGAGCGTTTTCGCCAAGGGTGCGACAAGCCCTACGTACCGGGCCACGTCTGCCCACGACTCTTCTACCTGGAGGCTGCAGACTACATTGAGGAGGACCCCGCCGCCGCCGGGCTCGGCGACCAGCCCGCCCCAGTTGACGCGGAGGTGTTTGGCGGCCGTTGATCTGCCCCGCCTTCCAGCTCGAGGATGAGCTGTTTGTGCAGGCAGGGAGAGATGTTATGACCGGCATATTTGGGGCTTAGCCCAGTTAGTTGTGGCCCAGTTTATCTTACCGTCATTAGGGGCTTAGCCCAATTATCTTGTTAGGAGGATTATATAAACTCGTGTAAGGACCCGTTTTGGGATTAAGCAGAAGCAATCATATTTGCTCAGCTTCCTTAGGGAGCCGGGAGACCTAACCCTAGCCGCCGCCCTTGCTCTCTCTCTCTCGTGCGCGCGCGCACGCAACGACGGTGCCCCAGCGCCTGCGACCACGCCTTCCTCCATGCCATCCTTCCTTCCACCCCTACAACCTGAGACCACGACCTGGTAGGGATCCAGTTCCTACCATAGATTTTTTTTATCGATTTCCATTCTTTCAAAATGTAAAGCATGTATTATGTTGTTTTGATAAATTATTTCAGGAGAAGGATGAAACTATGAAACTAAATCCAGACCTCTACTATAATTGTGCCACAGTGAGTAGCCAGATCTTTAATTGGGTAGCAGAGTCAGCTAAAAATTCCACCAATACTTTCCATTTCCATAATATTTTTGGTTCCTTCCAGGCTTACAAATACTTAGAGAACTATGAAAGTGCCCTTCGTGGGTTTGAAGCTGCTGCGTTAAAAGATCCTGCTCTCAGGGCTGACATAGAAGTTCAGAAGATCATCAATCTCCTTGATAAGTTAGAGAATGCAACGAAGGTACCTTCTATAACTATAGTAAGTGCACTTGCAAACTGCAGCACTGGACATGAACCAACAGAATCGTCTCATTGGTCTCATTTGAGCTTTAATCTCAATTGTGTGATGCTACTTAATGGTTATGCATATATGTAGAAGTTAACTATTTTCATGGGATTCAGTACAACCTAGATGAAATGATACGATAACATTTGTTACAACATCAATTCCATGCTCAGTTTTAGCATGAGAGTGCTCTTGTTAGGTTTATAATTTCAGTTTGCCCATAACTCGTACCTTTTAAGTGTTAGTTAATTCCTTAAGATATAACTTTGTGGCACATAGGCCTGCTGTTGTGATCCCCAGTTTAATCAGTTTTGGGATGAAAACCAACCCAGCCCAGAAAGTGAATGCCTTTGATGGGTTTCAATAGAGAGTGGTTTATATGGGTCGATGGTTTCCGATAAGCAGGCAATAGAAGGCCAGACAGAGAAGGAGGGCGGCTGCTGTCAGAACTCATCAACTGTTGAGCTAATCGAGCTCGTTTTGTGATTGTTGTTGAATGGAGCAGCAGCAATCAGTGGTGTGGTCAGCACCTGTTCCTGGTGTGACGGTAGCAACACATCTTTGCGCTCACGGTGGCGAATGCGACAATGGAACAATATCTTACAGTGGCAACTGCAGCAATGGCAAAGCCACCAGTCTAAGGAATCATCCCATGAGGCTGTGTTGGAGGAGATCGGTAGCTGCCGCTGTCGTGACGGACAGTGTCCGTGGTGCCACTGATTAGCAGGCTGATCACCTGGATAGAGATGGGTTCAGTGGTTCTGACACGACCTTGACCTTGGTCCTAGAAAACTGCGAAGGAAGTTTAGTCTGGGTTTGGTTCATGGTTTGAACCCAAACCATTAACAGCCCTAAGTGGCACACATGCTTTCCACGATTCAAATTTTATTTGCCCAACTATTTCCGATGCTAATGCAATGACTTAAAGCACACCATCATTGTGGTTTTCAAAACTATTTTTTTGTCTGTTGGTGCAAAAGTTTCTATCTATGACTTCTTTCACAGGGACGACTACGACCCAAGAGATCAGCATCATTGGTGTCATCTCTGAATGAAGTCAATTGTAATACTCTTTTTGGCACTGCGAACATTGAAGTTGTATACCGTGTTAAAATTGTTCTACTGTTGTTTAACTTCTCCCTCTATGCCATCATAGTCAAGTCATCCCACAAGAAAGCAACCATAAGTATCTTATCAGGAGGTTTGAACAAGACAGTTGCTGTTGCGTGTAAAGTGGTTCTTTGGATAAGACACGACGATGATGCTCCACTGTAAGTTGTCTCAGTCCTTAAATTCAGTAAGTTTGTTATGCTTGCTCCATTATAACTTGATTTTTGTTGTCATCATACCGCGCTGTTTCAGAACATTTGGAATTATCTAAAAAAATAAAACATGAATTTTTAGTATGTATGCTTGAACAGTCTGCTGTACTAGCAGCTTGAGCACAAAATTACTCTGTGATGCATCATCTAGTTTGTACGGATTTTGAGCTCTTTGTACTAGTGTGACTAGAAATGACGATACGCTGATTTGGTCGTTAGGTCTCCCGAAGAAGATGGTGTCCAAATATGCTGATCCTCCACCTCATAAGTGAGATTAACTACAGCTAAGAACTTGTTAATAGTAAAGATCAGGAGCAGGATTTGCACTAGTATAAATCAATACTGTCGATGCACTGCGACTCATTGTGCTGCATCATGCTATTTGGTCGCCACTGTTAGAGTTATAATATAAGTCATGTACCCCTTTGTATTTATCCCGTTGTATAAAGGGTTTCCTGCATATGTTCCACACCTGTACATGTATATATATATCGGCCTATGGCCTCATGGGAATACAAGTTGCATATTCCTAACATGGTATCAGAGCTAGGTTAATTTTTGCACGCCGCAACTCGTGCGATCGATCTCTCTCTCCCGATCGAAGCAGCAGCGATCGAAGGCTCGATCTCCTCGATCTCCTCTGCCGATCTCCTCTCCCGATCTCCTCTCCAGCGATCGAAGCAGCAGGGCGCTCCCGCGATCGAAGCAGCAGAAGGGGCTGGATTCCCCGCTCGATCTCCTCTCCCGACGCCTCCGCCAGATCGAACTCCCGCAGGTGGCGTCCAGCGCAGGCCCGATCTCAACTCCCGCAGGTGGCTTCCAGCGCAGGCTTTGTTCCAGAGGCCCAGTGCAGCCTTCGTTCCAGCGCAGCAGGCCCGATCTCAACTCCCGCCGCCTCCGCCAGATCGTTCCAGCGTGATCCGCCTTCGACTGCCGTCGCGATCCCTCTGCTGATTTGATCTCGGATCCAAAAAAAAAATGTCTGCTGCATCGGGCTATGTTTCTGTCCCTCGCTGTCCGGTGATCTTCGATGGTACTAACTACACTGAGTTCACTGGCTTCATGCGCATTCACATGCGTGGCATTCGTCTCTGGGGTGTTCTTTCTGGCGAGGTCTGCTGTCCGCCACGTCCGGTTTCTCCGGTGGCTCCTATTCCGCCGACTCCATCGGTTCTTCCTACGGATGCTAATCAGGCCGCCAAGGATGCGGCTAAGCTTGCTGATGAGGCTGCTGATCGTGCTTATGATGAGAGGGTTTTGGCTTATGAGGAGGCTCTTCAGACGTATCATGGTGCTTTGTCTGTTTACACCCAGTGGCTTGATGATGATGCTCGTGCTGCAGCTGTTCTCACTGCTAGTGTTCTGCCCCAGTTTGCTTCTGAGTTTCTGGGTCTTCCTACTGTCTTTGAGATGTGGATCCGTCTTCGTCAGCGCTATGAGCCCTCTGGTGATGCCCTGTACCTTTCTGTGGTCCGTCAGGAGCATGCTCTTCACTAGGGTGACTCTACTGTTGATGACTTCTATGCACAGAGTTCTGCTATCTGGCGCCAGCTTGATTCTCTCCGCAGTGCTGGTTGTCGTACTTGTCCCTGTTGTCAGGCTGTCCAGGCCGATTTGGAGTTTCATCGCGTCTACGAGTTCCTGGCTAGGCTTCGTAAGGAGTTTGAGCCCCGGCGTGCTCAGTTGTTTGCTCGTGGCCGTATTTCTCTCATGGAGGCTCTTTCTGAGATTCGTGCTGAGGAGACTCGCTTACGTGGTGCTGGTTTGCTGGAGGTTCCCTCTGTGCTCGCTACTCGGTCTTCTTCCACGCCACCCGTTGCACCGACCCCTTTTCGCTCGAGTGCTCCGCCACTCTTGCCCACTCCTTCTGACGGCTCAGGTCGTCCCCGTCCACATTGTGACTACTGCAACAATGATGGTCATATTGAGTCTCAGTGCTACAAGAAGAGGAAACACCTGCGCAAGGCACGATCATCATCTTCAGGGACTTCGTCCTCTACCTCGACAGCTTCAGCTATTGCTTTGACTGAGCAGGATATTCTGAGACTTAAGCGTCTGCTCGCGGCTTCAGGTTCTTCCTCGACGGATACTGCTGGTTCTGTGACTAATGCTTCCCGTCCTGAGCAACCGCCCTCTACACAGTCAGGTACATCCCCATGGGTTCTGGATTCTGGAGCTTCTTTTCATATGTCTTCTCATTCTTCCACTTTGTCCTCTTTTTGATTGCTGGATTCTCCTGTTCATGTCTTCACTGCTGATGGTACTCCACTTTCTGTTGCTAGTAGAGGCAATCTTTCCACTCCTTATTCTGTTCCTGATGTTGCTCATGTTCCTTGACTTACCATGAATCTGTTTTCTGCTGATCAACTTACTGATTCTGGTTGTCGCGTCATCCTTGACGCTGACTCTTGTTCTGTCCGGGACCGTCGCACGCACACTCTGGTTGGGGTTGGCCCTCGCCGCCGTGATTCTCAGGGTCTTTGGGAGTTGGACTGGCTTCATGTTCCTTCCGCTGCCACCACCATCGCCAGTTCTTCTGCTTCTGTCGCCTCCGTTACTGGTTCCTTCCAACAGTGGCATCATCGACTTGGTCACTTGTGTGGTTCTCGGATGTCTTCTTTAGTTCGTCGAGGTCTTCTAGGGTCTGTCTCAGGAGATGTTTCTTTAGAGTGTCAGGGTTGTCGTCTTGGCAAGCAGATTCAGTTACCATATTCACATAGTGAGTCAGTGTCTAAGCGTCCTTTCGATTTAGTCCATTCTGATGTATGGGGTCCAGCCCCTTTCGCTTCGAAAGGTGGTCATAAATACTATATTATTTTCATAGATGATTTCTCTCGTTACACATGGCTTTATTTCATGACTTCTCGTAGTGAGGTGTTGTCTATTTATAAGCGTTTTGCTGCCATGGTTCATACTCAGTTCTCTTCACCCATTCGTGTTTTTCGTGCTGACTCCGCTGGTGAGTATATCTCTAAGATGTTGCGTGGTGTTCTTGCTGAGCAAGGGACTCTCTCAATTCTCTTGTCCTGGTGCTCATGCTCAGAATGGTGTGGCCGAGCGAAAGCATCGACATCTTGAGACGGCTCGTGCATTGATGATTGCTGCCTCTCCCCCGCCTCATTTTTGGGCTGAGGCCATCTCCACATCCACCTATCTTATCAATATACAACCTTCCGCTGCTCTACAGGGTGGTGTTCCTTTCGAGCGACTTTTTGATCGTTCTTCCAACTATTCGATGCTTCGCTCGTTTGGTTGTGTTTGCTATGTTCTTCTTGCCCCTCGCGAACGCACCAAACTGACCGCTCAGTCTGTTGAGTGTGTCTTCTTAGGCTACAGTGATGAGCATAAGGGCTATCGTTGTTGGGATCCTATCGGTCGTCGGATGCGTATCTCTCGAGACGTGACTTTTGATGAGTCTCGTCCCTTCTATCCACGCCCATCTTTCTCGACTTTTTCAGTGCAGGATATCTCTTTCCTCATTTTTCCTGACTCACCTATCACCCCCGTCGAGCCTGTACCTCTCCGTTCCACTTCCTCTCCTTCTTCACCTCTAGTTGATTTGCAGCCACCATCCTCCCCGGTCTTCTCGCCTTGCATGTCACCGGGTTCTCCACCTTCATCTCCGGTGACTTCCTCCCCGGTCTCCTCTCCTAGCATGTCACCGGATTCTACACCTTCATCTCCGGTGACTTCTTCGTCGCCACCCCCCGATTCTACCGTGGCGATTCCTCCTTCTATTATTCCATCTTTTCCTCAGCATTACACTCGTCGTCCACGACCTGTCGATGCCTCTGTGGATGAGTCGTCATCTTCCTCTCAGCCTACTTATGGCCTGCGTTCTCGTCCTCGTCCGCTTGTTGATCGCTTTGGATTTCCCACCGCTGGTGCTGCTGTTCTTGAGCCGACTTCTTACCGTCAGGCTGTTGTTCATCCTGAATGGTAGTTTGCGATGGCAGAGGAGATTGCTGCTCTTGAACGCACTGGTACTTGGGATCTTGTTTCTCTTCCTCCCGGAGTCCGTCCGATCACTTGTAAGTGGGTTTACAAGGTTAAGACTCGCTCCGATGGTTCTCTTGAGCGTCACAAAGCTCGTCTTGTGGCTCGTGGTTTTTAGCAGGAGCATGGTCGTGATTATGACGAGTCTTTTGCTCCTGTGGCCCATATGACCACTGTTCGTACACTTCTTGCCGTTGTCTCTGCACGCCACTGGTCTATATCTCAGCTTGATGTTAAGAATGCCTTTCTTAATGGTGAGCTGCGTGAGGAGGTGTACATGCATCCACCACCTGGGTATTCTGTTCCTGATGGCATGGTATGTCGTCTTCGTCGCTCTCTCTATGGCCTTAAGCAAGCCCCCCGCGCCTGGTTTGAGCGCTTTGCCTCTGTGATCACTGCTGTTGGTTTTTCAGCAAGTGCTCATGATCCAGCATTGTTTATTCACCTTTCTCCTCGTGGTCGGACTCTTCTTCTTTTTTATGTTGATGACATGATCATCACGGGGGATGACCCCGAGTATATTGCCTTTGTAAAGGCTCGTCTTAGTGAGCAGTTTCTTATGTCTGATCTTGGACCTCTTCGCTACTTTCTTGGGATTGAAGTCTCTTCTACCTCTGATGGCTTTTTTATATCCCAGGAAAAGTATATCCAGGATCTTCTTGCTCGTGTTGCTCTTACCGACGAGCGCGTTGTTGAGACTCCTATGGAGCTCAATGTTCACCTCCGTGCTACTGATGGTGATCCTCTCCCTGACCCGACGCGTTATCGTCATCTTGTTGGCAGTCTTGTCTATCTAGCTGTCACTCGTCTGGACATCTCTTATCCGGTTCATATTCTGAGTCAGTTTGTCTTTGCTCCCACATCGGTTCACTATAGTCATCTCCTTCGTGTTCTCCGATATCTTCGAGGCACGATCTCTCACCGTCTCTTCTTTCCTCGCTCCAGTTCTTTACAGCTTCAGGCCTATTCGGATGCTACGTGGGCTAGTGATCCTTCAGATCGCCGTTCACTTTCTGCTTACTGTGTTTTTCTTGGTGGTTCTCTCATTGCCTGGAAGACGAAGAAACAGCTTGCAGTTTCCCGTTCGAGTGCCGAGGCTGAGTTGCGAGCAATGGCTCTTTTGACGGCAGAGGTGACTTGGTTACGGTGGTTACTTCAGGACTTTGGTGTTTCTGTCACTACACCGACTCCGCTCTTATCTGACAGTACAGGTGCTATCAGCATTGCGCGCGATCCTGTGAAGCATGAGCTCACCAAGCACATTGGTGTTGATGCTTTCTATGTGCGCGCTGGTGTGCAGGATCAGGTTATTGCTCTTCAGTATGTGCCTTCCGAGTTACAGTTGGCGGATTTCCTGACGAAGGCCCAGACTAGAGCACAACATGGCTTTTATCTCTCCAAACTCAGTGTTGTTCATCCACCATGAGTTTGAGGGGGGGTGTTAGAGTTATAATAT
The DNA here is from genome assembly GCA_902687465.1 of Secale cereale. Classification (NCBI taxonomy): domain Eukaryota; kingdom Viridiplantae; phylum Streptophyta; class Magnoliopsida; order Poales; family Poaceae; genus Secale; species Secale cereale. Next base: position 356,442,928 of record LR738711.1, read on the forward strand.
AAGTCATGTACCCCTTTGTATTTATCCCGTTGTATAAGGGGTTTCCTGCATATGTTCCACACCTGTACATGTATATATATATCGGCCTATGGCCTCATGGGAATACAAGTTGCATATTCCTAACAGCCACAATAATCCACATGGTCCCAAGGCCATCCCCACGGTAGGAGGCAGTTATGCTCTTTCTTGGCAAAATGTGTAACCCTAAAATTCATATAAAAGAGCAGTACAGATTCAAAACTGACATGAGTTTGCAGCTGTATACAATGCAGTACATAGTGCTCTGTTCTGAGCTCCGCACTTATCACCGAGCCCACACCCATTCCACCACCACTTGTGGAACTTCGGCTGGAGCCTTCCCACACACCCTAACCACTGGACCTTGCCACCTAGGTTTTATATTTTCTGTGACAACCTTCCCCATGCCTCCTGCACCGCCACCACCTGCGTCCTGCATGTCTCTGCACCACCTCGCCCTTTCCACCTGTGAGCAACACACATGCTGTAGCTGCCCCTCCTATGTTGCTATGTGTAGGTCCTGCCAGAGCCACCTCTCGTTAGCACAAGCTATATTTAGAAGAGAGAAGTCCACCTTTTAACCCTCAACTTACTGCCTTGTTTAAGACTTAACCCTGAACGCCGAAACCGGTTGCACATCCTCGAAATTATCCCATACACATACCAACATCAGGAAATAGTACGTGATTATAAACAGTTCAAGGGCAAAATTGCGAAAGGCTTGATAGGATTTCCCCTTCCTTTCCACCCGCCGCTGTCCGCTCATACCTGCTCCCCAACTCCACCACGAGGCAGCCCAGACGCTGCCAGCTCGAGGTGATCCGACCGTGACGCCATTGCTCTGCAGCTACTGCATGCAGCAAAACCGCCCGCTGCTTTCGTGCACCGCAGCTGTTGCGGTTGAGCTCACAGGAAATCGCCGTCCTCCGCCACCGATCGTCTCCCAGGCGACCTAGGCCACCCCGAGCCTTATCCTGGCGCCAGAAGCTCCACCTAGTCGCGCCCTACCCATCCCTGCTGGCCTCCGGCCCTCTCGCCCTTTTCTTGTGTCTGCTAAGCTTCAACACCTCCTCTCATGTGTGACGCGGGACGTCAACAAGTTGTGGTATGTAATGTTCAACCAGTTTGTAGTGTCTAATGCATGAAAACATTCCTCGTCGACTTCAGTTCGTAGTGTTCAACCAGTTGTGGGATGTAATACTTGAAAACAAGGCTGGTACATTCTGAACATTGTGTAGCAATCTTTTGCATCGCTAAGGTTTTCAAAGACCCACTGTTGCGCTGTACATAATGGTCTCTCCTCTTTTCCGTCAAGTATTGGGTTATGATCCATAATATAATAGGCAGCCATAAGCATGAGCTCATCTTCTTTTGTTTGAGCTATCCATATCAGTCCCATCATCATTATTAATTGTGCATGTCTTAAAATCAGCAACATATGGTTATTTAATTAAGTTTCATGCATTCCAAAAACAAAAATGAAATCAAACAAATGCACATGACCAAATCACACAATAAATCATGATAAGTATAGATAGACATCCGCACATATAAAACAACAAGAATTCAAACATCAATCACATGCTAAGATTATCTATGTTGAATGTTATGTTACAAGACCAAGTAATTATTCCAAGCTAAAAGAAAATAACACATCCAAGTTTAAGTTATACAACCAACAAAATAATCCAAAGAAAATAAGAGGGCACCTTCTGAAAGTAAGTTCTCATGACAAATATGTAGAAGTACAATATGACCTAAGGCATGAGTACATGAGCCGGTTGGATGAGTCTTCGAAGGGGTGGGCACAAGGGATTGCTGAGCAAGTTAGCTCCACTTCAGTATCCTATATGAAATTATACGAATAGTTCCACAAACCTAGATAGACGGATATGGGCGGATATTGCTCATCCCATATCATATCATCATCTATCCTATTTGTGGAGTCATAACCGGACATGATGTGATGAAGCTTCGGCCTGCGGCGGCGCGCATGATGAGGGATTGAGGGAGCCGGGAAGCACCGAGATCAGTGTTTTTTTTCTCTCGCTTGTAGTGCAATTTTTAGAAGTCCTTCTTACAAGCTCATCAAAAAGCAATGTGTGTGTGTTTGGGCTTGTGCTTTTAGGGGCCAAGAAGTTCCAAAGGCTGAAGCACAAGGCCAAAAATCAAGGTCTCAGATCGCTATGCCAAAATCCATATACAATTACATAATTAAGAAGCGCAGCACACAGATTCGCAAATAGATAGTATGCTCAAGGTAGCAAATGCGGTACAGAAATATTCCAGAATAGTTGTTATGCAACCAATTGCAAATTAGAAGAAATAATATAGTATGGTCAGAGCCAAATAGTATTTCTTAATAGATTAAAGAAGCTATTATCCTTGGTTCAACTAGAAAGATAGAAAAAAATTCCATTGCACAACTGTGTGCCCTTCAATAATTGTTGATAAGATTCAGAACCCTTTTTATGATGTCAAAGCACAATAGAGTTAGGTATGTGAATCTATATAACTTTGTTCCTTTAGGCCAACTCCAACGCGCGACCCCAAACGGACGTCCGCTTTCGTCCGTTTGGGGGTGGCAATGGGGTCGTGTCCGCCCGGATTCGTGGATGGGGTGGTCGGGCGCCCAACGCGCAGCCGCATCTTGTCCGCATGCAATTTTTTTCGCAAACACATCTATTTTCATTGATTTTTGATTACATGGAAGCACATCACCAAATTTTGACTAGAATAGCAAGACCAAAGAATACAAGAACCACAAGACATTTTAGAAGATATCCAACTTCCATAACTGCTCCCGTAAGTTGGATAAGTGCCTTCTCGATGCATTCATTGTTGATCTGCGAAGGCTCGATCTTGCATGCTTCTTTCTTCTTCGAGTCTAAAGAAGTAGATGTTGCTTCCTCAAATCTAGTCTCATCTCAAGCCTCTGATCTAGCAACAAGTGCACTAGTCTCATCTCTAGCCTCTATTCTAGCTAAAAGAGCATGAACATCTATTAAATTGCGCTCTATCAATATATCGATGTATTCTTCTTCCCAATACCAAAAGTTGCATCCATACTACACAATAAAAATTTAAGTTAGTACAACTAGTCAAATCTGAGAGCTCAATCGAAGCTAAAGTAGCACATACCCCATCGTTTGAGCACTTGACGAAAACCCATCCGGGATGTTTCGGCGTTGTAGACACGCGGCACAAGACCTTATTTGGGCAGTCGTTGCACTTTATGAGCGGCAACGGTGCGCCGACGAGTCTTTGGGCCAGCACTGAGCCCGGCTGACGACCGTTCGCGTATCTGTCGGCGGTGTAGATCCGAGCGGCCAGAGGAGTCAGTACCTGCATGCAGGGCCGTCCAGGGGCCCGTGCGAGCAGTGCGACCGCACAGGGCCCCCAAATTTTGGGCCGACGTTTTATTTGTTATCAGGCTGTTTTTGCACAGTTTTGGGCCTTCCGGCCTGGGCTGATCGCCTGAGCTTCCGATGATGATGGATCGCACGCCTCGAGTCTCTCCGACTCTCCCCAACTCTCTCCCGTCGGCCCTCTACTCACGCTCGATTGATTCTGTTTCGCGGGGGCGAGACTACTATGAGTAGGAGGGCCGGGCGGCAGAATTCGCCCCAAGAGAAAACAACCTCTCCAAGGGCCAACACTGCCAAGAAAAGCAGGAGGTGGCCGGCGGCTGAGCGCCCAGGCTTAGGCTAGATTAATTTGGAGATTTAATTTGCGCATCTTCGATCAGTCCATGTCCATCAGGTGCACCCAAGACAACGCAGATTTAATTTAGGCAATTTTCCTGTCCAATAATCTAATGGCTATTTTGTACTATATACCATAGATCTGCATCAGCTCTTAATTAATAAAGTGCTATATGTTTATTGCTTCACAGATCTCTTTAGAAAAGATAGTTGGTGTATTAGATATATATAATTCTTAATATATAGTACGATATACCACATATTTAAAGTTAATATAACTTAAGTGAGAGTATGCTTTAGTTATAGTAACTTTTCACAATTTAGGGCATCATTTGGGCTTCGCACCGGGGCCTCAAATTCTTGGAGACGACCCTGCCTGCATGCGGCCTTGCGCCCTTGCCGGGGCCTTTCGGCCCGGTGCGCGGCCAGTCCATGGCACGGGCCGGCCCCTCCCGCAGCCGGGCGAGCTCAAGTCCGGCCGGATCCGCTCCAAATCCGACCGCCGGGTGCGCAAATCAGGCGGCCGTGGTTGGGTAGCTCGGGGCATCGTTGGCACGGGGGCTGCGACTAGGGTTGGGGCGACGGCGCGGCCGAGCTACACAACAACAATGGTAGCGGCGGCGGCAAGGAAAGAGAGTGGCGGGGAGTGCGGCTGGAGCGGCGGGGGGAGGGGGGCGTATAGAAAAAGGGAGGCCTGTGCCACCGACAGGCGGGCCAGGGGAGGACATGGGCAGGCGCCACGCGCAGTTCGCTCGTTTTTGTTTGGCCGCAAAACTTGGGCCGGGAATGGGTCGAAAGCGGACAGAAAGCGGACCGTCGTTCGTTTGTGGCCGCGCGTTGGAAGGCCTGCTATGTCCGTTTACCCCCAAACGGACGCGGGCGGACAGGATGGGGTCGCCCGTTGGAGTTGGCCTTACAAAGTCCGTAAAAGATTGTTGCATCTCTTTTGTTCCTATTTTTATCTCATATGTAAAGTTATATGCTACACTCCAATGAGACAACAATTTTATGGTCTTTCAGGTATTATTTAACATGTGACTTGGATCAGTCTTATTTCATACTATCAGTTTACGGGCTACAGAATGAAGCAGTAAGATCTCTCATATCACTGCTGAATAAATTTTATATGAGAAATTGAGATATTGCATCATGATTTTATCCTAGTGGGTGTAGCTGTGCTTGCATGCTTAAAGCGAGTATACTGAATAACATCAGGATTCAAATGTATGGAATATAAACTGTGTCTATGCTGTTATAGTGCCATGCCATTGGGATTACTAACAGCAATCTTAAAGCATACTCCATCTGTCCCGGATTACTTGTCGAAGAAATGGATAAAAATGGATGTAGCTAGAACTAAAATACGTCTAGATACATTCATTTCTGCAACAAGTAATTCCGGACGAGGGAGTATGATCCAATGTCATTCATGTGCCAATAGTTTTTGTTGTCCCAGAATTCATTACTATTTAAATGGCTACGTCGATATTGAAGTTCCCCAAGTTGCTCTTGCTGGTACTGTATTTTATGTAACCATTCTAGTGTAATCCTTGTATGCCATAGATTAAAGAAGGCGATCGAGTGGCACTGCTGGAACCATACTACAAAATCGTAGATATATCTTGGAAAGAACAGGTATACCTTTGATACCATCCTCCTCCTCTTAACTCTTCATAAACCTATTATTAAACCTCTGCCAGTTTTTTTCTTCTCATTACTCGTGTTTTTTGGAAGGAACAACTAGTATTCGATTAAACTAATACATGCCGGCAGAGTCGCCGGCTACAGAGTTTGTTATAAAGTCTGGAAAATGGACAACCCAGATTTCAAAGTTGCCATTCCCTAACCCAGCTCCATACGCAGCTAAATTGTGCATAGCAACAATACATGATCTTGGACAAGTACCTAATTTAACAACATGAAGAGCTTTATTTCCTGAAACAGAGAACCTAGCGCAGCTGAATTGCAATCTTGAGTTGAAACCACCTGCTTTAGCACCATAGAGTCGGTCTCCAATATGATTTGACTGCATCCCATTCTTGCAGCAGCATTTATAGCATGCAACATGGCCAGGGCTTCAGTGTGTAGTGCACAGGAGACGTGCTCCAGATAACCTGTTCCTGCAGCAACTACTACTAGATTATAAAGATCATTCCTAATTGTGAAATCCCAACTGTTACAGTATATGTGGATTGCACTAGCCCTTTCCATCAGTTCGGACTTTTGGTTGCGTTGGCTAGTGCATGAAGCTTAACATGGTATCAGAGCTAAGGTCTTGAGTTCAAGTCCTGGCTTTCGCAATTTATCTAAAAAAATTGCTGCTGCCCCCCTTTGTGTCCACGTATTGGCCTCTTGAGTCATACGTGAGTTTCGCGCGCCGTCGCTCTCTTCCGGTTGCACGTGTTGACTTGTCTTCCCGTCACACGTGAGAGGGGGTGTTACAGTATATGTGGATTGCACTAGCCCTTTCCATCAGTTCGGACTTTTGGTTGCGTTGGCTAGTGCATGAAGCTTAACA